>CAMZMU010000052.1:100032805-100690845 GCA_947311845.1 Poa pratensis
ATGCTAGCGCTAAGTTGACGAGGGAATATCTCCCCGGCAACAGCCCAGAAACATGCTTGTTAACGTCACACGTCAGTTGGGAACCCCAAGAGGAAGGTATGATGAGTGCAGCAGCAAGTTTTCCCTCAGTATGAAACCAAGGTTTAATCGAAGTAGGAAAACGAGGTTTGCTTCGAAGGTGTTGGTGAAGGAGTGTAGTGCGGCGCAACACCAGGGATTCCGGTGCCAACGTGGAACCTGCACAACACAATCAAATTACTTTGCCCCAACTTAACAGTGAGGTTGTCAATCTCACCGGCTTGCTGAAAACAAAGGGTTAAACGTATCGAATGGAATGATGTTTGTTTGCATAAAACAGTAGAGAACAATGATTGCAGTAGATTGTATTTCAGATGTAAAAGAATGGACCGGGGTCCACAGTTCACTAGTGGTGTCTCTCCAATAAGATAACTAACATGCTGGGTAAACAAATTACAGCTGGGCAATTGACAATTGATAAGTGCATATAACATGCATGTGTGAGCTGTGGTGTCTACTATGAGATTCATTTGGGCATTACGACAAAGTACATAGACCGCTATCCAGCATGCATCTATGCCTAAATAGTCCACTTTCCGGTTAACATCCGTACCCCTTCCAGTATTAAGTTGCAAGCAACAGACAATTGCATTAAGTAATGTGCGTAATGTAAACAATACATTCATCCTTGAATAAAGCATTGCTGTTTTACCCCTAGTGGCAACAACACATCTACAACCTTAGAACTTGCTGTCACTATCCCAGGTTAAATAGAGGTTGAACCCAACTATCATGCATAAATACCCCCTCTTGGAGTTACAAGTATTCACTGGCCAAGGCTTCAACAAGTAACGGAGAGCATGCAAGATCACAAATGACATAGACATGATAATATAATATTCAGCTCCACATAGGTATCAATATAAGTCAGATCCCAGCAAACACAACATGTAGCATTACAATAAGATGATCTTGATCATGATAGGCAGCTCACAAGATCTAAACATGATGGCACAAGTGGAGAAGACAACCATCTAGCTACTGCTATGGACCCATAGTCCAAGGATGAACTACTCACGCATCACTCCGGAGGCGGGCATGGCGATGTAGAGCCCTCCGGTGATGATTCCCCTCTCCGGCAGGGTGCCGGGAAGAGCTTCAGAACCCCCCGAGTTAGGGTTGACGACGGCGGCGGCAGCGAATATGTTCTGGATGAAAGGCTCGGTGTTTTAGGGTTTTCGCGTCTCGGGGAATAAATAGGCGAAGGGGCGATGTCGGCGGACCCCCGAGGGGCCCAAACCACCAGGCGGCGCGGTGGGCCCTGCCGCGCCACCTTGGTTTGGCCACCTCGTGGCTCTTCGTCTCTCCTTCGGACTCCGTGTACGTGCTGGAAAAATAGGGACTGGCCTTTTGTTTCGTGCAATTCCGAGAATATTTCCAGAAGTAACTTTCTGAAACCAAAAACAGCAGAAAACAGGGAACTGGCACTGTGGCATCTTGTTAATAGGTTAGTCCCAGAAAATGCATAAAAGTGATACGAAGTGTATATAAAACATGTAGCAAATGGTATAATATAAGCATGGAACAGCAGAAATTATGGATACGTTGGAGACGTATCAAGCATCCCCAAGCTTAGTTCTACTCGTCCTCGAGTAGGTAAAACGATAACAACAAATAATTTCTGAGGAGACATGCTTTCACACAATCTTGATCAATATATTGCAAGGCTCATGTCATGAATGAAGTGACTCAAAGCAATCTATAGTTTGCTAACAAATAGATAAAGAGTAAACAATGAATCATATAAGCAAAAACTTTTCATGAATAGTACTTTCAAGACAAGCATCAAAAAGTTTTGCATAAGAGGTAACTCATAAAGCAATAGATTCAAAGTAAAAGGCATTGAAGCAACACAAAGGATGATTAAGTTTCAGCATTGCTTTCAACTTGTAACATGTATATCTCATGGATAGTTGTCAACATAAAGCAATATAACAAGTGCAATAAGTAAAATGTAAGAATCAATGCACACAAAGTTGACACAAGTGTTTGCTTCTAAGATAGAAAGGAGTAGGTAAACTGACTCAACATAAAGTAAAAGATAGGCCCTTCGCAGAGGGAAGCAGGGATTAAATCATGTGCTAGAGCTTTTTAAGTTTTCGAAAGCATATAGAGAGCACAAAATAAGTATTTGAGAGGTGTTTGTTGTTGTCAACGAATGGTAGTGGGCACTCTAACCCCCTTGTCAACCAGACTTTCAAAGAGCGGCTCCCATGAAGGACGTTATCTCTACCAGCAAGGTAGATCATCCCTCTTCTCTTTTGTTTACACATGTATTTTAGTTTCTTTATAGATGACACTCCTCCCAACCTTTTGCTTACACAAGCCATGGCTAACCGAATCCTCGGGTGCCTTCCAACATTCACATACCATGGAGGAGTGTCTATTGCAAATTAAGTTGCTTACTGATAAATCAGGGCAAAACATGTGAAGAGAATTATTAATGAAAGTTGTAATTAATTGGGGCTGGGCACCCCGTTGCCAGCTCTTTTTGCAAATTATTGGATAAGCGGATGTATATGCCACTAGTCCATTGGTGAAAGTCTGTCAGAAGTAAATGACAAGATTGAAAGATAAAACACCACATACTTCCTCATGAGCTATAAAACATTGACACAAATAAGGAGTAATAAAGTTTTGAATAGTTTAAAGGTAGCACATGAAATATTTACTTGGAATGGCAGGAAATACCACATAGTAGGTATGGTGGACACAAATGGCATGGGTTTTGGCTCAAGTTTTGGATGCACGAGAAGCATTCCCTCTCAGTACAGAGTTTAGGCTAGCAAGGTTGTTTGAAGCAAACACAAGTATAAACCGGTACAGCAAGAATCACATAAAAACATATTGCAAGTATTATAAGACTCTACACTGTCTTCCTTGTTGCTCAAACATTTTACCAGAAAATATCTAGACCTTAGAGAGAACAAATATGCATCCCAAGTCTCAACAAGCTCTACGGTAGTTCTCCACTACTAGGCTTTAACTACATGATGCAAGAGCTTAAACATGATCTACTTGAGAGCTCAAAACAATTGCAAAGCATCAAATCGAAACAAGACAATGATCTACAAGAATGCATATGTCTTTTCCAATACCAACTACTACATGTAGCATTTTCTTTCTTCCAAACAAACACCAATAATTTATTTAAACATAAACTCTCCAAATGATAATATAATGCAGCAAGAGAGTATTTATAAACAAGTGCTAACAGCTCGAAGAGATGCATGAAAAACAGGAGCTAAAAGCACTGCAGTAGCTAGTTAAGAATACTCAACAAATATAAGTGAAGAACATGAGTATTCACATGAAAAAGCGGAGCGTGTCTCTCTCCCACACAAGGATTGCTAGGATCCGAATTTATTCAAACAAAAACAAAAATAAAAACACACAGACGCTCCAAGTAAAGCGCATAAGATGTGAAAGAATTAAAATATAGTTTCACTAGAGATGACCTGATAAGTTTGTTGATGAAGAAGGGGATGCCTTGGGCATCCCCAAGCTTAGACGCTTGAGTCTCTCTGAATATGGTTGGGATGAACCACGGGGGCATCCCCAAGCTTAGGCTTTTCACTCTTCTTGATCACATAATATCACCCTTCTCGCTTGATCCTTGAAAACTTCCTTCACACCAAACTCAAGACAGTTCTCATTAGAGGGTTAGTGCATAATCAAAAATTCTCATATTCTGTAATGATACAATCAATCCCAAAGCTTCTGGACATTAGCTACAGCCACCAATGCTTTGTGGAGCAAAGAAATCCACACAAACACAGTAAAAGAGCGAATGCAAAACAAAAGGCAGAATCTGTCAAAAACAGAACAGTCTGGAATGACGAATTTTTTCGAGGCACTTAAGTTGCTCAGATGGATCTGGCCTAAAATAATGAAAGTTGCGTACATATCTCAGGAATATGCGTGATTTTTTCAGAATTTTTGAATTTTCTACAGGGAGATAAGCTCAAATCCGTGACAGCTAAAAATCTGTCACTGCGCAGAAATCCAAATCTTGCATCAACTTTCAATATAGAACTTTACTTGGCACAACATTGCGATAAAATAAAGATACAAAGGAGTTGCTACAGAAGTAACAAAACTCCTTGACTCAAAGAAAACAAAAATAACAGCAAATAAAAACGATGGGTTGTCTCCCATAAGCGCTTTTCTTTAACGCCTTTCAGCTAGGCGCAGAAAGTGAAAATCAAGTGTTGTCAAGAGAAGAAGCATCAACATCATAACTTGCTCTAACAATAGAGTCAAAAGGTAACTTCATTCTCTTCCTAGGGAAGTGTTCCATACCTTTCTTGAGAGGAAATTGGTACCTTATATTACCTTCTTTCATATCAATGATGGCACCAACAGTTCGAAGAAAAGGTCTTCCCAAAACAATAGGACAAGATGCATTGCATTCAATATCCATAACAATAAAATCAACGGGACAAGGTTATTGTTTACTGTAATAAAAACATCATTAACTCGCCCCAAAGGTTTCTTCATAGCATTATCAGCGAGAAAAACATCCAAATAACAATGTTCCAAAGGTGGCAAATCAAGAATATCATAAAGCTTCTTGGGCAAAACCGAAATACTTGCACCAAGATCACACAAGGCATTGCAATAAAATCATTCACCTTTACCTTAATGATGGGTTCCCAACCATCTTCTAATTTCCTAGGAATAGAAGCTTTAAGTTTCAACTTCTCCTCCCTAGCTTGCAAAAGAGCATTTGTAATATGCTTTGTAAAAGCCAAATTAATAGTGCTAGCATTGGGACTTCTAGCTAATTTTTGCAAGAACATAATAACTTCAGAGATGTTACAATCATCAAAATCAAAATCATTATTGTCAATGGTGGTGGAACCATTGTCTCCAATAGTTTGAAAAATTTCAGCACTTTTATCAGAAAAAGTTTCAGCAGTTTTAGGCAATTTCAAACGCTTTGCAGAAGTAGTAGAGACATTACCAACACCAATAACATTACCATCAATAGTAGGAGGTTACTAGCATGTAAACATTAGCATTACTAGTGGTGGTGATAGTACAAACTCTAACTATACTATTCTCTTTTTCAAGTTCTTCCTCTTTTTCCCACCTAGCATGCAATTCAGCCAACATCCTAATATTATTATCAATTCGAACTTGGATGGCATTTGCTGTAGCAAATGACTTAGTATCTTTAACTTCATTAGGCATAACTTTCAGTTTTAGAATTTCAACATCATGAGCAAGACTATCAACTTTAGAACAAGAATCAATTTTTTCAAACTTTTCCTCAACAGTTTTATTGAAAGCTTTTTGTGTGCTAATAAATTCTTTAAGCATAGCTTCAAGATCAGAGGACACACTTCTATTGTTGCTGTAGGAATTACCATAAGAATTGCCATAACCATTTGAAGGATAAGGCTTATAGTTGTTGCTACCAAAATTATTCCTATAAGCATTGTTGTTGAAGTTGTTGTTTTTAATGAAGTTTACATCAACATGCTCTTCTTGAGCAACCAATGAAGCTAAAGGAATTATTAGGATCAACATGAGATCTACCATTCACAAGCATAGACATAATAGCATCAATCTTATCACTCAAAGAGGAGGTTTCTTCAACAGAATTTACCTTCTTACCTTGAGGAGCTCTTTCGGTGTGCCATTCGGAATAGTTGATCATCATATCATCAAGTAGCTTTGTTGCTGCACCTAAAGTGATGGACATAAAGGTTCCTCCAGAGGCTGAATCCAATAAGTTCCTTGAGGAAAAATTTAATCCTGCATAAAAGGTTTGGATGATCATCCAAGTAGTCAGTCCATGAGTGGGACAATTCTTCACCAAAGATTTCATTCTTTCCCAAGCTTGAGCAACATGTTCATTATCAAGTTGTTTAAAATTCATAATGCTACTTCTCAAGGATATAATCTTAGCAGGATAATATTTCCCTATGAAAGCATCTTTGCATTTTGTCCAAGAATTAATACTATTTCTAGGCAAAGAAAGCAACCATTCTTTAGCTCTTCCTCTCAAGGAGAAAGGAAAAAGTTTCAGTTTTATAATATCCCCATCCATATCCTTATACTTTTGCATTTCACAAAGTTCAACAAAGTTATTAAGATGGGCAGCAGCATCATCAGTACTAACACCAGAAAATTGCTCTTTCATAACAAGATTTAATAGAGCAGGTTTAATTTCATAAAATTCTGCTGTAGAAGCAGGTGGAGCAATAGGAGTGCATATGAAATCATTGTTGTTTGTGCTAGTGAAGTCACACAACTTAGTGTTCTCAGGAGTACTCATTTTGAAAAACAAACAATAACAAAAAAAAGTAACTAATTTTTTTGTGTTTTTGATAAAGAGAGCAAACAAGACTAAATAAAAATAAACTAAGCAAGACAAATAACAAAGTAAAGAGATTGGGTGTGAGAGACTCCCCTTGCAGAAGCAATTCGTTTTCCCCGGCAACGGCGCCAGAAAACGTGTTGGTGCTCTAAGTTACGAGGGAATATCTCCCCGGCAACAGTGCCAGAAACAATGCTTGTACGTCACACGTCAGTTGGGAACCCCAAGAGGAAGGTATGATGAGTGCAGCAGTAAGTTTTCCCTCAGTATGAAACCAAGGTTTAATCGAACCAGTAGGAAAACGAGGTTGCTTCGAAGGTGTTGGTGAAGGAGTGTAGTGCGGCGCAACACCAGGGATTCCGGTGCCAACGTGGAACCTGCACAACACAATCAAATTACTTTGCCCCAACTTAACAGTGAGGTTGTCAATCTCACCGGCTTGCTGAAAACAAAGGGTTAAACGTATCGAATGGAAGATGATGTTTGTTTGCATAAAACAGTAGAGAACAATGATTGCAGTAGATTGTATTTCAGATGTAAAAGAATGGACCGGGGTCCACAGTTCACTAGTGGTGTCTCTCCAATAAGATAACTAACATGCTGGGTAAACAAATTACAGCTGGGCAATTGACAATTGATAAGTGCATATAACATGCATGTGTGAGCTGTGGTGTCTACTATGAGATTCATTTGGGCATTACGACAAAGTACATAGACCGCTATCCAGCATGCATCTATGCCTAAATAGTCCACTTTCCGGTTAACATCCGTACCCCTTCCAGTATTAAGTTGCAAGCAACAGACAATTGCATTAAGTAATGTGCGTAATGTAAACAATACATTCATCCTTGAATAAAGCATTGCTGTTTTACCCCTAGTGGCAACAACACATCTACAACCTTAGAACTTGCTGTCACTATCCCAGGTTAAATAGAGGTTGAACCCAACTATCATGCATAAATACCCCCTCTTGGAGTTACAAGTATTCACTTGGCCAAGGCTTCAACAAGTAACGGAGAGCATGCAAGATCACAAATGACATAGACATGATAATATAATATTCAGCTCCACATAGGTATCAATATAAGTCAGATCCCAGCAAACACAACATGTAGCATTACAATAAGATGATCTTGATCATGATAGGCAGCTCACAAGATCTAAACATGATGGCACAAGTGGAGAAGACAACCATCTAGCTACTGCTATGGACCCATAGTCCAAGGATGAACTACTCACGCATCACTCCGGAGGCGGGCATGGCGATGTAGAGCCCTCCGGTGATGATTCCCCTCTCCGGCAGGGTGCCGGGAAGAGCTTCAGAACCCCCCGAGTTAGGGTTGACGACGGCGGCGGCAGCGAATATGTTCTGGATGAAAGGCTCGGTGTTTTAGGGTTTTCACGTCTCGGGGAATAAATAGGCGAAGGGGCGATGTCGGCGGACCCCCGAGGGGCCCAAACCACCAGGCGGCGCGGTGGGCCCCCGCCCGCGGTGGTTTGGCCACCTCGTGGCTCTTCGTCTCTCTCTTCGGACTCCGTGTACGTGTGGAAAAATAGGGACTTGGCCTTTTGTTTCGTGCAATTCCGAGAATATTTCCAGAAGTAACTTTCTGAAACCAAAAACAGCAGAAAACAGGGAACTGGCACTGTGGCATCTTGTTAATAGGTTAGTCCCAGAAAATGCATAAAAGTGATATGAAGTGTATATAAAACATGTAGCAAATGGTATAATATAAGCATGGAACAGCAGAAATTATGGATACGTTGGAGACGTATCATCTAACCGCAGAAAAAGAATGGAAAGTTTTGTGTTGAAGTTTTTTTAACGAGAATGAAGGAACACCAAATTTGAATGTTGAAGAATGGCCAAAGTCATAAGCTTGAGGATGTCCCCGGATCCATCTTCATCAAAACTCCTCGGTTTTGCCAAACCTTCAAACTTTGTTTTTTGAGCAACATATGAACTTGACTAGACTTGAAGCGTGTATTTTATGATCTATTTATCTTAGCATCAAACCAGTTACATTAATAAGTGGATCCTCACATATTTTATTTATCTTCTGTTCTCAACATTACTTGGTTAATGGATTATTTGATGAAACTAAAAATGATGTGTGAATGATATTGTTTTGTGGTTATATTTTCTTATGGTTAGTCTCAACTAGCTAATAGTGTATATTGTGATATTTGATGTTAACATGCATGTTTGTTCATAAGATGGTATGGTTATAGTGGTATCCTCCTCTGAATGATTCTTTTGAATTGACTTGGCACATGCCACGCATGCTTATGACTGAAAAACAAAAAGTTAATTAAGCCTTGATGATTTAATTTTGGCCTCAGAGTTCTTGTATCACTTTTATGCCTCCGTTAATTTTGTTTTGTCGCAAGCATGATTATGACGGGTTATTGCTCTCTTGATTGTCGCTTCCCAGTCTATTGCTAGCCATCACTTGTACTGAGCGGGATGCTGCTCGTGCTTCCAAATCCTGAAAAACCAAGTGATGCATGTAAAATGTACATGAACTTTGCACTATATCACTCATATTCCAATCATATTTGCATCATATAGGGTTATCACTGTTATATAATGATTTTTGGAATAAAATATTTATTTCCTATTTTTATGGAATTAACCCTGCGCAGGCAGAAAACCTATTTTTTCCTTTTAAGTTTCAGGGACCCAAACGACGTCCAATAACCTGGAAAATGTAGGCGTCATTATTTTGGAAGGAGGAAGACTTGGGAGCGAAGGAAGCAAGCAAACGGAGGCCGGAAGCCCAAAAGAGGGGGGCCCAGCGGCCTCGTACCTGGCCACGTGGGGCCCACCTTTTGGCCCTCGAGGCTCCGCTGTCGTCGATCTTTTCTCACCCCCGCCTTCATCTTGACCTAAAAACGCCTATAAAAGAAGTCCCACGGCATCTCAAAAACAAGCGCCGCCACACACACAAACACGAAAACAGAGATCTGGAGCTGCAGATTGGAGGGGGAAAACTCCGGCGGGGCGCTGCCGGCGTGGTCTCCATCTTCTCCATCGACATCTCCACCGTCTCCATGATGAAGAGGGTAGTCCACCTCTGGACTATGGGTTTGTGGAAGTAACTTATGTATCTCTCCTCTCTTTGAGCTTCACTAATTAGTACCGTATGAGCTGCTGAACATGATTACGGTCATCGTTGTAATTCCTATGTGGTGGATCTTTTTGTGAGTTAATATGTTTGAGATTGCAATGTTTGTTTCAGTTATGAGTATAGATGCATATTATGTACCCCTTCTTCTACTTGTTATGATCAAGCATGTTTATGAGAGCGTTGTGGGGTGATGTGCATTAGTTGGAGTAACGGGGGTGGTGAGTGCGGTAAGTTGACCACTGTAATATCGCGATCCACTTGGATGTTTACCTTACTTTGTTACCTCACTAGGGATAAACAAAATACCATGCTACAAGGGTTGTGGGTGACTTGCCACTTCTCGTGACTAGATCTAGCATGTTCTTTTTAACTTCATGTCATGATACTTAAAGCTATACTCTGAGTTATCTTAATTACTAAGGTGTTATGATTTAGTTCGCATCTTGGTGGAGTATAAGTGAGATTAATAACCAAAAGATCTCTATGTTAGGACGTGATGCCCATATAAGTAACTTGATATCAAACCCTGTGTTGCAATCTCATTGTCAACTCTATGTGTCCATTGTCTGCCACTTTATTAAAGAGAGAGTGCATTTGTGAAACCATGAACCCCGGTCCATTTTTAATCATAAGAAACACCTTTCCAACACTTTTACCACTTTTCCATTTTCTGCATTATTAAATCCGAAAATACAAAAACACTTTTACATCTTGCATTCATCATAAAAACCAAAAATATCATTCATCATTGTTATCATCATCCTTGCACATTTATTTACCACCATGCATATTTATTTCTTGTTTGCATTGCATAATTATCTGATATCATTCTTACACCTTGTGCTTGACAACCACAGGTGAGGTTGAGGACCAAAACATTTAACTCTGTTTTGTAGGTGACCAAAAGAAGGATAAGGATATAATCTTTCACTACTGATTCCCCGAGAGTTCGATATTAAACCCTCGAGTCACCCTCGTGGGGAAAACACGTCTTCCACTTACTACATACTCTGCACTTGGAGTCTCAACCTAACCCCGATACTTTTCATTGCAGGTAGCTACTGAAGGCTATCACTTCTACGGGTATCAAGACTGTTTTCTGGCGCCGTTGCCGGGGAATCATAGCTGCGAAGGTTTATCCAAGGAGATCACAACAAAGTCAACATCACCAACTTGTGCTAACACCTAAGCTTGGGGAGGTTGCACCTACGTGAGCATCATCTTATCCATCTTTACCTTCAAAGCAAAATTATTTGTTTTGTCATTGTCTTGCATTGTCTTGCATTTGTAATTCGGTTTGCATTTGTGAGACTCATTTTATTTCAGTTTTGCATAAAAAATTAAAAACACAAAAAACTTGCTAAAATGGGAGAAAGAACTAAATTGTGTGACTACACAAACACTCCTAATGATCAATTCATCTCTAAAGCTATTGCCACACCTGAGATTAAAGCTGATAGCTATGAAGTAAGTCCTAGTTTGTTGAACTTGATAACTAGGGAACAATTTGGTGGTAGTGCTATGGAGGATGCCTCTATGCATCTTCATGATTTTGTTGAAATATGTGACATGCAAAAGTTTAAGAATGTTGAAAGTGATATCCTAAAATTGAAGCTATTTCCTTTTTCACTTAGAGGGAAAGCTAAAGAGTGGTTGCATTCATTGCCATCCGGTAGTATTAATTCATGGGATGATCTTAAAGAAGCTTTTATTAAGAAATACTATCCTCCTGTTAAAATTTTGCAAAATAGAAACAACATCCTTTCTTTTAGGCAAAATGAAAATGAACATGTTGCTATGGCTTGGGATAGGATTAAACTTATGCTTCGAACTTGTCCATCACATGGGGTTAATGAATGGACCATATTACACTCTTTCTACAATGGTTTAAACTACATGTCTAGAAACATACTTGATTCTGCTGCTGGAGGTGCTTTTATGAGTAAGACTATAGTAGAAGCTAAAAATATATTGGAAAGCATTTTGCAAAACTATAGTCAATGGCATACTGATAGGGCACCAATCCTTCTAAGAAAGTGAATTCTATTGAGGAAACTAATGATTTGTCATCTAAAATGGATACTATTCTTGCTTTGCTTAATAAACCTAGTGTTGAAAATGTTCCTTTGCAAGAACTAGTTGGTAATAATTCTGAAAATATTGATGTCAACTTCATTAGGAACTATGGTAATAATGGGTATGGGAACAACAATTATAACTCTTATAATAAACCCCCATATGTGCCAAATAAATATGCTACTAGTGGTAATGTTTCTAGTGATTTGGAAAACACCATTAGATCTTTTATATCTACCCAAAAGAGCTTAATAAGGAATTTATCTCTAAGTTTGAAAAACAAGATGCTTTGTTTGAAAGGGTAGATCAGCTTGCTAAGGAAGTCTCATCATTAAAGAGTATCATTACAGCCCAAAAACATGAGGAAACAATTAAATATTGCCAAGAAGTTATCAATAAGTCTTGGGAACACATTCATGAGCAAGAAGAGTTGCTAAAGAATCTATTGGGGTAATGAAAGAGAGAGAAGTTGAGGAAGTTAAAATGCTTAGTGAAGTCAAGGATCCTTTGCTTGACTTAGAAAATTGTAGCTTGCATGAATTAATCTCTATCTTACAAAAATTTGCAAGTGATCCTTCCATCAACACTAATCAAGCTGGCTTTGGTTCCTATATTGCTAATCATGTCTTGAAAGAGAAAATTGCTAGGTACAACCAAGAGGCCATGATACCACCTAAGCTTGGGGATATATGGATTCCCAAGGTACTAGTAACTATTGGAAAAGAGACACACCATGCCATACTTGATCTAGGATCTAGTGTCTCTGTCTAAAGAACTATATGAAGTACTTGAATTGAAAAATCTTGAAAAATGCTCTATTGAACTTGCACTTGCTGATGATTCCATTAAACATGCTTTAGGAAAAGTAAGTGATGTTATGGTAGAGTTACATATGACTTTTGTGCCTGTGGATTTTCTAATCATGGACATGGGGAATAAAACCTCTAGTCCTATTATTCTTGGAAGACCTTTTCTTCGTACTACAGGTGCATCATTGATTCAAAGAGGGGAACGTGAAGTTTCAGTTTCCACACAAGAAGTGCATGGAACACTTCCCAAGAAGAGGGGAACATCAAAGTTCAAGCTCCCTCATGAGCTTCATCTTCAATAAACAACAAGTAAGAAGCCTAGCTATATGGCTATAAAGAAAGCGCTTTGCGGGAGGCAACCCGGTTATTTTTATGTGTGATTTTCTTTGTGTCCTCTTGCTGTACAAGAGAGTTTGTTTTTAGTTAGTTTCTGGAATTTTTAATAAAGTGCCAAGTTTTACCCTTTTGGTTTGAAAAGTTGCTTATAGCGTTCGGAGATTTTATTCCTGCACGAATCTGTGCACGGTATGATTTTTAATTCTTATTCTGTAACTCCGAATGAGCTCATATTTGAACTGTAGTTGCAACTTTTCATCCTCTGTATGCATGAATTTTTGCGGAATTTTTCGGCAAAGTTTGGTAGGGTAGAAAAATACGTTTTGCTGCTGCTGTTTTTCTGGACAGATTCTGTCCCATTTTGTTTTATGCATGTTTTGAACTTTTAACTTGAATCTTTTTGATTCAATGAGTTTATGAGTAGGCATACAACATTATATACTTTCTGGACATTCATATGATGTTTTGTTTAAGGATTATATGCAGCAAGAAACCTATTTGTTTATCACTACTAATGCACCCCACAGAAAAGAAAATGGGAGAAACGGTGTTTTGAAGTTTTTTCACAGGGATTGGAGGAGATGCACCAAGAGCTATCCAAGGATGGTGAAGACCATAAGCTTGGGGATGTGAAGACAACCCCACTGGACCTACACACTCTCGGTTTGCACACGTCTAACTTCTGTTTTTCGATCGAAACACTTTATCGCATAAACTTGGAGCGTCTTTTTGTTTGTTTTTGGTTTGATTGTTATTTTGTGAGACCACCACACTATCATTTATATGATAAAGAGCTACTGGAAATATGGGTTGAAATATGTTGGATGCTTTTATTGTATTGGGAAAAGGGATGTTTGAGTTGATTTTTAATGATACATATAGTTGCATGATTCATGAGCTTGTTTATGAGTAATAATTTGCAAATGCTTTATCAAGAGCTATCACTTATTCATGTTTTGATGCTGAAGTTATTTTACTTTGTTTAACATGGATTAGTTAGTTCTATGGACACTCATGCATGCATCTAGATGGTCAACTTTCTCCCTCTTGCTAGCCCAAAAATTCCAACAAGTAAAAACTTGTTTCCAACACCTTCAACCAAAGTTATTCCAGTGAGTCCACCATATCTACCTATGGCTTTATGCTATTCCGAGTATGTTTATCATGATATTTGTGTTATCTATACCTCTGAATGAAAATGTTTATGTTATTGATTGTTATGGGAAAAGTTGGTTATATAGCTCTCACGAACTTGATGCACAACTTTTTTTTATTGCATAAATAAAACATGACCCATTGTGATTAAGATTATGATGTTAGTGGCTTGATAAATGTCCGAGGTTGGGAGTTAGCCCATATGTGCTGTCACATGCAAAGCTTTCAACATGCTCCTTCATCTCATTTAGTTGATATCATGTACTTTTGTTTATGGATGCCTATCATGGTGAAATGAGGTGGAAATGAAGTAGTTTAAATGAGTTTGTATAAATGGTTAGAGAGACGCCTGGGCCGCTAATCTAAGCCATGCATCATTCATGGTGGAAATTTACTTACATGCTATGGTGAACCGTCTGTGATGCACCTTATAATAAAAAGCTATTCCAATGGTAAATAAAAAGGGTGTTGAGGTTGTTCATCTTGTTTGTTTGTCTTGTCATTTTGATATGGGCTTGTTCCATATCCTGGGACAAGAGGTACCCCAGTTGACGCTCTTGATGATACTATTATTACTTACAATGATATAACTTGAACTTGCTTTGTTTCCTAAGTTGAGTAACTCATGGTGTAGGTACTTGTATTCAAGGGGCATGAGACACCTAACCTTTACTTTGTCAAGCACACTACTCATATTTGCTTTCACATTAAACTTTAATCATTCAAGATGCTATGATAGGGGAATGAGAGCTTGACACCAAGATTTCCATTGCAATCATTAACTTAAGTAGAAGAGTTTGGAAGTTAGATGAAACTTATGCATGCTTTACCTCTACTCACATATACATCTTTCCAAAGTGTCCACCTTTTATATTCAGATTTTCATCTACACTCTATGACCAATGTAGGATGTTCTTACTTATCATTATGCATACATGTGGTCCATATTACTATCTTCTGTTACACTTTGTGAACTATCATTGAACATCCTTGCTTGAATACTTGATATCACTTCATAAACTATTTTGCATATTGCTACTCCTTTGAAGAATGAATCATTTGACTCTATGTAGCAGTAGCAATCATCTTTGATATCCATTGTTAGTGCTATATTGCAAAGCCCATGTTAGTTTTATCACCTTCATACTCGAGGACGAGTATTGGTTAAGCTTGGGGATGTTGATGCATGTAAAATGCATACATGAACTTTGCACTATATCACTCATATTCCAATCATATTTGCATCATATAAGGGTTATATCACTGTTATATAATGATTTTGGGAATAAAATATTTATTTCCTATTTTTATGGAATTAACCCTGCGCAGGCAGAAAACCCTATTTTTTCCTTTTAAGTTTCAGGGACCCAAACGACGTCCAAATAACCTGGAAAAATACAGGCGTCATTATTTTGGAAGGAGGAAGACTTGGGAGCGAAAGGAAGCAAGCAAACGAGCCCGAAGCCCAAAAGAGGGGGCCCACGCGGCCTCTGTACCTGGCCGTGGGGCCCACCCTTTTGGCCCTCAGGCTCCGCTGTCGTCGATCTTTTTCCACCGCCTTCGTCTTGACCTAAAAACGCCTATAAAAGAAGTCCCACGGCGTTCTCGAAAACAAGCGCCGCCACACGACAGAAACACGAAAACAGAGATCTGGAGCTGCAGATTGGGGGGGAAAACTCCGGCGGGGCGCTGCCGGCGTGGTCTCCATCTTCTCCATCGACATCTCCACCGTCTCCATGATGAAGAGGGAGTAGTCCACCTCTGGACTATGGGTTTGTGGAAGTAACTTATGTATCTCTCCTCTCTTTGAGCTTCACTAATTAGTACCGTATGAGCTGCTGAACATGATTACGGTCATCGTTGTAATTCCTATGTGGTGGATCTTTTTTATGAGTTAATATGTTTGAGATTGCAATGTTTGTTTCAGTTATGATATAGATGCATATTATGTACCCCGTTCTTATCTACTTGTTATGATCAAGCATGTTTATGAGAGCGTGTGTGGGGTGATGTGTGCATTAGTTGGAGTAACGGGGTGGTGAGTGCGGTACGTTGACCACTGTAATATCGCGATCCACTTGGGTGTTTTACCTTACTTTGTTACCTCACTAGGGATAAACAAAAATACCATGCTACAAGGGTTGTGGGTGACTTGCCACTTCTCCGTGACTAGATCTAGCATGTTCTTATTTTAACTTCATGTCATGATACTTAAAGCTATACTCTGAGTTATCTTAATTACTAAGGTGTTATGATTTAGTTCACATCTTGGTGGAGTATAAGTGAGATTAATAACCAAAAGATTCTATGTTAGGACGTGATGCCCATATAATTAGTAACTTGATATCAAACCCTGTGTTGCAATCTCATATGTCAACTTTATGTGTCCATTGTCTGCCACTTTATTAAAGAGATAGTGCATTTGTGAAACCATGAACCCGGTCCATTTTTAATCATAAGAAACACCTTTCCAACAACTTTTACCACTTTTCCATTTTCTGCAATTATTAAATCCGAAAATACAAAAACACTTTTACATCTTGCATTCATCATAAAAACCCAAAAATATCATTCATCATTGTTATCATCATCCTTGCACATTTATTCACCACTTCATATTTATTTCTTGTTTGCATTACATAATTATCTTGATATCATTCTTACACCTTGTGCTTGACAACCACAGGTGAGGTTGAGGACCAAAACATTTAACTCTGTTTTGTAGGTGACCAAAAAGAAGGATAAGGAGATTAACTTTTCACTACTGATTCGCGAGAGTTCGATATTAAACCCTCGAGTCACCTCGTAGGGAAAACACGTCTTCCACTTACTACATACTCTACACTTGGAGGCTCAACCTAACCCCGTATACTTTTCATTGCAGGTAGCTACTGAAGGCTATCACTTCTACAGGTATCACCAAGTTATTCCAAATAGTCCACTATAAATTCCTAATGCATGGCATTTCAAACCATTCAAGTAAATATTTCATGTGCTACCTTTAAAACCTTCAAATTACTTCTCATTTTGTGACACTGTTTTTAGCTCATGAGGACGTAGTAGTTGGGTTTGTTATCTTCCATACTAAATTAAGTACCCCGACTTGCATGCTGCTGCATCTGCTTGTCACTAATTTTGCAAAGAGCTGGTTAGACCATTATAACATCAAAAAGCTAAAACAATAAAATAGACACTCCTCCATGGTATGTGATTGTTGGCAGGCACCCGAGGATTCGGTTAGCCATGGTTTGTGTAAGCAAAGGTTGGGAGGAGTGTCAAACTATAATAAAGTGCATGCCATAAATGCTAATAACAACATCTCGGAACCGTTCTCAACTTGTTTAGTATGGAAGATAACAATAACTCTATGCCATTTGTTGACAGAACAACCACATCCCAAAATAATTTACTTCTGTTTTTAAAAATAAAAAGCTCTAGAACATGTTAATCCCGCTTCCCTCTACGAAGGGCCAATCTTTTACTTTTATGTTGAGTCACCATCTTTTCTTTGAGCACCTTCTCGAGAGCATAACTGTCATTCTTAGTGTAATGTGCTTGTCCCAGAATGCGGTTAACTGTGTTATAACTTTGATGCTTTTGTCTTTGATATTCTTACTTCTACTCTTCACTTGAACTTCAGAGGTGCCTTGGCATTTATGTTTTGCTCCACAATTAAGGGCAAGCGAGATACCACTCTACCATGCTTTATTATGACCATTACAATCTTGTTGATGTTTATAAATTTCATATTATGAACTCTTAGTTGGTTGATACTTTTTATTAGGTAATATGATTGCTAAGTTTTATTATCCATACATCATGCAATTGTTAAAGACCTGATCATAGCATTTACAATCAAAAATTATTTGTTATCATTACCTACTCGAGGACGAAAAGGAATTAAGCTTGGGGATGTTGGTACGTGCAAAACGTATCTATAATTTTGATTGTTTCATGTTAATATATGCCTTTGGCACTTGTTTTTATATTAAGTTATGATTTTATTGGACTAACATATTAATAGTTGCAAAAGTTCACAATGTTCTTGTTTTACACTTTGATGTGTAGGAATTATCAAGAAACAAGAGGAAACCTTGTTGGGGTCGAATTGGAACTTTGCTGAAATCTGTCCCAGAACTGTTTTCGGAGTTTGCCAGTTTGACCCTCGAAGATGACGTCAAATGGAGACCTGGCTGTTACAAAAGTTATCAGAAACTAGCTGGCTGGCCCGCGCAATTGCGCGGCTAGCAATGTGATTATTTAAATTTTGAGATTTAACGTAATGTTTTCATTCTTCGTACAATCTATGAAAAAAATTAAGGCAAAGAAGTAGTAAATCTATATTCCAACCATTAAACTTAGTTGACTGCACATATTTTGGACTCGTGAGAGCAAGTATAATAAGGCCACGTAAGCGGGCTATAAGGAATTGAATAATATATCTTTGCTTAGTTGGAGGAAGAGAAGAGGAAGAGAATGTAAGCGGGCTCTTAGTTAGTAGCCAGCTGCACACGTGCTCCTAGGCATGTTGTGAGAGTGTATGGTGGGCCATATAATGATAAAGTAGTACATGTATATAGCCCACTATAACATGTTGGCTATAAGCTAGCTGTAAATGACGTGGCAGTTGCATATAGCCAGCAGCCGCTGTATATTAACCATGCTCTGACTATATCACAACTACCATTAATCAATTAAGACGTCAAGTCTGTGTAGTTATCCGCATATATATTCATTTAAAATCTTTATTTCCGTCCGCTCACTTTTCCCATAGCTTATTCTCTCATATAATGCACACACTATTTCAATTTTGATGACATATTAAACTTCATTATTACTGTATTTGTTTTGAAATTCAATGTTGATCGATTAATATTGTTTAGATTGTTTTTTGTTGATATGCTCGTTCCACACATTTCACATTGTCGCGGAGACGCTCAGTTAACCGATGATCCGAACTATTTCTTCTAGCACCACGATCCTTTTGTGTTCAAGTTTTTTTTCTTACTCGTCTTTGATCATGTCGACCATTCTGTTTACTCTCACACTCGAGCCTAGGCATTTTTTTTGCACACCACGGTCCTTGTAATCATGGATTATTGGTACATATGAGTTGTTGCACAGTTCGGTCTTCACTACTACTCACTGAAGACGAAGTTGTTATTTTCTGTTAAAAAAAGCTATCAAATAGAAATCAAACTGTTTATAAATTTCACATAAATTTTATTCCAAAGTATTTTATTACTCCATATAGTTTTCATACTGATATCAAATTGTTATTGGATTTCTTGAA
Source organism: Poa pratensis (assembly GCA_947311845.1). Taxonomy (NCBI): domain Eukaryota; kingdom Viridiplantae; phylum Streptophyta; class Magnoliopsida; order Poales; family Poaceae; genus Poa; species Poa pratensis. The sequence continues at coordinate 100,052,012 of CAMZMU010000052.1, forward strand.
AAGTTTTTTTCGGAACTATAGAACACAATTCTTCAGACATGTTTTATCATCTTAGCGTTGCCTGTGATGCCAAAACCTCCAGGTGAACTGAAGGCCAGATCAAAAAGTATATTCATAGTTGAGTGTAATATTTAACGTTGCCCCTAGAGATGCCGCTTAAAATTTTGTCCGTATATGTTTGTATATGCAAATAAAGTTTGAATTAAGAGTATTGCCATTTGCCAAGCTAGATCAGTCGTACGTAGATAGAATTGATATTTTCCATGCGTAGTGAGGAGCAAAGAAGCAACAAACTGATAATTTAAGCTAATTCTTACGTTCAAGCTAGGATCATGCACCAAAGAGGGAGAGACTACCTGAAGCCATCGAAGAGACGAAGAGGTGTAGATGCTGTCCAAGGGGAACAGTTTCTGCTCCTCGTAGTGTACTCATGCTCCTACGCAGCATCGTCGCCGTTCATGACTTCCGCGGACTGGTTTCAGTGCATACATGGCACGGCGTATGCCGTGATTGCCTTCTTTGATGGCTTCTTCCGCCGGCGATGCGTTGAACCAACCGGCATCTGTTTTGATTGCACGTGCTATGCATCTTCCATCATGTGGAGATCTACAGAGAAGACGCTTGAGTTTCAGGGTTTGTGCTACTGCGGACAGTAGCGGCTGGCCGACACGCGTATTAGGGCCCCTTCTTTTGGGCTTCTGGGGTTGCTTCTGGGCTCCAGACCGCAGAAGCCCAAAAGAACCCTCCAGTTTCTCGCTCGCTTATTTCCACCGTAAAACTCGATTCGTGAAGGAACCCAGAAGCAGCCCTCGACTCGTTTCTGCGGAGTTTCGCGAGCTTCTGAGCAAAGACGCGAACCGTTACGGCAAATGGACATCTCGTTGAGCGAAATTACGGATGATTGCCACCCCGAGCTCGAGTCGCAGTGAACCGAACGTCCTCGCGAAAAGAAAAAGAAAATTGTCCCCGACCTTCTCCTTCCTCTCCCCATCCCGTCACCGCCCCACGTAGCACCGCCGCCGCCGCCTTCCACCGCCGCCGCCGCCGCCTTCCACCCCCGCCACCGCCGGATCCCGGTAGCCCACCGCCGGATCTCTCGATTCCACCGCCGGATTCCGCCGTTCCGCCTCTGCTTCGCCCGCCCCGGCTCTGCTTTGCGCCGTCGGTCGCCGGTAGCTTCTCCTCGAGTTCGTCCGCACCAAGGCCGGCAGAAGCAACTCGAGCCCTTCCGCATCACGCCGACTGCTTCTCCTCGAGTTCGTCCGCACCAAGCCCGCACCAAGCCCGCAGCAGCACCTCGAGCTCTTCCGCATCAACGCCGCCAGCATCTTCTCGTGCTCGTCCGCACCAGGGCGAGCTTCGTCTAGTCCAGCTCGGCAGCACCACACGCCGCCGCCGCCGCCCCGCCCTATGCAGCCTCCGTCGCCCTCCTGTCCACCCACGCCGCCGTCCTCTCCACCCCACGTCCTCGTCTCCGACCGGCGACGACCTCAAGCTAGCTCGGCCGGAACCCAGCGACGCCGCCACTAGCGCTCGGCGCAGTGCTGCCCGTCGACGAGGTGTGTGCTCAACCTCCGCAATGGCTGCTGACTAGGGACCTCGCCGACGATTTGCTGTTCGGCCGGTAGCTCGCTGTTGACCTCCTGCTCAACCTCCTGCTAGCACGTTTCGACATCCACATTTTGCACTGCACTTGTTTGTTGGAATGTCAGAAGGGAATGCATCTCTTTCGTGGCTAAACTTGTGTGATTATTTGTTTTTCAGTCAACTTCAATATGATAACTTGTGGTCAAACAAAATTTTATGATGTATGTCTATTCCAAAATGCATGTATGTAGAAGCGAGAAAGATATTGTAATTCCGAAATCACTACCAAAAAATAGCGTATGTAAGATATCATCATTTTATTTAAGGCACATATCAAATTTAGGGGTATTAGAGACATTTCATAACTAACACAACAAATAAGCCAAAACTTTATAAGCTCAAAAGAAGTCTCCAATCAGTTTCTCGTAGCTTCTCCCCACCACAGTTTCTCCCCACCGGAATCCATAAGCCGGCTTATGGGTAAGCATAAGCTCAAAAGAAGTGGCCCTTAGTCATCCTAGAAAATTGTAGACGTGATGCATCGGCTTAGCTCATTGACTTTGTTTCCGATTGACGAATCTCCTCATCTTCAGATATTCCGCCTTGTGCCAGTCAAATCAACAACCTTATATCTTTCTCTTGTTTCTCAATTGTAGACGTTGTTGAAGTGCAGAGCAATTTAGTTTGTAATATTGCCTGCCTAAGCCTCGGTGTTCCGCAAGCATGAAATCTAGTTTGCAATTGATCGATTGCTGTGACTGTCACCGCCTCATACTCCGTCATGACGGAGGGATTCCTGCGTTTCAATAAAACCTGGAAGCCAGCGAACACATGCGCCGCACAGCCGGCGAGAATCGCCGTGTTTCCCTGGTCTTCAAATCTTGATGATTGCGTAACAGTCTATCATTGTCGTAGTTCTAATCGATTTTGGCTGAGTCTTTTTCTTTCTAAATAAGAATTGCAATCTTGTACGTTTCCTAAGAGAAAAGGATTTCCATGTGATTGCGGTGCTAAATCTCCTAGCACCGCACGGCTGCGTACCCTTTCTCATTAAATCTAAACCATTGATTGTGCGTGCTAAATCTAAACCTTTGGTTAACCTGTGTTTTAATTATATAATAGATTTCCATACGAAGAGTTTGAGCCCGAGATCAGCCCAATCGGAGTTCAGATGCGGCCTGTATGCCCAATATGGTGAAACCCTAAAAGGGGTGACGGAAATCCGAGAAGATATATAAAAGGAGGAAACCTAACTCGTGGAGGACTCCTCCACCCACGAATTTCAGCCACCAAAAGCCACGTTTTTGCCTCCCCCATGGATCCCATCTCCATGGGGGAGGGCTCCCAAAAAATCATGAAGGAGGGAGGCTAAGGGGCAGCGCTCCCCCATGATGCCGGCGGCGGGGAAGGAGTTCCCTGCGCTTTCGGCGCCGCCGCCGCCCTGTGCTCCTCGCTGCCCTCTCCGCCGTCTTCACCGCCATCTCCATCACCATCACCTCCTTGTATTCAGTGGTTCATCCTCCCATAAATCTCTGTACCGTCCTATGTAAACATGGTGTTTGATGCTATAATATTTATCCTATGATCTATGACATGTTTGCGTAGTTTATTTGTCTTTTGATTGCTTTGTTGAATGTATATGGTTCATTAGAGTTGTATGTTGATATGGTATTGTCCTTTGGTGTCCATTATATTTGTGCGCGCATGGATCAACACCCTAGGGTTAGTAGTATGTGTAAAGGAAGGGGGTAGTCCTGCCGGAGTGACAGAAACCTAAGGGCTCAAACCGGTTAGTTGCATGTATGGGAGTAAGAGGACCATGAACTTAAGGCTATGGTTGGGGAAACCTTAATGCATTGTTAGTATTTACGGATGTTTGCTAACAATCCAATCATATAGTACTTGTAATCCCAAGTAGTGGAGTGCATGTATATTTAGCCTCTCCCACATAGAAAATTGCATCGAAGACAATGAACCTGATATCTTGACTAATTAATCTTGGACAAAGCCATCACAATTACGACCACTTTTCCACACTCATGGTACTGTTAGTATATGGTTACTTAGTGTACTTTATTGCTGCAGCACTAACTTTTACTTTCTTGTATTTATTATCCTGCAAAACTATCTCTCATACCCGTATTGCTACCGTAGTTTTATTTCCTAGATAATGCAAACGTTTAGTGTGCGTAGAGTTATATCAGTGGTTGATAGAACTTGAGAGAATACTTATCCTACCTTTACCTCCTCGTTGGGTTCGACACTCTTACTTATCGAAAAGGCTACACGCAATCCCCTATACTTGTGGGTTATCAAAGATCCAATGTGGAAGTGATGCAAGAAGCAGTATCCAATTCATACCAATGCAACAGACAAGATGACCATGATCAAAAAGAGCAATTCAAGCCAGAAACTGAAGAACATCTCTATGCCAGAAAGTGAACAGTAACTGACAGAAGCTGTCGGTTAACTCAAGCTCTTCCACACAAGTTGCAGCAAGGCACAAGCATGTCATCACAAGGTCCCTTGAGAAGAACAAGAAGCAACTCAAATATGTTTGAATCATAGAGAGGGAAAGGAGATCAACTTGGAGATCAAGGAAACCATAAAAGGCAAAAAGGTGCAAAAAGGGAGGAACATGCCATGTGCACTGTGGGTTGTGACAAGAAGGAGGAAGCTTCCCCCTCCATCAACTCGTACCACACTTCCACCACAAATGGAAAAAGGTGTATAAAGCCACCACCACCACAGAACCTCTATCTCGCCATCCATCTCCACTCCACTTTCTCCCTCGGCCTTCACTACACCTTTTCACCACCAACTCGAGACCAAAACACCAAGAACATCAAGAAATCCAAGCACCAGAGCAAGAACAAGATGAACAAGATGAACAAGGAGATCAGGAGAAGAAGCACAAGGCCTTGGTGACCTGAAGCACATGATCTGCAGCTCTGCTTCTACCCCTCTGCTTCGACAGTGTTCCAGTGAGCTAAAGCCAAGGAATTCTCTCCACTCTCTTGTGTAATCTTGTTGAGAACTTAGTAGATCATCCATCTGTAAGTAGGGCTTGTGATATTTGGCTATTGGAGTGAATTGAGTGACACGGTTCTCCGTTTTATCTAAAGATCTGTATGTTTTGGTTGCTGTGTGTCTTGATCTGTGTGTGTAAGGCTAGTCCCTGCATACTTTTGTGTTGCAATTCCATCCCTAGCCCCCAATTGCTTGTTAACTCGCTTGTGATCTGGCTTGACAAACCAGAAAGCTGTGATCTTTGTGTTCTTACTTTTCTCCTGCCTAAAAACTGCTAAAAACCCTTACTTGCATGACTAGTCTCTGCAAGTTATTGAAGTAATTCTTGTTCCCTGTCTAAACCTTGCTTCGATCCTTGCAAGCAGCTGGATTGACAACCTAGAGGCTACAAGTTAAATTCTGAACTTTAAGCCCTTAAACCCTTTTCTGTAAAAGCCTTTACTTTCTTGTTGGAAACCAAAAAACCTGAAGATTTGGTTTAGCTTCTGCCAACCCTTAGCAACATCATAAACTTGTTGATCTCTGTGGAGACGGTAACACAAACCCCCCTAAAAACTACATGATCAGCGAACCCAAACAGCATAGTTGCTCCCGTTTGCAGTCAGGGGCTTCTTCTCAATCAGTGGTCCAAGGTTAAACGGGGTGCTATCTTAGCCATTGATCTATAACAATTAAGTTCACTTAGACATGGTCATAATTATTTCTAGCACTAAATTTAAAACTAAATGTAAAGTGCTCCCACTAAAATTGATATTCCTCAAGATCAAATTAGTGTATACGAAATCCACAATCCTCAATAGTGTGAATCATGGATACATGTCTTCCACTATGACGAAGGGGTAGGTCAACAGACCAATCACTTCCTGCCGTGATTTTCGTTTCATCTTTCGATGTAGTGCTCCGAACTCATAACTAGTTATGCCTGGACGTTCAAGACAACCAACCGCTTTTGCTGCTAGGACGGTCCGTGCCCGCCTCCCGAACCCTTGGTACACGTTACTCCTAGATACATGGCGTATGGCAACAAGCAACCGTTTGACGGTGCCGCGAGTTGGATGAGCACGATCTCCTTGATATTTGAAATTTTAGCTTTAAGTAATTAAACCTTGTAAGCTACCGAGGAATCTCCCTAATAATCACACTATTGCGCAATCAAGGGAAGAACAAGAAAAACAGATATAAAACATGCACAAGTAAAACACTTCAGTGATGTAGTATAGTCTTTCTTGCTCCGTCCGCCGATGGCACCTTCCATCGGCGTGACCATATCGAGGTTCACGACACTTGCATGCCTTCTCCTATCCTCCACTACCACCATGGCTCGATGAATAAGAACGGCACGCCAGCCAATAAAAAAGTTAGTCAACAAAATAATATTTTGAGACTGTAACCACATCACATGTCCTGCAAAACAGAGTTATACGCCTCTAGCGTTTGTTTGCATATTTTAGCGTGGCTTGTAGCATCAATGGGACAACCGTAAATTCTACGGTCCTCACTAAGCATGTTTATTCATGTTGCTAGATTGACTTTGCGAGGTGACGGACAACCCGACGTTACGAAAACGTTGCTGCTCCCCATCTAAACTTCACTGGTGCGCGTGACCCCCGTGTGGACCTAGTCCACATGCCCTTTCCACCACCAAGTCAACGAATCCAACTATACAAAGTCCCAAAGCTACTGAAGCACTTCGTTGGCGCCAACAAGCATACTAGGAGCAGCCGGAAGGTCCCGGATTGCCAGAAGTTCGTAAGATCAAACTATGCCATCGGAAACAATTCTTAAAGTGATAAATTGGTAAGCAACCATAAATAAACTGAATGTTAGAAGCAACTTCTTCAATAACATACCCACACAAACTTTGCGGCCCATGTACTCTAGATCAAATCATGTATCTACGCCTAGATCGCTCTGATACCACTATTGGGTTGTATGTACGGTAAATTAAAAATTTCACGTATTGCTATGCAACACCTCCCAAGATCTACTATCGAGATACATGCGAATACGAAGATCCAAAGATCTAGTTTAGTATACGTTACCAACACCGTAGATTGCGGAAGAACGTGTTGATGACGTAGTTGATGTAGCCAATCGCGGTCTCTCTCAACCAAGCCTGGTAGAGAGATTCCGACGCCTTCTTCTCCTTCGCTCACCACCTTGATTCAACAACGTGAGGGTCAACCGTTGTGAACGACAGATCACCCCTCTGAGAGCTTGCACACGTACGCCGGGAAGGTTCAGCAGGGCTTCGCCGTCCAAGCTTGAAGCTCCGCTGGTGTATATGAAGGTGGTGATCTGAACACATGAGAAGGAGAGAGAGAGATTAGATCTAGTCTAATCGGATAGGTTGCCTCTAATTAGAGGTTCCTCTAATCCAACTAGAAGAGATCTAAACTTGAGAACTACTTGTGTATAATTGTGAAACTTGTGTCTCTCCAAGCAGAGGGGTGGGGTTTATAAAGGAGGCCAAGAGGTAGGGAGACTTGGACAAGGGGAAACCTTTCCTAATCCAACTCAACTTGGACAAGGGGAAGGTTCCCCTTGCCCAATTCGGCATGGGAGGGAGTTGGAGCCTCCCCTCCCTCTCCCTCTCCTTGCACCGGCCGGCGGGTGGGGCCCACCCGCCCAGCCGCCTTTTCCGCCGCACGGTGGGGCCCGCCTGGCTGCACCGACCTGGCGGGTGGGGCCCGCCTGGCCGGCCGCCTTGGCCGCCACCGCCTCCGCCTCGCCTCCAACGTGGGCCTTCGACACACGGGGGTTCGGCCTGGGGCTATAATATTTTCCCGTAATTATTTATCAATTAAATAAATCAATATTTAATTAGCATAAAATTAAATAAATATTTTGTCTAATTAATTCTTATTTGAATATTTCCTTTTACAAAATATTTCACTGAATTAATTTCCTATCATGAAACTCCTTTCATATGATCGGAGACACCTAGTGTCTGCTGACAAAATACTCCGGACAAATATTTCCTCTTATATAAACCCGGAATAAATCCGACCGTGATAATAACTTCTATCACAAACTTTATCTTTTGATAAGGTATATCTATCACGCAAGCACTATGCGGTGATAATCTCTCCATGTTCCAGACCAACCATAATACACAACTAACCAATCCTAGTTTAAGTGTGTCCACCCTACAGGTTCGATAACGGGTAGCTATAATTGGTTGGGTATCAACCAATCACCGGCCAGTGACAGTTCCAAGGACGATCCTGTGTAGCTGCTATCGTTATGCGAAAGAACTTCTGTTGAAGCTGCTGATTATTATATATCAATCCATTACTCACGATACTGAACTTCACTCGAGATATAGATCCGTGGATGATACCATGAATCAATCAATGATTGATTCACATCATCTTTGTCTATCTCATTACCGGTAAGTTCCCTTTACTCGTTACCGTATTATGATATCCCACACGGTGTAACTTCACCATGCATTGTCTGCAGAACATATTGGATACCTTTATAATACCGAGTGGGCCATAGACGAATCTCTTTTAACCTAGAGGAGTAATTTCCCATCTCAGAACATTAGGATACACACATACCTTGAAGCCACCCAGTAACTGCCTTTATGATCACCCTGTTACGGCCGTGACGGTTAACAACACCAAAGTAACTCTTCCAGTATGCATGACCCTAATAACCTCATGGTTACAAGAACTTGTTATACAACAACTGACGAGGTTATACTCTGCGGGTACCCCAGCATGAAGGTACCTGGTGCACGTGATGATCAAAGAGGCCCAAGGACTAATCGAAGCCCATGAAGGGAGGCCCAAGACGAAGAGTACTTCCCAAGTTAGATTAAATCATAGTCGGTTAAGACTTTCCATAATATGTAATCTTGGTCGGTTATGTTTGCCGAGACCCAGACTCCTATATAAAGGCTGGGAGGGTGATCGATCAAGGGGAAGCAATCCATAGCCACCAAAACCTCGACGAGATCAGCAGCTCGCCGAACCCTTGTAACCCTCATATTCATACCATAAACACAGACAAGCAGGAAGTAGGGGTTTTACCTCACTCGAGGGCCCTGAACCTGGGTAAATCCAGCTTGTCAGCCGTCGATTCCACCGATACTACGCGTTCTCTACCACACAATCAACCCTAGGTATAGCAACCATGGGAATTGCCGAGGGCACACCTCGACAATTGGCGCCGTCTGTGGGAACAGGTAGTATTGGGCTCACGGTTTCGCCGGTTTCATCATCAAGCGGCCACTCGCCGATCGCATCTGCACAAGGTAACTCGCCTACTACATCATCAAACGCAAATCACCGCCACCGCTGCAAACGGCAACTCGCCGACAAGATCGACCAGCATCAACTCAAAAAGCGATCACTCGCCAAAATCTCCAAGGAGGCTCACGCCGCACTCGATGGAGGCTCAACAAGCCTTTGCCGGACTCGAATCAGGTTTGGATATTACAGTTGGAGAATTTAACTTCTTTGTCGATAAAGATGGTGTGCAGGACCTGTTAGATCCACTCGACATGGAGACACTCGACATGGAGACTCGACATGGAGACACTCGACAACGCTTCGACTGCCACCATCCATCTTGGCGGCGACATCGTCACAGATCGTCCCGATCCAATCGCCAAGCGACTTGCAACATCCATGAACTCGCAAGAGTTCCGTGACGAGGTGGCCAAAAGATTTGGAAGAAGCGAGATCGAATCTGCGTACCGCCCAAACAACTCAACCGAGTCACTCGACAACATCGTCGACTGCAACAACGTCGCGGGGAACGAGGAGAACATAGATGACAACATATACCTCGCCGATCTCAACGGCCCAGAAGTCCGTGCCAGCCACGAGATATTCACCTGCGACGCAGATAGCCTGGACAAAGCACTCGAGGATCTACTCGATTGCAGCAGAAACCCCAGCAAGCAAAGCAACTCCAACATGAGCCTGGATGACGACGCCGAATCCATAATGCGGGTGGTACCTTATCAGGTCTACACCGCGAGTACAGCAGAAACGTCAACAGCTGCTGCATGCCGTCGACCTACAGAATACCCTTGCACAGTCACCATGCCTGACGGAACAACCATGCTGACCATCACCGCAGAGATGGCGGAAAAAGTGAACAAAGTAATCGAAAGCTGCACAATGCTACCAGCAAACGCAACCCCAGAAGAGGCATTGACCTTACAATACTTCCAGTGGCAAGAATCGATACGGTTGAAGAACTACCGAGCAGTACTCGAAGAACGCAAAAAGCAGGCCAGCATATCGAGTGCTCGGCGAAGAGCATTATCTATGAGTTCAACAGGCAGAAACGACCCCGCAAACAGGTCACGAGTCATAAACCTCGGAGACGCAGATCGTGCAGCGGTCACTCGAAACCTAGATCCAGCCTTTATGGCAGTCGACGCGGAAGGAGTCCCCATACCTACTGAGCCAGCCGGGGCGCTGATGACGCTAGGCACCTATCTCAAACAATCGAACCTCCTGCGGGAGACCCAAAGAGGGATCAGCACCTCCAACTGTACAAACAACTGGCGATAGCAGCAAAAGCCATACAGCAACCACAAGCAACTCCAAGGAGAGATACAGATCGGGACCGTCGCAGTCGAAGTCCTCGGGGAGGGAGCAGTCGAAAAAGCTCACGCCGTCACGCTCCAGCAGGAGCCACTCGAGGAGGTCATACAGCAGCAGCTCAGACTCGGAAGCAGAAATCGGACCCTGTGGAGCGCTATGCTTCACTCGACGAATCCGGGAGGCTCGTATGCCCAAGAAGTTCTCGCTAGCTACCACGCCAAAGTTCAACTGCAAACAAGAGCCATCAGGCTGGCTAGAAGACTACAGGCTGGCAGTCGGATGTCAGCGCGGCACCACAACTACAGCTATGCAGTATATACAACTCATGATGGAAGGAACAGCTCGCGATTGGCTCAAATCGCTACCCGAATCATACTACGACTCGTGGGAACACTTCAAAAGCGATTTCATCAAATACTTCGAGCCTCTATGTGAGCGCCCCAAAACTTTCGAAGAACTTCGAACCTGCAAGCAAAAGTCAGATGAATCTCTGAGATCGTACATACGGCGGTGGACCACCATCCGCAACTCAGTAGGCAACGTATCAGAAGATAGGGCAATCGACGCCTTCAAAAACGGACTCTGGAGAGAAGACTTCAAAGAGACACTTGGTCGAGAAAACCCAAGGTCAATGGCGGCACTCATGGTACTCGCAACAAAATGGGCGGATGGAGAAGATTCTGTACGAGGCACTCGACCCGCATTTCACATGAAAACCATGAGAGTGGCAGTCGAGACCGCAGAGATAGCTACAGAGATGATCGGAGGCGCAAACGGAAGCATCGTTATCACGATGATGATCATCCGAACTTCATCGCAGCAGGCTTTGTCCAGCCAAGGGACAGCCGCGACCAAACTGATAAACGACTCGACGATCATCGTGACAATCGAGATCATCGTACAGATGACCGCCGAGATAATCGAGACCATCGCACAGATGATCGACGTGACAGTCGAGACCGCTACGGAGATAACAAACGCGACGACCGCGATAGCTACAGGAGACCAGAATGGCGCAGCGAGCAGACAAAGAGCCTGAGCGCTCAGTCGAAGAAAGGATGGACGACTATTGCAGATTCCATCTGTACAGAGGAGATGACGGAAAGCTACGCTCTAACCACTCGCTAAAAAATTGCAGAGAATTCGAACAACTTGCGATTGAGCACGTATTGCAACTGCAAAGGATGGGCGCGCACCTCCTCAACTGACGCAGACTCCATCAACTACGCCACAAGCACAGCCTGTTCAGGCATGTCTAGCGCCGCAACAAGTACAACAAACACAGGTATACCCCGTACCACTACAAACACAGCCTACTCAGGTATTCACACCAACACAAGCGCAACCGACTCCAATATACATGGTACCAGCACAACCCAATACACAAATGGCGGCCGCCGTGCACCATATGAAGCAAGAGGACGAGCAAAAATATCCCGTACCGCGTGGGCAGATGAACATGATTCAGCGAGGACGTCCATCAAATAGAGAGCAAAAGTTACATACTCGAAACGTGAACATGGCAGTCATGGCACCCCCGCTGTCCCAGATTTTTTGCAAGGATCAGAAACTACAATTATCTTCAACCAAGAGGACCACCCACCTGCAATATATCGACCAGGGCATGCAGCCTGGTACTCGACGCTCATATCGGAGGCTATGCCATGACCAGGGTCTTCATGGACGGAGGAAGTGGCATCAACATAATCTTCGCAGATACGCTGCGCAGGATGAACAAATCAGTCGAAAACCTGCCAAAATCCACAAGTACCTTCCACGGTATCGTCCCAGGCAAAGCGGTACTATCGCAAGGTGTAATACAACTCGATGTTACATTTGGAGATCCTACCCATTTCAGAACCGAGTCGATTGAGTTCGAAGTAGTCGACTGGAAGTCACAATATCACGCAATACTTGGGCGTCCTGCTTTCGCTCGATTCATGGCTGTTCCACACTACGCCTACCTCCAGCTCAAAATGCCAGGGCCAAAAGGAGTCATCACAGTCAACGGAAACTTTCAGAGGTCAGATTCATGCGACCGTGACTTCAATAAAATCTCCGAGATGTATGGGATGGAACATACACTCGCCAAACTCGAGGTTTCTAACGACCGCACACTTCTGCCGGAACACAAGAGGTTGGCATCCGACAGAGAATTCAATGCTACCAACGACACAAGGAAGCATCAAGTGCACCCGACGATCCCTCAAAAACGGTCAACATATCATCGAGTCTTACCAGCGAACAGGAAAATGCGCTCGTTGAATTTCTCCGTGAAAACTGGGAAATATTTGCATGGTGCCCAGCTGATATGCCAGGTGTCCCCAGAGAGTTCGCCGAGCACTCTCTACAACTCAAGCCAGGATCTAGACCAGTCAAGCAAACTATGCGCCGTGTCTCCGATCCCAAAAGAGGTGCAATCGAGGCAGAAGTTGACAGGTTACTTGCTGCAAAGTTCATTCGAGAAATCAAAAAGGCAGACTGGGTTGCTAACCCTGTACTGGTCGAAAAGAAGCACTCGGACACCCTGCGGATGTGTGTAGATTTTACTGCCCTAAACAAATGCTGTCCAAAAGATCACTTCCCGTTACCACGAATCGATCAGATCATCGACTCAACAGCAGGATGCGCTCGGTTATCATTTTTGGATGCATATTCAGGATACCATCAAATTCGGATGAAGGAAGAAGACGAAGACAAAACGGCATTCATAACCCCACTCGGGGTCTACTGCTACACAACCATGCCTTTCGGGCTAAAAACGCAGGTGCAACCTACCAGCGCATGATGCAAAACTGTCTACAAGAACAGATAGGACGCAATGTTCAGGTCTACGTCGACGACATCGTCATCAAGACTGAAAAGGAGGACACATTAATCAGTGATCTACGGGAGACATTCAAGAATCTCAATCGACATAACATCAAGCTTAACCCAAAGAAATGCACCTTCGGTGTCCCAGCTGGACAACTCTTGGGTTACTTGATATCTGCACGCGGAATCGAAGCAGACCCAGAAAAGATACAAGCTATACTCACAATGAAGAGACCTACCAAACTCCATGAGGTACAGCAGCTAGCTGGTCGAGTAGCAGCACTCAGTCGATTCATCAGCAAACTAGGCGAAAAAGCACTTCCATTTTACAAATTGATGAAGAAAGCAGACAAGTTCGAGTGGACGGATGAAGCCGAAGCAGCTTTCCTCGAACTCAAAAAGATGCTCACAAGTCCGCCAATCCTCGTAGCACCTAAAGAAAATGAGCCACTCTACCTATACATCTCAGCCACCAATCGAGTGGTCAGCACCGTGTTGGTGGTTGACCGCATGGAAGAAGGACACAGTCAAAGCATACAGAGGCCAGTATATTACGTAAGTGAAGTTCTTTCCCCGTCCAAACAGCGGTACCCGCAATATCAGAAATTGGCGTACGCCGTATTCATGACATCCAGAAAGCTGGCGCACTACTTCACAGAACACCCGATAACGGTGGTCAATAAATCAGCGATTGGAGACGTCCTCACAAACCCCAACGCAACAGGGCGAGCAGCAAAATGGCTCATAGAGCTGGGACCACTAGGAATCAAGTACGAACACCCGAAAGCCATCAAATCACAAGTCCTACCCGATTTTCACACCGAGTGGATAGAAGCTCAATTGCCAGGGGTACCTGACATGTCAAATTCCTGACCATGTACTTTGACGGGTCCAAAAAGAATGAAGGAGCAGGAGCGGGCGTCATACTCATATCACCAAAAGGCGACAAACTGCGCTATGTATTGCAAATGGGTTTCGAGTTCCCATCAAATAACGAGGCCGAGTACGAAGGTCTAATCCATGGCATGCTGATGGCCCTTGAAGAGGTTGATCTATGACGCCAGAAAACACTTTGCTTGATCTCCGGTGCGTAGTTACCTGCGTCAAAAGTAAATGGGTTAGGTTGAGACTCCAAGTGCAGAGTGTGTAGTAGTGGAAGACGTGTTTTCCCCACGAGGGTAACTCGAGGGTTTAATATCGAACTCTCGGGGAATCAGTCGTGAAGATATGTCTTCTTATCCTTCTTTTGGTTACCTACAAAACAAAGTTAAATGTTTTGGTCCTCAACCTCACCTGTGGTTGTCAAGCACAAGGTGTAAGAATGATATCAAGATAGTTATGAAATGCAAACAGGAAATAAATATGCAATGGTGGTGGATGCAATGGTAAATGATATTTTTGGGTTTTTAATGATGTATGCAAGATGAAAAGTATTTTTGTATTTTCGGATTTAATGATGGCTGAAAATGGAAAAGTGGTATATGGTGTTGGAAAGGTGTTTCTTATGATTAAAAATGGACCGGGGTTCATGGTTTCACAAATGCACTCTCTCTTTATAAAGTGGCAGACAATGGAACACACACAGAGTTAACATATCACTAGTAGGAGAATGCCTTTTAGTGGCTCACCAAAAAAGGATTATGTGGCGCATGGTGGGTGCGCCACAGAATCCTCGCCACAAAAATATTAATTCTGTGGCGCACCCCACCGTGCGCCACAGAAATACCCAGATTTTGTGGCGCATGGTGCTGGGTGCGCCACAGAAATTTCTGTGGCGCACCCAGCACCATGCGCCACAAAATTGTTTTTTGAATTTAAAAAAAAATGGCGGCCAGATCTAGATCCAAATCTAGATCTAGATCTGGCCACCGGAATTTCACCGGAATTTTGTCGGAATTTCGTCGGAGGCCGTGTTGCCCGTGGCCATGGCCATAGGTGGGTGAGTGGAGGATGGGGGTCACCGGAGATGGTGGAGGAGGAGAAGGATGTCGCCGGAGGTCACCGGAGGTGGAGGTCGCTGGAGGAGAGGTCGCCGGAGGAGATGTCGCCGGGGTGGAGGAGGGGGTCGCCGGAGTGGAGGAGGGTGTCGCCGGAGGAGAGGTCGCCGGGGTGGAGGAGGGGGTCACCGGAGTGGAGGAGGGTGTCGCCGGAGGTGGAGGTGGAGGAGGAGATCACAGGAGGTGGAGGTCGCCGGAGGAGACGTCGCTGGGGTGGAGGAGGAGATCGCCGGGTGGTGTAGGAGGAGGAGGAGAGAAGAAGTGGAAGAGAGGAGAGGAGAAGGAGAAGAGAAGTGGAGGAGAAGTGGAGGAGAGGAGAAGGGAGAGGAGAAGTGGAGGAGAGAAGGAGAAAAGAGAGGGAGAAAGAAGGAGAAAAGAGAGGAGAGAAGAGCTTGAGCGGGATTCAAATTTCGAATCCCGCCCACCAATTCTGTGGCGCACCCGCCACCGTGCGCCACAATTTTTTTCAAATTTTTAATTTTTTTTGATTTTGTAGAAAAAAATCTTCTGTTTGAAATAACTTTTTACTCTTTTGGAATTTGCCGAATCTGAGAAAAGTTCACCCGTAAACCCCGGTGAAATTGAGCTCCTTTTTTCTCACGATTTTTTTGATATATTAAACGCATTTTTTCGACATCGTATGCAAAAGTTATGCCCCTGCAAAGTTTTTTTTTCTGTTTTTTGCAAAAAAGGTCAAAATTCATATTTTAAAATTTCTATTCCAACTAGACACTAAAACGAAACTACATGTCAAAGGATTTTATTTTTTGAAGATTGTATCATTTTCTTTTCTTGTTTGCAAAACTGAAAAGGCGATCCACGGGGGGGGGGGGGGGTAGGCATGCGTGAGAGGGATTTTTTTTTCTGTGGCGCACCCACCTTCATGCGCCACAGAAAGTGACATTTCTGTGGCGCATGGAAGTGGGTGCGCCACAGAAAGTCACATTTCTGTGGCGCACCTAGCCATGTGCGCCACAAAAATGAGACTTTCTGTGGCGCACATGGACAGGTGCGCCACAGAAATGTGACGTCTGTGCCGCACACTATCCATGCGCCACAGAAATGTCACTTTCTGTGGCGCATGAAGGTTTTCGTGCGCCACAAAATTGTAAAATTCTGTGGCGCACGCAAAACAATGCACCACAGAAATATTTTTTGTGGCGCATGGCTATTTGGTGCGCCACAAAATGTCATTCCATAGAAAGGCACTTCCCTACTAGTGTATGAGATTGCAACACAAAGTTTGATAACAAGTTACTTAGATATATGGGCATCACATCCTAACATAGAGACCTTTTGGTTATTAGTCTCTCTTATACTCCACCAAGATGCGAACCAAATCATAACACCTCAGTAATTAAGATGACTCAGAGTATAGCAATAAGTTTCATGACATGAAGTGAAAATAAGAACATGCTGGATCTAGTCACAGGAAGAAGCTTGGTCACCCTCAACCCTTGCAGCATGGTATTTTAGTTTATCCCTAGTGAGGTAACAAAGTAAGGTAAACACCCAAGTGGATCGCGATATTAAGTTGTCAGCTTACCGCACTCACCACTCCCCGTTACTCCAACTAATGCACACATCACCCCACACACGCTCTCATAAACGTGCTTGATCATAACAAGTAGACAAGAACGGGGTACATAATATGCATCTATACTCATAACTGAAACAAACATTGCAATCTCAAACATATATTAACTCATAGAAAGATCCACCACATAGGTATTACAAATATGACCGTAATCATGTTCAGCAGCTCATACGGTACTAATTAGTGAAGCTCAAGAGAGGAGAGATACATAAGTTACTTCCACAAACCATAGTCCAGAGGTGGACTACTCCCTCTTCATCATGTAGACAGTGGAGATGTCGATGGAGATGAAGGAGACCACGCCGGCAGCGCCCCGCCGGAGTTTTCCCCCTCCAATCTGCAGCTCCTGATCTCCGTTTCGGTGTTTCTGTGTTTGTGCGGTCATTCTTTCGCGAAACGCCAGGGGACCTTTTTTATAGGCGTTTTTAGGTCAAGACGGAGTCGGTGGACGAAAGATCGATGGCAGCAGAGCCACGAGGCCCAAACGGGTGGGCCCCACGTGGCCATAGTGCCTGGCCGCGTGGGCCACCCCTTTCTGTCTTGCGAGCTCCGTTTGCTTGATTCCTTCGCTCCTACATCTTCTTCCTTCCAAAATAACGACCTCTGTATTTTTCCAGAATTTTATGACGACGTTTGGGTCCCTGAAACATAAAAGGAAAGAAATAGGGTTTTCTGCCTGCGCATGGTTAATTCCATAAAAATAGGAAACAATTGATTTATTTCCTAAAATCATTAAATAACAGTAATATAACCCTTATATGATGCAAATATGATTGGAATATGTGTGATATAGTGCAAAGTTTATGTATGCATTTTACATGCATCACATGTGCATGGCAAAAGCCATGGGATGCACTCGACTAATGATTTATGGCGACTCTAACTTAGTTGTGCAGCAAACAATGAAGGGTTGTGACGCAATCGCAAACAACATGATTGCTTATCGGGATTTGTACAACATAATGGAGGGAAGCTTCGATGGCTGCGAACTACGACACGTAGGGAGAGAAAGCAATGAAGAGGCTGACAAATTAGCCAACATTGCTTCCACAAAGGCACCAGTCCCGCCGGGTGTTTTCATTGAACGAATAGAGCATAGGTCAATCGACAAACGGCCATCGACCACGACAGCAGCTACAGGCAAGAGCAAAGCGCCAAGCACAGAGGATCCTCCGATTGAGGTACTTCTCATTGAGCCAATATGGACTCAACCTTACCTCGCATACATACTTCGCAATGAACTACCAGAAGATACAAACGAGGCCAGACGCGTCACTCGAAGAGCAAAAGCATACACCATCATAAACGGTGAACTGTACAAATGCAGCACTTCAGGTATGTTCCAAAGATGCATTGCACTCGAAGATGGCAAGGATCTCCTTCGGGACATTCATGCAGGTACCTGCGGGCACCATGCCGGCAGTCGATCACTCGTAGCCAAAGCCTTCCGAGCAGGGTTTTAGTGGCCTACAACGCTAAGGGACGCAGAGGACATTGTCAAAAGATGCATCGGTTGCCAGAAGTTCGCTTCCAAGCCGCATGCACCCGCATCTGCGCTAAAAATCATACCATTAGCATGGCGTTTTGCCCAATGGGGACTTGACATGGTGGGACCACTGAAAAAATCATCAAAAGGAGGTCATACACACTTACTAGTGGCAGTCGACAAGTTCACAAAATGGATCGAAGCTATCTCCATCACAAGCTCAACAGCTTCTACGGCAGTTCGTTTCATACAATCGATCATGTATCGATTTGGAGTAATGGACAACATCATAACTGATAATGGCACAAACTTCATGGCGGAAGAGTTCAAATCCTTTTGCAAGGAGCAAAACATCAAACTAAACTACGCCTCTGTGGCACATCCACAATCCAATGGACAAGTCGAAAAGGCCAATGGACTCGTATGCAGCGGCATCAAAAAGAGACTCTTAGTACCACTCAAAAGGGATGCGGGTGCATGGGTTGATGAGCTCCCATCAGTACTATGGAGCTTAAGGACCACCCCAAACGCCTCCACACAGTACACACCATTCTTCATGGTCTATGGTGCGGAAGCAGTATTACCATCCGACGTCAAGTTTAATGCACCATGGGTGGAAGCATATGAAGAAAACGACGCAAACAAGGCACTCGAAGACGCGGCCGATTTGCTGGAAGAAGCACGCAATACGGCTTTAGCACGAACGGCCGTTTATCAACAAGACCTCCGCAACTACCATAGTCGTCGATTACGCACACGATCCTTCATGGTGGGAGACTTGGTGCTGCGGGAGAAGCAGAAGAAAGTCCATAAACTTGCATCACCATGGGAAGGACCGTACATCATCACAGAAGTCATCGAAGGTGGAGCCTATCGATTGAAGAATGCAAAGATGGGTGAAGTAGCATCAAACCCATGGAACGTGGCGCACTTGCGTCGGTTCTATGCATAGATCTCTTAACCTCATATGTAATAGCGCATAATGTCAAAGAACCAGCAAGTTTCAGACACACACTTTTCCCTTGCCAGTGTACCTAAGGGAACTGGAAGGTTTTTAATGAGGCGGCTTGCTGGTCGAACACATATTTCGAATAAAGATACATGTTCCTCCATATTTCTCATATATGCTTTTTACCCCACTCAAACACTCGGGGGCTCGAGCATAAAAACATAAGCATCAAAATTCTAGCTCAAAAATTCGCAAACACAAGACTTGCAGCCCACTCGACATGCTCGGGGGCTGAGTCAAACCGACAACTTAAGCCCACTCGACATGCTCGGGGGCTGAGTCAAACCGACAACTTAAGCCCACTCGACATGCTCGGGGGCTGAGTCAAACAGGAAACACAAAACCCACTCGATAACCTCGGGAACTGGCACAAATAAAAAACACAGAAGCAAAAAGTATATAGGAGGAAAAATGAATACCCGAGGACTGCCCCGATTATACCACGATTAGTCGAGCCAGACTAAAACGGCGTCCTTTACGATCAAAAATCTGAACATTGGGCTCACACAGGAAAGTCTTGTCAAAACAGCAAACGCACGTCTAAGATGTCACGAATGACGTCAGAAGATAGCATACACATTCGAGTAAAGGATTCAAGACTACAATCGATACAAAATTCAAGACTACAATCGACAAAAGGATTGAACTGGCAAAATAACTCCCATTGGAGCGTATCAAAAAATTCTTGTGATTGATCGAAAAGAAGCAAAATTATTGAGATTATCCTCTACTTCAAGCGAAATAAAGCATAAATCTCGGGGGCTACTCCCATGGGAGCGCTGTCGCGCTCCATAGATTTCAAAAAGCACAAAATTTCGATTGGCCAAAATAGTATAGAAGGATGATTTGAGATTGTCCTCTATTGCAAAACAATAAACCACAATCTCGGGGGCTACTCCCATGGGAGTGCTGTCGCGCTCCCATAGATTTCAAAACAAGGTAATAAATTCACTCGACTAAATGCATTGAGTACTTCATAAATCAAAAAATCATACTTCATAAATTCCCGGACTATGCCAATCGTAGATGTTTCGGATGCTGCATACGCAAATGCAAAGGTAAGACCCGTCGAGCAATCGAGCTGGGCCGAGGGACGCTCCAACAGTGTTTTCCCTTGAAATTTTCCGTGTCAACAGACATGATGAAAATCCTGACGGACGCGTTGGGTATCAAAAGTTAAACTGCAGAACGAATCAGTAAGACCTACAACGTCCTGAATCGAGTATGTCCAGTATGTTCCAGCTTCGAGTCCGGGGACTCGAACCTGATTGAAGGCTAGTATGGTTTCGCCCGAATGTGCGGTTAACTGAGCTCGATTTTCGAGTGAATCAGGCCTACTATGTCAATATCCCTAGGCAAAAGTTTCAAAAGTGTTCCAGGTTCGAGTCCGGGGACTCGAATTTGATTGAAGGCTAGTATGGTTTTGTCCGAATGTGCGGTTAACTGAGCTCGATTTTCGAGTGAATCAGGCCTACTATGTCAATATCCCTAGGCAAAAGTTTCAAAAGTGTTCCAGGTTCGAGTCCGGGGACTCGAATTTGATTGAAGGCTAGTATGGTCTCGCCCGAATGTGTGGTTAACTGAGCTCAATTTTCGAGTGAATCAGGCCTACTATGTCAATATCCCTAGGCAAAAGTTTCAAAAGTGTTCCTGGTTCGAGTCCAGGTACTCGAATTTGATTGAAGGCTAGTATGGTTTCGCCCGAATGTGCGGTTAACTGAGCTCGATTTTCGAGTGAATCAGGCCTACTATGTCAATATCCCTTGACTTGCATACACATACAGTCGAAACAAATTAAAGCTAGAAGAATTATGTTGGATTGGAGGTACAAGAACAGAAGGCTATGACGTGCATGATGAAGGGAGCACATGCTCGATTCTTCGAGTCAAGCAAGTGCTCGGGGGCTAATGATGAGGTTATACTCTGCGGGTAACCCAGAATGAAGGTACCTGGTGCACGTGATGATAAAAGAGGCCCAAGGACTAATCGAAGCCCATGAAGGGAGGCCCAAGACGAAGAGTACTTCCCAAGTTAGATTAAATCATAGTCGGTTAAGACTTTCCATAATATGTAATCTTGATCGGTTATGTTTCCCGAGACCCAGCCTCCTATATAAAGGCTGGGAGGGTGATCGATCAAGGGGAAGCAATCCATAGCCACCAAAACCTCGACGAGATCAGTAGCTCGCCGAACCCTTGTAACCCTCATATTCATACCATAAACACAGACAAGCAGGAAGTAGGGGTTTTACCTCACTCGAGGGCCCTGAACCTGGGTAAATCCAGCTTGTCAGTCGTCGATTCCACCGATACTACGTGTTCTCTACCATACAATCAACCCTAGGTATAGCAACCATGGGAATTGCCGATGGCACACCTCGACAACAACCTTTCTGTGATAAAGCTAAGGACAAAAAGACTATTAAACGTAATCTCTTATCATACCAACACTTGGGTTACCCACCCATAATATTAGCCAATAATATGCCATTCATTGATGCTAACATAAACAATGTCCATGACTAGGAAAATCCGCGTCATCTAGCATTCAACGAATTAGTCCGTAAAAGAACTAGGGTATGTTTTACGTGTTCATATTCTCTACACGTGCGAGTGAGCTTTTCCCTAAATCACGCATTTAGAAATCACCGCAGTTATAGCATAGAGAATACGAATCAATAATGAATGAATCATATATATACATTATAAATAAATTGCCTTTTAGGCATATATCCAACAGGATGAACTACTCACGCATCACTCCGGAGGCAGGCATGGCGATGTAGAGCCCTCCGGTGATGATTCCCCTCTCCGGCAGGGTGCCGGGAAGAGCTTCAGAACCCTCCCGAGATAGGGTTGACGACGGCGGCGGCTCTGAAACTTTTCGTGGAATATGTCTCGGGTGTTTAGGGTTTTCCCAAATAGGTGAATATATAGGCGAAGGGACGACGTCGGTGGGCACTCGAGGGGCCCACACCATGCCACGATGCGGCAGGAGGTGGGGCCGCGCCGCCACGTGGTGTGGCCGCCTCCTCGGTCCCCTTCAGACTCCATGTACGCGACGGTAAAATAGGGATCTGGGCTTTTGTTTCGTCCAATTCCGAGAATATTTTCAGAACAACTTTTCTGGAATACAAAAACAGCAGAAAAAAGGAACTGGCACTGTGGCATCTTGTTACTAGGTTAGTCCCAGAAAATGCATAAAAATGCTATGAAGTGTAAATAATTAAAACGTTTAGCAATTGGAATAATATTAGCATAGAACATTAGAAATTATGGATACGTTGGAGACGTATCACACCTATATATACTTCACAAAAGGGTAGTCGTCTAAGCGGCTATATATAATATCACTAGTCAGTTGCAACGATGAATATTTTGATCAACCTAATGGGCAAACGCGGAGAATGCACAACCTATTTTTATCAAATGTTCATTTATTGTTCGGCTGTGTATCCAAGTTGGTGACACTAGTAGGATTCTAATTAACTAGGGATTTGAGAGTGATAATCAAGTACACAAACCTAGGATTCACTTATTCTATTTAATTAGAAATTTTAAAATAAACGCACTAGGGTGCTGCTTTCTTTTAACTCCCTTCGTTGAGATCCTCGAGACTCAATTTTTCATACTCTCTCCGTTTACAATTAGTTTGCATTATGGGTTTAGTCGAAGTCAAATATATAGGAATAAATATAAACATTTAGAACCAAATTTAAAACAATTAGAATCATCATAATTCGTATCATATATATTAAATATTATATACGTTGATATTTTTTTGTATATAGTTGGTCAAACTTTGAAAAGTTTGACTTCGAAAAACCCCGAACGCGAACTAAATAGAAACGGAGGGAGTATATCCCATGGTTCTTCTTTCGATGGAAAGTGGAAACCGAAGGTAAATCTCCCTTTTTTAGGAAAATAAAATACACAATGAACTTATGTTCTAGTTCAAGTTTCAAACCCGTTGTATTAATACCACCAGGTACCACTAAGTAAGAGACATAATATTTGAAATTGCAATTTGTGTAAGTCTATTTGTATATGCCAAAAAATATATGGTGCACATGCTCGGCCAGAACAAATTAGTAGATCTATTATGGTCCAACATGTGCCATACCAAAAGAAAGATTTAAGGGTATGCCACCTAGAGAGGCATTTTGGCTCGTGCTCTCAAATGCACACACACCCTGTATTAAAATGCATATTAAACACATTTTCAAATAAAATTAAAAAAATGTTAGTGTATAGATCTTAACACCTATATTATTAGGAAAACGATACTTTTTGTGGCTTATAGAAAAAAGACAATTTCTAATAAAGTAAGTCTTTAGCGAGATATTTTTGTCTTTTATACAGACCACAATTTGTTGACTTTTTTCACGAAATCACTCATTGAAAATACAATGGGAAGACGTATCTGTAAATTTTATTTAAAATTTTCAACGTTTGAAATTTGCGTTTTTTATTTATTCCAAGTGCATATGCACCCTTGAGTGCCAAAGTGTATTTCTTGTATCGGCTCCTAAGCTATGGCCTTTTTAAGTTCTCCCGGTGATACCGGTAAAAAAGATCTTTCAATGATACAAGAAAAGTCAAGTGCCACAAGCACGGCCACAGTTTTTAGCCATAGCGGTGGTTTGGGTAATTGGGTTCAGTTGCTGGAAATGGTCAATCTTTTTCCTATTCCTGTTATTCTTCCTTTTACTCTTTCCGTTTTTAAATAAAGATGTTTTAAATTTTATCCACTATATATATGTATTTAAATTCATTTTAGTGTGTAAACACTCATTTTATTATGCATGTAAATAACATGTGTAACACATAAAACATTTTGCATTTAGAAACGGAAGAAGCTTATTTTTAGCCACAGTAATTTCGTCGACGCAGAAAGCCCAATTGCCGATAGCCCACGCTCGAACGGCCCAAGGCTTTGCGTATAGGCGCGCAGGTGACGAATCGAACCCACACGTCAGTTAAACCTAATCCAACGCGCCGCCGCCGCCGCGGCCTGAATCCCGTCTGCCGAGACAGCAGGGAAGCGCCGGCGGTGGCGCCCCGATGCGCTCAATCTAGGCTAGCTACCCAATCTTCTCTCTGTCCCAGAGAAGCTAGATCAGATGGCGAAGAAGAGGAAGCAGCGGGGTGACGCCGCCGCCACGGAGCCGACGGAGGTCGAGGCTCCAGCGGCAGCTGCTGATTCAGCTACGCCGAGGAAGACCAGCAGACGGCGGGGCGGCGACGTCTCGGCCGAGCAGGAGGCGTCCGCCTCCGTGCACGCACCCTGTCCTGCTGATTCAGGTACGCACTTATCTGCGCCTCGCTGTAGGTCTCGCTTTAGTTGGGGCTGAAAATGCACGCGTGTCTGACTACGGCTAGATAGGGTTTATCTATGTGGGAGCCGAATTACTTCCGGCCACTGATTTGCACAAGCCATGGCGATTTTATTTTTTTGGTTACATGGAGAAATCATGCCTATCGGAACTGATTGTATGGCTTCTGCAGAGAAGGAGACAACGGACAGGAAGGGGGAGAAGCCTAGGCGCAATAAGCAAAAAAAGAAGAAGAGGGATCAAACACCTTGCGCCTCTTCATCGGATGCTGATGCTGCTGCCATGGGTTTATCAGGCGATGACTGCACAGATGGGGATGGTGTTCCAGGAGACGCTAAAGCTAGTACGAGTCCAAGAAATGGGGACGATCCGAACTGTACTGAGGTGAACATCGGAGAAAAAGGGACAGCAGAGATGAAGAAGCCTAAGCGCAGGCAAAAGAAGAAGAAGAAGAATATGCAGTCTTCTGCTGTCTCTGATGACAATGCTCTTGAGGTTGACAAATCCAGAACTGACTGTAAAGATGTACCAGGAGATGACAGAACTGTCAGGAATCGCAGGAATGAAGAGGATCCAGGCTTTTCTTCTCTAGAAATTGCAGAGCAGGAGATGCAGGAGAGGAAGAAGAAGCCTAGGCGCAGGAAACGGAAGAATAACAATCAGGATCAATCCCCTTCTGCTGTCTCTGATGATGCTCTTGAGGTTGACAAATCCAGAACTGACTGTAAAGATGTGGAAGATGTACCAGGAGATGAAAAAACTGTCAGGAATCCCCGGAATGAAGAGGATCCAGGCTTTTCTTCTCTAGAAATTGCAGAGCAGGAGATACAGGAGAGGAAGAAGAAGCCTAGGCGCAGGAAACGGAAAAATAACAATCAAGATCAATCCCCTTCTGCTGTCTCTGATGACAATGCTCTTGAGGTTGATAAATCCAGAACTGACTGTAAAGATGTACCAGGAGATGACAAAACTGTCAGGAGTCCCAGGAATGAAGAGGATCGAGGTTTAGAAATTGCAGAGCAGGAGATACAGGTGACGAAAAAGAAGCCTAGACGTAGGAAACAGAAGAATAATAATCAGGAGAAATCCCCTTCTGCTGTAGCAGATGGCGACATGGTTGTGGTTGGTAACTCTGGAAATGACTGCACACATGGGAAATGTGTTCCTGGAGTTGCTGACGTTAGTATGAGTTCCAGAAATGGAGAGGATCAAGACTGTCCCGAGGTACACATTGCAGAGAAAGAGACACCAGTGAGGAAGAAGCCTAAGCTCAACAAACCGAAGGAGAATAAGCATGAGCGATCTCCTGCCGCTGTGTCTGATGATGTTGCTCTTCAGCCACACAAATCTGGAAATGTCTGCGTTGGTGAGGATGACCCTTCAGGAGATGCTGAAGGTAGTATGGGCACCAGGAATGGAGAAGATCCATACTGTCCCGAGGTCAACATTGCAGAGATGGGAACACATGAGAGGAAAAAGCCTAAGCCCAAGAAATGGAAGAATAAAAAGGAAGGATCATCATCTGTTGTACTGCATGCTAGTGCTGTTGTAGCAGATGATTCTAGAAATGGCTGTACAGACGGGGATGGTGCGCCACAAGATATTAAACCTAGTATTTGCCCCAGAAATGACAGGGATCCTGACTGTTCTGTGGTAAACAATGCAGAGAAGGGGATACAAGAGATGTGTAAGCCTAAGCGGAAGAAACGGAAGAAGAACAGCCAGGAGCAATCACCTTCCATTGTGTTGGTTGCCAGTGATGTTGTGGTGGATGAATCAGGACATGCCAGCACAAATATGGGAGATCCATTAGGGCATGCTGATGTTATACTTGTTAAGGCCCAAGGCCCATGTTGGCCCATGCCATACTATATACTGGGACTGGACTGCATCGCATCGGTGTGACTTGCATCCCAGGTTCGTAACTTGGTATCAGAGCACTGAGGTCTTGGGTTCAAGTCTCAACTCCCGCATTTCCCTACCATTTATTCCACATCCTTTCCAGGGTGTGAGGGGAAGTGTAGATCATTCCACATCCTTTCCTGGATGTGAAGGGGGGTGTTAAAGTATATGTCAAGTATATAATATCACCACTTCCTATCAGACTAGTCTTTTGGGATAGTTGGTTGATAGAACTATTCTAACATGGTATCAGAGCAGGTTAGGGTTCCCAGCCGCCGTCGCGCTCCTCCCGGCCGCCGGCCGCCGTCGCGGCTCCTCCCGGCCGCCGTCGCGGCTCCTCCCAGCCGCCGTCGCGGCCACCATCCCGGCCGCCGTCGCGGCCACACTCAGCCGCCGTCGCGGCCACCATCTCGGCTGCCGTCGCGGCCTCCCTCTCAAGCAGTCGTCGCCGATCCTCCTCCGGATTGCTGCTGCTGCTGCTGCCCCGGTCCTCCAGCTTCCTCCTGCCTTCTTCAACTCTTTGCTGCCGCTGCTGCTGCCCGGTCCTCCAGCTTCCTCCTGCCCTCTTCAACACTTTGCTGCCAGAAGGTATCACTTGTGCATCATGTCGGTCAATGCTATTGCTGTCAACATCGTTCTTGATGGTCAGAACTATCCGGAGTGGGCTTTTTGTGTTGAAACTGCCTTGCGGGGTCATGGATTATTGTCTCACTTGTTTGAAACTTCTCCAGTTCTTAGCAATGACCGTAGTAATGCTACGGTTGTCGACATTAGTAAAGTCAGGTTGTTTAGGTCATACATCTGTCGAGTCTAGTTTTCATTGTAAGGGTTGTAAGCTTGGAAAACAAATTCAACTTCCATATTTTTCTAGTGATTCTCATTCTGCTACATCTTTTGATCTTGTTCACTCTGATGTATGGGGCCCTTCTCCTTTTGTTTCAAAAGGTGGTCATAAATATTATGTTATTTTCATTGATGATCATTCTCGTTATACTTGGATTTATTTCATGAAACGCCGCTCTGAGTTGACCTCCATTTACAAGTCTTTTGTTCGCATGGTTCACACTCAATTTTCTACTCCAATCAAAATTTTCCGTTCAGACTCTGGTGGTGAATATTTATCTGATAATTTTCGCCAGTTTTTGAACTCAGAGGGTACTCTTGCTCAGCTTTCTTGCCCTGGTGCTCATGCGCAGAATGGTGTTGCTGAGCGCAAGCACCGTCATGTCATAGAGACTGCTCACACTCTTTTAATATCTTCTTTTGTTCCTTCACACTTTTGGGGTGAGGCTGTTTCTACTGCGGTTTATCTTATCAACAGACAACCGTCATCCAAGCTCTCTGGAAAATGTCCTGGTGAAGTCCTTTTTGGTACTCCTCCGCGATATGATCATCTTAGAGTCTTTGGATGTACGTGCTATGTCTTGTTGGCACCTCGGGAGCGGACTAAATTGACTGCCCAATCTGTTGAGTGTGTTTTTTTGGGATATAGTCCTGAACATAAAGGCTATCGGTGTTATGATCCTTCTTCTCGTCGCATTCGTATTTCACGGGATGTCAGTTTTACTGAAAACCGTCCTTTCTTTTACAATTCCTCCACACACTCTTCATATTCTCCCATAGAGTCTACCTCTTTTATGTG
Source organism: Poa pratensis (assembly GCA_947311845.1). Lineage (NCBI taxonomy): Eukaryota > Viridiplantae > Streptophyta > Magnoliopsida > Poales > Poaceae > Poa > Poa pratensis. The sequence goes on from CAMZMU010000052.1 coordinate 100,079,981, forward strand.
TCTTCCCCCCACTCATGACGCTCCATCTGTGCCACCATCATCCACCACATCACCATCTACTACATCCATACCAGATGTTCCTATTCCCATCACTCCACCCTTCCATGTTACACCACCTTCATATTCTTTTTCTAAACCACCTATCACACAAACCTACACACGTCGTCCTTACTCTACCCCCACGGCCAGTCATGCGGAACCTGTTGTTGATGATTGTACTAACATTGATGCGTCTCATATTGTTTCTGATGAGTTACAGGTTGATCAGGGATATGCTCTCCGTGATCGTGCTACCATTGCACCTCCGGATCGATTAGGCTTTCCACGTGTTGGTGCAGTAACTGTTGAACCATCCTCTTATCAGGAAGCTTCTAGTATTCCTGAGTGGCAGCTAGCTATGACTGAAGAATTGGCTGCCCTTGATCGTACGGGTACGTGGGATATTGTTTCTTTACCGTCTCATGCAGTACCTATCACATGCAAATGGGTCTTCAAGGTTAAGACCAAATCAGATGGGTCTATTGAAAGATATAAAGCTCGTCTTGTGGCCAGAGGTTTTCAGCAGACTCAGGGACAAGATTATGATGAGACTTTTGCACCAGTTGCACATATGACTACTGTTCGTACTTTAATTGCTGTGGCAGCTAGCTCTTCTTGGACTATCTCTCAGCTGGATGTCAAAAATGCTTTTCTTCATGGTGATTTGCATGAAGTTTATATGCACCCACCACCTGGTGTCGATGCTCCTTCGGGACATGTCTGTCGGCTTCGTCGGGCTTTATATGGTCTAAAACAGGCTCCACGTGCTTGGTTTGAGAGATTTGTTTCTGTTATACGAGCTGCTGGTTTTTCTCCTAGTGATCATGACCCGGCTCTATTTATTCATCTCTCTCAGCGAGGAAGAACTTTGCTTCTTTTATATGTTGATGACATGCTGATTACGGGTGATGATCCAGAACAAATTTCTCATGTGAAGAAGCACCTTGGTGAGCAATTTCAAATGTCTGATTTGGGCCCTCTCAGTTATTTCTTGGGCATTGAGGTTCTGCAGTCTCCCAAGGGCTATTATCTTTCACAGTACAAGTATATACAAGATCTTGTTGCTCGTTCTGGTATTAGTGATAATCGTACAGCTACAACACCTATGGATCTTCACTTACAACTTCGTCCAAGTGATGGTCCACCTTTACAGGACCCATCTCGATATCGGCATATTGTGGGCAGCCTTGTTTATCTCACTATTACCAGACCTGATATTGCACATGCAGTCCATATTTGAGTCAGTTTGTAGCTGCGCCCACTTCAGTTCATTATGGTCATTTACTTCGTGTGCTGAGATACTTACGAGGAACAGCAAATCGATGTTTATTCTATGATCGTGATAGCCCACTTCAGCTTCATGCTTACTCCGACGCCACTTGGGCGAGTGATCCTGTTGAGCGTCGCTCAGTTACTGGTTATTGTATTCTTCTTGGATCTTCTCCTATTGCATGGAAATCAAAGAAGCAATCAGCTATATCTCGATCTAGTACTGAGGCAGAACTTCGAGCTCTTGCTACTACTACGGCAGTGATCATATGGCTGAGATGGCTATTAGCTGATTTTGGTGTCTTTTGTGATGCTCCTACACCTCTTCTTTGTGACAACACTGGAGCTATACAGATTTGTCATGACCCTATAAAGCATGAACTTGTAAAGCACATTGGTGTTGATGTCTCGTTTACTCGGTCTCACTGTCATCAGAAAACAATTGATCTCCAATATGTACCCTCGGAACTGCAATTGGCAGATTTCTTCACAAAAGCACAAACTAGAGCACAACATCAGTTTCATTTGATCAAACTCAATGCTTCAGATCCTCCGCTTCCACCTTAAGTTTGAAGGGGGGTGTTAAGGCCCAAGGCCCATGTTGGCCCATGCCATACTATATACTGGGACTGGACTGCATCGCATCGGTGTGACTTGCATCCCAGGTTCGTAACTATACTGAGTCCCAGAATTGGAGAGGGTCCAGAATATCCCAGGTTAAACACTACTGATGATTTGTTGGAGGTAAATAAAGTGAATAAAGACTACTCTCATAAACCGATGAAAAATAAGCATGAGCAATCCCCTTCTGCTGCTCCGGATACTTGTGCTGTTGTGGAGGATAAATCTGTAAAGAGTTACATAGATGGGAAAGGTTTACTAGATGATACTGAAACTAGTATGAGTCCCAGAAATGGAAAGGATCATGACTGTCCTGAGGTAAACATAGCTAATGAATTGGTGGAGGGAAAGAACGGGAATAACGATAACTCACAGAAACCTAAGAATAAGAGACAGAAGAGGAAAAGGGGGCTTCAGTAGCTGTTATCGAGACACCTCCGGTGGGTGGTTTCAGCTCAGATGAAAGGAAGGATGTTTGTAAGACACACTCCATGAAGGTTACAGACAAGTCGGTTATTATTTCTGCAACCTCCACCTCAGGAGAAAATCACAAAGAAAATATCCGGAACATCTACTCACCAGGAGGGTCGCTTGTAAGGTTTCAGAGGAAAAAACTTCTTATTCTTGATCTTAATGGTATACTTGCGGATATCAATACAGACAGAGACGTCCCTTTCATGCCAGATGGAAGAGTTCGAGGCAAAAATGGTAAACTTACATATTTATTATTCCTCGTACAACACTTGTTCTTGGTATAATTTGGACTGGAATATCTATCTCAAGATGCTAATATCCTATAATTTACTATTGTACCAGTTTTCAAAAGAAATTACCTTGATGATTTTCTGAGATTTTGCTTTCAGAACTTTGAGCTAGGGATATGGTCGTCGAGAATGAAGTACTGATTCTTTTCCCATATACAATTCCTTACTTGCCCTGATGTCGCTGCAGTCCTAATTGCAATATTCTAATTCTCCAGAGTAAATGTGGATGCTGTTGTTGATATCATTATGAAAGATCTCAGGCGGCACTTGGTGTTCTGCTGGGTAAGTAATGGAAACACATCTATAATTGCTGCTTCTAATTTCTGTCTGACTTATTTTATTTAATGGTTTCCACTTGGAGAATAATTGCAAGAAGGCCAGACAATGTTCAATTGTTCATTGCAGTCCAGGAAATATTTGAAAATGTCATTTGCATTGCTATATTAATTTTTGTTACGAGTTTAGTTCCTTTCTGGAATCACTCAGGGGTCTTAATGTGTTCACTGCTCTAATTTGGCCAGGACGTATCTAAATGCACTACTACTAACTGTTTTACTCTTGAAAACAACCGCAAACCGTTAGTATTGAAGGAACTGAAGAAACTGTGGAATAAAGAGGACCCTAATCTTCCATGGGAGCAAGGGGAATTTTCACCTTCAAATACTTTGCTTGTGGATGATTCCCCTTACAAGGCTCTTCGCAATCCGGTAATGAGTTTGCCCCTGTTCCTATTGTGTTATCATTGCTAAGCCCATCTTTCGCTATTGACATATATTTTCTCTTGAAAACTTTATTGTGCAGCCAAACACTGCCATTTTTTCACAATCCTACACCTATCATAACCAGGAGGATAATTCATTGGGTCAGATTCACAATGTTAAGATTATTTTACCGTTTTACAGGCGTTGAAATCATTAATGCTGATTCTTGTTCCATAAACAGGACCAGGTGGAGATCTTCGTGTGTATCTAGAGAACATTGCTGCTGCAGATGATGTTCAGCGTTATGTTCAGGAGCACCCTTTTGGTCAACCTTCCATTACAGAGAGTGATCCACATTGGAATTTCTATGCGAAAATACATTAGAGACTGGATAGCGCTGGCAGGAAGTTTTGACGCTCAAGTTTTGTTTGTTCACTTGGCATGGCCACTTGTAGGCTTGTTTTGTTGCATGCATAGATCAGTGGTCAGAGGATATGGTTGATTCCTACAATTTTGATACCCTGTGTCGGTTCGGTCCGTGCTTATCCTGAGGTAGTGTTCATGAGGAACGGAGGAAGCACCTAATACTTCACATGTACTTTAGTTACACATGTTGACATGTGTCATTGATCATTTGTTCCCCTGTGTCAAGGATAACAGGGTTGTTGTAATAGTTAGATTCCATTTTTTCTTTTATATTGGTCAACTGGGCTGTAAGGATGTTGCCAGTCCGTAATTTTTATCCTCCTGACTAAGTGCTCTCATATTTTTTGAACTTTTGTGCCTCCAATGCTATTGGCTCACATTGGTTGAACTCACCTCCATTGCTGTTGACAACTGCCAGTGGAAAGCGGTGTTATCATTGCAAATGAAATCGGTTTCTCAGTGGTGTATATGCAAGGACTGCAAATCTCCTTTACTTTCTGCCAACCATTTGTCTTGAGGAGATGTCTCTTGTTATTTTGTTCTGAATTGCCCAAATCTGGAATTCCTTTCAGAGATACCATTATGATTGTAATTTATTATGATTAGCAAGTACTATGCTTTGTCGTTTGCATGCCTATGCAAACACTGGTATTGCTGGCTGAGACATGTCAATATATGCATCAATTGTCGCCACGATGCTTTATATGTGGACCAGCAGTCCAACTCATCGCAAAGAGATGAACATGTCTCTGTTCATGCTTACATAAATCATTGTCTACACTGTCTGATAGTGCATGATTAACTCAGGTATACCATCTGGCGTGCATGAATGAATCAATTATGGTAAGTGGTTTCATGCAGCAGCATCAGATGCCCGGGTGTAGTGAAAAATGGGCAAGGGTCTTCGCATTTGACTCGACGAGTGCGGAGGGTAAGCAAGTTAGCCGAGCCTAGAAGGATACGCTTAGGTAGCTGGAATGTAAGATCCCTGACGGACAAGTTACGGGAGTCAGTTGATACGGCGATAAGGAGGCGTGTTGATGTCCTATGCGTCCAAGAGACCAAATGGAAGGGACAGAAGGCGAAGGAGGTGGAGGATACCGGCTTTAAGCTGTGGTACACGGGGACAACTTGAAACAAAAATGGGGTATGCATCTTGATCAACAAGAGGCTCAAGGATGGAGTAGTGGACGTCAAGAGGCAAGGAGATCGGATTATCCTAGTCAAGTTGTTTGTTGGGGATTTAGTTCTCAATGTTATCAGCGCGTATGCCACGCAAGTAGGCCACAACGAAAGCACCAAGAGAGAGTTCTGGGAAGGTCTTGAGGACTTGGTTAGGAGAATACCTACTGGTGAGAAGCTCTTCATAGGAGGAGACCTCAATGGCCACGTGGGTACATCTAACATAGGTTTTGAAGGGGTGCATGGGGGTTTTGGCTATGGCATCAGGAACCAAGAAGGTGAGGATGTCTTAAGCTTCGCCCTAACTTACGACTTGGTCGTATCTAACACCCTCTTTAGAAAGAGAGAATCCCACCTAGTCACTTTCAGTAGTGGCCAACACTCTAGCCAGATTAATTTTGTCCTCTCTCGAAGAGAAGATAGACGCGCTTGCCTTGATTGTAAGGCGATACCTGGAGAGAGTGTTGTCCATCAGCATAAGCTGGTGGTGGCTGACTTCCGTTTTCGGATTCGTATCCAGCGGGATAAGCGCCCAAAAGTTGCTAGAACAAAGTGGTGGAAGTTAAAGGGAGATGCAACTCAAGCTTTTAAGGAGAGGGTTTTTAAGGAGGGCCCTTGGGAGGAAGGAGGCGATGCAAACATTATGTGGATGAGGATGGCGACTTGCATTCGGAAGATTGCTTCAGAGAAGTTTGGGGTGTCTAGGGGAAGTAGAAAGGATGCTAAGGATACCTGGTGGTGGAACGTTGAGGTCCAGAAGGCTATTAAGGAGAAGAAGGACTGTTTCAGACGCCTATACCTGGACATGAGCGCAACCAATATGGAGATATATAAGGAGGCAAAGAAGGCCGCAAAGCGAGCGGTGAGCGAGGCAAGGGGTCGGGCGTATGAGGATCTCTACCAACGGCTTAACACGAAGGAAGGTGAAAGGGACATCTATAAGATGGCGAAGATGAGAGAAAGGAAGACGAGGGATGTCAACCAAGTCAAATGCATAAAGGACGGAGCGAATCAACTCCTCGTGAAGGACGAAGAGATCAAGCGTAGATGGCGTGAGTACTTTGACAACCTGTTCAATGGAGAGAATGAGAGCTCTACCATTGAGCTAGACGATTCCTCTGATGATACCAGCCGACGCTTTGTGCGGCGGATCCAGGAGGCTGAGGTTAGGGAGGCTTTGAAGAGGATGAAAGGAGGCAAGGCAATGGGCTCTGATGGTATCCCCATCGAGGTGTGGAGAGGCCTTGGAGACATAGCGATAGTATGGCTAACTAGACTTTTCAACCTCATTTTTTGGTCAAACAAGATGCCCGAAGAATGGAGGCGGAGTACATTAGTGACAATCTTCAAGAACAAGGCGGATGTTCAAAGTTGCACTAATTACCGTGGAATCAAGTTGATGAGCCATACAATGAAGCTATGAGAGAGAGTCATTGAGCACCGTTTAAGAAGATTGACAAGTGTGACCAAAAATCAATTTGGTTTCATGCCTGGGAGGTCTACCATGGAAGCCATCTTCCTGGTACGGCAACTTATGGAGAGATATAGGGAGAAGAAGAAGGATCTTCATATGGTGTTCATTGATTTGGAGAAGGCGTATGATAAGATACCACGAAATGTCATGTGGTGGGCCTTGGAGAAACACAAAGTCCCAACAAAGTACATTACCCTCATTAAGGATATGTATGATAATGTTGTGATAAGTGTTCGAACAAGTGATGGCGACACCGATGACTTTCCAATTAAAATAGGACTGCACCAGGGGTCAGCTTTGAGCCTTTATCTCTTTACTTTGGTGATGGATGAGGTCACAGGGGATATACAAGGAGATATCCCATGGTGTATGCTCTTTGCGGATGATGTGGTGTTAATTGACGATAGTCGGGCGGGGGTTAATAGAAAGTTAGAGCTGTGGAGGCGGACTCTAGAATCGAAAGGTTTTAGTCTTAGTAGAACCAAAACTGAGTACATGCGGTGCAGTTTCAGTTCCAATAGGCACGCGGAGGAAGAGGTTAGGCTTGATGGACAGGTGGTACCTGAGGAAGACACCTTTCGATATTTAGGGTCTATGCTCCAAAAGGATGGTGATATCGATTAAGATATGACTCATCGAATCAAAGCTAGTTGGATGAAGTGGCACCAAGCTTCTGGCGTCCTCTGTGATAGGGGAGTGCCACAGAAGCTAAAAGGAAAATTCTATAGGACGGCAATTCGACCTGCGATGTTGTATGGCGCAGAATGTTGGCTGACCAAGAGACGACATATCCAACAGTTAGGTGTAGCGGAGATGCGCATGTTGAGATGGATGTGTGGCCACACAAGAAAGGACCGGGTTAGGAATGATGATATACGTGAGAGAGTTGGGATAGCACCGATTGAAGAGAAGGTTGTCCAACACCGTTTAAGATGGTTTGGTCATATAGAACGTAGGCCTCCGGAATCGCCTTTACATACCGGACGGATAAAGCGGGATGAGAATGTTAAGAGGGGTCGTGGTAGGCCAAACTTGACATGGGAGGAGTCGGTTAAAAGAGACCTGAAGGATTGGAATATCACCAAAGAATTAGCCATGGATAGGGCTGCGCGGAAGTTAGCTATCCATGTGCCAGAACCATGACTTGGTTTCAACTTCTTATGTCCAACCAGTATCTTATGTCTCCAATAATAATAAAGTGATGCTTATAATAATTTGTGTGTTCTTAGGATGATGCCCACACTGTAGCTGCAATGAAATGCATTAATGAAACAATGATTAGTTTTTTTTCTCTACTTCTCATGGTTAACCTGTGACCTGCTAACATCAAGCGATGGACCCTGCCATCATGAAGATGCATCCTTTTCTGGACAGGTAACACCAAGCGTATCACTTTCAGAGATAAGGGCATGCACAAAGCAACTGAAGACTTGCAGTGGCCTGCATGCTCATGACTCAGGAGGTTAAACTTGTGCCCATCATCTCATGTAGCACGCGAGAGCTGCTTTTTTTTTCCTTTCCTTTTTCGTGATACAAATCTTTGCTTTTCTGTTCTCATGGGTTTCACATTAGTATTGCCCAGACACTTTCGTTTTTTTCTTGAACATGCCACTGCTAGAAAAATGTTCTATGGTCCCGGTTCGGATGGGCCATCTGTCCCGGTTGCCCAACTGGGACTAGCCAATCGGGACTAATGCTAGTCCCGGTTGGGCCACGAACCGGGACCAATGGGTGCCCACGTGGCCAGTTCTGGCTGGGCGTGGGGGGAGACTCATTGGTCCCGGTTCGTGTTACGAACCGGGACCAATGAGTTTTTTTTGTATTTAGGGTTTAGGGTCTCCCTCTCGCCGGTGCCCCCTCTCGCCGGTGCCCCCTCTCCCTCTCGCCGGTGCCTCCTCTCGTGGTGCCCCCTCTCGCCGATGCCCCTCTCCCTCTCGCCAGTGCCTCCGTCGTCTCCCTCTTCTTCGCATCGCCGACGTGCTCTCCATCTCTCACTCGCTGGCTCATCGAGGCCAAATTTCGATATTTCTTTGCAGGTACTACTCGCCGACTCATCTCTCACTCGCCGGCTCTCCATCTCGCACTCAATTCGATGCATGGTACTACATACAGCAATGAAGGAACCACTATTACACATCGTCGTCATGAATATATTACACACAGCTCATTCGTCGTGCTTGGTCGAACATATTACAAACGGTATATGTACACACGAGTTTCATGCATATATACATCTCTTTTACACTCACCCTTGCATTTCAACCTTCCCATAGTATTCTCCCTTCGGATCTAGGACCTCTGCATCTAAGAATTCCGCAATTTCCTCTTGAATTGCGCGTACGCGATCTTGTGGTAGAAGACCGTCCCGCAGCCGTTCGATCTAATTTAAAGAAGGGGTCAATATATATGAATGAAACTAAACACAATTGATGGCAATAAACTAAAATTGTGAATATTGTTTACGTACTTCAAGTTGTTCTATGTACCGGCCGCCCGTCTGATGTGTCGTCTGGCGAATGAACTCGCAAACGTAGAATCCACATAAATTATTCCCATGTTCCTGCCTCAAGCACTTAACGAGAACAGAGTTCAATCAAAATAATAATCAAGCATGATAATGGTATTAAAACTAAAATCAAAGAGATGCGCGGAATAATAATCAAGCATGATAACTTACACTTATTTGTTCAAATGTAAGCTTCGGCGCCCAAATACCCCCAGCCTTGGCGGTGAACCGTTTCCAAGCCCTGTCCGGCAAAGAAAATGAATAAAGGAGTTATATATTAATTGCTTGCTACCAGGGAATGAACGGAAAGTTGCCGATATAGTGCCATAATGATTGAAATTACCCTTGGAGGCATTCCTGCATGTCCGCCCACTCCTCAAGGGGTTTACGTTTTGAGTCCATGACAAGTACAACTCCTTTGTCAGGTTTAATGATTAGCAGAATAAAGTGGAAGCTGCGCACGCATAAGTCATCAATTATACACTTAACATCGAGTAAGCGAAATAGAATGTGTACAAGACAGTAACACTCACCTGTAGTTGTAAGGAAATAGTATTTCCCTTTTGGTTTCGTTAAACCTTAACGCCATTACCAAGTTATCCTCTGTGTCGTTGTAATGACGTTTGAGAGATATTTGATGAATGTAGTATGGGCCAATGAACCCAATGTCATAGATTTGTCCTCTTTTGCATTGGAGAATCTTCATTCTGCATAATTAATATAGTGATGAGTAAGATTATACATGCAATGAACGAGCTGAGCTAGCTAGAGACTTAATTACATAAATAATACTTACAGACAATAGGCACTGAGGATAGCTTTGTCGATGGCGTCTTGTTGGTATAACTGAAATAATTCAGGAAATTCAATCATTACCACGCCATTTCCATGCCCGTAATGCTCGTTTCTATAGGCCACGTAGATCCAGTTTGCCCCTTCCTCACAGGCTCGCATGTACCACTTATGCAATCTGCGCATTTTTGTTGGTAGATCGTTGACTAGCTCAGGTTTGATGAGACTATTCCCGTACGTAGATCCAGTTTGCCCCTTCCTCACAGGCTCGCATGTACCACTTATGCAATCTGCGCATTTTTGTTGGTAGATCGTTGACTAGCTCAGGTTTGATGAGACTATTCCCGTACTGGTATTGGTATGCTACTTCCTGGAACACTTCTAATTGCGCTAAGTAGTCCTGAATAGACATGCCATGAGCAGCGGCCGCTTCTCCGTATATTGCAACAAACTCAGGATCGATAGCGACATCACCTGTGCTCGACCTCTCGGCGGTATTGGAAAACACTTTGAGCGGGGGGCACGACTGGTTTTTCTGTTCTCCGAGCTGGGGAACTGATTTCCTGCTTCCACTTCTACTCTTCGTTCGCTCCTTATTTGCCTGAACCGACTTGCGAATCTGGCGGTCATAGTCTGGTGTTAGCCTTGGCGGGGGTTGTTCAAGGGTCTTCAGCATTTTGAAGACGACGGCTTTTTCTGCTGGGGTGGAGGGGAACTCTGCCGCTTTCTGCTTCTTCAGGCTAGCCAACCACTCTTGATGTTGGGCATTTACGTCCGCGGCATTCTCCTCCACCGTACGGTCATAAGGTCTGATGGGAAGATTCTTATGAGGTACTTTATGGAGGGGCGACCATTTACGTTTCGGTGATCACTTACCCCTCATAGTACGAGCGGTGGGCGGAGACGGCTGACGCGGCGGTGGAGACGGCTGCGCTGGAGACTGGTGAGGCGGTGAAGAGGACTGTTGCGCTGGAGAATGCTGAGGCGGTGAAGAGGACTGTTGCGCTGGAGACTGGCGAGGAGTCGATGGCCTTGGCTGCCAGTTCGGAAGCACGATGAATTCCTTTAGCCATAGAATGGTCACTTTCTTGGCTTCTCCAAGTTCAAGCACCTCCCCATCTTCACCTGCAGGGTGTTCCAGCTTCAGCTCCTCAAAATCTTTCATCACTTCATCCACCGTGACAACAGCGTAGCCATTTGGAACCGGAGAGAAATGGTAAGTTGGATTAGGTCCAATTGGTACGACATAGTCGACCGCCACCTTCATGGTTAAGTTAAAAACTTTCATATGCATCTCACAAGGTGTGCTCTCCGTGATATCATCCACTGGGTAGCAACGAAGTGGAGCCACCGTCACTGCATCATCAGTACCATCCTGGAGCTCCGTGGAAGCCACGCTGCTTTTCCGATTCGATGGGCCGCCGGTACCATCGCATGCAGCTTCTACCATGTGCCGCTGAGATTGGCCGCTAGTACCTTGCTGGCACTTGATCTCGGCAATTTGATCCTTCTGCCGCTTTAATTCTTCTTCTATATTACGCAGCCGGTCTGCAGCAACGCGTTCTTCCATTGCCTCCCTTTCCTTTCTCCTCTGATGGCTTCTATCAGGAAATTTATTCCTGTGCTCGGGAATCGCAATTGTCTTGGGCTTGGAGCCTGCTACGCCTCGTAACCGTCCGTCGTGTTCCTTATTCCCAAGGGCACGTGTGAGCTCGTCATCCTCTCTATCGGGAATGAACCGCCCTCTGCAACATCCTTTACTGCATTTCTAATGCCTTCGATGGGTAGTAGGGGATTATCTTTGTGTCTTCTGTTATATATGCACTTCCCTTCTGCGTCCACGTGCCACATGCCCGTAAAACCAATTTCTTGCCCGTTCGATCCATGCGAGTGGCTCTGGAGTGATCCCTTTAGCCAGCAGGTCCGCCTCAAGTTTCTCCCACTTAGGCATGCTAAAAGCGTAGCCACCAGCCCCCATAGTATGGTGGTAGATCTTTTTAGCAGCATTTGCCTTATTTTTTGCAGACTTTTCCTGAGCTTCCTCCGATTTCTTGTACGCCACAAATTCTTCCCAGTCGTCCCTTATCTTCTCATACCCTTTATCGAAGTTCGGAGTCTTATTTTCTGTGACAAACTCGCTGTTCAATCTTTTCTTCCAGTTCTTGAATAGCTCGGCCATCTTCTTAAGAGCCCAGTCCCTGACTTTTTGCTCCATGTTTTTCCGGGCAATCTTTTCTGCCTCATTTGGATCCTCCTCATCTGGATCCACCTCTGGCGCCGACAGGGTGAAATTAAGCATGAGCTTTCTCCAAACTCTTTCTTTGCCCTCCTCGCTGACATATCTTACTCCTCCCTCCTTTGGCTGATGCCATTCTCGAACGGTGATCGGGATGTAGTCCCTAACAAGAACTCTGCATTGCTTTACCATTTTATTTTTAAAACTAGGGGGAGCAGTCGGTGTGCTGTCTTCAGCGACTTTTTCGATCCTGTACCTTTCTTGGTCGCCCAACTGAAAGGATCGTATGGCCACCTAGAGGGGGGGGGGTGAATAGGTGCTACTCCAATTTTTAATTCTTTTTCGATTAAGGCTTGACTAAAAGGTAAATTCTCTAGATATGCAACTATGGTGAATTTACCTATATGACAAGTTAAGTCTAAACAAGATAAGATACAAGTAGTAAATAACTAGAAAGGATTAACCGATAGGAAAGCACGCGGAGACAAGAATGTATTCCCGAGTTCCTCCTTTTTAGGGGAGTACGTCTCGTTGGAGGGGTGTGAGCTTCAAACTCAAGATGCCACAAAAGGCTTCACCCTATTCTCCGATGAACCTCGCACAAAAGCTCGGTCCACCTTTCTTTATCGGAATCCTCCAAAGCGGAATCCGGAGCACAAAAGCTCGTTACAACAACTTGAGGCTCAACCCACAAAAGGATTGGGGGCTCTCAATCACCAACAACACCTGCTACACAAAAGTAACAAGCAAGTGAGAACAACAAGATGCCTAGGTTTTCCTAGTGGAAACCCTAGGCTCGAATCCCTCAAGTGAATGAAGGGGAAATGAAGAACACTTCGGTGGAGTTGTAGATCCGGGCCTTCTCCTTCAATCCTCCAAGTATGAGTGAGTTTGGGTGGAGGGATTGGGAGATACAATGATTCTTGAGCTTGCAACAATGGAGTACTTCGAATCTGGGCGAGCTATTCTTCTTGGAGAAGAAGCAGTCTTTATATAGGGGTCCCTGAAAATCTAACCGTTATGTGCAGAAAAACTGCACAGCGGTACTACCGCTGGGACAGCGGTACTACCGCTGCCTGCTTCCCTGCGGTACCTAGTGCACTGCAGAACCCAGCAGCAGCGGTACCTCGCAGAGGTACCGAAGTTGCCAGGCAGAGCGGTACTACCGCTGCACGGCCCGGTAGTACCGCTGGGATCGATCGATTAAAATGAATGAACCCAGCGGTAGTACGAAGCAACTACCGCGGGGTACCGTGACCAATACAGAGAGCAAAAACGGCCTAGCGGTACCACTGGCGGTACCACCAGCGGTAGTACCGCTGGCTGAAACCAGCGGTATCACACGGTACTACCGCCAGGAGGAGTACCAGCTGTGCTGCAGGAGTCCCGCTCCAGGTGGAGCGGTACTACCGCTGCGACAGCGGTACTACCGCCAGACACAGGAATGCTCACTGTGCTGATTTCCAGGGTTACAAGCTCCACAAGACATAATGTATCAACGAGATATATCTGCAATTGTCAAGCGCACATTAGTCCTGATAATGTGTTGTCATTAGACTCCAAAATAGATTTACGAGCAAGTATGCTCTTTCAATCTCCCCCTTTTTGGAGTATGATGACAACACATTAAAAAGGTTGACAAAATATAGGCGGGCTCCCCCTAACTATATGCATTAGTAGAATTTTACGTTTGAATGCAAAATGCATATAGGTTAGGATCAACACTCCCCCTAGATTTTATAAACCGGGCAAGTTTATTGAAAACAAACAATAAGGCACAACTTGCACAACGGTAAGACATGAGATAAAAGCACATAAAGTCCACATAGGCTTACAATAATTTAAGGTCCACATGTCTTACCCCATGAGTTCAACGAAAGAAAAAAAACGAGATACAAGAGGTGCACAAGCGAACAAACACCAAATCGAGAAAAACAAGCTTGTGCCCTCAACCATGCAACTCCCCCGGACAACCTAATAGAACCATCTCCCCCTTGGCATCATGATTCCAAAAAGGGAGAGGCATAGCTAACGTCCCAAGAGGAAGTCACTCTTCATCGGAGGTGGAGGCTGCAGCAATGTCGTCACTTTTATCGGCTGAAACTGAACCATCCTCACCACTTGCATCACCCTCCGCATCATCCTCACCATCATCATCCTCAGAAGCTTCTTCATGAGCAGCGGATCGACCAACCTGAGTGCGAGACCAAGGGACATCTGGCTGAGAAGTGGATGCATCATCCTGAAGATCATAGTCCACCCAATCGCGACGGTGCTTGAGCCAATCAGCTTCTGCAGTAATTCTATCCTCAGACCCGGCCTTAACCGGAACGCCTAAGTGCTCAAAACGCTGACGGTTGAGTTGACGCTCTTTCTTGTTCCTCTCATGTTCTTTATAGGCCCTCTTGTCAGCATCATCAATGCGGCAAAAGATGGTCTTTACAGCACCAGCCAGCCACTTCTTGAACCCATTGTCTTGAGCATTTGCCTTGGGGGGAAGTTCAAACAAGGGATCATCCTCATCATCATTGGAACTTTCTTGTTCAGCGGGAATAAGTGGAGGAAGATGTTTCTTTATGCTCAGCTCCTTGACCTTGTGGTCGGTGGGATCCTCCTCATTGTCCAAAAGAGCCAACGGAAGCTTCTTCTTGACCCACGTGGAAATGATCAATTGCATAATGTGAGCCCCAAATATAGAAGGTCGCCTTTTCATCACCACAGCATACAATTCATGCCATATGATGTCCATCACATCCAGCTTCTTGCCTTGCCCAACCATGATAGAGGATTCAAACATAAGATCAATGAGTTTGCCATGGATTTGGTCAAAGTTTCCCACACGAGGCATAACGGTGTTGCGGTAGATCCGATGCATGATGTCCCAAACCTTTAGCAAATTCTTTTGGAACCCCACCATGGCACGTCCTTGGATGTATAAGTCAAAGAGGACCTCGTGCTTCATCGGATTTGAGTTATAGTTGATGCGAAAGAATTGTTGCTGAGCATCTTCATTCAACACAAACCCATTTTCAGCCAACCCAAGAAGAGAAGCAAAATCAGCCCATGTGGCCTCAAGAACCTCATCTTTTGACATCCATTTAATCCGTCTTGGCTCATCCGCGAAGAAGTGAACGGTGGCAAAGAATTGCATGACAAGGTGATCATTGAAATTCTGCTGCAGCCCAATATAGTCATAGATCCCAAACTCTTTGCAAATCTCAATAGCATCGCCAAAATACCGAAGGTGCTTCTCCATGTGATCGGTGTCAATGCAAAACTGTTCACAAACCTTGGTCTTGTGCTTGGGAAGGACTTCATAAAAGATCTTCTCTTGAAACAGATTGTGGAACCCCGGAGTGGTGTAAGTACGGAGCTTAGGAGTGGCATAGGGGTTCATCCTTCTTTCTTTGACAAAATCCCTTGATGACATGAGATTGAGCGACTTGCTCTGAGCAGCTCTGAGCTTTGCAGCATTTGACTTCTGACGGCGAGTGGTCTTTTCAGGCATAACTTCAGGCTCTTCATCTTCGTCAGCTAGGTCTTTGCCTGAACGAGCACGCTTAGCAGCCCGCTTGGTGTGACTCCCACTAGCCTTCTTACCAGCACCTGTGATAGCATAGGAGGATAGCAGGGAGATAAGTATTGCAAAAACATCGAGACCAAACGAAAAGAATCCAGATTGCACAGTTCTGGAAAATGCCAGTTCCAGCGGTAGTACCGCTGGTCCACCGGTAGTACCGTGGAGCGGTAGTACCGCCACGAGGGCGGTAGTACCGCTACCACCAGATCTAGCGGTTGACTTCCCGGTACTCGCTCGATCTATGGAAACTTCCAACAAAACTTTGCAATGAGGATCCTAGACTAAGTGCCATCTATTTCCTACAACTTCTACCACAAGAACTACGGAAAAACCTAACCCCATTGCATCTCAACGAATCGACTAGGTTGAGAGGTAGGAGTGAGAGATTTACCGGAGCTCATCGCGGAGGAGAGGAGGAAGAAGAGGGTGCTTTAGCTTCTTTCTGGCCGGAGAGGGGCTATCCAGGCCGGAGGTGTGCTCCCCGGCGACGAACCGTGGCGGCGGCGGCAGCGGTGGGGTGGTTTTCGAAGGAGAGGGTCGAGGGTGGAGGGGATAGAAAAGAAACTACCCCTCCACGCCCAACTTAACCTCTGGTGAAAACGAACCCAGCGGTAGTACCGCTGACCCAGCGGTAGTACCGCCCGAACTGGTACTTACGGTAGCCAGCGGTGGTACCGTTCCTGGGAAGGAACGGTAGTACCGCTGATATGCCGGTAGTACCGCTACCTGGTACTATTGACTTCCAGCAAATTCTGGGAATTCAACGGTAGTACCGGGTACCTGGTGACTACGGTACCGCTCGAGGGACTGCTGTGCCTGGAAACTCCAGGCAACGGTAGTACCGCGAGGGCACCGGTAGTACCGGGCACTTTTGCCACGAAACGTCGACGGGTTGGTCACAAAGTTTTACAAATAGAGAGAGGTGTTTGTGGGATAGGATATTGGCTTAGGATAGAGTAAGTAACTGGGGGAAGAGAGGCAAACCAAGTTTGCAAGAATCAAACAAGAAAAGCCAAACTTGGTGCTCTCCACAAGATACACAAGAGGTCCAAATAAAATCCAAATAAACCAAATAAGATCCAACTCCTCACACAGAGGAGGGCGGTGGCCTAGGCCACCATGTATGAGTGTGTGGTGTGACACCGCGAAGATGTATCTTGGGTTCACGGCCACTACTCGTCATTTAAGCTCACAATTCATGAAATGAAAATAGAGAGGCAAATGAGTTCTTAATGTCGGCATAATGGGGGGAGGGATAGTCCAATAGATTAGGACCGCACTCCCCCTATGTCCATGCCTACATCCAAACCAAATTACTATTGTCTAATATGGGTAGGTATGCAAGAAGTCCACTAAGTCCAATTGCTTATGTCCACCACATTTAGTTCTCCTCTCAACTCCTTGAATCTTGCTTCACCAAGAGGCTTTGTGAACATATCGGCGAGTTGATGCTTGGTGTTAACATAGTTGATTGCAATATCACCCTTTTCAACATGATCTCGAATAAAATGATACCGGATCTCAATGTGTTTGGTCTTCCCATGAAGTACCGGATTGTGAGCAATTTTGATGGCACTTTCATTGTCACATAAAAGAGGCACTTTGTCACAAATGACACCATAATCCTTTAAAATTTGCCTCATCCATAATAATTGTGCACAACAACTTCCGGCGGCAATGTATTCGGCTTCGGTGGAGGACGAGGCCACACAATTTTGCTTCTTGGAAGACCAACTCACAAGAGACCTACCAAGGAATTGGCAAGTACCCGAAGTTGATTTTCTATCCATTTTGCAACCCGCCCAATCCGCATCCGAATAACCTACAAGATCAAAGCTTGTCCCATGGGGGTACCAAAGACCATAGTTAGGAGTATCTATCAAATATCTTAGAATCCTTTTAACCGCGGTTTCATGACTTTCCTTAGGACTTGATTGGAATCTTGCACACATACCCACACTAAACATAATATCCGGTCTAGATGCACAAAGGTAAAGTAAAGATCCAATCATAGAACGATAAAGCTTGGGATCAACTTCCTTACCCTTCGGATCTAAGTGTAGATCCGCCTTAGAGTCCATGGGAAACTTATATGGCTTGGCGTTGTTCATGTCAAATTTCTTGAGCATGTCTTGAATATACTTGGCTTGACATAAGAATGTTCCTTCACTATATTGGTGGATTTCAAAGCCAAGAAAATACTTCAATTCTCCCATCATGGACATCTCAAATTCCTTGGTCATTAGCTTAGAGAATTGATCACTAAATTCATGGTTAGTAGAACCAAAGATAATATCATCAACATATATTTGGCATACGAAAAGCTCTCCATTTATCCTTTTTGTGAAAAAGGTGGGATCGATTACCCCAATTTCAAAACCATGGTCTACTAAGAACTCCTTGAGATGATCATACCAAGCACGTGGAGCTTGCTTGAGCCCATAAAGAGCCTTATGTAGTAAGTAGACATGGTTGGGAAATTTAGGGTCTTCAAAACCCGGAGGTTGTTTCACATACACTAATTCATTTAGTGGACCATTTAAGAAAGCACTTTTAACATCCATTTGATATAAGACAATATTATGAGTAGATGCATAAGCAATTAGTAAGCGAATGGATTCAAGTCTAGCAACGGGGGCATAGGTTTCACCGTAGTCGACTCCTTCGATTTGGGTGTAGCCTTGTGCAACCAATCTTGCTTTGTTGCGAATGACTTGACCATGTGAGTCTTGCTTGTTCTTGAATATCCATTTGGTTCCAATGACATTATGTGATGTGTCTTTGGGTCTTTCAACTAATGACCATACTTTGTTGCGCTCGAAATTGTTCAATTCTTCATGCATGGCCGCAACCCAATCCATGTCTTCAAGAGCATCATATACCTTGAGAGGTTCTAAGCTAGACAAACAAGAGACATGACCACAAAAGTTAGTTAATTGATTACGTGTGGACACACCCTTACGAATACTCCCAAGGATATTTTCTTTGTAGTGTTGGAGATGATCCAATGTTGATGCACGCCGAATGACTCGGCGTTCTATGGCTTGACCAATTGTTTCACCAACACGAACATCTTCATCATTTCCTTCATCTTGTTCATGGTCAACCCGAAGTGGAGTTCTTGGAGATGGGGGTTCATCATGTTCTTGGTTTCCACTAGAGTTGGGTGGGTCTTGACCATTATCTTGCTCATGTGGATGACTATCATGGTCTTGTTCTTGTATAGCTTGTTGATCAATGGTTGAGGTGGATGGTTCAACTTGAGTAGAACTTGTTCCTTCTTCTTGAGTGTCCATAATAGGTTCTTCAATAGGAATAAGTTCCCCTATGCCCATAGTTCTTATGGCTTGAGGTGGAGGTACATCACCTACATTATCATGATCAATATGCTCCGCTTGGGAGCCATTATCCTCGACAAACTCCACATTCATAGATTCTTCAACACATCCGGTGGATATGTTGTAGACCCTATAAGTATGGGAGTTTGCGGCATATCCAACAAAAATACCATCAAAAGTTCTAGATTCAAATTTAGCAATTGGGCAACCTTTAATGTAAACATGGCATTTGCATCCAAATACGCGAAAGTAAGAGACATTTGGCTTTTTACCGATAAGGAGTTCATATGGTGTCTTTTTCATGAGAGGACGAAAGAAGAGCCGGTTGGAGTAGTGGCAAGCGGTATTGATGGCTTCGGCCCAAAAGTTATATGGGGAATGAAATTCGGCCAACATAGTTCTTGCCATATCAATAAGAGTGCGGTTCTTCCTTTCGGCGACACCATTTTGTTGGGGAGTATAAGCAGCGGAATATTGGTGTTGTATGCCTTCCCCACTTAGGAAATCATCCATAGTGTAATTCTTGAACTCCGTACCATTGTCACTTCTTATTGCCAAAATCTTGGAGTCATATTGGCGTTGAACTAAGGTTGCAAAGTCAATGAATACTTTTTGAGTTTCACTCTTCCTCTTGAGGTAGAAAGTCCAACAATATCTTGTATAATCATCCACAATCACCAAACAATATTTCTTGCCACCAAGACTATCATATGTGGGAGGCCCAAAGAGATCCATATGAAGGAGCTCCAAAGGCCTCTCGGTGGAGATAATGCTCTTCTTGGGATGATTCTTTTCATGCATCTTTCCGGCTATGCAAGCACTACAAGGACGATCTTTGGAAAAATTAACATCGGTTAGTCCTACCACGTGTCCACCCTTCACAAGAGTTTGCAAATTTCTCATACCGACATGGCCTAGCCGGCGATGCCAAAGCCAACCCTTGTCGGATTTAGCCATTAGACACGTGGCGATTTGAGTGGTCTCTTTCGAGAAATCGACCACATACAAACCGTTTACACGAAATCCAACAAAGGCTACTTTAAGAGTTTGAGTGAAAAGGATGGTCACGTGGTGTTTATTAAAGATAACGGTGTAACCGACATTGCATAATTGACCAACGGAAAGTAAATTATATGAGAGAGATTCAACAAGTAGGACCTTCTCAATGGATAACTCCGGAGTGATCACTACATTGCCATATCCCAATACCTTAAGTCTTGCATTATTCCCGACGGTGACATGAGAAAATGTGAGTAATTGATTCAATAGGCCCTTTACTACTTCTTTGCTTCCGGTCATGTGAGAAGAGCACCCACTATCAATGAGCCATGAAGATCCACCGGAAGAAAAGTCCTACAAAGAATCAAGTCTTTGTTTTAGGTACCCATTGTGAAATGGGTCCTCTTTTGTTAGTCACAAGGGTCTTTGGAACCCAAATAGCATAGTGATAATCATCTCCATATGAAGTGCCAACATATTTAGCAAAAACACAACCATCTATAGATTTCATAAGAACATATGAAGGGTTGTATTTTCCCGCAAAGTCATTGTGAGTGGCATTGCCCCTTGTGGCATCACCACTCGCAATGGTAGTCTCTTTTGCTTGTGCGGGCTTGGCATTCTTCTTGTTCGTGTTCTTCTTCTTCTTGGCAACATAACCAAGACCCTCTTTCCCTATGTGAGGCTTTTGCGCTTGCAAGAGCTCATAAAGAGGTTTCTCACCTTGAGGGCTAGAGGCCTTGGCAAGTTCATTCTTCAACCTAGCATTTTCCTCAATGATATTTGCATGATCACAAGAGCAAGTAGAGGAGCTAGGTTCATCAATTTTAGTAGATTGTATTTGAAGTTGTTCAAAAGACTTGGTGAGAATAGAGTGTTCACTCTCCAAGGCCTTGTGAGCCTTGGTGAGCGACCCTAACTCATCGGCTAGTCTATTATGACCAACACCAAATACGACCTTTTGTTTCTCTAAAACATTGTATTTAGCAATAGCATGGTCACGTTCTTTAATGATCTTAGAAAGAGTTTCATTTTGAGATTCATCAAGATTCTCAAGCTTCTCCTCAAGAGAAACTCGAAGTTCATGCTCTTCCTCAATCGCCTCGGTAAGGGAAGCGATCTCATTAGCATATTCTCTTTCTAGTCTCCCCTTTTCTTTAAGGAGATCTTGTGCGATGCCATATTGACTCATAAGAATCTCAAGCCGAATCTTGCTTTCACCTTGCAAGTTAGTCATCAAGAAATCCAAAGCAACATTTTCTTCCTTAACTCTAAGACTCATAAATTCATGCATTTCATTCATAGTCTTAGGAGGAAGGGAAGGTGATACCTCGGAGAGCTTGGCCATGAGACACGTAGCGGATTTGGTGGTGACATTATCATTGGGGGATTCAAAGAGAGAAGGGGTTGTCGATGAAGCAATGGCTAAAGCGGCCACTTCACTTGTGGTTGTTTCTTCTTCATCACTCTCATCCCCGGACATATATTCCTCTCTCACCACCAACACCTTGGAAGGTAGCTTCTTGTTGGGATTGAACTTCTTGAAGTAAGGCTTCGTGGGAGAAGAACTTGACGCTTCCTTGCGAATGAGTCTTCCTCCATGTTCTTCACGGTTCTTGTAAGGGCATTGGGCAACATAGTGGAATTGATCTTGACAATTGAAGCAAGTCTTCATTTTTGGGTTGCCTTCCTTGTAGCCTCTTGCTTTATGCTTTTTATCCACATAAGCTTTAGCTTTAGATGGATTTTTCCAAAAGTCCTTCGCCATGAGAGCCACATAATCTCTATGAGCACCCTTGAGTTCCTCGGGTGCCAAGTAACTTCCCTCTTCATGATCTTGGTCTTCATCTAGTTCCACAACCTTGGCCTTCAAAGCAAGTGAGGAACTTTGGGCCATTCCAAGAGCTCGGGCACGAGAGTCTCTAGCAATTTGAGCTCGGACCTTGTAAGATTGCATCTCTTGCATGACTTCATTTGAGGTCAAGAGGTCATAGTTGTGCTTCCCTTGGAGACTATTCAAGTCGTTCTCTTCAAACGGCATGAGGGCATTCACATACTTCCTCTTGATGTAAGTATCATCCACATGTTTAGCACCAAGGTCTCTAAATGCGGTAGCAAGAGCCTTGAGCCTTTGATACATCTCCTCATGAGTTTCATCATCTTTCTTGTAGAAGCCTTCAATTTGATTGCTCATGGCTTCATATCTATTTCTTCTCATGCTCTCATTTCCAACAAACACCTCCGTGAGATTGTTCCATGCTTCCTTGGCGGTGGTGCAATCTTCAATGTGATGGATGTTCTTTTCACCCACGGCAACACGGATCACATCAAGAGCGGTGGAATTTAGTTGAGCTTCAACTTCTTCTTTCCTTGTCAAGTCATTTTCATCCACCGGCTTGAATCCATCAACAATGATCTTCCAAAGACCTATGCAACCACTTTTCAAGTGAGATTTCATAGAAGATTGCCAACGGGTAAAGGAAGATGCATTAAGACTAGGTGGAGCTCCTCTTAAGTGAATAGGAGGATGAGGCACGGGTAGGTCGGGAGAGTATGCAAAAGGAACTCTAGCATGCTCTCCCTTCCCATTAGGTGTTTTAGGTGAGGATTCATTTTTATTTGAGTTCACCCCCGCTTTCTCTTCGACACTTACATCCGAGGGCTTCTCCTTAGGAAGATCCTCCTTAGGAGGAGCCTCCGGAGTTAGGGAGGAGTCGATACCCTTTGCCACCATGAGTTGCTCTAACATTTTGCGCAACTCTCCCATTTGAGTATCCATAGAGGACTTCAAGGAAGTGAAGTCCTCCACGGAAACAGAAGTGGGAACGATGGTGTCATCGGGTATCTCATTCCCATGTTCGTCGAGGGCCATATTTCTCTTAGGCGGTTAAGCCCGAATAAAGAGCCGAGGCTCTGATACCAATTGAAAGGATCGTATGGCCACCTAGAGGGGGGGGGGTGAATAGGTGCTACTCCAATTTTTAATTCTTTTTCGATTAAGGCTTGACTAAAAGGTAAATTCTCTAGATATGCAACTATGGTGAATTTACCTATATGACAAGTTAAGTCTAAACAAGATAAGATACAAGTAGTAAATAACTAGAAAGGATTAACCGATAGGAAAGCACGCGGAGACAAGAATGTATTCCCGAGTTCCTCCTTTTTAGGGGAGTACGTCTCGTTGGAGGGGTGTGAGCTTCAAACTCAAGATGCCACAAAAGGCTTCACCCTATTCTCCGATGAACCTCGCACAAAAGCTCGGTCCACCTTTCTTTATCGGAATCCTCCAAAGCGGAATCCGGAGCACAAAAGCTCGTTACAACAACTTGAGGCTCAACCCACAAAAGGATTGGGGGCTCTCAATCACCAACAACACCTGCTACACAAAAGTAACAAGCAAGTGAGAACAACAAGATGCCTAGGTTTTCCTAGTGGAAACCCTAGGCTCGAATCCCTCAAGTGAATGAAGGGGAAATGAAGAACACTTCGGTGGAGTTGTAGATCCGGGCCTTCTCCTTCAATCCTCCAAGTATGAGTGAGTTTGGGTGGAGGGATTGGGAGATACAATGATTCTTGAGCTTGCAACAATGGAGTACTTCGAATCTGGGCGAGCTATTCTTCTTGGAGAAGAAGCAGTCTTTATATAGGGGTCCCTGAAAATCTAACCGTTATGTGCAGAAAAACTGCACAGCGGTACTACCGCTGGGACAGCGGTACTACCGCTGCCTGCTTCCCTGCGGTACCTAGTGCACTGCAGAACCCAGCAGCAGCGGTACCTCGCAGAGGTACCGAAGTTGCCAGGCAGAGCGGTACTACCGCTGCACGGCCCGGTAGTACCGCTGGGATCGATCGATTAAAATGAATGAACCCAGCGGTAGTACGAAGCAACTACCGCGGGGTACCGTGACCAATACAGAGAGCAAAAACGGCCTAGCGGTACCACTGGCGGTACCACCAGCGGTAGTACCGCTGGCTGAAACCAGCGGTATCACACGGTACTACGCCAGGAGGAGTACCAGCTGTGCTGCAGGAGTCCCGCTCCAGGTGGAGCGGTACTACCGCTGCGACAGCGGTACTACCGCCAGACACAGGAATGCTCACTGTGCTGATTTCCAGGGTTACAAGCTCCACAAGACATAATGTATCAACGAAATATCTGCAATTGTCAAGCGCACATTAGTCCTGATAATGTGTTGTCATTAGACTCCAAAATAGATTTACGAGCAAGTATGCTCTTTCACCAACTTTCTGGCTGGGCCTCGTTTTGTCCTTACAGTAGATTTGCTCGATCCGGAGGGCTAAAAGAAGAAAGAGCGTTAATATATGTATATAGACAGCAGAGGCTTAATTAATACAATCTTCGGCTTCATTAATATATGTATATGCACCTCGCCGGAGTTTGCAACATTTAATGTTCCACCGGAGCCTTCGGCTTCTCCCTCGTCGGCTTCTTCCTCGCCGACTTCTCCCTCATCGGAGCCGTCTCTTCGGTTGAGAGACTCATCTCCCTCACCGGAGTTGTTCAAAAACCGCGAGGTGACATCGCCAACATCTTCCGGCCCGCGGATTATATCCTCGAGGATGTTTTCCTGATTTTCGTCTCGTTCCATAGTTTCTGCAAATTAAGAACAATGCACAAAACTTTAATTGGGTAACTTGTTCCATATGTCAAGATACATCTACCCACAAAAATGTGAATCGGATATGTGAATGCATATGTGAATACAAAGTTAAATTTACTAATTTTGCTAACACCTTAATTTTCTAATTTTGCTAAAACATAAATTTTGCTAACACTTTAAATATTCATAAACAAGCTATTTCTTAATTTTTTCCTAACACAGTACTAACAATTCCTAACATAAATTTTTCTGTTGCTCACAAAAATACAATCTAAAATTCTACAAACATCTACAGCCATATAGAAGTCAAAACAATTGAAGTTTAATTCAATTCAAATTAGTATCAAATTCAAATACTTTTATTTATTTCAGGAACTAGTCACACACCATTTAATTCATCAATTATTCTCTATTGCTCACAAAAATACAATCTAAAATTCTACAGATAGCTACTGGTATCTAGAAGGCAACACAATTGGATTTGACTCAAAATGATCTACCAAATTCTGTACACATTTGTTTTAGTGCAGAAGGTTAATAACCAAGTTTTAGCTACTGACTAAGTTCTTTTACTCTAAAAATTAAATCCTTTTAGGGTTACACGGTGTTGATTATTTGTGACCTAACCCAATTGGATTAAACTAAATTAGATTAAGCAAAGGACAATTAAAATTGTTATAGTACAGAAGTGGCTACAATCTTTATTTGAATACCTAATTAATTCTATTGCTTAATTAATTCTACAAAAATTAGGGGTGCTAGGCTACTGCAATACAAAGTTAACACAATTGGATTCATAATTTTTTGGATTATTAGAGTATCAGAAACAAACAAATTTACATAATTAACGTTTTGTACTATTTTACATACCCAGCAATTAATATTCATCTAAACAGAGTGAAACTAGTTTAGTTGCATAGACATTTTCATAAGCTATCCAGAGAATTTTGGTTTGAATTATTTGGATGTCTAAATCTCGAGTTACTGATTTTCAAAGTTGACAGATGATATTAAATTGCACGCGCATGGATAAGTTTAAAAATCTGACGAGCGGGGCCCGCTCGTCAGTGACCTATCTACTGCATGCGAAGTGTTCGGGCGGCGCGGCCGCGGCCGCGACGGCGACGGCGAGTCGGAGACCTACCTAGGGGGTACGGGAGGTGGCGGACATGGTCAGGGTCCGGCAAACGTCGGCGGCGCGGCTGTACGGCTCGGGGTACGGCAGGTGGCGGAGATGGTCACGAGTTCCTCCGCTTCCACGGCTCCGGCGTGCGGGCGGCGCGGCGCGGGCGTCGAGCACACGCCGAATGTTGGCGGCGGCGGAGCGCGGCGTGGAGCGGCGCGGGCGTCGGGCAGCCTGACGGCGTCGATTCTGCTCCGGCGCCGCGCTTCGTTTCCTTGGTCGATTTGGGGATGAATGGGGAAGGAGAAGGCGCGGCAGTTTATACCAGGCCTCATTGGTCCCGGTTGCTGCCTAGAACCGGGACCAATGCCTCATTGGTCCCGGTTCATGGGAGGAACCGGGACCAATGAGTTGGCAATTTAATGCCAGATTGGCTCGCGCGTCCATGGACTCATTGGTCCCGGTTCTTCGTATAAACCGGGACCAATGAGTCCTTTTTCAAAATTATTTCAAACTTTTCAGTTTTGAATGTTGTTCCCGCTTTTGTTTCTTATTTAGGTGTTTAAATATGAATTTCAAATGGTTTTGAATCTGAAAAGACTTTCAACATGAAAAGTGTTTAAATTTGAATAAACAATCCAAAACCATTTTCTGTTTTCTAAAATAATTATTCTAACTATACAAACTATTAACCATTTTGCCATTTTCTATTAAAAATGCATTAACTTTATTGCATATTTTGAATTGACAAAACTTTCAACGTGAAAAGTGTTTGAATTTGTATAAATAATCCAAAATCAATTTTACATTATTATTGTCATTTTCAATTTAATATGGATAAATTCATATCTTTAAATCCATAAGTCGAAATTTGACAAATAATCCGTAAGCAGAAGTAAATGCATAACAATTTCAGTGAACCTATATTTGTAAGATGAATGTTTGGTGTTTTAAAATGCAGAGGAAACCAGATAAAAATTATTTAATTCATTTATCTTTTGCATAACTAACTCAAAACCAGATTACTTATTCAGATGCTAAAGATCATTAGTTGGAAATGCAGAGATAAAGAATACATTTTACACGATCGTCGTCGTAGATAGACAAACATTTTACACGATCGTCGTCATACATAGACGAACCATTTGTCCTAACCAACGATGTGGCTCAGGTTAATCATACTCCTGCCTAGGCCTATAATACTCGTCCTCGTAGTCGTCGTAGTCGCCGCCGTCGTCGTCGCTGTCGTCGGGCGGCGCTCGCCTGGACTGGAAGTGAGTGTAGCGCATGCGGGGGTTATCGCCGGCCGTGATGTAGTTCATGACGCTCTGAAGAGTCCGGCCGCTCCACCACAGCCGACGGCTGGCCTCGTTGAAGTTCGAAGGAGGCGGGCCGTCCTCCTCGTACCTGGCGAGCGCCCTCTCATGCCGATTGATGAAGAAGGCGTCCCAAGTCGGGCGGTAGTCGGGATGCCAGCGGGGATCCATCTGCTGCGCCGGAGTGAGCTCGAGGTAGTAGTGGTTCGTGATGGCCGCCCGGCGCGCCAAACCTTGAGGGACAGGAGGGACCGGCACGCCTCCGGTGCTCAGCCTCCAGCCGGCAGGGACGTCGTAGCCGGGCGGGCAGGGGTAGTTCGAGGCGCAAAGCGCCTCCGCCTCCGAGTAGGTTAGAGTGGGTACGGTGGAAGCCATGGGAGAGTGATGAGGTTGCAGATATGAGTTTAGATGTGCTATGCAATTGGAGGGCATGCATGACTACATATATATAGTGAGAATCCCACCAAGGAAGAAGCACACGGATCGTGTGTTTCTTTCGAGCGCTTGTGAGCCATTGGATCAGGGGTGTGTTTCTTTTGAGAGATTGTGAGCTGTTGGATCAGCAGTATCACGACCACTTCGTGAGCCACATGACCCGGTTGGTGTTACCAACCGGGACTAAAGAAGCACACGGATCGTGTGTTTCTTTCAAGCGCTTGTGAGACGTCGGATCAGGGGTGTGTTTCTTTTGAGGGATTGTGAGCTGTTGGATCAGCAGTATCACGATTACTTCGTGAGCCACATGACCCGGTTGGTGTTACCAACCGGGACTAAAGAAGCACACGTACCCTATATATAGCCCCCCTCCCGAAATTCCAGCGTCACTCACTCACACAAAACATTCCAGCGTCACTCGGAGAGGCATCTTTGGGCAACCAGCGGCAAGATGTCTCTGATGACCTGCAACCGTTCCAAACGGTTGCAGATCATCAGAGATGTCTTGCCGGACGGTTGTAGATCATCAGAGACGTCTTACCGCTGCTTGGATCGAAGTGGCGCTCAAACATAAAACATTCCGGTTCCCTAGCTACGTCCTACGGTGCATTTGATATGCGGGCACTCACGAGCCACCGTCGGGCTGTATGCAGGGGGAACCGTGTGTTTTGTTCCAACTTTTTCGAGCGCGTGTAAGACGTTGGAGTTTTCTTCTGAAGGCTGTACCTAACGAAGCTGAGGTTTGAGAGGTTCCCACGGGAGGTGTGGGAGCCGACAATCACCTACCATGCGTGTTTCACCGGTCGTCATGCAATTAATTAACAGAAAACAAAAAAGAAAACTCACATGCGATATAACCCATTTCTTCTAGGTGGAAACTCCCATTTCGTGTATTATGATTTTCACCACATAAAGGTTTAACACATTACTACACATCACATAAAGGTTTAATACATTACATTGATTTACATAAATGCCATGAACCCTTCTTCGCGTATGTCTCTGGCCTATGATCGCTTCGGCCGTAACCATGGAGCATCTTCATTATTTAACGGGATGCTTGGGTCAGTTTTCACTGTGAAGGGCGGAATTTCATCGCCCTCAACATCACCAGGGTCATCTTGTCTGATCTTGTACCGCAGTGCATTGCATACCGGGCATTTATCCATATTCTCGTACTTCTCACCGCGGTACAGGATGCAGTCATTAATGCATGCATGTATCTTCTGCACATCTAATCCTATAGGGCAGATAGCCTTCTTTGCTTCGTATGTAGTCTCGGGCAATTCGTTAACCTTTGGAAGCTTCAGCTTCATTATTTTCAGTAACTTCTCAAATCCCTTGTCAGAACAACCAGTCTCTGCCTTCCATTTCAGCAGTTCCAGTGTGGTACCGAGCTTTATGCTGCCATCTTCGCAATTTGGGTACAACAACTTTTTGTGATCCTCTAGCATGGCCTCCAACTTTGGCTTCTCCTTTTCTGTATCACATTCTCGCTTTGCATCAGAAATGACCCCACCAAGACCATCAGCGGGCTCATCTGATGTCCGATGTTCACCTCCTTCTTCTTCAACGTCTTCCATTACAGTATCACCGCATTCCTCAGGGAACATAGGATAGTTGTCATCATCCTTCTCTTCTTCATTGTCTTCCATCCTAACCCCCCTTTCTCCGTGCTTGGTCCAACAATTATAGCTGGGCATGAAACCTCTCCGAAGCACGTGGTCTTGAATGGTTCTCGGGTCAGAGTACTCCCTGACGTTCTGACACTTCTCACATGGACAAGACATAAAATTATCCACTTTGTTTGACTCAGACACTTCGAGAAATTTATGCATGCCTGCAATAAACTCGGAACTGCGTCGTCCGCCGTACATCCATCGCATCCGTGCATCCATCTGCATCATATAATTAAGTTTATCAAATACCATTACAATAACATCTTGAATAGTGAAATGACCACCGTACATCGACACGTGCAATATTTCTGTATCAATTACAGATGAAAAGGATAAAGTTGCTAACCTCGGCCGAGGATATCATCTTGTGTGAACTTAAGTGTGGATCGGGCATTTCATCGAACACATCTTGTGCGTGGCAAAGGAAAAAAACTAGCACCCACTTCCCACCAATCCAACCAGAAAAAAAAAGAGGAGAGAAGAGAGGGGGTGGGTTATTTATAGACAGGGGAGGGGTATTGGTCCCGGTTCGTGCCACGAACCGGGACCAATGCTCCAAGTCCCGGTTCGTGGCACGAACCGGGACCAATGTCCCCAACCGAACCGGGACCAATGCCCTGGCAGCTCGAACCGGGACCAGTGCCAGGCATTGGTCCCGGTTTTTCACTGAACCGGGATTAATGGCCGATTCGGCTCTGGACGAAAGGTAGTTTTTCTACTAGTGTGCACCGAAATGAGTGTAAATTGATTATTTTTTCCGTACATAGCGCCATAGATTATTTCGTCAACTCTGTAATACATATTTTCTTGTCAGTTGACCCGGCGGTGAAGCAAAGGGGAGGACATGCCGTTGCATAGGGTGCATGGTTTTGCTATATTGAGGAGGGAAGTCATACAAGTTTGCAGTACCCACCAAAATAATCAAGTAGTAATTTCGACTATAAAACTGCATCCCAATGATCTTGATTCCATCAACGATTTTAAAAAAATCTCTGGATATCAAGTGTCCCATCTCCTGTTCTAACGGTATTGCTGCAATCTCGATGCATCAATCCTAATCTCAAATGTTATATTAGGGGGATCGATGACACATCTATCTAGCCGATGTGTTGGCTTCCATGTGCGCTGTTGATGCAGGATTGCACCAGCACTCTTGATGCATTAGATATTAAACACCTAGATAATTAGAGGCCATGCTGTTTTCCTTTTGACTGGTCTCACGCGCACCCCAAGATTTGCTTACATGCTTGTTGGTTAGTGTGTTGTTCATGGAATCAATCAAAGGATGAGGAGGAGGCCTGACCTACCGTGCACACCACACTGCTGCTGGTCTGGTCTTCATAGGGCTCACATGGCTGTTTGGTGCATGTGGCCGTGGGTAGGGAAGCTTCTGATGGATCCAGAGAAACAGAAGAAAAAAAAAAACTGTGGAGCATCTTGTGCCAGCCTAGCTTGTGAAGATAGATCTTTTGTTTCTTTGAACATGGTTTCATGGGGATTACTGGCGGGGGCAGAGAGGGCTCTCTTGTCGTTTGATAGTTTTTCTCACCCTAGTCGCTATTGCCATACACGTACTTTCTTGGTGGTCTCGGTGCAGTTGTAATTCTCCTTGTCCTCTTCTCTCTTCATGTCATGTCCAAATCCAATTCATAATCGTCTCCATTCCTACATTTACTTTCTTCCCGCTGATTAGTCATTACTCACCATTACCTTTGCATTTTTTTATAATAATTTGCCAGGCTGTGGTGAGTGAATATTAACCAAAGACCATGATAAGGTGTACTGAGATTGTTGAATATATAATCAATTTGGCATATGATTTAATAAACAAAAACAATAAACAAATCATGACTAGAATAATAGGAATTAAACTAATCATGCGATCTACTAAAACAGTAGACAAACAAATAAGATCTAGAGCAGCTACTACGAGCAGGAACTCTAGCAATATCTTAAACATGAAGATTAAGAGATCATACGTTGCAGCGGCAGCGGAAACGTTGGCGTTGCTGTTGTCGCCCATGTCGTCGATGAAGAGGCTGCCGATGTCGGAGAAGAAGTCGTCGTTGAAGACGAACTCGAAGCCAGTAGTCACGCGAGTGCGCTCCCCAAAAACTGATTGCCCCTCTCCCGTACAGGATCACAAGAGGCAAGGTTCCGGAGGCCTACTGTCCCTTCAACCGATGCACGCCGAAACATGGGATGGAGAAAACTTGAAAGACAGCGGCGCAAGGTTCTGGAACTAGGAAGGCGAGCTACCATGTGTTGCACGTAGTGTCGGCTAGGGTTCGCGCAGCCAGTATATATAGAGCAGGTCGGGTAGGACGTGGGCGCAGGCGCACGATTGAGTCGGTAACAGCCCCACGATGCAGAGGAATCGGAAACGGCCAAGTAATTAAAGCGTCTGTTAATTATTGATTAATGACTCGTTAGATTTTCCCGAACAACAAAAATATAACTCGGCTCGGCGAGATTCCCGCAACCCGCCGAGGTGAGGCGTGGCGAGCGAGGAGGAGCGCACGTGTGGAGCACCTCATTTCTCTTCACAACCAACACCTCATACTACTAGTGAAACAGCTCACTATATAATGTGGTGCAGCTCACTCCCAACTAGTAGTATGAGACTAAACTTTAGTCAAGTACACACATCCATTTAAATAGATGGGTCAAATGGGATTTTCGGAATTAGTTGGGCTTTAGGCTGTGGCCCATGTACAAGTCCATCAAATTTCAACAATCCCCCCCCCCCCCCCCCCCCACAAAGTCTCATTGACACATTATACCACTTTTGTTCCAAAACATTGGTTTATATACCTGTGTTCAGTGGAGGACTGTTAAGTTGAACTTCCATTTAGAACATATGCTACGCTAGACCACAACTTGGATAGTGGACTATGTCTTGAACTACAAGTTTGCTGCGAATCTAGTTTCACACAAATCCTTCACCGACACTGGGCTGCCGCAAGGCTTCCCCGCGGTTTGGAGCTTATACGTCATACTCCGAGACCTTTCATGAGTTTACTAGAGAGCATACAACTCTCATAGACTGCGACGTTTAACAGTCAAACTCGTATAGGTGTATTCCTCAAGAGATGCTCTGCAGGACAACATCTCCGCTTATAAAAGTAAGCCACTTGGAATACATTAAGATAAATATCAACCTGCCATGCAGATTAGGAGAGTATTCCATCTTTACGATGTGGGATGGTAAAATATAAGGATACTCTCCTCTCAGCTGTCCAACAGCTTGTCACCCACTTCTAATTCACGGAATCTCCGATCACATAGAGTGGTTTACCACTGTGGACAACTCATAACGTGGGTCTCAAACCCATCTCTCT
Organism: Poa pratensis; assembly: GCA_947311845.1. Lineage (NCBI taxonomy): Eukaryota > Viridiplantae > Streptophyta > Magnoliopsida > Poales > Poaceae > Poa > Poa pratensis. Next base: position 100,112,424 of record CAMZMU010000052.1, read on the forward strand.
CGATGCACTATCTATCACATTACGTGATAAACCCTTTGTGAAGGGATCTGCCAAATTCTTAGACGTTTGGATATAATCCAACGCAATGACTCCGGAGTTTTTTAATTTTCGGACAGATTTCAATCTCCTCTTCACATGCCTTGATGACTTCATATTTTCCTTAGAACTTTTAATCTTGTGAATCACAGTTTGATTATCACAGTTCATAAGGATAGCGGTTATTGGTTTTTCAACCACATATAGGTCCATCAAAAGCTCTTGAAGCCACTCTGCTTCAACAGTGGTTGTGTCTAATGTTATGAGTTCTGCTTCCATAGTTGACCTCGTTAAAATGGTTTGCTTGCAAGACTTCAAGGAAACAACTCCACCACCGAGTGTAAATACATAACCACTCGTGGCCTTAATCTCATCAGCATCAGATATCCAATTGGAATCACTATAACCCTCCATTACCCTCGGATACCAGGAGTAGTGAATTCCATAGCTCGCAGTGCCTTGTAAATAACACCAGGATACACTGGAACAAGTCGCATAATTCATGTATAAAAAGTAAATGATCACCAGGATGGATGGTTCCATCTCCAACATAGCGGTTATCCATAACACGTTCAACAATTTTCATAGGTATTTTAAATGGATCTAATAAAGCAGGCGGCGGTTCATCTACTACCTTAGCAATGGCTGACGAGGTTATACCAAACGGGCACCCTACCATGAGGGTACCTGGTGCACGTAATGACTAAAGCCCAATTGTCGACAGCCCGATGAAGGCCAGCAAGGGAGGCCCAAGACGAAGATTGCTTCCCAAGTTAGGCATAGTCGGTTCTAGTTTCCTTATCTGTAAAAGTCTAGTCGGTTACGTACCCGAGACCCAGCCTCCTATATAAGCGCTGGGAGAGTGGCCAATCAAGGACACGCAACACCATAGCCCTCAAACCCTAGCGAGATCACCCCTTGCTAGACCCTTGTAACCGCATCATAGTCTACAATCAATACAGACAGGCAGGAAGTAGGGGTGTTACCTCAGTCGAGGGCCCTGAACCTGGGTAAATCCCGCTTGTCAGCCGACGATTCTACTAACACTACGCGTTCTCTACCTCGTAAATCTAACCCTATGTACTCAACTATGGGTATTGCCGAGGACACCCCTCGTCAATTGGCGCCGTCTGTGGGAAGAGGTAGTGTTGGATTCATGGTTTCGCTGGTTCCATCTTCAAACGGCAACTCGCCGACCACATCTGCAAACGGCCACTCGCCGGCACGCTCGACTAACGACGGATCATCGGGCGATCACTCGCCAGCCTCAAAGATCGCATCACCAAAACGGATCAAACCGTACTCGCCAGAAGCTCAAGAGGCCTTCGCCAGCCTCGACTCAGGTTTGGATCTAATTGTTGGGAAGCACAATTTTTTCGTCGACAAGTTTGGTGTGCAGGACTTGACAGATCCAGTCGCGGTTGAGACACTCGACGCTCCGTCGACTACACCAGCAGTTATGGAAGCAGCTTCGTCACAGATCGACTCGATCTCGCCGCTAGGATCTCCAGCCTCATCCATGTCAACACGGGAGATCAACGAGATCATAGCAAAAGAGTTCCCAGACGATGAGGTACAGTCCACCTATCAAGTTGGTACAGTCGAAGACGCCGAATCACGCGACATGATCCTCGACTACATGCAATCTGAAGAAGCAAACAACAACATCTGCCTCGCCGATTTCGGCGAACCAGAGATCCAAGCAGATCACGAGTTCCTCTCCAACAACGGAGACAATCCTGAGTGTACACTCGAAGCATATGTCGACACCGGCGCCCATATCAGCAAAAGCAACAGCTCTGACATGAGCCTGGACGATGAGTTTGAGTCCATGACTGGCATAGACAGCACATACACCTGTCCTCCGATCATACCTCGCCAGGTCTATGCCGCGATCAGCGCAGAAACCTCGACAGCAGCAGCCAGTCGAAGACCCACGGAGTTCCCATGCACGGTTCACATTACCGGATGGCGTATCAACATTGACCATCACAGCCGAGATGGCAGCAAAGGTGGACAAAGTTATCAAGGAATGCACAATGATGCCTGCAGATGCAACCCCAGAAGAGATGATGGCGTACAACTACTTCAACTGGCAAGAAACGATGCGCCTGAACCAGTACAGAGCAACACTCGAAGAGCGCAGGAAACAAGCCAGTATCTTGAGTGCGAGGAGGTGGCAATTGTCCCTCGGCTACACAGGGGGAACAGAGCCAAGGCACCGATCACGATTCGCAAACCTCCCAGAAGGAGAAAGATCAGGCATTACTCGCAACTTAGACCACTCGTTCATGACATTGGATGCAGATGGGGTGCTCATCCCCAAAACAGCTGAAGGAGCCCTGCTGCAAATTGGAGCTTATTTAAGAGCAACGACACCTCCAGCAGGCGACCCGGCCGCAGTATCACACCAGCAGCAGATGAAGGCGCTTGCACTCGTAGCAAAAGGACTCCAAACGGATAAGTGCAGAGAGCGCAACAGGAGCCGCTCACGACACACATCGCGAGACCGTCGTAGTCGCAACCCTCATAGGAGTAGCGCAAGAAGAGACTCAAATCACCGTCGATCACGGAGCAGGTCCAGAAGGTCTGATAGCAGCGATTCGGGTGACAATCGTGACACAGGGCCATGTGGAGCTCGATGCTTCACCCGACGCATCCGCGAAGCTAGGATGCCTAAGAAATTCGGCTTACCAACAACGCCAAAGTTCAATTGCAGACAGGAACCATCTGGGTGGCTCGAGGACTACAAGCTAGCAGTCGTATGTCAACGCGCACAACTACAACAGCACTGCAATACATACAGTTGATGCTTGAAGGGACAGCACGCGACTGGCTCAAAGCTCTACCCAAAGGATCATACGACTCCTGGGACCACTTCAGCGAAGATTTTATCAAATATTTTGATCCTCTATGTGAAAGGCCCAAAACATTCGAAGAACTAAGGGCTTGCACACAGAGATCTGACGAGACACTCAGATCGTACATCAGGCGATGGACGGCTATCCGCAACACCGTAGGCACAATCTCCGAAGACAGAGCTATGGATGTCTTCACCCAGGGAGTCTTTCGAGAGGATTTCAGAGAAGCACTCGGTTGTCAAAAGCCAAAGTCCATGGCAGAGCTCATGAAGATTGCAACCGAGTGGGCAGACGGAAAAGATTCCATACAGGCTAAGCGCCCAGTCTCGCCGCGGAGCTGCGAAGATCGTTGGGACAATCGAGATCACCGCGACAGTCACAGAGACGATCGGAGGCGCAAACGCAAAGGCCGTTACTACGACGATGATAGAGTAAATTTCATCGAGGCAGGTTTCACTCAGCCACAGGACACTCATGGCAGAGACGACAGGCGACCCGAAGAGCGTCGGGACAGTCGAAACGATAATCGCCGTGACAGTCGAAACGACGACCGTCGCGACAGTCGAACTGACGACCGTCGAGACCGCGATCAGCGCACGAGCATTTCCAAAAGGCCAGAGTGGCGCAGGCGCCCGGACGCAAGGCCGGATAGGACATTCGAAGAGAATATGGATAACTATTGCAAACTCCACCTGTTCAAAGGGGATGATGGAAGACTAATCTCCAATCACACCATGGGAAATTGTAGAGAGTTTGATCAAATGGCGATGGATTACATGATAAAGACAAGACGACTCGCACCTTCGACTGCTCAGCCAGTCCCCGTTGCAGCGCCAATAGCACAACCAGTCCCCGTACTAGTGCCTCCACCACAGCACAGTGCAGGGAGCCAGGTTGCAGGAGCCATACATCACGTACCACAGTTAGCAGAGGATCAATACCCAAAGCCTCAGGGGCAGATGTACATGATCCAAAAAGGACGTCCCTCGAACATGCAGCAAAAGCTACACACTCGACACGTAAACATGGTTGTAATGGCACCACCGGCTGTACCAGAGCTACTGAAAGGGGCCAACACAGCAATCACCTTCAGTCGGGAAGATCATCCACCTGCGGTTTATCGACCAGGCCACGCAGCCCTGGTACTCGACGCTCAGATTGGTGGATACGCCATGACCAAAGTCTTCATGGATGGAGGCAGCGGCATCAACATCATCTTCTCTGACACGCTCCGCAGAATGAATATGTCAGTCAAAAATTTGCCCAAATCTTCAAACACTTTCCATGGCATTGTTCCAGGTAAAGCAGTCAACCCAGAAGGCACAATACAACTCGACGTTATGTTTGGCGATGCCACTCACTTTCGAACAGAGTCAATTGAGTTCGAGGTCGTCGATTGGAAGTCACAATACCACGCCATACTGGGACGCCCAATGTTTGCTCGATTCATGGCGGTACCACATTATGCGTATCTCAAGTTGAAGATGCCAGAACCCAAGGGAGTCATCACAGTCAATGGAAACTTCTAGAGGTCCGACGCCTACGATCGAGATTTCAGCAAAATCTCAGAGATGTTCGGGATGGAGCAAACTTTCGCAGATCTCTCTCTCACCAATGACCATACACTCATGCCTAAGCATAAGAAGCAAGCAGTCGACAGGGCGTTCAGCGCCACAGATGATATAAGGAAGCACCAAGTCCACCCGATTGATCCATCAAAGACAGTTCGGGTGTCCACAAGCCTGCCTCCCGCATAGGAAAGCGCGCTCGTCGAATTTCTCCATGAGAACTGGGATATATTTGCGTGGTGTCCAGCCGACATGCCAGGTATTACCAGGAAATTCGCCGAGCACTCTCTCCAACTTACTCCAGGCGCAAGGCCAGTTAAGCAAGCAACACGTCGTGTCGCCGGTCCCAAACGAGGAGCCATAGAGAAGGAAGTCGACAGGCTACTCAAAGCAAACTTCATTCGAGAAATCAAGAAGTCAGATTGGGTGGCCAATCCTGTGCTTATCGAGAAGAAGAAAACAGCAGCTCTTCGGATGTGCATAGACTTTACGGGGCTCAACAAGTGCTGCCCCAAGGATCACTTTCCGCTTCCGCGAATTGATCAAATCATCGACTTCACTGCAGGTTGCGCTCGACTATCCTTTCTGGACGCATACTCGGGGTATCACCAGATACGGATGAAAGTCGAAGATGAAGAAAAGACAGCATTCACAACTACACTCGAGTATACTGTTACACCACAATGCCCTTCGGGCTCAAGAACGCAGGTGCCACGTACCAGCGTATGATGCAAAACTGCTTGAAGAAGCAAATTGGACACAACATCGAGATATACATAGACGATATAGTTATCAAGTCAAAGGAGGAAAGCACACTACTGGCAGATCTACGGGAAACCTTCGACAACCTCAAGAGTTACAACATCAAGCTCAACCCAGATAAGTGTACGTTTGGTGTGCCAGCCGGGGAACTTTTAGGGTACTTGGTGTCAGCACGCGGGATAGAAGCAAACCCCGAAAAGATACAGGCCATACTCACCATGCAAAGGCCTACAAAGCTTTACGAAGTGCAGCAGCTAGCGGGTCGAGTGGCAGCGCTCAGTCGTTTTATCAGTAAGCTGGGCGAAAAAGCACTACCACTTTACCGCCTGATGAAAAGACAGACAAGTCCGAGTGGACAAACGAAGCCGAAGCAGCTTTCATTGATCTCAAGAGAATCTCACAAATCCTCCAATCCTGGTAGCACCCAGGGAAAAGGAACCATTGTACCTGTACGTCTCAGCTACAAATCGAGTGGTAAGCACAGTCTTGGTAGTCGAACGCATGGAGGAGGGAAAAGCTCAAAGTGTGCAAAGACCAATCTACTACGTCAGTGAAGTCTCTCCGCATCCAAACAAAGGTACCCGCACTTTCAAAAATTAGCATACGTTGTGTTCATGACTTCCAGAAAGCTGCGACACAACTTCACAGAACACCCGATAACGGTGATAAGCAAATCTGCGATTGGAGATGTTCTCACAAATCCCGACGCGACTGGGCACGTAGCAAAGTGTCTCATCGAGCTAGGGCCACTTGGGATCACGTATGACCACCCGAAGGCCATCAAAGCACAAGTCCTACATGACTTCACAACCGAGTGGATAGAAGCTCAACTGCCAGGAGTTCCTGATGTATCTAACTCCTGAACAATGTACTTTGATGGGTCCAAGAAAAACGAAGGAGCAGGCGCAGGCGTCATACTTATATCACCCAAGGGCGACAAGCTCTGCTACGTCTTGCAGATGGATTTCGAGTTCCCATCCAACAACGAAGCAGAGTACGAAGGCCTGATCCACGGCATGCGAATGGCCAAAGCACTAGGATGCACTCGATTGATGATCTACGGCGACTCCAACTTGGTCATACAGCAAACGATGAAAGCTTGTGATGCCATAGCAGATAACATGATCGCGTATAGAGACCTCTACAACACGTTGGAGGGTGGATTCAACGGATGCGAGCTACGGCACATTGGGCGCGAAAGCAACGAAGAATCAGACAGGTTAGCCAACATCGGTTCAACTAAAGCACAAATTCCACCAGGTGTCTTCCTAGAGCGCATTGAGCACAGGTCTATCAAACCACAGCGGCCTTCGCCCGCCTCGACTGCTACATCCAAAGGCAAAACGCCTAGTCTGGAGGATCCGCCAGTCGAAGTACTTCTATGCCATGGTGATCTGGTGATACCAGCATGGACTCAACCCTTCTTGGCGTACATACTCCGCGACGAGCTACCCGAAGATGTGACAGACGCACGGCGAGTCACTCGATGCTCCAAAGCATACACCATAATCAACGGTGAGTTGTATAAATGCAGCGTCTCAGGTATGTTTCAAAGGTGCATCGACTTCGAGGACGGCAAAGCAATACTTCGTGACATTCAAGCAGGTACCTGTGGGCATCACGCCGGCAGTCGATCACTCGTAGCCAAAGCCTTCCGCGTAGGGTTTTACTGGCCAACATCACTCAAAGACGTGGAGGACATAGTCCAAAGGTGCATCGGGTGTCAGAAGTTCGCAAACAAATCTCATGCACCCGCATCGGCATTGAAAACTATACCACTCGCATGGACTTTCGCCCAATGGGGGCTCGATATGGTGGGGCAACTCAAAAAATCTTCCCATGGAGGACATACTCATCTACTGGTGGCGGTGGACAAATTCACAAAGTGGATCGAAGCAGTTCCTATCACAAGCTCGACTGCCCCTACAGCAGTCAATTTCATAAGATCCATCGTGTATCGCTTTGGAGTCCCGAACAGCATCATCACGGATAACGGCACAAACTTCACAGCCGAGGAATTTTGCTCCTTCTGCAAAGAGTGGAATATTACGCTCAACTACGCGTCAGTAGCGCACCCACAGTCCAACGGGCAAGTCGAAAAGGCCAATGGTCTCGTATGCACAGGCATCAAGAAGAGATTGTTGGTACCAATCAAAAGAGCTGCGGGTGCCTGGGTCGAGGAGCTTCAAGCAGTCTTATGGAGTTTACGCACAACTCCGAACGCCTCGACCCAGTACACGCCTTTCTTCATGGTCTATGGCGCAGAGGCAGTATTGCCACCGGAGGTAAAATTTAGCGCACCTAAAGTTGAAGCGTACGATGAAGACGACGCAAATGAGTCACTCGAAGACTCGGCTGATTTAATTGAAGAAGCACGAAATACAACACTAGCCCGCACAGCTGTCTACCAGCAGGATCTCCGCAACTACCACAGTCGTCGACTACGTACACGGTCGTTCATCGTGGGAGACTTAGTACTTCGACTGAAGCAGAAGAAGGTGCACAAGCTGGCATCTCCATGGGAATGACCTTTCATCATTACGGAGGTCATCGATGGTGGAGCCTATCGACTGAAGCACGCGAAGACAGGAGAATCTCGCATAACCCATGGAATGTGGCGCACCTGCGTCGCTTCTACGCCTAGACTCCTAGTCGATAAATGTAATAAGAGCACAATGTCAAACGGCCAGTAGGTTTCAGACGTACTCTTTCCCTTACCAGGGTACCTAAGGGGACTGGAAGGTTTTTAATGAGGCGGCTTGCTTGTCTATATTTGGAATAAAGAAGAATGTTCCTCTATGAGTTGTTTGCATATTTTCTTATCTCTCCATACCCGAAGACTCGGGGGCTGGATCATAAAACTTTCTCACAAATCATAACACAATTATGCCCTACCCGAATACTCGGGGCTGGGTGTCAAACAAAAGTGATAGCAAAAGTTATAATTTCAAAGTGTAGTTCGATTACCCAAGATATGGAAACAACTCAGAATAAACAAAGTGCAAAGTTAACTTCACACACCCCACTCAACAGGCTCGGGGGCTGGAAACAACACGAGTTAGAAAAAATGTTACTTACATACCACCCACTCGACATGCTCGGGGGCTGGGTAATTACACAAACAGGTAAGCATTTGTCACATACACCCCGCTCGACAGACTCGGGGGCTGCACATTTACAAACATTTTGCTATACAAAGTATCAATATTACATAGGCTCATCCTTCAGGGCAAGTTCGAGCCAATGAGCTGGTCATAAAATCGCTCCACCAATGTGTTGGCTGCATCTACGATCCCGTCCAAGCACGACTGATCTAATTGCGAGCCAATTGCAGGTGGAGGAAGCTGCAAAGTAGGTTTTCGGCTACGGATGTAAGCCAGAGCAGCATTTGCTCCAAGCAAAACTTTGCGAGTTATTGCATCCCGGATAGAGTCGACTGACTGGAACAGATCAACTAGGGCATGGATCCCTTGTGGTTGTGCCCCAGTTGGAAACAGATAGTAGTTGATTCACAAAAAGCCGCCCTGCATCGCTCGAGTAAAATTGCACCATGGAACACTTGATCCTTAAGAGTGGCCAACTTGCAGGCATGATACCTGTCCATCCAAAAGTGCTGGCGGCCCGTAGTAGGGTTGTCAGTCGCGTTGTCTAGACGTTCATTCACACGTTCTTCTTCTTCTTTGAAGCTTTGCACAAAAACTAACTGCAGAAAGCAAGTTGGTAAGTGCAACAAAGATGCTAACCGCTAAACGCATCACGCAAAAGGGCAATACTTACCGTCCAGTTGACTGTTCACAATCTCTACTCAGCGAGTACATAATCCTCTCGTTGAGTGGCAAACGCTGGTTTCCCCTTGAGCATTTTCAACTCGGCTTGAGTGCTTTTTAGCTCTTGAGTCAGTTGCACCACCTTGTTCTTTGCAAAAGCCAGTACCCTGGCGTCATTTCTCACTTGAGCAGGAGATCGGGTATCAACCCAAGGTCGTGAAGGTTTGGCCAAGTTATTATCAACTGGCTGTCAGGATCATAAGCACAAACACTCAGATAGTGATGCAAAACGAGGTAATACAGAAACAGGAACAAATTCTTCATAACATTCAGTAGCATTAAGGAAGTGGCAAAAGCACACATGGTGTGTGAAGACTATATTTACACAAATCATAAAAACTCCCTAGACATGGGACACAGACTCAGACATAGCCCTACGCGACTGCGATCGAGCAGCGATCTCATTTGATTTGCGCTCCATAGTGCGAATACAAAGGTCGAATAGTCGCACGGCCGCATCAGTTACACCCTTCATAGACAATGGCTTCCCGTCTGACTTTTTTGGGAAGTCAGCCAGGACAGTCTCATAATCAATGGCTACGCCATTACCAAGGAGTAGCTTGAGGGTGGGCTCCGAGCCACGTACCGTAAGATCGCGGGCAAAAGCAGCCATAGTAGATGTGCCAGGTCCAAGGACGTCCGCAAAGCCATGGGCAGTCGCTGGAACATCACTCGACGGAAGCACCTCCTGGAACACAGCGCCAAGAGTGCTGGTGGAGGTAGCCAGAGAGTTCTTCGCATTGATAATGGCGGCGTTCAGCTCCTCGAATGCGTGCTCCAGCGACAAAGCGTCACCCGCCGCACCTGCAGGTGCTGGCGCAACAGCAGTTCCTTCACATGGTAAAAAAGAAAGCATGCAGAACATTAGCAAAAAAGGAAGGAAATGGAGCCACAAGCCAGAAAGAAGGTTACTAACCTTCCACAACACACGCAAGGCTTGACAGTCGCCCGGCATATTCTTTCTCGCGTAAATTGGCCGAAGTTCGAACTTCATCAAGTTCTTTCTTCGAGCGAGTCTGCTGATCGGCAAGCTGCTTCTCCATTTTCGTCAATTGCTTCTCCAGATCAGCTGCTCGTTTTTCGGCCAATTTTTTGTCACCTGAGACGGGTAAAGATTAGCTCAGCCGCAAGGTACTGAAAAATGAAGGAGTAATTTTGAGTAAGGCCATAACAACTTACGGCTCAGCTGGTCGACGTTGGAGCAAAGTGAGTCTAGCTCTTCTTCCATCTGGACGTAAGCTTCGCCAGCCGTAACAAGGTTGCAGAAGACAGGTTGTATATGGTAGGCAGAACGTGTCAGTTAAACTCAAAATAGGCTTCAACTACACCAAAGTAAGCATACTCACATGCTCAGTCCAAGAAGAAGTCTTGGAAGTCAAAGGACGAGCGTCAAGAGCATGGGAAGACGCTGTCTTCCCTGCTTCAGTCGCTCCAACCACTAGAGTGGTTTCGGAAGCAGTAGAAATGGCTTGAGGAGGAGCCACTATGGGTTCTTCTACAAGTGGTGGTGAGCGCCGTTGTGCATCACCAGCACTGTCAAAAAGGGAAGAAAAAGCATAAGAGAAACAACAGCAAACAAAGTGCAGGTATAAGCAAAAGCATAAACATAAACATGTGTTCCTCCTCATCTGATTCTGGTTCAGCTCCAATGGACGGACCTCCAAAGCTCAAAGGCTTATTCACAGTCGGAGGAGGGCGTGACGCCAGAGGAGAGATACTCAGAGGAGCACTCCTAGCGGATGGGGAGGTGCTAGAATCTTCATCGTCTTTTTGCTCTGCACCTCCCGACTGTGAGCTCGAAGGGGAGGGGCAAACCAGTCGACGGCGTTTAGTTGAAGGCTCAGTCGCAGACTCGCCGTCCTTCGGAGCCTGGTTTACTTCTTCGACTTCGCCCTCTTCTGTGGCAGAAGTAGTTGCGGATGGGGGAGATAGGGTGGCTTTCTTCCCCTCATTCAGCAAAGCTACTTCTTCCGTAGGACCAGACTCGGGAAGAGGAGGAAGGGCGCATTCAGTCGAGTGACCCTACAAACTGCAAAAGACAACGATACTCAAAAAGGGTGTAAATACCAGAAGCAAAGAGTATCATCACTCGAAAAAACAGCAGAGTATGGTGTACTTACCGCAGGAACAACATTCTCAAGACCAAATGGGGCATGTGGAAAATTGTAGTCGACTGTCTCATCAGCCTTGATGCTGGTGATTCCCTTCACATGAGAATCCAGCTCATTGGGCGACAGTTCCACAGCGCTCATTCTGCTTGCATCAAGTGGGCCTTCGTAACGCCACATGGGGTTGACCCGGAGACGAAGAGGCCACACTCGCATCTTGACAAAAGTGCTGATCAGCTGAACACCAGTGACGGTGCCCAGTAGTTCACTGACTCTGGTCAAAAGAGGCGCAGCTTCTGCCTTCTCCTCAGTTGAGAGAGCATGCTCCCATGCCTTCGTCTTCAATAGAGGTTTCCTAATCGAAAACGCTGGGAGCACCTCCTGGTCGACGCTGACGTAGAACCATTTTCTTCTCCAGCCTTGGGCAGAATCGACTGCCTACAAATTGAAGTAGCGGCAGTCGCTACGCACCTGGATCCCAAATCCGCCGATTGGGCAGGGGCATCCACCACGGCACATGTGGCGCACCTGGAAGATGGACTTCCACAATGCCCAGCTAGGGGATACCCCCTAAAAGCATTCACACAAAACCATAAAACAGGCAATGTGCAAAATACTGTTGGGGGTGAGATCGTGAATCTGCACCCCGTAGGCATACAGAAGTCCATGAACGAAATCGTGCAAGGGAAGGGAGAACCCACGCGGAAGAAACTCCGCAAAACACACACGCTCGCCGGCATGAGGTTCGGGGAGTACCTCCTTGTTCGCCGGAGCACGAGCGGCGAGTTGATCCGCGGGAGGTAGCAGACCTTGCTGGCGAAACGATGCCAGTTTCTTCTCGGTGACCGTCGATCTTGACCAGTCACCAGAGACCTTCTTTAAATCGGCGGCGGGAGTCGTCGCAGCCACAGCATCATCCTTCAGCTTCTTCCCCGCGGGGCCAGCAGAGGAAGAAGGGGCAGTAGTAGCTCTTTTCTTGGGCGCCAAGGCAGCGCAAGGAGCAGTGGTGAGCTCGGGAGTAGCAGCAATGGCGGAAGGAGCAAAAAGGAGGAGGCGAGAGAGAATCAGAGGAGGCAAAGAACAGGGTAAAAATCTGCTAAACAGAGATTGGTATTTACCAACCCACAAAAATCAATCCCAACCGTCCATGCGCACTATGTGAGGCACGTGGTGGGCTTGGAGAACAACCGTCGCAGGCCACGCCGCCCACTACGCACGTAAAAAGAGGAAGTTATTATTACGGGGCGAAATTTCAGCCACGTCCGGTCTAATCGGAACCGAAGCGGCGTCCTCTGCGGTCAAATCCTGACAACAAGCCTGCGCAGCTATGTCTTGTCAAAATTCTGCGCGCACGCCACAAGCGTCATGCATGATGTCACTTATCAAGCAAAGGGTGTCAGGCAAAAGAAGTTCGACTAACAAAACGAATGGTGTGTAACATCTGTCGACTAAGATGATGTTATACACTAGACAGTCCATCGAGTACAGAATAGTACTCCCATCGGGAGTGTATCAAAAATTTCTTCGACTAACATACGCAGGATATAATGAATTTGAGATTATCCTCCATTACAAGTAATAAAGCACAATCTCGGGGGCTACTCCCATCGGGAGCGCTGTCGCGCACCAGATAGATTCAAATACAGTTGATGAACAGATCCGACTCAGTCGAAAATGCAAAACAAAAAGTTGGCAAAAAGCATATTCCATAAAATGCCCGAGTAACGTCAGTCGCAAATAACTCGGATGCTGCATGCAAGAAATGCAAAGGTAAGACCCGCCGATCAGTCGAGCTGGGCTGAGGACCACTTCGGTAGTGCGAGTCCTTAAAAACTTTCCGTGTCAGCAGACATGATGAAAATCCTGGCGGACGCGCTAGGTAGCAAAAAATAACTGCAGAGTGATTCAGTAAGACCTCAACGGCCTGAGTTGGATCTGTCCAGTATGTGCCAGGTTCGAGCCCGAGGACTCGAATTTGATTGAAAGCTAGTAAGGTTTTGCCCAAATGTGCAGTTAACTGGTCTTGATCCGTCGAGCAAATCCAGGCCTACTAAGCAATAATCCTTTGTCACAACGCATAATCTCAGTCGAAATTAAGATATGAGACATAAAGCATAGGCATAAGCATGAGACGTGCACTTTTGAGTGAGTCCATGCCTGATTCTTCGAGTCAGACAAGCACTCGGGGGCTACTGATGAGGTTATACCAAACAGGCACCCTACAATGAGGGTAGCTGGTGCACGTAATGACTAAAGCCCAATTGTCGACAGCCCGATGAAGCCCAGCAAGGGAGGCCCAAGACGAAGATTGCTTCCCAAGTTAGGCATAGTCGGTTGTAGTTTCCTTATCTGTAAAAGTCTAGTCGGTTATGTACCCGAGACCCAGCCTCCTATATAAGCCCTGGGAGGGTGGCCGATCAAGGACACGCAACACCATAGCCCTCAAACCCTAGCGAGATAACCCCCTTGCTAGAACCTTGTAACCGCATCATAGTCCACAATCAATACAGACAGGCAGGAAGTATGGGTGTTACCTCAGTCGAGGGCCCTGAACCTAGGTAAATTCGCTTGTCAGCCGACGATTCTACTAACACTATGCGTTCTCTACCTCGTAAATATAACCCTAGGTACTCAACTATGGGTATTGCCGAGGACACCCCTCGTCAGTGGCAGTAGCCTTCCCAAATAGGGATTCAAATGGAGATATCTCCATAATAAAATAAACCAGCAAGCAGAAATAAAAACAACACTTACAGTAAAAGTGTCCCTTACTAATTCCACTTACCAATAGCACTTCACTCCCCGGCAACGCCGCCAGAAAATAGTCTCGGTGACCCACAAGTATAGGGGTGTATCGTAGTACTTTCCATAAATAAGAGTGTCGAACCCAACGAGGAGCAGAAGGTGTCAACAAGTAGTTTTGATCAAGGAATCACTGTAAATACTAGCAGACAAGTTTTTAGGGTTTTTTGACATAGCAGACAAAATAAAAAATACGAGTAAATAAAAGACAATAATAATAATTGCAGCGAGTGGCTCAATCCTTTTCAGCACAAAGGACAATCCGGTTTGTTTACTTATGATGGCAAAATGTTCTTGAGGACACATGGTAATTTCGTCAAGTGCTTTCGCTTCATACAGTTGATTAATCTTTTTGATAAGTGTTGTGTGGGTGAACCTATGCTAATGCACCGCCCTAACTTGGACTAATACATACTTGTGATTAAACCCCTTGCAAGCATCCGTGTTACAAGAAAGTATTTAAGATAAATCTAACCACAGCCTTAAACTCTGAGATCCTACGACCCCTCATGCACCGGTTTACTAACGGGGGTTTAGGTTTCTGTCACTCCGGCAACCCCACAATTAGTAGCCGAATACACAATGCATTCCCCTAGGCCCATAAAGGTGAAGTGTCATGTAGTCGACGTTCACATGACACTACTAGAAGAATAACACCACAACTTAAATATCAAACCATTAAATATTACTCAACATAATTTCACTAGTAACATCAAAGACTTCTCCCATGTCCTCAAGAACTAAACGAACTACTCACAAGACATCATATGGATCATGATCAGAGGTGATATAATGATGAATAACAATCTGGACATATACTTTAATTCACTGATAAAACTTAATAGCATCAACCACAAGGAGTAATCAACACCGGGAAAGTTTTCCCTATGAACTACACAAAGTATTACCCTGGATGTTACAGCGGAACGAAGTGGAGCGGTGGAGATGATGGTGTCGGCGGTGGAGATGATGATGATTCCGATGAAGTCCAGTGTGATGACGGTGACGATGGCGATGATTTCCCCCCTCCGGGAAGGAATTTCCCCGGCAGATTTCTCCCTGCTGGAGAGCTTTTTCTCTCTCTGTGTTTTTCGCCTCGTGGAGGCGGCGGAATATTTCCTCGATCGCCCCCTCCGCCTTAGGGTTTCTGGGGGTTGAAGTACGCGAAGGGGCGTCTCCTGAGGTGGGCCAGGGCGGCCTCACCATGCCCCGGCGCGGCTGGGATGGGCCCCGCGCCGTGGGGTGGTGTGGGCCCCTCGTGGCCCATCTCAGCCTCCCCTTTCGGCTGCCTCCGGCATCTGGAAAAATAGGAACCTTTGTATGTTTTTCGTGAATTGTCGATCTCCAGAAATAGGGTGTCTTCACAATGTCTTTTCCAGCTGAATCCTGACTCCGGCAGTTAATTCTCCAATAATCATCAAACATGCAAAATAAGATAAAATAATATAAGTATCATATCCAAATATGAAATATATCAATGAATAGCAGTAAATTATGATATAAAATAGTGATGAAAAATGGACGTATCACATGTCCATTTGATGAACAAGAAGCCCATGCAAGGCAGCCAATGAAAGTACCACTCGAATCGTGGTCAGTCTAGCCACAGGTGAGTAAGTATCAAAGAAGTCTTCTTCTTCTTTCTGAGTATAACCCTTGGCCACAAGCCACGCCTTGTACTTCTCAATAGTACCATCAGGGCTAAGCTTTTTCTTGAACACCCACTTACATCCTACAAGTTTACACTCATAAGGACGATCGGTGACTTCCCAGGTTCCGTTAGCCAAGATGGAATCCATCTCGCTACGGACAACTTCCTTACAGTAGTCAGCATCAAGAGATGCATAAGCTTCTGAAATGGTACTGAGTGTGTCATCCACAAGGTACACATTGAAATTATCACTAAAGGACTTCGCAGTCCTCTGTCTCTTGCTCCTAATAGGAACTTCATTGTTATCCTCCACAGGATTATCAGTGTTTTCTATTGAAATGGTAGGATCAGGAATATCAACCCATTCCTGACTAGATGTATTAGGTATCTCCTGATTTGATGAGCTAGGAATATCCTTCATAGGAAATATATCCTCAAAGAAAGTTGAATCCTTTGACTCCACAATCTTACTAACAGTAACGTCTGATAACTCAAATTTTACTACCAAAAATCTATAACCAACGCTATGAAAAGCGTAGCCCAGAAGAACACAATCCACGGTTTTTGGTCCAAACTTGCGCTTCTTGGGAATTGGTATATTGACTTTCGCCAAACAACCCCAAGTACCAAAGTAAGAGAGTCTCGTATTTTTCCTTTCCCATTCCTCAAATGGAGAAACAACTTTCTTCTTTGTGGGAACTCGGTTTAGGACATGACAAGCCGTCACTAAAGCCTCCCCCACGATGCCTTGGAGAGACCCGAAGTGTCTAACATGGCGTTAACCAAATCAGTTAGAGTTCGGTCTTTCTTTCAGTCACCCCATTTGACTGAGGCGAGTAGGGAGGCCTCCTCTCATGGATTATACCATGTTCCGCACAAAAATAATAAAACTCATTGGAAAAATACTCTCCACCACGATCAGACCTTAACCTTTTAATCTTTCGATCAAGTTGGTTCTCTGCTTCAGCTTTATAGATTTTGAAATAGTTTAAAGCCTCATCTTTTGTTTTCAGAAGATACACGTAACAATATCTAGTGGAGTCATCAATAAGCGTCATGGAATATTTCTTTCCGCCTTTTGTCAAAACGCCATTCAGCTCACAAATATCTGAATGTATAAGTTCCAGTGGTGCCAAGTCTCTTTCCTCCGCAGTCTTATGGGACTTGCGAGGTTGCTTAGCTTGTACACATACTTGACACTTGGAACCTTTCACAATGGTGAATTTCGGAATTAAATCCAAACTAGCTAGCCGCGTCATGCTACCAAAGTTAATATAACAAAGTCGTGGATGCCAAATATTAGACTCAATTTCATGGCAAACATGATTAATAACTTTAGTGCAAATATCCGACAAAGATAGGCGGACAAGCCTCCACACTCATAGCCTTTACCAACAAATTGTCCATAGTTAGATATTACAACTTTATTGGACTCGAAAACCAACTTATAACCATCTCGACACACAAGAGATCCGCTAACGAGATTTTTATTGATGGAGGGCACATGATGAACGTTTCTCAGGCGCACGGTCTGAAAGGGTCGGTATGACACCTAGAGGGGGGGTGAATAGGTGCTACTCCAAATTTTAATTCTTTTCAAAATTAGGCTTGACACAAAAGGTAAATTCTCTAGATATGCAACTACGGTGAATTTACCTATATGACAAGCTAGCAACTAAGCACGATAAACAAAGTAAAGGTGGTAAACAAGGATAGAAGTAACCGAAGTGAAAGCACACGGAGACACGGATGTAATCCTGAGTTCCTCCTTGTTAAGGGAGTACGTCTCGTTGGAGAGGTGTGAGGCACCACAAAGGTCGAACCTCAACGCCACAAAGGCTCACCCTATTCTACGATAAACCGCACCACAAAGGATTGGTTCACCTTCCACTATCGGAAACCTTAAAGGCGGAATCTGGAGCCCTTACAACAATGATTCGGGGTACAACCCACAAATGGATTGGGGGCTCCCAAACAGCTACAATCTGTCACAAAGACAATCAAGTGAGTACAACGGTGGGCTAGGTTTTCCAAGTGGAAACCCTAGCAATGGTCCCTCAAGTGAATGAGGGGGAAATGAAGAACGGCTTGGTGAAGATGTAGATCGGGGCCTTCACCTTCAATCCTCCAAAGATCAACGAGTTTGGGTGGAGGGATTGGGAGATCTAGTGATTCTTGAGCTTGCAATAATGGTGTCTTCAAGTCTTGGCGAGCTAGCTGGCTGGAGGTAGGTGGAGGGGTATTTATACCCCTCCCAGAAATTATAGCCGTTGCACACCGGAGACTCCGATCTAAGTGACCGGAGACTCCGGCCTGGGGCGGATACTCCGACACCCTGGGGGCGGATACTCTGGCCTGGACCTGATTACCCCCCAAGAGCAGGGGATCACTGTAGCACCTCTCAATGTGGAAGTAAGGTATCGATCCGCAGGAGCAAGAAGGAAAAGTTATCTATTCCTTACAACTGAAGTGTCACAAGTTTTAGTTGATTATGCACTAAACAAGTTTAAAGAACAAGGTGGTTGATTTAATGGATGGAAGTTTAATGTAACAACACAAGAATGTAAAAGTGTCCCAATCCTCTTCAATGCAAGAGGACAAGACAAATGTTTTCTCTTATAGGAACAATGGACATGGGTTCGTGGGTTCACTTAATCCTCTCTCTCTCTCATCTACGGTGATTATCATGTTATAGATAAAGTATACACAATTGTCATGTTTTAATGGTAGCTTTTATGACGGTTATATGTCCTAAAACACATAGTTGAAAGAAGTACTCATTTGTGTTGCTAGGTCACTCTCGTAAGGCTAGCGTGGTTGCTGTCACTCCCACATCATACTCTTCCTTTTTACCCCAGATAAAGGATGTTGGGTTGTATTTCACATGTCACTCAATACATATGCCGTGTCACATCGGTCATCCTGTACCTACATACATCATACTTCTTAATGGACAATATTATAAACATCAGTGCAATGATTTATATTTCGTGTGTGTGACCACATCTCTCTCATCTATCTACACTTGGTGGTGTCAATCACCTCATGACAAAGATAAACAAGGCATTATGAATAAATCAAACCATCACATGCATCATAGAATATCTCCAAAGTATGACAAGTCATAAAAGTTCCAACACAATAGTAAATGCATAACAAATATCATCTCATACCACAATATCCACCATAGGAATTACATAGATGACCGTAATCATGTTCAGCAGCCCATACGGTACTAATTAGTGAAGCTCAAAGAGAGGAGAGATACATAAGTTACCACCACAAACCCAAGTCCAGGGGGTGTACTACTCCCCCTTCATCTTGGAGACTGTGGAGAAGTCGTCGGAGAAGATGGAGACCACCCCGGCAGCGCCCCGCCGGAGTCTTCCCCCTCCAATTTGCAGCTCCAGGTCTCTGTTTCGGTGTTTCTGTGTTTCGGCGGCGCTCCTTCCAGAGAACGTCGGGGACTATTTTTATAGGCGTTTTTAGGTCACGACTAGGTCGGTGGAGAAAAGATCAACGACAACGGAGCTCCGAGGCCCAAAAGGAGGGGTCCCATGCGACCAGGTACATGGGCCGCGTGGGCCCACCTATTTTGACCCTCGGGTCTCCGCTTGTTTGCTTCCTTCGCTCCCAAGTCTTCTTCCTTCCAAAAATTGACGCTCGTAAATTTGCAGGTCATTTGGACGTCGTTTGGGTCCCTGAAACATTAAAATAAAGAAATAGGGTTTTCTACCTGCACAGGGTTAATTCCATAAAAATAGGAAATAATTATAATATTCCCAAAAATCATTATAAAACATTGATATAACCCTTATATCATGCAAATATGATTGGAATACAAGCAATATAGTGCAAAGTTCATGTATGCATTTTACATGCATCAACATCCCCAAGCTTAACCAATACTCGTCCTCGAGTATGAAGGTGATAAAACTAACATGGACTTTGCAATTTAATACTAGCAATGGATATCAAAGATGATTACTATTGCTACATAGAGTCAAATGATTCATTCTTCAAAGGAGTAGCAACATGCAAGATAGTTTATGAAGTGATATCAAGTATTCAATGCAAGGATGTTCAATGATAATTCAAAAAGTGTAGCATGAAAGAAAGTAATATGGACCACATGTATGCATAATGATAAGTAAGAACATCCTACAATGGTCATAGAGTATTGATGAAAATCTGAATATAAAAGGTGGACACTTTGGAAAGATATATATGTGAGTAGAGGTAAAGCATGCATAAGTTTCATCTAACTTCCAAACTCTTCTACTTAAGTTAATGATTGCAATGTGGTAATCCTTGGTGTCAAGCTCTCATTACCCCTATCATAGCATCTTGAATGATTAAAGTTTAAAGTGAAAGCAAATATGAGTACTGTGCTTGACAAAGTAAAGGTTGAATGTCTCATGCCCCTTTAATACAAGTACCTACACCATGGTTACTCAACTTGGGACACAAAGCAAGTTCAAGTTAAATATCATTGTAAGTATAATAGCATCATAAAGAGCGTCAACTGGGGTACCTCTTGTCCCAGGATATGGATCAAGCCCATATCAAAATGACAAGACAAACAAACAAAATGAACAACCTCAACACCATTTTTATTTACCATTGGAATAGCTTTTTATTATAAGGTGTATCACTGATGGTTCACCATAGTATGTAAGTAAATTTTCACCATGAATAATGCATGGCTTAGATTAGCGGCCCAGGCGTCTCTCTAACCATTTATACAAACTCATTTAAACTTGCTTTACTTCCACATTTATTTCACCCATGATAAGCATCCATAAACAAAAGTACATGATATCAACTGAATGAAATAAAGAGCAGGTTTGAAAGCTTGCCATGTGACAGCACATATGAGCTAACTCCCAACCTCAGACATTTGTCAAGCCCACAACATCATAATCTTAATCACAATGGGTCATGTTTTATTTATGCAATAAAAGTAAAGTGTGCATCAAGTTCGTGAGAGCAATATAACCAACTTTTCTCATAACAATCAATAACATAAACATTTTTATTCAGAGGTATTGATAACACAAATAACATGATAAACATACCCGGAATAGGATAAAGATAATAGGTAGATATGGTGGACTCATTGGAATAACTTTGGTTGAAGGTGTTGGAAACAAGTTTTTACTTGTTGGAATTTTTGGGCTAGCAAGAGGGAGAAAGTTGACCATCTAAATGCATGCCTGAGTGTCCATAGAACTATCCAATCCATGTTAAACAAATTAAAATACCATTCAGCATCAAAACATGAATAAGAGATAGCTCTTGATAAAGCATTTGCAAATTATTACTCATTAACAAGCTTATGAATCATGCAACTATCTGTATCCTTTAAAATCAACTCAAACATCTCTTTTCCCAATCTTATAATAAAATCCAACATAATTAAACCCATATTTCCATTAACTCTTTCATATATAAATGATAATGTGGTGGTCTCACAAAATAAAAATCGAACCAAAACAAACAAACAAAAAGACGCTCCAAATTTACGCGATAAAGTGTTTCGATCAAAAAACAGAAGTTAGACATGTGCAAACTGAGAGTGTGTAGGTCCAGTGGGGTTGTCTTCACATCCCCAAGCTTATGGTCTTCACCATCCTTGGATATCTTTTGGTGCATCTCCTCCAATCTCTGTGAAAAAAATTCAAAACACCGTTTCTCCCATTTCTTTTCTGTGGGGTTGCATTAGTAGTGATAAACAAATAGATTTCTTGCTGCATATAATCCTTGAACAAAAATTAATATGAATGTACAGAAAGTGTATAATGTTGTATGCCTACTCATAAACTCAATTGGATAAAAAAGATTCAAGTTAAAAGTTCAAAGCATGCATCAAACAAAATGAGACTGTAACATCCAATATTTTGGAATGTTTAAAAATCACTAAAATTTTAAACTTTTGTTTTTATTAAAAGAAAACTTTCAAATCATAATAGAAACCAAATAATAGAAGATTTTTTTTGCATCTTCAAAACTTTAATTGTTTAAATATCCAAGTAATCTTTATTTTCAAATTTTGAATTTAATTTAAATTCTTTTATCCAAAGTATTTCATAAACCCCAATATATTTGACAAGGTGATTTAAAAATTTCAAAGGCAACTTCATTTCATAAAATGTATTTTTCCAAGCATTTATTTTGAATATATAGCGTTTGGGCTATTTATTAAAAAACAAAAAACACATTTGCAAAGTGCTAAAGTTATTTAAATATTTTGAAGTAAAATATTTATTTTGGTATTTATAAAGCACATGATATAAATGGGTATTTGTATTTAAATGATTTATCAAAACTCTATATAAATAAAAAAAATTGTACCAAATTAGTTTATTGGGTTTATCATATTGAATGATATTACTCATACTATTTTTTTTTTTGGATTTTAGTTAAGTTCAAAAAGAATTTATAAAACCCTATTTTAGAAAATGACATAAAAGTGTCAATTAACAACTTATGCAATATTTTAAATTTGTATTTTTAAATGTGTTGAAAAAGTGTGTTTGAATGTTTTAAAAGAAAGATATTATTTTTACAAATCTATAGAAATTTGTTTGAGTTGATTTGGACTTTTAAAACAAAAGTTATAAAATAAATAAGAAAAACCAGAAAATAGAAAAAGAAAAATCACTGACGTCAGTGATGACGTCATCATCGTCCTCCAGTTCGGGGGCGCACGGAAATGACGCCCGAGCTATTCAATCTTGCCGTTTCTTCTCGATTTAATTCTCGACGTTTTACTCCACGAAATCACTCGCCGTTTCTTCCTACATCAAGCACTCGACCTCCGCCTTCACTTTATCACAAAAGCCCTCTCCAAAACGCTCCCAGTATGGAGAATGTAATCGCCGGGGCTCCGCATCCTAAAACGCTCGTTTTGATTACCATCTTAAATTCGGAGGATTTACTCCACCGTTTCCTTTGCCGTCTGCGCCTACAAGACCCCCACGTCCCCCTCTCGCTTTTGTCCCAAACCACAAAGCACGGGAGCCACCAGGCTGCCCACAAACACCGCCGCCGTGCACCACTGTCGCCGGCCTTTTTCTCCAACTCCGGTGGATGCCGACGACCCTGCGCCCTCCCACCTACTTCTTTCTCTTCCCTATTTCCGTGTGCACCTTCCTGACACGACGTCTTATTTTTGTATGCCCCAGATCGACGCGTTCGTGCTCAACCGGCGACCAACGCCCGCGGGAGCAACTCCGGCGAGGAATAGCCGGCGAACCGGAGCTTCCCCGCCGTCTTCGACCCAGCCACTACGTGCGCCTGGACGCCCTACACCACTGGAGCGCCATATACGTCACCATCCGACTCGCCGGCCGCCTCAGCTCCATTTTCCGGCGACCAGCGCCCCCGGTGAGCGTCCTCCTGTTGTTTCATCTACGTTCCGTTGCAGTACATGTCACAGACAGCTGTTCGGCCCAGGGGCAAGCAGGCCACGGATTTCACCCAGGAGATCCCGAGTTCGAATCCTGGCTGGGCAAATCCTTTCACTTTATTTTCCCTTTTTATTTTCGGTTTTGACTTTGGACAGATTTTAGTTAAACTTCAAAATTTCGTATCAAATCAACCGTGACTCCGTTTTCAATGTTTTTGTAGTCTATGGATTCGTATGAACGTGTAGAATACAGTGGTATAATAAAAACTTATATTTTAGTCATGCACAAACTTGTTATTTATAGAATCTTGTAAAACATTATTTTCACTATTGTTTTAATTCTATACATCCAATATTTGTAAATAAAATAATTTTAGAAACCTTAGAATATGTGTAATATTATGCCTCTGTTATAAAATATTTTTGGGCACTATTTTGGTGATTTAAAAATGAGAGGCTTAATTTGATTATTTTTTACTTAGTTTAATTTATGACATTGTTTTCAATATGTTCTCTTTAGCAAATTTGTTCTAAGTACTAACTTTAGACCAGAGAGACCAAGGCCTAAGCCATTGGACACCATGAAACCAAGTCCATGTATGTTTTGCCTAGTTTACTCTCCTAGTTGAAAAACAACCAAGTTAGGACTTGTGAAAAACCATGAAGTGCAATGAAGGTGCCCCATTTGTCGACTTGGGATTTTCAACAAGATGCTACTACAAGGAGGACCAAGGAATGACTTAGCCATCTCCAAGAAGTGACTTAGCCATCTCCAAGAAGTGGAAACACTTAGAAGAAAACAAGAGGAACTTCAAAAGACCAACCGCAACTTTTCTAAGTTTGTCTCTCTTTTCTTTTCTTTTCCCTTTGACTTAGTGGTGTGACCAAGTTAGATTCAAGACCAGCCTTGGTGATACCAAAACACTCAAGTCTGCAAAACCATCAATCCTACAAAAATTCAATGAAGTCATCACACCAAGGAGGAAGCTACAAGGAAGCCTGGAGATGATCCTTTGGAAGACCAACTACATATTTCTCTCTCTCTCTCTCTCTCTCTCTCTTTCTGCTCTTTCTATCCTTTCTTTCACCTTGGACTTAGACCAAGTCCTTAGTGCTATAATTGAAGATCAAAGAAGATCAAGACTCAAGAAGATGTGACCAACACTCAAGAGGAGAAGTTCAAGGCACAAAATAAGAAGTTTCAGAAATAAGAGAAGAAGACCAAGGTGAAGCACAACAAATAGGGATCCACTAGAGTTTGATTTATTTTCAAACTTAAACCTTGACCAACCCATGCCCTAGTAGCTAACCATAAACCCTTTTTCCATAACTCTTTTGAGAGTTGAACATTGACCATTTTCTAACTAATTTGTTTGAAACTCGTTTGCTATGTTTGTTCTTTGAATGTTTTCTTCTTTTTGTCTGTATGTTTGTTAGCATACTTGTTTATATTATTGTTGTTGTGTTTTCAATGTATAGATTGTACGGAGAGCAACGTTCCATCTTGTGAAGAGTGTGATTCTTCACCAACTTCAAAGGCAAGTGGCACACCCCCATAAATTTCCTAAGTATTTTTCTATGCATGACTTAGAGTATTTCTTTATATGCATGTGTTGGATAGTATTGCTATGCTAAAACTACTATCTCCTTTTTACTAGTTGTGTCTAGAATCCTACGATAACTTAGTAGAATTATGATGCTATGCAAATGTGTTTTATTGAAAAGTTTAAATTCTACTAAGTTAAATGAACACCTGGGTGGATTTGGGCTTGATTGGCTGTTGAGAGTTGAGTGTTGTCCCCAGGGGTTTTACCTGAGGGATATTCACTTGTGGATTGCCACCCAGGAACAAAGGGACCAATGTTTTCTCTAAGTGATGATGCTTCTCGTGCAACCATTAGTCATATGGGCTCTAGCTAGATGGATTAAGTTGCGTGGACTTATCCCGACTTGACAGGTGGTGGTAGAAGGTTAGAATGGGAGCGCGTCAAGTCTGCATGGGATGGGAAAATGCTTCTGAAAAGTCTCGTCTCAACCTTCTCCTTTTCCTTAGCACAAATTGAGTGTAGAGGATAGTTTGGGTTGGTTGAGTCTAATGGTGAAAGTGCACAATCTCTGCAGAGTTTTAAAAACTAAGTACTTAGCCGTGTCCCCGGTTACGGACAATTCAAGCAGCTGATCAAGGATGATAACGGAGGCTCCCAACATTCCAACTTCTGAAGTAAAACTTGAAGGGGTGAACAAGGGTAGATGAGACAGTGGTTTTCATACCATGGATGTCTCGTTTAGAAGAAAAGTGTTTTTCAAAAGAGTTAGGAAAAATTTGGCTTTCTGCAACTTAGCCTTTGAACTCCACCAGCCAAATATGCATATAGGTTATTAGAGTTATTCCACTAAGTGTCCACATAGTGTCACTTGCCAGTTCCATTTTTAATGGTTCTGACCCACTCTGTTGCAAATCTTTATTTGTTGCAGATTGTTCTGACAACGAGTGAGTTTACGTTAAGGGTTTCGAGTCTGCAACCAACATGTTCGCCTGTGGCGCATGAAGATGATGGAGACTCCATGAAGAATAAATTTCCGCTGCTTTATTATTTCAAGTTAGCCTTGGGCTATGCAAAGATGTAACGAACCATTTATTTTACCAAGTTCTGGATCATCCGTGTAATAATGATACAATGTTGTGATATTCGTCTTAAACTGTGTGTGCAAATGAATCGATCCAGGGATTTGCACTATACACATGTACCTTGCCAATTTCTAAGTGCAGGTACACTACAGATGGTATCAGAGCACTGTGTTGCCTGTAGGTTCGAAACCCTTGGTTTGGATAGAAATAGGTTTGACCATAGGAGTGAAAATCTATTTTTATTCAGTTTGCTAAAAACAAAACTTTTCATTTTATCTTCCTCGTACTCTCATCTACTGTCAAACCTTCTAAAAATATCTTCTCTTGTTCTAGATGACCTATCTCTTTGGTAACCATGAAGACATGTTTGGTGATGACCAAGTACTTGAAGTGTGAGTCTGATACTTCTTTTGGAAATTCTGCAATTCGACACGAATTGCCAGATGGAAGACCAATGAAGAACCCAGATTCAGAGCTCAAACACTTAGAAGATTTTCAAGAAAGATGAAGAAGAAAATGAAGTCCTAAGGAGATAGACTAGACCACCACTTAATTAGAACAACGATATCGGGTTAGTGTATTGATCATATCAACTTAGGTTGTATGACAATACTAGATTGTTTGTTTGTGTTTGCCCCATGCATCAAGAGAAAAATATGAAACACATTTAAGTCTAACCCACTTCCTATGCATTGGGATCTTGTAAGACAATAAATCATTGAAACACAAAGCAAGTAGCATAGGAAGGCAAAACAAGTGGAACGTCAAAATTTTCCACAAAAAGAGAGGAGACTTAATATTATTGAGATATATGAAGCCATGTCTCCCTCTCTCATAAAAAATTCCAGTAGCATCATTGATAAAATCCGCAGTATAACCATCACAAAGAGCATTCTTATTATGATCCACATGCATAAAAGTATCATTACTCTCCACATAAGCATAAACAGTATCATTAGTAATAGTGAGAGTAAAAGTATCACATCCATCATTGTAATCATCATAAATAGGAGGCATAGAATAATCAAAATATTTTTTATCCTCAATAGTAGATGGGCTAAAAATATCATATTCATCATTGTAAACATCATATAAAGGAGGCATATCATAATCAACATAAACTATATCCTCAATAGTAGGTGGAGTGAAAATATCATATTCATCATCATAAATGGGAGACATAGTATCATCAAACAAGTTAAAGAAACCTCCCTAAGCTTAGATGATTGCAAGATATAAAACAAGTTAAAGAAACCTAACCAAGCTTAGTCTAGTGCACACAAGAATAGAAACTTAAGCGCTACGCTCCCCGGCAACGGTGCCAGAAAAGTACTTGATTACCCCCAAGAGCAGGGGATCACTGTAGCACCTCTCAATGTGGAAGTAAGGTATCGATCCGCAGGAGCAAGAAGGAAAAGTTATCTATTCCTTACAACTAAAGTGTCACAAGTTTTAGTTGATTATGCACTAAACAAGTTTAAAGAACAAGGTGGTTGATTTAATGGATGGAAGTTTAATGTAACAAAACAAGAATGTAAAAGTGTCCCAATCCTCTTCAATGCAAGAGGACAAGACAAAGGTTTTCTCTTATACGAACAATGGACATGGGTTCATAGGTTCACTTAATCCTCTCTCTCTCATCAACGGTTATTATCATGTTATAGACAAAGTATACACAATTGTCATGTTTTAATGGTAGCTTTTATGACGGCTATATGTCCTAAAACACATAGTTGAAAGAAGTACTCATTTGTGTTGCTAGGTCACCCTCGTAAGGCTAGCGTACTTGCTGTCACTCCCACATCATACTCTTCCTTTTTAACACCAGATAAAGGATGTTGGGATGTATTTCACATGTCACTCAATACATATGCCGTGTCACATCGGTCATCCCGTACCTACATACATCATACTTCTTAATGGACAATATTCTAAACACTAGTGAAATGATTTATATTTCGTGTGTGTGACCACATCTCTCTCATCTATCTACACTTGGTGGTGTCAATCACCTCATGACAAGGATAAACAAGGCATTATGAATAAATCAAACCATCACATGCATCATAGAATATCTCCAAAGTATGACAAGTCATAAAAGTTCCAACACAACAGTAAATGCATAACAAATATCATCTCATACCACAATATCCACCATAGGAATTACATAGATGACCGTAATCATGTTCAGCAGCTCATACGGTACTAATTAGTGAAGCTCAAAGAGAGGAGAGATACATAAGTTACCACCACAAACCCAAGTCCAGGGGGTGGACTACTCCCCCTTCATCATGGAGATGATGGACAAGTCGTCGGAGAAGATGGAGACCACCCCGGCAGTGCTCCGCCGGAGTCTTCCCCCTCCAATCTGCAGCTCCAGGTCTCTGTTTCGGTGTTTCTGTGTTTCGGCGGCGCTCCTTCCAGAGAATGCCGGGGGACTATTTTTATAGGCGTTTTTAGGTCACTGATGCATGTAAAATGCATACAAGAACTTTGCACTATATTACTTGTATTCCAATCATATTTGCATCATATAAGGGTTATATTAATGTTTTATAATGATTTTTGGAATATTTCATAATTTTCCTATTTTTTTGGAATTAACCCTGCACAGGCAGAAAACCCTATTTTTCCTTTTAAGTTCGAGGAATCCAAACGACGTCCAAATGACCTGCAAAATTACGAGCGTCAATATTTGGAAGGAAGAAGACTTGGGGGCGAATGAAGTGAACAAACAGAGGCCCGAGGCCCAAAAGAGGGTGGCCCACGCGGCCCCTGTACCTGGCCGCGTGGGGCCCAGTCTTTTGTCCCTCGTGGCTCCGCTGTCGTCGATCTTTTCTCCACCGACCTCGTCTTGACCTAAAAACGCATATAAAAATAACCCCCCGTCGTTCTCTGGAAGGAGCGCGGCCAAAACACAGAAACACCGAAAGAGAGATCTGGAGCTGCAGATTGGAGGGGGAAAACTCCGGCGGGGCGCTGCCGCCGTGGTCTCCTTCATCTCCATCGACATCTCCACCGTCTCCATGATGAAGAGGGAGTATTCCACCTCTGGACTATGGGTTGGTAGAAGTAACTTATGTATCTCTCCTCTCTTTGAGCTTCACTAATTAGCACCGTATGAGCTGCTGAACATGATTACGGTCATCTTTGTAATACCTATGTGGTGGATCTTTTTATGAGTTAATATATATTTGAGATTGCAAATGTTTTGTTTCAGTTATGAATATAGATGCATATTATGTACCCCGTTCTTATTCACTTGTTATGATCAAGCATGTTTATGAGAGCGTGTGTGTGGGGTGATGTGTGCATTAGTTGGAGTAACGGGGGTGGCTAGTGCAGTGAACGTGAGAGAAAGTTCTGCGATCCACTTGGGTATCTTTACCTTGCTGTGTTGCCTCACTAGGGATAAACAAAAATACCATGCTACCGGAGATGTGGGTGTGACCATCGCCACTACTCCATGACTAGATCTAGCACGTTCTTATTTTAACTTCATGTCATGATACTTAAAGTTATACTCTGAGTTATCTTAATTACTGAGGTGTTATTATTTAGTTCGCATCTTGGTGGAGTATAAGTGAGACTAATAAACAAAAGGTCTCTATGTTAGGACGTGATGCCCATATAATTAGTAACTTGTCACTAAAATTTTGTGTTGCTATCTCATATGTCAACTCTAATGTTCCATTGTCTACCACTTTATTAAAGAGAGAATGCATTTGTGAAACCATGAACCCCGGTCCATTTTTTAATCATAAGAAACAACTTTCCAACAACTTTTACCACTTTTACATTTTCTGTCATTATTAAATCCGAAAATACAAAAACACTTTTACATCTTGCATACATCATTAAAAACCCAAAAATATCATTTATCATTGTTATCATCATCCTTGCATATTTATTACCATCATTGCATATTTATTTCTTGTTTGCATCACATACTATCTTGATATCATTCTTACACCTTGTGCTTGACAACCACAGGTGAGGTTGAGGACCAAAACATTTAACATTGTTTTGTAGGTGACCAAAAGAAGGATAGAAAGATAAATCTTTCACTACTGATTCCCCGAGAGTTCGATATTAAACCCTCGAGTCGCCCTCGTGGGGAAAACACGTCTTCCACTTACTACACACTCTGCACTTGGAGTCTCAACCTAATCCATTTATTTTTTACGCAGGTAACTACGCACCAGATATCAACTGTTTTCTGGAGCCGTAGATCAACCTCTTCAAGGGCCATCAGTCACGACTAGGTCGGTGGAGAAAAGATCAACGACAACGGAGCTCCGAGGCCCAAAAGGAGGGGTCCCACGCGGCCAGGTACATGGGCCGCGTGGGCACACCTATTTTCGCACTCGGGTCTCCGCTTGTTTGCTTCCTTCGCTCCCAAGTCTTCTTCCTTCCAAAAATTGACGCTCGTAAATTTGCAGATCATTTGGACGTCGTTTGGGTCCCTGAAACATTAAAATAAAGAAATAGGGTTTTCTGCCTGCGCAGGGTTAATTCCATAAAAATAGAAAATAAATATAATATTCCCAAAAATCATTATAAAACATTGATATAACCCTTATATGATGCAAATATGATTGGAACACAAGCAATATAGTGCAAAGTTCATGTATGCATTTTACATGCATCAGGACTAGGGGTTGAACCTCTTTCAGACACGGTAAAGCTCAGGCAGAGACTCCGGTCTTCTAGGGCCAGATACTCCGGCCCGGGGCGGAGACTCCGGTCTCCGGGGCTGGAAACTCCGGCTTGGACCAGGGGATGAACACGTTTTCTGCACTTTGAAGAAAATCCCCTGAGTCTGGAGACTCCGGTCCTGGAGACCGGAGACTCCGGCCTGAAAATCTCCAGAATCCGTCTTTTCTCTTTTGGTGTTGATGCACATGTGTTGTACACATTATAACCTGCATTTACTTGACACCAGATTAAAACTATCAGATGTGTTGTTAACTAACACAAAAACTAAGGGATAACACAATGTTCTTTCAATCTCCCCCTTTTTGGTGTTAGATGACAACACAAGGATTTGCAATAAACTTCATGACCATATCATGTTTAACAAAAGGAAAGACTCCCCCTAGATGTGTGCATATAAATCAATTGCTTTGGAATGCAAATGAACACATATAGAGAGACAAGTTCCAACAATATATATCAACATGATATGGAAACAACACATTTCACAAAAAAGACATATCACAATATAGGTTGAGTCTAGAGATAAAAACCATACCTTGTGCATATAAATGTAGATAAACATCCATAGACCATAGCAAAATAATGTAGGCTCAACCATACATAATAAGAAATCCATATGTCTTACACTCACATATTTCACAACATAGTTCACAACTCATAAGAAGCAAATAAGTTCCAAATAACATAAAGAGACACAAGCGCAATAAGAATGATAAAGCACATGCTTGTGTCCAACCCATGCAAATCCCACGGAGAGAACCTAATAGAACTACTTCTCCCTCTTTAGCATCGAAACGCCAAAAAGGGAAAAGAGCATAACTAACGAAACCCATGGAGATCACTCGGAGTCTTCATCTTCCTCATCACCATCCCCATGTTCATTGTAGTCTTCATCGGATATATTCATGGGAGCCTTGCCGGTGTTGCGAGAAGAAGATGGCATGGAGGTCACATCTGCATAATCCGCCCAAGGAAAGTAGTCTTGGTTTCATTTTTCATATGGGATAGTCTCTGCGGACGAGGAGGAGATAATAGCATTTCCATCTTCATCTTCTTCAGGAGGAAGAGTGATGCTACCATTGTTAAGCTTGCGCAACTCCTTGATCATGATGCCTTGGTTGCTTATTATGTGCTTCTCTCTCACATATGAATCATGGTTCTCCTTGTGAAGTGCAACGTCCATGCAAAGTAACTTTCTCTTCCACCAAGACATCTTGCTCACTTCCTTGTTCACTACAGCCTTGCCTCGAACATATGATGGAGGGTCGGCATTCTTGCTTCTCCTTCTAGGCAATGGGGCCTCGGACGCCGCTTCCTCATCACTAGATTAGGAAGGAGGTGCACGAGAGGAAGACGGTTGCTTGGAGTGCTTGCTAAGTTGGCGGAGAGTGCCCTTGGGATGCTTGGTGAGACGAGAGATATCGACGGTAGTCACCTTGTCAAGGATGAGCTTCATCACATAGGGTGCATACAAAGGATTCTTATGCTCAAAGATTGCCCAAAGCATCTCACACTTGATGAAGACCATAACATCAATCTCTTTACCTTGGCAAGACGGACCGGCCTTTTGAACCTTGTAAGCATGCTAGAGGAGATTGACAAGTCCTCCTCGAATAGCATCCACATTACCGGCTTGAGGAGCAAGCCTGAAACGAACCATACGGAGGAAAATGTTGTATGTGGGGAGGAGATCTTGATTTGTGCCAACAGAAGATGCCACAAAATACAAAGGGCGCAAACGGCTCTTGTCGTAGGTGGCCCCTTCCACATGCATCCGCTTCCCAATAGGAGTAGTAGCCCCCTTGAACTCATAACCCAATAACCTTCCAAACTCCACAAAGTTAGAGGTACACTTGTTCGAACTGGTCATCCAAGTCATGGTGACCTCTTCATCATTATCAAAGGCAACAGTGGCAAAGAACTGATGAACAAGGGGAATACTATTGATGGAGGGATAATAACCCGGTAGGCCCATGAAGAGGGAAACGTGACCCGCCAGGAAGGAGGCCCGGTCAGGCCAGTTAGCCCTCAGCACGGGCCGGGTTATGTTTCTGGGCCGGCATCTTGGCGGTGAACCGGCTAAGGAAGGTGACATTCTGGAAGGTACAAGAGGCGGTTCGAGAGGCGGTTCAAGACTTGGAATGCACGAAGAATAAAGGAGCTAGGATGGGACTTGGAGTTCGGGTAGAACCCGGCTCTATTGTGTACGCGGTCAGAGGGCCCGGTATCTATATAAACCGGCCCCTGAGCCATAGCTAGCAAGACTTTCATAATCCCCAAGCCTTAGGCGAGAGAACCATCGAGAGACACACAAGATTTGTAACCTAGATCGAGATCCGGCTCTGTTGTCGTAGCCGGATTATCGAGATCGAGACCATGATTAATAATAAGATAGCAGGAAGTAGGTCTTTATCTCCAATGGAGAGGCCGAACTTGGGTAATTCTGTGTCCCTTGCAATGCTAAACAATCTCCCAGACGCCAGTGTCGCCTTACCCAAAAACTCAAGCTACCCCAAAGTAGCATCTGCCGTGTTATCTACCCCACGACAACTATAGTCTTCATGAATGTGAGAGATAAGCTTCTCAAGACTAAGCTTCCGAGCAATCCACACGGCCTCTTGAAAATATGGCTTCTTGTTCAAGATCTCAAGATTCAACACCTTTTGCTCACAAACGGCATGCTTCTCAATTCTGGCATAACTCTCATGCAGATGCGCAGGGACGCCGAGGCAGAGAGGCAAGAAATAGAAGCAAGAAAGAGGCAAATAGAGGATGAGAAAAATCGTCTCAATGAGATGACCAGGGCGCACCGAAGGAGGCACCAGAGCCGGCTGGCCCCTGGAGAAAACGCTATAAACCCGGCAGTACTGTTTAGGACCCCAGAAGATCAACCAGTTGGTGTCACCCAGGTGGCTCCAGTGGTGAGGGCAGATGTAGAACCAGATAGAGGAACAGGAGCAGCTGGGGTTAAGTGGCTACGGCGCCGGGTCTTCTCGCTGGGGTAGCCAGGGGAAATCCGGGTCTGCCGCCCAGGACACCAAGGTTTCACACGCCGGCGGGTCACTATTCAAATCCGGCGGATAACGTGTATGCAGCAACTTTGGCGCTTGATCGTATTCCATTGGGAGACACGCCAGCGGAGATTGAAGCCCGGCGTGCCATTGACATGTTACGCACTGCAGTTGTCCAGCAAACTCAGTATTCAAGGGAGAAAAGTGCATTGCATTCCACAACGTAT
Organism: Poa pratensis; assembly: GCA_947311845.1. Taxonomy (NCBI): domain Eukaryota; kingdom Viridiplantae; phylum Streptophyta; class Magnoliopsida; order Poales; family Poaceae; genus Poa; species Poa pratensis. The sequence continues at coordinate 100,146,036 of CAMZMU010000052.1, forward strand.
CGTAGCAAGAGTCGCAATGGAGGTAACCCGCCATCGGCCGGGCCTGTAGCGGCACAGCAGCAAAACCCGCCCCAGCAAAATCAAAATCAAAACAATCAGCAGCATCAACCCGCCCCAGCAGTTTCCATAGCTCAGCAGATAGTCAATAGATCACGCGCGGGGAGAAGTGCGGGCAATGCAAACCCGGTAGTACCTGCAGCAGGAGTACCACAAGGAGGACCGGGTCCTGCACCAGCCGCGTCTGCAAGCTCACCCGGTAATATCAATATTTCGGCAAGTTCTTCTAGTTTAGCCGGGCCAAAATGTCTTTCAGATACCATTAGAGCAGAGCCTTTCCCTGAGAAGTTCAAGGAGCCAAGCAAGATTGCCAATTATGAGCCGAGCACAGACCCGGCGAGTTGGTTGAGCAGTTATGAGATGGCAATGTGTATACGCAATGCCACAGAGAACGTTTGTGCAAAGTATATGTATTTGATGATGAGTGATGGTGCAGCAAAGTTGTGGTTCAAGAATCTGCCAGAAAAATCTATCAATTCTTGGGATGAGCTGAAAACAATTTTCATCAAACACTTTCAGGGCACGTGCAAGCGTTTATTTTCCATTGAAGATCTTGATCGTTGTGTACAGAGGAAGGGCGAGTCAGCTCGTCATTGGATGGGCCGGGTCACGGAGATCCTGCACTCTTCATCTGGTATTGAGCCCAAGGATGCAATTTCATCAATGGAGAAAACTTGTAAGTATGCACCACTTGTCCAGAAGCTGGGTCGCATGAAGGAAGGGCACCGGGTTAAGCCGGTCACCATGGCAGAGCTGATGGATGCTTGCAATAGGCACGCAGCCACGAACAAAACTCAGGATGAGCCTGAGGAGGAAAAGGGGAAAAGCACGGCAAATAATGGTGGTAGGAACAATAATGGCTCGGGAAACAACAATAACAACAATCAGAGTCAGCATAAGCGAGGTCATAATGATGGAAGTTCAGAGTTAGTAGCAAACACCAATACCGGGTTTCAGAGGCAAAGGATGGACGGGAACTACCAGGAAAACAGAGGTTATCAGGAAAATAGAGGTTACCAGGACAACAGGGGTTATCAGGGAAACAGTGGGAATCATAATAGTGGAGGTAGTTACCAGGGAACACGCCCAATGAGTACTGAGGAAGCTTTTAGGATGCCGTGTCCTCGCCATAGCAAGATGGGCAGACCATCCAATCATTCATTGGCACAGTGTGTGGATTTGAATAGGTGGAAAAATAATGAGGTGCAGAGAGCTCTGCAGGGAGCAAACAGAAGTGGAGGACCCGGCCAGGATGGTAACCCGGCTGCGGGGCCTTTAACAGGAGCAAATGCGGTACCCACTGGAAACCGGGTCATGGTCAGAACCAGAATACAAGTAATCAGGGAGGATTTTCTCAGAACCCGAGGCAGTTGGGCCAGTATCACGTATATACCAGTGGCACTACCAAGAGAGAGAGAGAAAGTTAGTCAAGAGAGCAGTTAACACAGTGGCTGCTGGGGTGCCAAGATATCTGAGGTGGTCAGAGCACACCATCACATGGAGTAGGGCAGATCATCTAGAGGTGGTGGAGCACCCGGGTCTGCTAGCTCTTGTGGTGGCTCCTCAGGTTCACAATTTCGAGTTGAAAAAAGTTCTGATGGATGGTGGTAGTAGTATTAATATCCTGTACTGGGATACATTTGTGCGTATGGGATTGAAGGAGTCACAGTTGCAGAAAACGTCAACAATTTTTCACGGTATAGTTCCTGGGAAGTCAGCCACACCAGAGGGAAAGATTGCATTGGAGGTAGCTTTTGGCGAGTCTATCCATAACTTCAGATCAGAATGGCTCACGTTTGAGGTGGTAAAGTTTCCAAGTCCATATCATGCATTGTTGGGCAGGCCGGCTTATGCCAAGTTCATGGCAAGGCCGTGTTATGTGTATCTCCAGTTGAAAATGCCGGGTCCCAATGGGAAATAGCAGCAGAGTGTGACGAAGGGGATGCAGCCCTGGCAGAGCAAACGTGTGCAAGAGAGGAGTTGAAAGCTTACAGATCAAATGTTGACCCGCAGGATAACACGTCACTCAAGAAGCCAATGACAGAAGATGACAGGGCAAAGTTCAAAGCAGCAAAGGATACAAAGATGGTGGATTTTGTGCCTGGAGATTCCTCCAAGCAGTTCGCCATAGGGACAAACTTATCTGACAAATAGGAAAGCGCGCTCATCGAGTTCATCCGTGAGAATCGGGATGTTTTTGCATGGACACCTAGTGACATGCCAGGCATTCCAACTGAACTCGCTGAGCACCGCTTACATGTTGATCCTAAGGCAAGGCCGGTGAAACAGGGTTTGAGAAAAATGAATGCAGAGAGAAGGAAAGCTATAGGAGAAGAGATAGCCCGGCTTTTGGAGGCCGGCTTTATCATGGAAGTGTTTCATCCAGAGTGGTTAGCTAACCCGGTTTTGGTTCTAAAAAAGAATAATGAGTGGAGGATGTGTATTGATTTCACGAGTTTGAACAAGTATTGTCCCAAGGATCCGTTTGCACTACCGCGCATCGATCAAATCGTTGACGCAGTTGCAGGCAACGAGCTCTTGTGTTTTCTGGATGCATATTCAGGTTATCATCAGATCAAACTTAACAAGGAAGATTGGGAGAAGACGTCGTTTATCACCCCCTTTGGTGCTTTTTGTTACAAGACCATGACTTTTGGGTTGAAGAATGTAGGAGCAACTTATCAGAGGTGTATCCAGAATTGTTTTCATGATCAGATTGGGCGCAATGTGCATGCCTATGTTGATGATGTGGTTATCAAGTCAGAAAAAGCCGGGTCATTTATTAATGACCTTGCAGAGACATTCAAGAATCTGAGAAAGTACAAGATGAAGCTTAATCCTACGAAGTGTGTGTTTGGGGTTCCAGCGGGCAAGTTACTTGGCTTCATTGTATCAGAGCGTGGAATTGAAGCAAACCCGGAAAAAATTCGTGCAATCCAGAGTTTGAGAAGGCCAGAGGAGTTGGCTGATGTTCAGAAGCTGACAGGATGTGTGGCTGCGTTGAGCCGGTTTATTTCCCGGCTTGGAGAAAAAGCTATTCCGTTGTATAAGCTGTTGAAGAAGACAGATAACTTTGTGTGGAATCAAGAGGCAGATGAGGCCTTTGAGGCCTTGAAGAAGCAGTTGTCAGAAGCGCCAGTGTTAGCGGCGCCGGGTCCCAAGGAACCCATGCTTTTGTATGTTGCAGCCGGGCCTCAAGCTGTGAGTGCCGTGGTGGTGGTTGAGCGAAAAGAGGAAGGAAAAGAAAACCCGGTGCAAAGGCCGGTCTATTATGTCAGCGAGGTCCTATCAGAAGCAAAGCAGAGATATCCACATTGGCAGAAGCTAGTGTTTGGTGTTTTCATGGCTAGTAGAAAGTTGAAGCCGTATTTCCAGGAGCATCCAATTATGGTGGTCAGTTCTATTCCCTTAGCAGATATCATCAGAAATTCCGAAGCTACAGGAAGAATTGCCAAGTGGGCAATTGAAATGGGGGATTATCACATTGAGGGTTATGCATTTTGATGGGTCTAAACAAGAGCAAGGTTCAGGAGCTGGAGTGGTGTTAACTTCTCCCAAAGGTGACAAGTTGAGTTATGTTTTGCAAATTCACTTTGATTGTTCCAATAATGTGGCAGAGTATGAGGCCTTGTTACATGGTTTGCGTATGGCAAAGGAGATGAACATCAAGCGTGTTAAGTGCTATGGGGATTCAGATCTTGTGGCGCAGCAAGTTTCAGGAACTTGGGACAGAAAAGATGCAACTATGGCGGCTTACAGGCGAGAGGTGGATAGAGTAGCTGGGTTCTTCTCAGGCTATCAGGTGGATCACATTGACCGCAGGAAAAACGATGCTGCAGATGCTTTGTCAAGACTCGGCTCACGCAGAGAGCTGGTTCCACCTAACGTTTTCTTGGACGAGCTATGGGCTCCATCAGTCAAGTCCCAGGATGAGGAAGAGTTGTTAGAACCGGATTCGCAGCTGGTGGCTGTAGCCCGGGAAATTCCAGAGTGGACAGAACCATATCTTGCATATCTCCTGAGAGGGGAGCTGCCCCAGCAGGAAGTCATAGCCCGGCAGATCGTGCGCCGGTGCAAGGCCTATGTGGTCATAGATGGTGAGTTATATAAGAGAAGTGTTTCAGGGTATATCAGAGATGTGTGTCTGGAAAGGAGGGCCGGCAAATTTTGAAGGAAATTCACGAGGGAGATTGTGGTCATCATGCTTCAACCAGGTCCTTGGTTGCAAAAGCTTTCAGGCACGGTTTCTTTTGGCTCACAGCCCAGGCAGATGCAGAGCGCTTGGTGAATAGATGTGATGGATGTCAAAGGTATGCAAGACAGATTCATGTGCCGGCTCAGGAGTTGAGAACAATACCTTTGACTTGGCCCTTTGCAGTTTGGGGGCTTGATATGGTGGGTCCTTTCAGCATGTCCCTTGTAAGAAAACCCACCTTCTCGTTGCCATTGACAAGTTTACCAAGTGGGTTGAGGTCATGCCTGTTACAAATTGTGAGGCGGTAACAGCAGTGAAGTTTTTGAAGCAGATCATACACAGGTTTGGGTATCCCCATAGTATTATCACAGATAATGGTACTAATATGTCCTTGGGAGAGATGGCAAAGTTTTGTGGAAACAATGGTATACGTTTGGATGTTGCTTCTGTGGCTCATCCTCAGGCCAATGGGCAAGTTGAACGAGCTAACCAGGAGTTACTCAGAGGATTGAAACCACGTCTCCGGGTCCCGTGTCTCAGAGCCGCCGGAGCGTGGGTGGAGGAATTGCCATCAGTTGTTTGGGGAATCAATACAACACCAAACAGATCCACAAAGATGACCCCTTTCTTCATGGTGTATGGGGCAGAGGCAGTTTTGCCAAGTGATGTTATTCATGACTCGCCTCGCGTGGTGGCTTACGTGGAGACAGAAAATGAGAAGACCCGGCAGGATTCTGTTGACCTGCTGGAGGAGAATAGAGAGCAAGCATTGGAAAGATCAGCAATTTATCAGCAAGATTTGAGGCGGTATCACAGCCGCCGGGTTAAAACTCGTACCTTCCAGGAAGGTGATCTAGTGTTGCGATGGGTGCAGTCCAAGGAAGGGATGCACAAGTTATCTCCTCCTTGGGAAGGGCCTTTCGTCATAAGCAAAAAATTGAACAATGGTTCATACTATTTGGTGGACGCTAGAGAGAAATCAGAGACAGTCAATGACTCAACACACTCTACTTTTCTATGGAAGAGCGTGAGAGGCCGTGGAACATTGCGCAGCTGCGCCCATATTATACTTAGCATGAAAAAGATGTATCAGATGTAACAGACGATGTAACAGGCAGCAGGTTTCAGACGCGCTCTTTTCCTTACCAGGTTACCTAAGGGGACTGGAAGGTTTTTAATGAGGCGGCTTGCTGACCTAGCCTTTTCTATCAATAAAGTGAAGGTTGAAACAGAAATTTGTCTTGTCTCAGTTTATGTTTCAGTTTTATAAGCCGGTTATTTTTCTTTGGTCTATATGGATGGTGGCAGTTCTTGGTCAAAGCTTGGTCCTGGGGGCTTGTCATGGAGATAGCTAAAGTTATTTCCCCAGGACCCGGCTCATAAGTATCCCCGGATTTCAGTTTTAGTTGCAGCTGTTTAAGTTTTTTATTTTTGAGGATGCCCAGAGAGTGCATCCCACCAGTATTTTGGATCAATGGGGTACTGAGGCATAAGCCCTTTACTTTATAAACATTGATCCAGGTCTTGGGGGCTCTTACTGCAAAAAGTCTGTAGCTGCAATCCCAAGACCCGGCTTTTATGCCACTAGTGTTCTTGGTTATCTTGCTGTGTAGCTGATGTGACTCGCACTTATATGGCCTGATTGCACACCTGGAAACTCAATCAACCATGAAGCCCATTGGGACTTGGTTTGACCCTGTTTTTCTCAGAGAAGTTGCGCCAGGATATCCATGCGAAAGCCGGCTCACAGTTAAAGAAACCAAAAGGGTCATCAAAACCACAGAAGATAAGCAATTGGATATTTCAAATGTCATGTGATTCCTCATAGTTTCACCAAAGTTTAAAGCAAGTGCAAAAGCACACATCACAGGCTTGGTATCAGAATAGCTAGTTATTACAGTAAAGCGCCCAAAGAGCCGAATAGAGATTGTTTTCGTGCAGAAGTAACAGCATCTGCATAAGTTTTTCACGCTTTGGCTTCGGGAGTCGGGTCACGGGGAGGGGAGCCGGTTGGTTGATCTTCGACGGTCTTTGCTGGGTCTTCTTCTTCTTCGGCGGCCGCCGGGTTAGCCTCTGGCTCCTTGGTCTCGTCGGTTTCTTTGGCCTTGGTCTTGCGCCGGGTGATTTTTCGAAGTGGCTGGAAGAAGGATTCATCATCTTCTTCAGCTATCGCCCGTGACGGAGGAGGAATAACTGGCGTAGAGGAGCTGGGAGCAGTGGAGGTACCAGGAGCATTCTTTGCCGGGTCAATAGAATCCTTATAGCTTTGGAGGAGATCGACGCGTTGTGGCTCGTCATCCATGATCTCCTCATCATTCTCATTATATCCAAGCTGTAAGGTGGTGAGCTTCATCTTGCTGGCAATAACAGTGGCAACATGCCGGGTTTGCTTCACAACCCGGGCATAGCACTTCTTATCAAACTCCTTGCCATCAGTGTCAAACTGAGGAAAGCCCTTCATCAGTGGAGCCGGGTTTAGCTGGGGATGGTAGGCCTTTGCCAAGGCAAGACCTCGCATCACCCCGGCCCTGCAAGCTGATCTCTTGAGCAGATGAATCCATTGCGGCATTGTTGACAGATGCCCAAGGACTTCAGTGTACTTGCTTGGCGGGTTTTCCCAGAGCCTAGCGGCTTTGATGACCTCGCAACTGCCAAAGTACAGCTGACGGGTCAGCGTGTACATGCATTTGATCTTCTCTGCAGCGGTTTTGCGGAGGTTACCATCACGAGGGCCTGTGTAAGGAAAAGTGGAGTAATGAAATTTCAAAGGCCGGATCTGTTTGATTAGTGTAGGTTGAAATTCAAGGGAGTAGTGCTTACCCACTAAAGATTCAACCATTGAGGTGATCATTCTTTTTAGCCGGGTCAGCTCATTGTTGGTTTCATCAAGCTGCTTCTGCAAGGTCTCCTGTTGCTCCTGGAAGTTCTCCTCGTTCTCCTGCATGTCCTTCTTCAGATCGGAGTTTTCTTGTGTTAAGGCAGTAATCTTTTCCTCCAAGGCATGGAGTTGAGCTGAGTGATTAGCCCGGGTCTCAGATTCAGTCTTAGCAGCGTCAGCAAGCCGGGTAATCTCAGCTTGGGCCTGGGCATGGCCTTCCTATTAAGATGCAAAGAATTATGTTAGTCCCAGGTCGCCGCAGGCGTGCTACCCTGCACTTGGGGGTTACATGCGCAGAAAGTTCGAAAATTTGCTAACTGTAAGTCCCAGGTAGCTGTGGACAGCTAACCCGGCACTTGGGGGCTACTCAGTTTGAAGTTCAAATTTTCAGAATAATAAAGAAGTCCCAGGTAGCTGTGGACAGCTAACCCGGCACTTGGGGGCTACTCAGTTTGAAGTTCAAATTTTCAGAATAATAAAGAAGTCCCAGGTTGCTGCAGGCACACAACCTGGCACTTGGGGCTACTCAGTTTGAAGTTCAAATTTTCAGTATAATAAAGAAGTCCCAGGTTGCTGCAGGCACACAACCCGGCACTTGGGGGCTACTCAGTTTGAAGTTCAAATTTTCAGTATAATAAAGAAGTCCCAGGTTGCTGCAGGCACACAACCTGGCACTCGGGGGCTGCAGGTTTGAAGTTTTTTCCTAAGAAGTGCGTATTGAAAGCACCAAGCTCATCACAAGTGATGAACTTAGAGCTTGGGGGCTACTCAGGGTATAGTTATGCAAGAAAATATATAGGCAAGAAGTAAAAGTGGGTACCTCATATCGTTTTTGTATCAGGGCGACCAGTTCTGTCTCTAGGGTCTTGTGTTGAGCTAGGCGAGAAAAATATTCATCGCAAAGTGCGGGAACAGACATGGTGTCCAGAGCTGGTGAATTTGAGGAAGAAGCCGGGTTCTTGTTCTTGGCAGGAGTTGCCGGGTCAGCATCTGGGGCTGGCACCTTGGCCAGAATTTCAGGAGCACTTTGTACTGGAATGTGTCGGGTCCCAGTAACCTGCACTTCATCTTCTTTTGTTCCAGAACTTAACCCGGGTGAGTGAGCAGCGGGCGAGGATTCTGGCACCGGGTCAGCAACATTTTTTGGAGACGCCGCGGGGGTTGCTTTCTCCCTTGGCTCGTCCTTATCCTCTGGTTCCTTTATATGTGCCTCCATCGGAGAAGGTTCTGTGGTTGCTGGAGGAGGGGATGCCGCGGGAGGAGTTTCCGGGTCTTCTTCCATAAAAGCCCTGGCACTGGAACAAAATAATGTCTTAGTTAAAAAAGAAGAATGGGACAGTGAAGTATAAAGGTATGGAAAAGATATGAGAAGTATTTCTAACCCAGTGTTGATCGGGAAATCCTCGGGTGTGCTAACACCATCCGAGGAAGAATCTGACAAACGAGATGGTTTAGAAACCCGGATCTTGCCAGCTAAAGGGAACTGTTTGCTGGGCGTCTTCTGGATGGATTTGGCCCAGCTTGATAAAGAGCGTTGAGGGATACCTGGGCTCAGGGAAGCTTCGCTTGTAGAAGATCGGGTTCGGCGTCTCTTGTTCGCCTCAGCCTCCTTCTCAGCCTCCTTTTCCTGTGGTTGTTCTTAAGTTTAAGATGAGTTCATCATGAAGATTGAGAAGAGAAAATGTGGTACCTTGGCAAGGGTGGCCCGGGTCCTCTTTTGAGTTGGAGCTGCAGTAACTTGGGGACCCGGCGCTACGTCAGAAGCCGGGTCTGTGGGGCCTGGAATAAAATTTGCTGGGTTGTCAGTAGAGGTGTCCTTGTTGGGGACTTCGCTGTTAATCAACTGAAGGAAGAGCCGGCCTACGGAGTCAAGCTCACCTTCTTCTTCTTGTTCATTGTCTTCACTCTCTGTGTCCTCTCCGTCAGGAGAGGATGTTGGGGTAAAATCCACGCTCCACCATTTGGAGTCCTGAGAAAAAGCAGTCATGATAAATAAACAGTCTATGGATGAGTTTACCGGGTTAAAGTAAACAAGATGGACTGAGTGTTTGTTTTACCGTGGGGGGTTTGTTCTTGGCACTAAATGGGGCGAGCCCGTTCAGTGCAATGGCGTCTTTCTTCTCGCCAAGTAGTCTCTTGGCATTCTTCACAAGTTGGTCGTCAGTGAGCGTCATCTCTGAATAACGCATATTGTCTGTGGTTTCGTCAGTATACTGGCAGATTAGCCGGGTCCTGATGCTGAGTGGCTGAATGAACCAACCGATCCAGCACTTGACCAGATCTGTTCCCTTGAGACCATGGGCGAGTAAAGCTCTGGCCCGGCGAAGAATGGGCTCGAGCTTGACCCGCTCGGCGTCATCCGCGTAACTATTCATCTTGGCATCATATGTTAAACCCGAGTTTCGGAAAGTCGGGTAACGGGCATCATCAGATTCTGGAGAGGTGTCTTGGCAGTAAAAATAAGTGTTTTGCCACCCCTTAGGGTGGCTGGCTAGAAGGAGAGCCGGGAAATCGCACTCCCTTCGGCGCTGAATCGCAACTCCCCCGTATGGAAGTACTTGATCCTTGCGGGAGGGGTTGCAATAGAAGAACTCGAGGAACAGCTCGAGGCTTGGAGCCATTTGCAGATAATCTTCGCAGAACACCACATAGTTACTGATGTTCAGCATGGAGTTGGGCGCGATGTCTTGAGGCCTAAGGCCATAGTATTTCAAGACCCGGCGAAAAAATATGGAACCCGGGGGGCGAAGGCCGCGCTGAACATGGTCGAGGAAAACCACCACTTCACCTTCCTTGGGGCTGGGGCGGATTTCTTCTCCAGCAGCGCGCCATTGGATCTCATCCTTTGGAGTAAGCTCGCCGCAATTCACATATTCTTGCAGCATCAAGGTCGTCACTGTGGATTTGGTCCAGTTGACCTGAGTAGCAGCAGGGGTGGCGGAGCCAGACGCACCGGCGCTGGCGCTGTGGGGCTTTTTCGCGAGCTTCTTCGCCGCGCGGGGAGCTCCGGCCTTGGCTTTATCCTTCACCATGGCTGAGAAGCTTTGAGGTTCTCTGAGCGCAACAATGGAGGAGTGAAACCCTAGTTCTAGATGTGGATACATAGAGAAGGAAATGCAAAGTAAATCTGTGCAAGATTTAAGTTGAAATCAGGTGCGGAGCACGCATGCATGGGAAAAACGTACCTGTAGATCTTCTTGCGAGAGATTGAAGAGCTCGATTTGAGATCGGATCTGCGGCTGCTACAGTGCGCGCGTGAGGAAGAAGATGAATTTGGTGGGGGAAAATGACTGTGGTGTCTCCTGGCCTTCTATTTATAGGCGCAGTGAAAACCCTAAGGGTGTTGTGGTAAAAAGGGAAAAGATAAGGGCCTTTGACTAAAAGTCAACGACAAACAGAATGAGTTAATTACATGTATTTGTTGTTTTTGACTAAAAGGGCATTATATGTATTTGTTGTTTTTGTATTTCAGGTGGTTAACCCGGCAAGCCAGGGTACCAGCATTGATCAAGGAAGCGACACAAAGTTGGAAGCAAAGCATGGCAACCTGGTTACCTGGTTAACCTGGGGGCTACTGATGGAGGGATAATAACCCGGTAGGCCAATGAAGAGGGAAACGTGACCCGCCAGGAAGGAGGCCCGGTCAGGCCAGTTAGCCCTCAGCACGGGCCGGGTTATGTTTCTGGGCCGGCATCTTGGCGGTGAACCGGCTAAGGAAGGTGACATTCTGGAAGGTACAAGAGGCGGTTCGAGATGCGGTTCAAGACTTGGAATGCACGAAGAATAAAGGAGCTAGGATGGGACTTGGAGTTCGGGTAGAACCCGGCTCTATTGTGTACGCGGTCAGAGGGCCCGGTATCTATATAAACCGGCCTCTGAGCCATAGCTAGCAAGACTTTCATAATCCCCAAGCCTTAGGCGAGAGAACCATCGAGAGACACACAAGATTTGTAACCTAGATCGAGATCCGGCTCTGTTGTCGTAGCCGGATTATCGAGATCGAGACCATGATTAATAATAAGATAGCAGGAAGTAGGTCTTTATCTCCAATGGAGAGGCCGAACCTGGGTAATTATGTGTCCCTTGCAATGCTAAACAATCTCCCAGACGCCAGTGTCGCCTTACCCAAAAACTCAAGCTACCCCAAAGTAGCATCTGCCGTGTTATCTACCCCACGACAACTATAGTCTTCATGAATGTGAGAGATAAGCTTCTCAAGACTAAGCTTCCGAGCAATCCACACGGCCTCTTGAAAATATGGCTTCTTGTTCAAGATCTCAAGATTCAACACCTTTTGCTCACAAACGGCATGCTTCTCAATTCTGGCATAACTCTCATGCATAATCAACTGCTGCTCTTTCCAGGGAAAGTTAGGGTCATCTGTGTTGGGCGGCAAGTCAAAGATGGGCTGCTGCCTCATCCGACGGAACTCATGCTTCCCCATACCCAAAATTGTGGTCAAGGAATCAAAATGGGCTCTCTGGGCTGCTTCTTGCTCATCAAACTCATATTGGGCGTCCACTCTTGTGGCTTCTTCTGCCATGGTACTATGCTCACACAGGCGGTCAGTGTTGCGATCATACAAGAGCTTGTCCCTAGTTTGAGCACGATCTTGCCTCGAAACCTTGTGAGGGTGATGTGAGGCAACCTTGGTCCTCTGAGCACCTGTGAAGAACAGAATAGTAGGATAGCATAGGGATAAGCATACATGTCTAGGAACACAAAGAAGAAGTAATCAAAAAAATCTGGGCACAATTTTTTTATCCAGACCGGAGTTTCCGGTCGCAGGGGGCAGAGTCTCCGGTCAGGGCAGACCGGAGTCTCCGGCCCTGGGAGGGGAAACTTTGATTTGGGTCAAAAAATTGTGTGCATAGAGTTTTAGGAGTACTTCTAAGATGCACATTGCCATCTAAAAGCTTCTACACCAAGAAAAACTAGGGGAACTACTCTCCAATCGCAGATCTAGGAAAAAACCTAGGGAGAGAGAGTGAGGTACCCTTTTTCGTCATGGTGCAGTCCAAACGGAGGAGAGAAGAGTCCCCTACGTCAGAGAGGTGGAGGAGGCCGGAGGCATGGCGGATTCCGGCGGCGGGGAGTGATGCATGTAAAATGCATACATGAACTTTGCACTATATCACTCATATTCCAATCATATTTGCATCATATAAGGGTTATACCACTGTTATTTAATTATTTTAGGAAATAAAATAATTGTTTCCTATTTTTATGGAATTAACCCTGCGCAAGCAGAAAACCCTATTTCTTTCCTTTTATGTTTCAGGGACCTAAACGACGTCATAAAAATCTGGAAAAATACATGCGTCATTATTTTGAAAGGAGGAAGACGTAGGAGCAAAGGAATCAAGCAAACGGTGGCCGGAGGGCCAAAAGGGGGGTGGCCAACGCAGCCACTGTACCTGGCCGCGTGGGACCCACCAACTTGGGCCTCGAGGCTCCGCAGCCATCGATCTTTGCTCCACCGACTTCGTCTTGACCTAAAAACGCCTATAAAAGAAGTCACACGGCGTTCTCGAAAACAAGCGCCGCCATATCACAGAAACACAAAAACGAAGATCTGGAGCTGCAGATTGGAGGGGGAAAACTCCGGCGGGGCGCTGCCGGCGTGGTCTCCATCTTCTCCATCGACATCTCCACCATATCCAAGATGAAGAGGGAGTAGTCCACCTCTGGACTATGGGTTTGTGGAAGTAACTTATGTATCTCTCTTCTCTTTGAGATTCACTAATTAGTACCGTATGAGCTGCTGAACATGATTATGGTCATATTTGTAATTCCTATGTGGTGAATCTTTTTGTGAGTTAATATATGTTGAGATTGCAAATGTTTGTTTCAGTTATGAATATAGATGCATATTATGTACTCCATTCTTATCTACTTATTATGATCAAGCATGTTTATGAGGGCGTGTGTGGGGGTGATGTGTGCATTAGTTGGAGTAACGGGGGGTGTTGAGTGCGGTAAGTTGACAACCGAAATATCGCGATCCACTTGGGTGTTTTACCTTACTTTGTTGCCTCACTAGGGATAAACAAAAATACCATGCTACAAGGGTTGAGGGTGACCAAGCTTCTTCCTGTGACTAGATCTAGCATGTTCTTATTTTCACTTCATGTCATGATACTTAAAGCTATACTCTGAATCATCTTAATTACTAAGGTGTTATGATTTAGTTCGCATCTTGGTGGAGTATAAGTGAGATTAATAACCAAAAGATCTCTATGTTAGGACGTGATGCCCATATAATTAGTAACTTGATATCAAACTTTGTGTTGCAATCTCATATGTCAACTCTATGCGTCCATTGTCTGCCACAACATTAAAAGAGAGTGCATTTGTGAAAACATGAACACCGGTCCATTTTTTATCATAAGAAACACCTTTCCAACCACTTTTCCATTTTCTGCAATTATTAAATCTGAAAATACAAAAACACTTTTCCATCTAGCATTCATCATAAAAAAACCCAAAAATATCATTTATCATTATTATCATCATCCTTGCACATTCATTCACCACCATTGCATATTTATTTCTTGTTTGCATTGCATATTTATCTTGATATCATTCATACACCTTGTGCTTGACAACCACATGTGAGGTTGAGGACTAAAACAATTAACCTTGTTTTGTAGGTGACCAAAAGAAGGATAGGGAGATAAATCTTTCACTACTGATTCCCCGAGAGTTCGATATTAAACCCTCGAGTCACCCTCGTGGGGAAAACATGTCTTCCACTTACTACACACTCTGCACTTGGAGTCTCAACCTAACCCGTTTACTTTTGACGCAGGTAACTACGCACCGGAGATCAAGCTGTTTTCTGGCGCCGTAGATTAACCTCTTCATTGGGTATCAGCCGGAGAGGCCCTTCGAGGCGGCGGCAGGGGAGAGATTGGGGGTCGGGGGTGTGTGGGAGTTGTGAAGTCAACTCCCACCCCGACGCCCTTTTGGATCCCTGTGAAAATGCCGAGATCGGAGTCTCCGGCCTAAGCCAGATATTCTGGGGTTTAGGGCGGAGACTTCAGTCAGACCGGATTATCTGGGCCTAGGCACCGGAGTCTCCGGCCCCACAGACTCAAACATGCCAGATTTTGGTGTTGGACAAGTATGTTGCAAGAAGAGCAAGTTTTCAGATAAGATAGGCCTGGGATTAGACACAAAGTCACTGGAGATGGTACTTCACACTCAAACTTGGTAAGAGACAAAAACAACAAATAAGAATCATCATTTGAGTGTGTTTTCCATAAAGAGTACGGATAGGCAAAAAGACCATAAAGCTCCAAGAAAAACAATTCTTCACAAAGAAGATGTCGGTGGCCAAGGCCACCATGTATGAGTGTATGTGGTGTGACACCGCAAAGATATATCTTGGGTTCACCGCCACTACTCATCATTTAAGCTCACAATTCATGAAATGAACATATAGAGACAAAATGAGTTCTTACTATCGGCATAATGGGGGGAGGGATAGTCCAATGGATTAGGACCGCACTCCCCCTATGTCCATGCCCACACCTAAACCAAATAGATAGCTAAGATATATGTGTGTATGCAACATAGTCAAGCGACACTCCTCGAATCCACGATATTTAGCTCATGCCTCAAATAGGTGAACATATCGGCAAGTTGGATCTTCGTGGGAATATAGCCAAGCTCAATGTCACCCCGGTTGATGTGATCACGAATTAAATAATAACGAATCTCAATATGCTTCATTCTTGAGTGCTGCACCGGGTTGTGACCAATCTTGATAGCACTTTCATTGTCATATAAAAGAGACACTTTGTCACAATAGACACCGTATTCCTTTAAAGTTTGCCTCATCCATAACAATTGAGTGCATGCACTAGCGGCCGCCACATACTCGGCTTCGGTGGTGGAGAGAGATATGCAATTTTGCTTCTTAGAAGACCAACTCACCAATGACCTACCAAGGAATTGGCATGCCCCGAAAGTTGATTTCCTATCATCCTTGCAACCGGCCCAATCCAAATCCGTGTAACCGGCAAGAGAGAAGTTGGAGCCCCTAGGATACCACAAACCAAACCTTGAGGTATGAACCAAATATCGGAGGATTCGATTTACCGCTATTAAGTGGCTTTCTTTAGGAGCCACTTGGTACCTTGCACACACTCCTACACTCAACACAATATCGGGTCTAGATGCACAAAGATAAAGCAAAGAACCAATCATAGAGCGATAGAGTTTTTGATCAACATCTTTACCCTTTGGACAAAGTTCAAGATGACATTTGGTGTCCATAGGAAACATCTTCTCTTTAGCATCTTGCATCTTGAACCTCTTGAGCATGTTTTGGATATATTTGGCTTGAGAGATGAAAGTCCCTCCACTCAATTGCTTGATCTCAAAACCAAGAAAGAACTTCAACTCTCCCATCATGGACATCTCGAACCTATCGGTCATAAGCTTTGAAAATTAATCATTGAAAGTTTTGTTAGACGAGCCAAATATGATATCATCAACATAAAGTTGGCATATAAAAAGCTCCCCTTTAACCCTCTTGGTAAAAAGAGTGGGATCGATTTGCCCCACTTCAAAGCCACGGTCTATCAATAACTCTCTTAGGTGCTCATACCAAGCACGAGGTGCTTGTTTGAGACCATATAGCGCCTTATCAAGCTTGTAGACATGGTTTGGGAAGTATGGGTCCTTGAATCTCGGTGGTTGCTTCACATATACCAACTCCTTTAAAAGACCATTAAGAAAAGCACTTTTTACATCCATTTGTTGTAATTTAAAGTTGTGATGTGATGCATATGCAAGAAGGATACACATGAACTCAAGGCGAGCCACGGGAGAATAGGTCTCTCCAAAATCAATGCCTTCAACTTGAGAGTACCCTCTAGCTACCAATATTGCCTTGTTCCTCACAACCATTTCATGCTCATCTTGCTTGTTCTTGAATATCCACTTAGTGCCTATAACATTGCGGCAATCTTTTGGCTTCTCAACTAGATTCCACACTTTGTTGCGCTTGAAGTTGTTGAGCTCTTCATGCATGGATTCCAACCAATCCGGATCTTCAAGAGCTTCAAAGACTTTCTTTGGTTACACCATAGAGATATGGGCTTGATGTTCACTAAAGCTTGCCAATTGTCCTCTTGTGGTGACCTTGCTCTTTTGGTCACCAAGAATAGCTTCAAGATGAAGACTCTTTATTTCCCAATCTCTTTTGATTCTTGCTAGACGACGGGTTTCGATATCCTCATTGTTGCGATGAATTATCGCTTGATCATCTTGATCATTTGAGTCCCCGTCTTGACCGGAATGATGACCTGAAGGAGATGGTTGATCATGGTCTTGACCTTGGATAGTATTGACAATAGGAGTACTTGGTTCTTGTATAGCCTCTTGGTCAACTTGAGGAGGGTCCTGCGCTTGTTCTTGGGTAGGTGCATCATTTGCTTCCATAGAAGGCGCCACTTAAACTTGTGATGATGGAGTCTCCACTTGAGTGGAGCTTGGACTTGCTTGAAGAGGCTCATGATGGATTTCGATGGGGCGATAGAAACCAACCGCCATTCTTCTTATTGCGGATGCATGTAAAATGCATACATGAACTTTGCACTATATCACACATATTCCAATCATATTTGCATCATATAAGGGTTATATTACTGTTATTTAATGATTTTAGGAAATAAATCAATTGTTTCCTATTTTTATGGAATTAACCCTGCGCAGGTAGAAAACCCTATTTCTTTCCTTTTATGTTTCAGGGACCCAAACGTCGTCATAAAATTCTGGAAAAATACAGAGGTCGTTATTTTGGAAGGAAGAAGACGTAGGAGCGAAGGAATCAAGCAAACGGAGTCCGCAAGGCAGAAAGGAGGTGGCCCATGCGGCCAGGTACTGTGGCCGCGTGGGGCCCACCCGTTTGGGCCTCGTGGCTCCACTGTCGTCGATCTTTCGTCCACCAACTCCGTCTTGACCTAAAAATGCCTATAAAAAAGGTCCCCCGACGTTCTCTGGAAGGAGCGCCGCCGAAACACAGAAACACCGAAACGGAGATCAGGAGCTGCAGATTGGAGGGGGAAAACTCCGGCGGGGCGCTGCCGGGGTGGTCTCCACCTTCTCCAACGACTTCTCCACCGTCTCCATGATGAAGAGGGAGTAGTCCACCTCTGGACTATGGGTTTGTGGAAGTAACTTATGTATCTCTCCTCTCTTTGAGCTTCACTAATTAGTACCGTATGAGCTGCTGAACATGATTACGGTCATCTATGTAATTCTTATGGTGGATATTGTAGTATGAGATGATTTGTTATGCATTTACTGTTGTGTTGGAACTTTTATGACTTGTCATGCTTTGATAGAATATTGTTCTTTAAGAAGTATGATGTATGTGGGTACGGGATGGCCGATGTGACACGGCATAGGTATTGAGTGACACAGTACCGCCCAACATCCTTTATCTGGGGGTAAAAAGGAAGAGTATGATGTGGGAGTGACAGCGACCACGCTAGCCTTACGAGGGTGACCTAGCAACACAAATGAGTACCTCTTTCAATTATGTGTTTTACGACATATAGCCGTCATAAAAAGCTACCATTAAAACATGACAATTGTGTGTACTTTATCTATAACATGATAATCACCGTAGATGAGAGAGAGAGGATTAAGTGAACCCATGAACCCATGTCCATTGTTCCTATAAGAGAAAACCTTTGTCTTGTCCTCTTGCATTGAAGAGGATTGGGACACTTTTACATTCTTGCTTTGTTACATTAAACTTCATCCATCAAATCAACCACCTTGTTCTTTAAACTTGTTTAGTGCATATCAACTAAAACTTGTGACACTTTAGTTGTAGGAATAGATAACTTTTCCTTCTTGCTCCTGCGGATCGATACCTTACTTCCACATTGAGAGGTGCTATAGTGATCCCCTGCTCTTGGGGTAATCAAGTACTTTTCTGGCGCCGTTGCCGGAGAGCGTAGCGCTTAAGTTTCTATTCTTGTGTGCACTAGACTTTATATCTTGCAATCATCTAAGCTTGGGGAGGTTCCTTTAAACTTGTTTGGTTGTGAGTTTCTCATTAGTTTTATATATATATCAAAAACCCATAAAAATTAGAAAATGGAAAACAACAAAAAATTAGAGAGCTTTATGAAATTTATCTTGAGTTAGGACATGATGTGTTTGAGCAGAAAATTAAAAAATCTATGGAAGTTTGTTTGCATAATAGTGATACCAATGTTATTAGCATGAATTCTTTGAACACTACTATTGCTAATGCTATGGAAAAGCCTAAGCTTGGGGAAGCTAGTTTTTATGAAAAGGATCTTTTTGGTTTCCCAGCTTTGAAGGAGAAAAATTGCTTTGATAATACTTTGTCTCCTATATGTGATAACTCTAATGGTGCTTGTGATGTTCTAAATCCACCTACTGAAAGTATCTCTTTTGAAATACCTATGGAAATTGTTGAATTAGTTATGGATGAACGTTATGCAGGGGATGGAACAGTCCATCCACAAGATCACTTGTTGAAACTTACAGAACTTTGTGAGTTGTTTAAGGTTGCAGGTTTATCAAGAGAAGATGTCATGAGGAAATTATTTCCATTTTCACTTAAGGACAAAGCAAAGGAGTGGTATAGGATGCTGGATGATCGTCCTTCGAATTGGAAACAACTTGAATCTCTCTTTTACTCTAAATTTTGTCCTCTTCATGAAGTGCAACTAGCTAGGAGTTACATTTTCAATTTTTATCCTCATGATAGAGAAAGCATTGCTCAAGCTTGGGGAAGACTGAAAACATTAATACTCAAATGTCCTAACCATGAGCTTCCTAAGGAAATAATTGTCACTAATTTTTATGCAAGGCTTTCAGGTCATTACAAGGATCATCTAGATGCATGTTCAGGAGGTTCTTTCACAAGAAGGTTGAAGCTAATTGGGATCTTCTTGAAACAATTCAACGCAATACTGAAGATTGGGATAACGACAAAGGTAAAGAATCAGGTATAAACTATGAGTATGCTTGCGTTAAGTCTTTCACTGAAACTGCTAGTTTTCATGAGCTTAGTGCTAAATTTGGTCTTGATTCTCAAATTATGGTTAATTGTTGTAAAACCTTTGCCTCTCATATGAATGTTCCTAAAGAAAATTGGGACAAGTATCACGACCTTTTAAAGACACTTGCATGGAAAATAAAATTGTTATTAATGATTGCAATAAACATGCTCAAACTTCTGAAAATACTATTTCTTATAAGCATGTTAATTTTTGTGGAGCACTTAGACCTTGTGAAAAGAATCAAATCGAAGAAGAATATTGTATCCATCATAAGAATGAAAAAACTAGAATGTGGAGCAAGGCTCTATATGATCTTGGTGAAAAAGTTTGTGCCATATATCCTTTTGTTTGTGAACTTTGCTATAAAGAGGGGCATTTCAAATTCCAATGCTCAGCCTCTAATAAGGATATTGCGGGAGACTTTTGTGATAACATGATCACTCCTAATCAACATGATGAACTTACATTATTTTTGGGGTGTGAAGAGTTATCAAGAAAAACTTCTTCGTTAGATATGAGTGCTTTTGATATGAATAGCGTGTTACATGGATGTTATCTCTATTGTGTTAATAATTGCCATGCCAACACTTACATACAAAATATTATAAAAGATGGAACTACCTTACCAAAATATGAGAGGACTAATGTTTGTTTTACTCTTATTAATGAAAAAGAGGAAACGGTATCCTCCCTAAGCATGTTGCTCCTATTATAGTTGTTGCTGATGAGTCTGAATTCGATGATGATCCTATGCCTGTTACTTATAGTAGTGATCATGATTGGAAAAGCATAGTACTTTTGATATTGAAAATCTCTTTGGTACTAATTCTGAAAATGATCATGCTAATAATTATAATCATCCTCATGAAACTTGTCATAGTTATGGGGGGATTACCCAAAACCATCCCTTTAATATACAACTTGTCTATCATGTTCGAGTTCTTTATGATGACCCATGCTATTATGATGAAAGTAATAATGCTCCTTTACTATTTAATGCTACTAGTGAACTTATTGATGATAATGAGGAGTGTTGCTTAAATGTGCTATATGATAATGCTTTAGATGATGGTCCTATGCTTATTGATAATCCTACATGTTTGGAAGTTACTAAATTATGTGAGGATAAAAATGATATACTTGCTGCTTATGATAGTACTCTTACTCATGAGAGTCCTACTATGTTCCTGAATTCTCCTAATACACCATAGAGGAGAAATTTGCTTATGTTGAGAAATACTTATGTGGTTTGCAATTATCTTTAGTTCCAAATCTTTGTTGCAACCATGATATTAAACTTGATATTGATCTTAATAACTATTTTGAAAGAGGGAAGCATGCTAATGAATTCCAAAATAAATTTAATGATCCTCTTTATGTGCCTAAATTATCTAAATTGGAAGATCCTATTGGTTATATGGTTGAATACACTTCTATTACTTGCAACTATTATGAGAGGAGGTGATGAGAACCCTCTTTATGCTACTAATAATTATGGGCTGCAAGTAACTTTTGTTAATATGCATTGGAAAACTTCTATTTATTATGATTCATTCATATACAAAATGCCAATGCATAGAAAGAAGTTAGACTTCGTTGTTATTACTTTTGTGTTTTGTTTCTCTCTACCAGGTTTCAACTTGACTATTATTTCATTGGCTTGAGAGCACATGGGATCCTGGTATTATGCATGAACACTTCCAAGAAAGAGGGACAACATCAAGCTTATGCAAGCTCCTCACTCAACCATCTTGATACAAGTAAGAAGCCTAGCTATATGGCTATAAAGAAAGCGCTTTGCGGGAGGCAACCCGGTTATTTTTTGTGTGATTTTCTTTGTGTCCTCTTGCTGTAACAAGAGATTTGTTTTAGTTTAGTTTCTGGAATTTTAATAAAGTGCCAAGTTTTACCCTTTTTGGTTTGAAAAGTTGCTTATAGCGTTCGGAGATTTTATTCCTGCACGAATCAGTGCACGGTATGATTTTTAATTCTTATTCTGTAACTCCGAATGAGCTCATATTTGAACTGTAGTTGCAACTTTTCATCCTCTGTATGCATGAATTTTTCAGAATTTTTCGAGAAAGTTTGGTAGGGTAGAAAAATACGTTTTGCTGCTGCTGTT
The DNA here is from genome assembly GCA_947311845.1 of Poa pratensis. Taxonomy (NCBI): domain Eukaryota; kingdom Viridiplantae; phylum Streptophyta; class Magnoliopsida; order Poales; family Poaceae; genus Poa; species Poa pratensis. Next base: position 100,167,347 of record CAMZMU010000052.1, read on the forward strand.
TTTCTGGACAGATTCTGTCCCATTTTGTTTGATGCATGCTTTGAGCTTTTAAGTTGAATCTTTTTGATCCAATTGAGTTTATGAGTAGGCATACAACATTATACACTTTCTGGACATCTCATATGAATTTTTGTTCAAGGATTATATGCAGCAAGAAACATATTTGTTTATCACTATTAATGCACCCCACAGAAAAGAAATGGGAGAAACGGTGTTTTGAAGTTTTTTCACAGGGATTGGAGGAGATGCACCAAGAGCTATCCAAGGATGGTGAAGACCATAAGCTTGGGGATGTGAAGACAACCCCACTGGACCTACACACTCTCGGTTTGCACACGTCCAACTTCTGTTTTTCGATCGAAACACTTTATCGCATAAACTTGGAGCGTCTTTTTGTTTGTTTTGGTTTGATTTTTGAGAGACCACCACACTATCATTTATATATGGGAGAGCTACTGGAAATATGGGTTGAAATATGTTGGATGCTTTTATAAGATTGGGAAAAGGGATGTTTGAGTTGATTTTTAATGATACATATAGTTGCATGATTCATGAGCTTGTTTATGAGTAATAGTTTGCAAATCTTTTTGAAGAGCTATCACTTATTCATGTTTTGGTGCTGATTGTTATTTTACTTGTTTAACATGGATTAGTTAGTTCTATGGACACTCATGCATGCATCTAGATGGTCAACTTTCTCCCTTTTGCTAGCCCAAACATTCCAACAAGTAAAACTTGTTTCCAACACCTTCAACCAAAGTTATTCCAGTGAGTCCACCATATCTACCTACTAGCTATATGCTATTCCGAGTATGTTCATCATGATATTTGTGTTATCTATACCTCTGAATGAAAATGATTATGTTATTGATTGCCATGGGAAAAGTTGGTTATATAGCTCTCACGAACTTGATGCACATTTTTACTATCATTGCATAAATAAAACATGACCCATTGTGATTAAGATTATGATGCTAGTGGCTTGATAAATGTCCGAGGTTGGGAGTTAGCCCATATGTGCTGTCACATGCAAAGCTTTCAACATGCTCCATTTAGTTGATATCATGTACTTTTGTTATGGATGCCTATCATGGTGAAATAAGGGGAAATGATAGTTTAAATGAGTTTGTATAAATGGTTAGAGAGACGCCTGGGCCGCTAATCTAAGCCATGCATCATTCATGGTGGAAATTTACTTACATGCTATGGTGAATTATCTATGACACACCTTATAATAAAAAGCTATTCCAATGGTAAATAAAAAGGGTGTTGAGGTTGTTCATCTTGTTTGTTTGTCTTGTCATTTTGATATGGGCTTGTTCCATATCCTGGGACAAGAGGTACCCCAGTTGACGCTCTTGATGATACTATTATTACTTACAATGATAGATAACTTGAACTTGCTTTTCCTAAGTTGAGTAATCATGGTGTAGGTACTTGTATTCAAGGGGCATGAGACACCAACCTTTACTTTGTCAAGCACACTACTCATATTTGCTCTCACATTAAACTATAATCATTCAAGATGCTATGATAGGGGAATGAGAGCTTGACACCAAGTATTACCACATTGCAATCATTAACTTAAGTAGAGAGTTTGGAGGTTAGATGAAACTTATGCATGCTTTACCTCTACTCACTTATTCATCTTTCCAAAGTGTCCACCAAACATATTCAGATTTTCATCATCACTCTATGGACCACATGTATGCAAAAGTAAGAATGTCCATATTACTTCTACTATGTTACACTTTGTGAACTATCATTGAACATCCTTGCTTGAATACTTGATATCACTTCATAAACTATTTTGCATATTGCTACTCCTTTGAAGAATGAATCATTTGACTCTATGTAGCAGTAATCATCTTTGATATCCATTGTTAGTGCTATATTGCAAAGTCCATGTTAGTTTTATCACCTTCATACTCGAGGACGAGCATGGTTAAGCTTGGGGATGTTGATGCATGTAAAATGCATACATGAACTTTGCACTATATCACACATATTCCAATCATATTTGCATCATATAAGGGTTATAACTGTTATTTAATGATTTTAGGAAATAAATAATTGTTTCCTATTTTTATGGAATTAACCCTATTTCTTTCCTTTTATGTTTCAGGGACCCAAACGTCGTCATAAAATTCTGGAAAAATACAGAGGTCGTTATTTTGGAAGGAAGAAGACGTAGGAGCGAAGGAATCAAGCAAACGGAGCCGCAAGGCAAAAGGGGGTGGCCCACGCGGCCAGGTACTGTGGCCGCGTGGGGCCCACCCATTTGGGCCTCGTGGCTCCGCTGCCGTCGATCTTTCTCCACCGACTCCGTCTTGACCTAAAAACGCCTATAAAAAGGTCCCCGACGTTCTCGGAAGGAGCGCCGCCGAAACACAGAAACACCGAAACGGAGATCAGGAGCTGCAGATTGGAGGGGGAAAACTCCGGCGGGGCGCTGCCGGGGTGGTCTCCACCTTCTCCAACGACTTCTCCACCGTCTCCATGATGAAGGGGGAGTAGTCCACCTCTGGACTATGGGTTTGTGGTGTAACTTATGTATCTCTCCTCTCTTTGAGCTTCACTAATTAGTACCGTATGAGCTGCTGAACATGATTACGGTCATCTATGTAATTCTTATGGTGGATATTGTGGTATGAGATGATTTGTTATGCATTTACTGTTGTGTTGGAACTTTTATGACTTGTCATGCTTTGATAGAATATTGTTCTTTAAGAAGTATGATGTATGTGGGTACGGGATGGCCGATGTGACACGGCATAGGTATTGAGTGACACAGTACCGCCCAACATCCTTTATCTGGGGGTAAAAAGGAAGAGTATGATGTGGGAGTGACAGCAACCACGCTAGCCTTACGAGGGTGACCTAGCAACACAAATGAGTACCTCTTTCAACTATGTGTTTAGGACATATAGCCGTCATAAAAGCTACCATTAAAACATGACAATTGTGTGTACTTTATCTATAACATGATAATCACCGTAGATGAGAGAGAGAGGATTAAGTGAACCCATGAACCCATGTCCATTGTTCCTATAAGAGAAAACCTTTGTCTTGTCCTCTTGCATTGAAGAGGATTGGGACACTTTTACATTCTTGCTTTGTTACATTAAACTTTCATCCATCAAATCAACCACCTTGTTCTTTAAACTTGTTTAGTGCATAATCAACTAAAACTTGTGACACTTTAGTTGTAGGGAATAGATAACTTTTCCTTCTTGCTCCTGCGGATCGATACCTTACTTCCACATTGAGAGGTGCTATAGTGATCCCCTGCTCTTGGGGGTAATCAATTGCATCTTGAGGTTCCTCATTATCTACATCACAAACATGAAACTGCGCCACTTGGGAGCCGTCATTCTCATCGAACTCCACACTACAAGATTCCACAACTCTCCCTAAGGATTTGTCGTAGACTCTATAAGTGTGAGAGTTCGCACCGTACCCAACAAAAACACCCTCTAAAGCTTTAACTTCAAATTTAGATAAATTAACACCTTTGATTTTGTAGAAACACTTACAACCAAACACTCGGTAGTAAGAGACATTGGGCTTGTTGCCGGTAAGTATTTCATATGGAGTTTCCTTCTTTCCTTTGCGAAAGAATAACCGGTTAGAGGAGTGACACGCCGTGGAGATGGCTTCGGCCCACAAGAAGAGTGGAGACTTAAACTCCGCCAACATGGACCTTGCCATATCCATAAGAGTCCGGTTCTTCCTCTCGGCTACACCATTTTGTTGAGGGGGTATACACAGCGGAATATTGATGACGAATTCCCTCTTCACTAAGAAACTCATTTAAGGTGTAGTTCTTGAACTCGGAGCCATTGTCACTTCTAATGGCCAATATGGGAACATTGTGTTGACGTTGAACTTCATTGGAGAAGTCGATGACGGTTTGTTGAGTCTCATCCTTCGTCTTAAAGAAGAAAACCCAAGTAAATCTTGAATAGTCATCAACAATCACCAAACAATACTTCTTCCCACCAAGACTCGGTTGAGGTACGGCACCAAAGACAATCAAGTGAGTACAACGGTGGGCTAGGTTTTCCAAGTGGAAACCCTAGCAATGGTCCCTCAAGTGAATGAGGTGGAAATGAAGAACGACTTGGTGAAGATGCAGTCGGGGCCTTCTCCTTCAGTCCTCCAAAGATCAACAAGTTTGGGTGGAGGGATTGGGAGATCTAGTGATTCTTGAGCTTGCAATAATGGTGTCTTCAAGTCTAGGCGAGCTAGCTGGCTAGAGGTAGGTGGAGGGTATTTATACCCCTCCCAGAAATTATAGCCGTTGCAGACAGCTTCACACCGGAGACTCCGTTCTAAGTGACCGGAGACTCCGGCCTGGGGCGGATACTCCGGCACCCTGGGGGCAGATACTCCGGCCTGGACCAGGGGTTGAACCTCTTTTAGACACAGTGTAGCTCAGGCAGAGACTCTGGTCTTCTGGGGCTGGATACTCCGGCCCGGGGCGGAGACTCCTGTCTCCGTGGCCGGAAACTCCGGTATCCGGGGCCGGAAACTCCAGCTTGGACCAGGGGATGAACACGTTTTCTGCACTTTGAAGAAAATCCCCTGAGTCCAGAGACTCGGTCCTAGAGACCGGAGACTCCGGCCTGAAAATCTCCAGAATCCTTCTTTTCTCTTTTGGTGTTGATGCACATGTGGTGTACACATTATAACCTGCATTTACTTAACACCAGATTAAAACTATCACATGTGTTGTTAACTAACACACAAAAACTAAGGGATAACAAAATGTTCTTTCACGGTCTTCCCCGAAGTAAACTTTAGATTGCCTGTACCAACACCACGAACAGTAGCATGTGAGTTATTCCACATCAGCACGGGAGAAGTCCCAGTGACCTGATAAGAAGAAAACATGGAGGCATCAGCACAAACATGTATGTGTCAATCAACCATTCAAGAGAATGACAAACTGAAAGGATGGTAGCAAATATACCGTACCCAGAATTCTTCATCTCAGTATTGCCAATGACAACATTGGCAGTCTTGCCGCTGTTCTCAGATGTGCGCATCTCATGGCGGTTGGGACAACGAGGTGCCCAATGATTCGGATCACCGCAAACATGGCATGATCCCTTCCTCGGTTTATTGTTGTTCTTCTTGAAGTTGATAGACTGTGAGGGCTTGTGTCTATCATCAGACTTGCCTTTACCCCCAGATTTACTCTTGTTAAATTTGGACTTGTGGGGCGGCTGGTAATTCTTCTGCTGTACCACATGGGCACTAGAACCAGCCTCGGCAACTCGAGCACGTGTATCCTTCGCTCTTGCCTTCTCTTCCACATCAAGCGACTGAATGAGATCCGAAATGGAAAACTCTTGTCTCTTGTGTTTCAGAGAAGTAACAAAGTTGCCCCATGAGGATGGAAGCTTGGCGATAATGCCACCGGCAACAAACTTGTCCGGTAAGTTACACTTGAAGTGCTCAAGTTCCTTAGCGAGCGACTGTGTCTCATGAGCCTGTTGTACAACAGAACGCTCATCAGTCATCTTTTAGTCATAGAATTGCTCCATGACGTACAACTCGATGCCAGCGTCGGAGGCCCCAAATTTGGCCTCGAGCACATCCCACATGTCCTTGCCGGTATTAAACGACATATACGAATCCACAATGGAATCGTCAAAAATACTGAGGAGGGTACTCTTGAAAAGAGTATCAAGCCTCTCAAAAGCTTCCTGTTCAGCAGGATTAAGCTCGCCCTCGGCTTGCCTTTGGTGGCAGCATAGCAGTTATTGTTTTGGAACCAGCAAACCGCTCTCATGCGCCACCGTTTGTAAAGCACCCCTTTAAAGGGAAACGGCCTCGTTGACGCGAGAAAGACAGGCGATGCAAATTGCCTATAATCAGGTTTTTGGATTGTTGAATATATAAGCAAATTAGCATATGATTTAATCAACGAAAACAGTAAACAAATCATGACTAGAATAATAGGAATTAAACTAATCATGCGATCTACTAAAACAGTAGACAAATAAATCAAATCTAGAGCAGCTACTACAAGCAGAAACTCTAGCAATATCTTAAACATGAAGATTAAGAGATCATATGTTGCAGCGGCAGCGGAAGCGTTGGCGTTGCTGTTGTCGCCCATGTCGTCGATGAAGAGGTTGCCGATGTCGGGGAAGAAGTCATCGTTGGGGAAGAACTTGAAGCCAGTAGTCGCGCGAGTGCGCTCCCCAAAAACCTGATTGCCCCTCTCCCGTACAGGATCACAAGAGGCAGGGTTCCGGAGGCTTACTGTCCCTTCAACCGGTGCACGCCGGAAGACGGGATGGAGAAGACTTGGAAGACGGTGGAAGGTTCTGGAACTAGGGCGGCGAGCTACCATGTGTTGCACGTAGTGGCGGCTAGAGTTCGCGCAACCAGTATATATAGAGCAGGTCGGGTAGGACGTGGGCGCAGCCGCACGATTGAGTCGGTAACAGCCCCACGATCCAGAGGAATCGGAAACGGACAAGTAATTAACGCGTCCGTTAATTATTGATTAATGACTCGTTAGATTTTCCCGAACAACAAAAATATAACTCGGCTCGGCGAGATTCTCGCAACCTGTGGCGCGTCGTGACGAGGCGAGACGAGGAGAAGGAGCGCGTGTGGAGCACCTCATTTCTTTTCACAACCAACACCTCATGCTAGTAGTGAAACAATTCATATAAAGTTGTGCAGCTCACTCCCAACTAGCAGTATGAGACTAAACTTTAGTCACGTACACACAGTCATTTAAATAGATGGGCCAAATGGGGATTTCGGAATTAGTTGAGTTTTAGGGTGTGGCCATGTACAAGTCCATCAAAATCCAACAGAGATTGACATATTTTAATTACAAAGTTGATAGGCACTAAGTTGAAGAATAATCTACCCGCTAGTCCGCTAGTGTTGATGATTATTAATAAATATGTGATATCTATTATATACTAAAAGCAAAATGAGTTAGTTTTTCGAGACACCACATTGATACATCATCTAAATTAATTATAGTAGTTAGATCTGAAGTATATGGCCAGGATTTAATGAGAGTTTTTAGTTACGTAACCGTAAATTTCAGTTTGACACGCTTAGTATATATGACGTGGATCTCAAAGAAAAAACAACCGTGGATCTGATAACGACGGCCGGCCGGCCGGGAACCAGCTGAGTGAAATTTGACAAATTTAACCATTTTCACAAACTTTAACAAAAAATAACCCTTTTTTGAAACTATTTTGAAATCTAACCCTTTTTTGTAGCGCCCAACCACGGGGCGCTACACTCTTCTACGTAGCGCCCTTCCGTACGGCGCGACGGTCCTGCCAGCGTGGCACGGCGGGACCCGCATGCGTGATGTGTAGCGCCGTCTAATAAGGAGCTATACTATGTTGTGTAGCGCCGCGCCATATGGAGCTATCCGATTAAAATTTGTAACCCACGAGTCCAGAGAGCTGATATCGTCCAAGCGTCGCCAAAATGGCTAAGTCATGTGTAGCGCCCTACTACGTGGAGCTACACTATATTGTGTAGCGCCGCGCCTTGTGGAGCTATTGTCTGTAGCCGAAATAGAAAATGGCCATCATGTGTAGCGCCCTACTGCGTGGAGCTACACTATGTTGTGTAGCACCCTGTGACACGGAGCTATCCTATTGAAGTGTTGTAGCACAACAATAGCCAAATTTTGACAGCATTTTCACGATTTGCAGCTAACAGAACACACATTTGTCAACAACACAAGTTCATAACAGAAAATAACGACATGTCCACACGCCTTGGCGATAAGTTCAAACATAACAATAAGTGCATGACGACAACACATTTGTCAACAACACAAGTTCATAACAGATGTCCACACGCCTTGGCGATAAGTCCAAACATAACAATAAGTGCATGACGACAACACACATAAAACGACAACTGGAACTACAATTGCATAAGGAAACTAATGACAACAACTACTTCTTTCCCCTCCTCCTAGGAGGTAAAACAGGCTCATCCTCCTCGTCGTCATTGTTCCTCAACCTCCTCAATGCCGAGTTATGAACTGTTTTGTTCGAAGTCTTCTTCATCCGCACCCTCCTAGCGGGCTCGTGGGCATTCCCTTCCGGTGCGTTGGTAGCATTCTTCCTCCTCACGGGCAGCTTCGTCGGCCTCAAGGGTGGCTCCTCCTCCTCGGACTCAGAGTTTCCACTGTCTGTCTCCTCCTGGAAGTCACGGTATCTCGCCTCGTCCGAATCCGAATCTATCTCCGGCACCTCGGGATCGGACACTTCAACTTCTTTCCCCTTCTTTTGCTTGTCCCATTGGGTGGGTGTGAAACGGATGAACTCCTTCCTTGCCCTTAAGTTGTGACGATGCTTCTCGCTTGCTTGAAATTCCTCCAAGGTCATACCGTCCGGCACCTAAGCAAAAAGAGGTTTCGGTTAGAGCTACAAGCACCATCAAAAAAAGTAATGGAATGCATATTTCGTACCTCATCATGTTCCGGGTTTGAACTCGATGCACCACAAAACAGTGGTGTCGAAGTTGACATCGGTTCACTAGGCACGGTATCATCGATGGTACGACAACCAAGTAAAAGAGCTAGTGAACGAAAGCGGTGGGTGCTTCGCTGTGACATTGATGTAAGATGTGAGCATGGTCAAATTGAAAAGGAAAATTTGCACCGCAAGGAACATGTTGCCAAATTACCTTCGCAAACTCTCTAACGGCATTGTCACCCTTCTTGCTGCGAGGGTAGGCGGCTGCTTTCTCGGCTTCATCAGCGTGCTGTGAGATCTCGGTGCGCTGAAAAAAGAAACATGTCAACATACGAGCTCTAACTATGATGATGAGAGGTACAATGTCAAAAAATTACCATAAAGTTGATCAACGGAGCAAACTTGGTTTGATCTCCCTCTCTCACGAGCCGGTTGTACTTTAGTTTGAAAAAATCATCTCCAAGACTTGGGTCGTCCAATATGGTCGCATCATAAGCCGGCCGACATAACTCCACACGAGTACTACTAGTAAACCATGCAAGATAGTTGTCAAAAGCACCTTGATCGTACGGTGGATGGTTGGCTATAAGACGAATATGTTTCTTTGCGTCCGCCACATGGGCATTCCACTTTTTAATGTACTTCTTATGTGTGTTGTCCCATTTCTTCACCTTCTCCGACTTTTTTCGGTTGTTCAACCTTCACCAAAAAAAATAACAATGTTAGTATCGTCAATATCATGTGGTACAAACGGTAATAGCAAATGATGAACTCTCACAAGTGAAGCGCAAACTTAGTGTCCTTCCACTCCGGCGGTGTAGTCTGAAATAAACCAAATTGGGTCATCACTCGATGCGGCAAGTGATACTCAACGGCATACAAGCATATCATTGGGGACTTCAAGAGCCAAAGATGTTGTTCCGCCATGCACATATGGTTCAACGTGAACTCCATATTGTATCCCAATTTGTCTCCCGAACCATATGGTTGCCATGTCACCTACATATAATGGGCACAATTAGGGGTGAATACAAATTAGGGTACGGAGTTTCTATAAATGAACAAGTAGATGATATACCTGCTCGGGTGTTAGCTCGTCGAACTCGTTGGTGTACCGCACGTACTCCTTCTCCGTGTCGCCGTTGAACTCCTGAACCACGTCCCAAACGTACGCCCAAGTAGGATAACGCAACACGTCGCGATGGTCGTTCCAAACCTGCCATTGCATCCTTTTTGGCCTTCCAACCGAGAAGCGCTCCCACATCCAAACAGAAAGTAGGAGCAGCGGGCCACCTATGCAGGACTGGTCTTCGCCCCTGCGACACGCATCGTCCAGCTACAAAGATAGGCAAACACATAACAATAAGAAACTTGTTGGAGAGATGCTAGATGCACAGCAATGTGTAATGCATTACCTGACGGTACAAGTATGCCAGTGCCGCTGAACCCCAACTCAGATTTGACTCAAAAGAAGATAAGGCCTTCAACCACATCCACGGCGCGGTCCTGCCACTGCCGTCAGCAAACAGGGAACGGGAGATCACATACCACACGTACACGCGTGCATACCGCTGAATCACATCGTCATTGGCACCCTCGGGGCAATGGGCAAAATTCTGACGTATCCAATTGAATGTAGCACCAGCGGGTGTTCTATTCTTTTTGGGGTCGGCATGCAGCTCAGGTGAAGCCCCGATCATGGCTTCCATATTTGCTCGCCATCCCTCTGAATTAGTGTTGAAACAAATAGGTGTACCATCGATAGGGAGTGCTAGGATCATCGACATGTCCTGGAGAGTCACGGTCATCTCCCCGGTGCGGAGGTGAAAAGAGTGTGTCTCCGGCCTCCACCGGTCAACAAGGGCACTGATGGCGGAAGGATTCATGTTCACTGTCGACCGGGAGACAAGCTGGATGAACGGAAGGAGCCTCAGCTTCTTGATGTACGGGGTGTACTTCTCATCGTATGGCATCTTCCCGGGGTCTGATACCTCGTGAGACCTAAGACGAAGTGGTTTTAACACCTACAAAACACAAGTGCAAACAATAAATTCCATGCCAACTAAATGTATGAACCAACATTGCCAATGTTTGTTACCTTCTTCTCCTCCACAATGATGCGTGCACGATGCTTACGATCATACTGCTCATCAAGTAGTTCCATCCTACACATATGCAAAATTAAAAGTAATAAGATGTACCATTTTTTATTTTCGCATAGAACATACATGACAAATACACATGTTCTACCGCATCTCACAAGAATAAATGTGCTCTATTCACATCTCATACAAACAACACACATACGAATTGACATTTTATTTGGCATTCATTCTTGCTAATACAACTAATTGACCACATCTAATACATACACCTCACAACTAACCACCGGTTAAATAGAACTACAAAATCAACATTCCACATGATTCTCAACGATTATACGTGCTACCTAATTGCTATAGGACCAACAAAATTACGTAGTTTCAATACAAATTTCGAATCTCAGATTAACTAGGTTTTCACCTATGGTTGCAAAAGGAGACCAAATGCGTCAAAATTTGTGGATGAAATTGAGAGGAGAGGGGGGAAATACCTTGGGGAAGGATGGAGGGACGAAATCCCCTTCAGATCTGCCGGAATCGGGTGCGGGATTTAGGAGGGAGGGAGAGGGGTGGCGCCGCCGGCCATGGTTTTCTTCCAGGAAACAGAGGAGGTTCGGTGTGCTAGGGTGGGCTGGGGCGGCCGAGCGCAGCGCACATGTATCGACATGTAGCGCCGTAGTGCGAGGCGCTGCGCCTGGACGTGTAGCGCCGGCCCATTCGGCGCTATACTTCGGCCCGTTGGGCCCCGCGTTGCCACGCTGGCACGTATGTAGCGCCACCGTCCACGGAGCTATACAGAAGAGTGTAGCGCCCCGTGGTTGGGCGCTACAAAAAAGGGTTAGATTTCAAAATAGTTTCAAAAAAGGGTTATTTTTTGTTAAAGTTTGTCAAAATGGTTAAATTTGTCAAATTTCACACCAGCTGAGTCCTTCTCATTGACGAGTCACGTAAAAAAATCTAAACCTTTTTAACGCAACGGCCGGCCGAAAATCAGCTGAGTTCCTCTCATGAAAAGAGTACAATTTTCACGTGCACATGGCTCCATCGATGGCTAGGCATATCGAATCTTTAAAAAACTGGGCATATCATTCCTGTATAAAGTATAATTCATAGCATCGTGTCAAGTTGCTCCTCCGAAGAAAAATAGTTGTGTCTCCTTACATCTTATTTTCACAAACATAAGAAAATAACATCGTTACAAACTCGAATGACTTTACAAAATCATCAAATTATACTTTTCTTATATCATACGTTAGTCTAAAATACAAGTATCACGTGATCGACATCATCCAAATTGTCGTGGTAGTTAGATTAAAATAATCGGCTTGGATTTAAGAAATTAGTAGTCACGTAACCGGTCGGCAAAATTTATCTCTAAAATAGTGGCATTACGTTCATCCACATCATCCAAACTATCGTGATACTTAGATCTTAATAAACAACTTAAATTACTTAAAAAATCAACACATACTTCCTTGCGTTTGCCAAAAAACAACTGTGTATTCCAACTTCCTTGAGAGATTTATGGTAGTTGAAATAAATTGTGCCTAAATATGCCATAATTTTGGCGAGATTTAGGCAGGGGAAACAAGCCATAAGTCATGTGTAGCTATTCCAAAATATTTGCTCCTAGCACGCCCATGCAAAACACATGTTAATAAAAAAGACCTCGCCCTATACCTTTTGCGCGCCGAACATGGATATGGAAAGCTTCTTATGATGAGTAGATGAGAGCATGAATTGGGAAAAAAACAATCTGAACACGAGGGTATCTGACCCATTTTCAAAAAACATTTTCTAAATGTTTAAAAAATCAGAAAAAAGTATCGCGTGTACGTCTGCAGATTATATGCATGCATAGAGTGTTTCGCGGAGAAATGACTTTATATTTGGCATGTGTAAAAAAAGAGAATATATGTCTCCTGATGTTTATTTTCTAGCACCGAAATTTCTCTTATTTATTGAGACAAAATAAATAGATATTTTTCACAAACTTTTGTGTCGAACACATGTTTTGGCGAGATGCATGAATGGAATTTTATTTCAGATTTTTGACGTATTAAAAGGTGTTTAAAATGCATAGTGGGTGCAGATGCCCCCGTGTTCAGATCGTGCGCTCCCAGCATGAATTGGTCCTTTCTTAGTGCTTCGTATGTGTTGCACTTGCACTTTCCGAAAAAAAATTACACACGCTACTAGCAAGTCAAGCACATGCTGGACTACAAATGCAAATTGGTATACATGGGAACATGACTGATTATACGGAAAACAATCGAGGAGGTACTATATTACTTTACTATAAGTAGTGAATCATATAAAGAATTTCCGAAATTCTATTTTCACATAAATGCTCTATTCGAGTGTGCATCCACATTTTATTTTATTAACAATATTCTATCTTTATTGATCACTAAAAATATTGATACATAAAAAAACAAAACAAAGGGGAACATAAAGGCTTTAAGTGCATATAGTTTGCCAGAAGAACGGTACATTGTCTTCTATTGTCATAGATAATTTCATTGCAAATTTTTGGTGCTTAGGACTTCCATATATCGCAAGGTGCACCTAGAATATGTTTAAAATTAGCAACAACAAATATGTCTAACACTACTATAAGTCATTATTGATGAATTGCAGACCAAACACATAACAAAATGTGCATGGCTCCGGAGATAACCGTAAATGGTCCTAGCAGGTCTTGAGTCATGTCCCTGGTGGTTATTTGGATATCCGTTGATGAAACATAATATGTTGATAGTATCTCTGTAATACTAAATATTAATGTAGTTTAATACTATACCATACGATTGTATTTTATATCATCTATGGTTCTCAACTAAGTTAAATATGTTCTAAAAATCAGTATTGGTTTACTAAAAAAAATCCTTGGACATGTTCAATATGGTGAATATGATGCCCTTGGAAATTTTTATAGTGTTCACATAAATAATTGTTACCCAAAACATAACAATACTTGATTCCTTTTTACGTCACTAACCCGTGTAGGTGCACGGACTAGGGTAACATGGTGTTTTGGGGAATTTAATATAAGAATTCGATCGCAGATTAAAATGAATCATATAAAAATGGTGATATTATCTTATAAACAAACAAATCTAGACCTTTCTCTGGTGAATGTATTTTATATGATGTAGTAAAATCACGTTTTAAAGATGTCAAATACACATTTTTGTATGTTCGATGGTGTGTAATTATTTACAATTTAAGTGAGCAAATAATATCATTTAGAAATTAGTATGTTTAGCGTCTCTAGGATCATTTTCGGACACATTGAGTGGGCTTAAGATGATGCCCTCACATTTGCGAGGGTCACCTGGCTAGTTTCGCAAAAAGGGGGAAAATGCCATATTGACGGTTTGCTGTACACAGACGATTTACATGAAGGGAACGCCGTTGGAGCAAGAGTCATTTTTAGCTTTAATAAGGAATCAATGAAATGGATGCCGCATCAATACATCATGATTCACGCTCAGAAAAGAACCGAAAAGGTAAAGATGGCGACAAAGATCAGATCTTGCCCACTAACCGAGAGGCTCATTTTTTTACTGCATGCTTACCTAAGCAAGTGCTGCCTCTTTCATAATCAGATCTCCAGTACTATGTGTTCCAGCGATTACAGTTCACTAAACAACCGCAGGTTGGTGAATGGCCGTGTGTGTCTGATTAGGTGCGCCCATGTGTTTGGTGCAACTGCAAGGAGAAGCGATTTCCGAGAACCAGCGACAAAGTCTTTCTTTCTTCCTCTGCTCTCGCCTCCTACAGTACTCTTGAGAGTCGACTCCTGAGTACCGGGCCGATCTGGCCTCTCCGCCGGATTAGCTGGCCGGAGTTGGAGCTGGTGAGGTGTCGGAGTAGTTCTAGGTAGGTTTAGTTGTAGATCTAGTGTAGGTGTGTAGATCTAGCTTGCTTTTGCCTCTGGCTTTTGGCGCTATGCCGGTGTGGAGCTTGTTGCGTGCGCCTCCGAGCGGTGTCTCGTGGCTAGCGGCGATGTGTCTTCTGGCGATGGCGGCGTGGTGCCGCGCGTGGCCGGAGTGGCCGGAGCCGGTGTCTCCCTTCAATAAGCTCGATGCGGTTCTTCCTCTGCTTCTGGCCTTCTCAGATCTCCGAGGTGGGGAAGGGGATGGTGTGGTTGTGGAGCTTCTGCTGGCTTGTCCCCTCTGGTGGTCTTCTTGCGAGCTGCGTGAATGGTGCTCTGCGCCGTCTCCGGCTCGACCTCCTGCTCAGGTCGGGGCGTGCCCCCCGCCGATGAGGCTTCTTCGACGCCAAGGTCTCGCCGTTGGCGAGCGACACATGCGGCGACCTCAACGGGATTCGGTTCCCAACAGGCTTGTGCAGGCGACTCAGCAGCTCTACTGTTCCTTCTCGTCGTTCTTTACGGCGGCGCGACGGTGGAATCAAGGACGGCGGCGGATTTGGAGATGCAGAACTCCCCAGGGACGTGTGCATATTTTTCTTTTTCTTCGGGGTGTTTTCTATAAAAGAGGGATAGCCGTGTCGTGTCTGGATACTTCCAGTGTAATCTGTTGTATTCCTTGCTAATATATCTAGAGACGTTGTATCAAAAAACTGCAAGGAGAAGCTGCGACGTGATAAAAAAAAAAGGTGCGTTCTTCCGTTCGGTTCTTCAGGACATTAACCACCAGCATCACCATCACCTGGAAAACATTTCACTATTGATGAATAAGTACAATAGTAATTCTGATTGCAAACCGTATCATGACTTTTATCAGTTAATTAGCAGGTAAAGGGCCCCTTTGTGCAATTGATGAAGATGGATGCGGTATCCCCTTCGGTCCTCAATTTTGATCAATGATTTAAGTATTTGGAAGTTTGTAGTGTTAGACCGAGCACTGCTAGCAACTTAGTACTTTTTTTTTGGAACTGGCAACTTACTACTCACTCCGTTCCAATTTAAATGACTTCCATTTGTTAACATGTGGATGTACCTAGACATGTTACTAGTACAGATACATCCACATTTTGACAAAGTGAAGTCATTTAATTTGGAACGGAGGGAGTATTAGTATTATTGGACAGAACAGTTTTGGAAAAGTTAGTCTGCCTCTTTCCGATAATTGGATACACTGTGTATGTTCGTCTTATGTTCCTTTCAACCTTCACCTAACAGCCGAATTAAACAATGGTCCGGAAGCTTAATTGCCATTTTTAAACCTAATAATTATTGTGACCGTAAACAGCACCAGGAATAGCAGTTAGTTACAAGATCCACATACAGGTAGGTAGTCTTACTGACGGACACATCTGCTTTGGCTCAAGAACAGATTTGTTGTTTATAGATATGTAAATACTGGTCTTGATTGCCATGCTCATCAGCTTCTTCTGTTGGTCAAATCCCATGTCCCGAACGAATGTGGACCAAATGCTGCTGCTAGTCATCCACTGTTTTGCATAATGAAAATATAAACAGTTAGGATTTAGCCCATGTAAATACTTTCTCAGCTTCCCGTAACTTTCTCAGCAGACTAGTACAGACGTACAGTATATCTAACGATGAAAAAAAATGATGATGATATTGAATCAAAAGATCAGTGGAAAAAAAAGAAGCGCAGATGAAAAGAAGATAAGAAATGGCGTGGCACTGCCGTCTGCAGTCTGCACAGCATGGCATGCACCAGTGTGTACATGCTTCAACGCCAAGAAAAAATTGCTGCGGCCTTTTCTTCTCCACCTCATGGATCCACACCATGAATGCACTGTTGTTAGTTGGCCCTGCACTCCCATTTAATGCATCCTTGACCAAAAGGGTGCAACAATGCACCGGCAGATCATTTGCAGCCCTAATTAGAAATCAAAGAACACACTGTCAGATTTAGCATCGTCTTCTTCCTCGCTAACCAGTTTGGCTTGAAAAGAGATTTTTTTTGTACTCGAACCCAACAAATTGTATCTTTTTCACAAAATAGTACTTAATCAAACATTAAGCTAATTGTAACCCTTTGAAAACCTTTTAGCCGCGTATGGCCCTTTTCGAAACCATCATAGGTTTAGGCGTTCTAAAAAATCCAGAGGCTCTAAAATCGCAGAAAACGCTATACACTTTAGCGTCCCAAAGCTGAGAAAAGCAAAAATTTCAAAGTCACTTGGTATAAGCCCTACGGTATTGGGTTTCTCAGGCTTATCCTAAATGACATAGAATTTTTTATATTTCTATGCCTCCGGATACGCCAAAGTGTAGGGCGTTTATGACTTTTATTGAGCCTCTGAATTTTCAGAACGCCTAAACCTATGAATTTTTTGAAAAGGCCATACGTGGATGATTTTTTTTGCAGGGCCACAATTATGTTAATGTTCGAGTAAAGGCGATTTAGTAAAAAGATACCAAGAAACTCTTTCACATTCTCCACATTTTGTTGTTACCCTTTGCAAAATGACAAACTGATGTTGACTCTCCTCCCACACATGCACGAGAGAGACAACCATCTGTCATGGTGGGTAGGGCCAGTAGGAGCTCGGGGGCAGCACATGGGGTGCCGAGAAGAGAACAAAGACAATCCCCCACCCACATGATCTCCTAATAGTTAGTTAGGTACTAGTCGGTTAGATACACACTGTTCTGCGTGGAAATGGAATGCCAGTACCCAAAGTATATACATTGTCAGTCCTCGTTACCTGCATTTAGCAGGACACTAAATGTACTCACATTCCGGTAAAATGGATTAAAGATCCACTGGCATGCCTTTCTTCTCGAGCTTCTTCCCTAGCAGCTCCACAGTCAATAGAGGAGGAGCAGCTTCAAAGGGAAGACCACCATTCTTGGTGCGTCTGCTTTCCATAGCACTTTCTTGCATCCCCTCCATCGTCTGGGTAGTGGGTGCCTGTAGCTGCAGAGGGCGAGGGTGGCCATGCCCCTCGTGCTACCTGCTCAGAGTCACAAGATCTCCTCCTCCGCTGGGCTGCTTCCCTGAAGGAAAAGGTGACGATGAGCTGAGAAGTCGTTGTTGTTCTTGAGCTGGTAGCGAGGAGCACTTGCTGGTTCGCCGCCCCTCCTCCCTGCATTCCGGGGATTCCGCCTCTCGAGGTGCTTGGTGGAAGGAGGAGGAGGCGATGCCGGCCAAGTACCTGCAGGCGTTGGGAGACGAGAGGCGGCCGGACCTGCACCGCCAGATCGGCTGCGTCACCGGGATCCTGAAGGCGTTCGACCGTCGCTACCCCATCCCCACCCACCACTCCCACAAGCGGCTTCTCCCCCCAGGTATCCTATTTCTTCTCCTTCCCAGTGATAGATTTCTTTCCTTTCTTTCTGGTCAATTCCTCCCGGCACATCGAAATTCGCTCGACTATATGTTTGCATTTCCCTGCAGTTAGCTTACTGGACGCACCATCTTTGCATGCCACTCACGGCTCTACTTTTGGAAGATAGATCAGAGATTTATTTACTAGCATAAAAGTTGCTGATGCATGCTCTGGTTTTTCGGCGTTCTTTCATCCTGCATTGAATCGCTAGGTGCTGGTGGCGGTTGGTTGGATCTAGCCTTTCCCCCATAATTTCAGGGGCAAGCCTGCTAGTTGAGGGAGTTTTACTTATTCTAATGTAGTGGAAGCAGACGGAAGTTTACTCCTGAAATCTTCAGTTGAGCACCAGCGCTCATTAGCCGGAAATTGGTCCTGGACGACCGACAAAATAAGTCACTCTGTTAGATTAGGACCGTACTTTGGATAATAAATTTATCTAATAAAGTTGACAACGCTGAAAATGACTCATTAGATTTAAAAGCGTTAATTTCTAGAGAAAAGGTTAATATTTGGATAATAGTGACGCTGACATTTTGTTTCTCTTCTTTCGTGACTTTCTACAAAAAAAATTGTTTAGATTTGAACACTGACGCTCTGTTTTCTTTCTCTAAGCTTTTTCTGCTGCTTGCTCCATGCATTTTTGCTATTAGAATCAGTATATATTTCCTTATCGAATCAATATAGCGGTGTTTCTCTAGGCTGGCTCACCGCTGAGAAACATTTCACTTGTTGAAACAGGCAATGCACTGTCAAACAGCCCGAGCGTAGGAGAAGAACGCACAAGATATGGACGCGAAATTGTTCTCGTAAGTCTAAGTTATAGTTATATGTATACTTCACTAGTCATGCATATATTGGTTTCACAATATGACTGACTTCCTTCAATCTGCATCCAGGACAAGAATTTGAGTAAAAGCTGGCTCGAGAATCAAAGAGCACCATCCACGGTGGAGCTATCACAGACCTCTTACTCATCATCATCCTGTTCATCGTTCTCCTCCCTTGATGGCAACAGGTCAACACAACAGGACTTATCATCCACCGATCGAATGCTATTTCCGGAGAAACCATTCAAGTCCTCACCGAGGCTGAAGAGCTCTCCTGACAGTGACTATGGGCCGGATTACTATCCAGATGGTACCCTCACCGAGCAATCCGACATGCTCTCAGCTCAATCAAGCCATCAGACTCTTGGTATAAGAAATCTCGTGAAGGATTCGATCTATAGAGATACTCGTGATTTGTCAGTCAGAACTTCCACCAAGGAAGCTGTGAATAATCATAGATACAACTGTGGAGATCCAGCTACGCGCTTTGATGAGCCACCTAGCAGTTGTATCCAAGGAAAGAGCAAGGGAACCATGGACATCAATGAGTCACTCAGAGTGTTAGCCAAGCTCAGGGAATCTTCTTGGAATCCATCTGAATCAGGCCAGCAACAAAGGCTGTCTTATGACGCTCCTCGGTTGTCGTATGATGGGAGGGAATCTGCATCAAAACTTAGAGAAAGGCCAAGATTGTCACTGGACATCAAAGAAGGTCCTCATAGGACCTGTAAAATGGACTTGCGGCCGAAGCAAAGCTTGAATGCTGAAGAAATGAGCGTCAATTCTGATAAAGAATTCAATGCAGAGATTCAGCAAGAACAACCAACCTGTAAGCGTCTGCCGAGTGTTGTTGCAAAACTCATGGGACTGGAAGAGTTGCCTGAGCCTAATGCTAGCAAGGCGATGACATCACAGGCATCCAAAGTAGCTCAAGAGAGGAAGCAAGAACCTATATTGATCCCTTTGAGCCTCTCTTCGCATAATGAACCTGCTCGTCGGCAGCAAAGGAATCTGGATGCAGCAATCAGGAATGTTCCTAACTCTAAGTTCCCAGCTGAAACTGCGCCATGGAAGCAGCAAGAAAGGATTGTG
This sequence comes from Poa pratensis, assembly GCA_947311845.1. Lineage (NCBI taxonomy): Eukaryota > Viridiplantae > Streptophyta > Magnoliopsida > Poales > Poaceae > Poa > Poa pratensis. The sequence continues at coordinate 100,187,132 of CAMZMU010000052.1, forward strand.
CTACCTAGAAAGTTGCCAAAGGGGTCGAAGGAAGCTCATGGAAAAGAGCAACCTGCTGCATCAGTTTATAGTGAGATAGAGAAACGGCTTAATGACCTGGACTTTCAGCAATCGAACAGGGACTTGAGGGCACTTAAGCAGATCCTGGACTCGATGCAAGCAAAAGGACTGTTGCAGAATAAGAAACGTGAGGAAGCATCCATGCTGGAGTTATATGATGAAAACTACAATAGCCAAGAGGTCACTGATTATAACCCGAGACTGAATAGTAACACAAAGCCCGATCAGATGTCTGGAGAGGGGCCGTCGCCATCAATGGAAGAAGAGAGCATTGCAGAAAGATTCTTTAAATCACCTATTGTGATCATGAAGCCTGTAAAGTCTGCAGACTTTGGTGATGAAGATTCTTCTGTTGTTTCACTGGGGGGCTTAGATTTACCGCAACTGCGCGCAGTCAACAGCATTGATAAAAAGAAAGTCTCACAGACCAATAGGGCAGCTATTGAGCGACATCCGAAATCTAGTCCAAGGGTGGCTGCTTCTCAACCTCTTTTTCTCCTGACGGGAGAGCAAATGGAAGGAACGAAGTGATGACCAGGAGACAGAAGTCTAGTTCACAGTTGATGACTGAGAGCTCATCCAGGAAACAGCAGTTGCCAAGAGACAATAATGGAAGCTTTTTGAAGCATAAAAACTCCACTAGTGCCAGTTTACCACAGAAGAAGCTTGAAGTGGAGCGGAGGGCTAGACCCCCTGTCCCCTCTATAGAGTCTAACAAGAACCAAAGGCAATATGCAGATAGGAGTCACTTGGATACAGTATCACCCAGAAGCAAAGTTAGAAGAAAACTTGCTCAAGGTGAAGATGGCCATCAAAATGGTGCAAAGAGCAGGACAAGGAGCCTGAACCAGCTAGGCGATGATATGTCTACAAGGTCTGATGGCAGTACGAGTGTTGTACCAGAGCTGGACATAGAAGTAACAAGTGCTGACAGATCTGCAGAACTTAATGTTTCGAGCTTCCAGCGAGGCAATCAAACTCCACCAGGAAGGAATCCACGAAAAGTGGTAAGCCCTTCGTTCTTCCAAATAGTCTACCATTCACAGAGAAGAAAAGGTGTATATTGCAAAGTTGTACTAATGTGAAAATATTATTATACTTCCCAATTCACCTTAACAAAACCACAACAATCTAGAAATTAACTACATAGTGAAGCTGAAGACTCTAGATGGAGTTAATACTGAAGACTTAAAATCTTACAAGTCTGCCATGCCGATTTCTAATTATTATGGTATTCATCTGTTATTCAGAAAATCTCTTACGATGCAAACAAGGACCCGTTATCTGTAGATCCTGCAGCAACTATCCCTGAGCGGCCAAGTCCAGTTTCTGTCTTGGACTCTTCTTTTGACCAGGAGAATTCTTTCTGTACCAACAAGACCTCAGATTCACCTAATGTTGGTAAGATCAGCTATTTCACCAGCTTTGCTAACTTTGTTTCTCGATAACTTTAACTGGAAACTGTGCTCCTTCGAAAAATGAAAACTCAAACATAATTATAGAGTTAAAAGGAAAGAACTTACAAGTTCTTACTTTACTTTACTTTGATGTTTCAACTTCCCCTGATCAAGTGATATGAATCTCTTTATGGTAGTTATTTTGCACAACACAAGCATTACTGTTCTCCACATTTAGCAGTGGCCTCTTTTGACCGCTACTCCTACAGATTAATAGTTTCATGGCATATATGGACCGGTGGATACCATTACTAAATATTGTGATGTCACCATCATTGTAAAATCATCAATGTACCGCAAATACATTTTGTTGTTGTGCAGTCTGCATGTTCACTCTGGTAGAAAAATAAAATAAAAATAGTATGTGACATTGATGTGATGTTTTCATGTTGCTGATTTATTCTTCCTTGCTTGCAGATCATGAGTGGCATCCATCAGATGAGTCCCAGAAGCCTTCTAGTCCAAAGCCAACAAAGCTCGCTGCTCAGCCCGGAAGCAGTAAGTTTGCAAACGTAGCGAGCCTTCTTCAGAAGCTCCAACAATTGACTGTAAACAAGGATGACGATGAGGCCCCTCCTGTCGATCACATTGCTTTCTTGTGCGAGGCACAAATTCCAGACCATCGTTACGTGTCCGAGATCCTATTGGCTTCAGGACTTCTGATGAAAGACCTAGGTTCGGGCCTATCGCAGCTCCAGCTGCACGCTTCTGGCCACCCCATCAACCCCGACTTATTTCTCGTGCTGGAGCAACGGAAGTCAGGATGGATCTCCAAAACCGATAGTGCCCATCATAGCAGAAGGTCCGACGATCCCAAGAGAGCTCATCGGAAGCTAATGTTCGACACCGTGAACAATCTCCTCCTTCAGAAGATTGAGAAGGAAACATCTGCCCATTCGACCAGCTCGCGTATTGGAGTGAGAGATGTGTCCAGCGGTCAGCAGCTGGTAAAGACCATTTGTTCAGAGATCGAGCACCTGAAGACGGAGAGATCACGGATGCGCCAGGAAGACAGCAGCTGCGTGATACCTGACGCAGACATCCTGCACAGGCTAGAGGGGTGGACGACGAGCTTTGGCCGGCAGCAACTCCCCGGGATGGTGCTGGAGATCGAGAGGTCGATATTCAAGGAGCTTGTTGATGAAGTGGTGCGCGGCGAGTGCACTGACGGCCCGCAGGCGAAGGCCGGTAGACGCGGAAGGAGGCGCCTCTTCGCATGACTGTGTCATGGCAGCGAATTGTCTCTGAAGATTTGGTTTGTTTGAAGAGAGGAAGGGGGTATATATAGGATGGTTGTGTGAGGATTGAGTGAGCAGTGCAGTAACCTGAAGTAGGAGTGCATGTTTCAGACACCCACCTTATTATTCTCAGTTTTAACTTATAAAATCAGACAGCGTTTCTCTCTCGAATTAGTTGTGCTTTGTATGTGCTTATTCTGAATTTTTATAATCGCAGGGATTTCCTGATTTGGGATAGGGAAAAACATGCACTTGTATGGTACGCCTGAAAAAAAAATCCCCAAACCAAGAGAGAAAATCGCACACGTGTATATGCAGAAAATGAGGAAATGTATGACCAAATTTGTGTTGAACGGAGCACACAACGACATGTTCGTGCAATTTTGTTCGGGATTCTATTGAGGCGGAGAAGTGTCAGTTAAAAAATCCTGCGCACCTAGCATAAGTTTGAGTAGTTCTGAGCGTGACATTAGAATTCACAAGTTTCATTCGCAAAAAAGTAAATATATATCCCAAGCCTGTGATTCTGATGGCATGGCTATCTTTCGGTCCACCGATCGATATGTGAAAGAATATGAGTTGTTTTGTGGAACATAAAGGTTGTTGTGCTCTATCTTATAAGATATTTTTGGAAGATGCTTCAAGAGAAGAGTTTAATATATGGCTCTAAGTCGTTCACGATGTATTTATGTGTTGAGCCATGTTTTATGGAAGCTTGGGGCAAACTGTCAAGTAAGGATTTTATTGTATATGTCAAGAGATTGTGATAGAGCAATAAGAAGATTAAATGACGACCAGGGTGATGTTCAAAGAGTGATAGAGCTATGGTAAAGAATATTTTGAAGAAAAAGCAGTTTGACTGATCATTTACGATTACCTTCAAGGCATCATCATAATGAAATCATAATGAAGATATAAGAAAAGATATGAGATCGATCAAGATAAAGTGCAAAATATCGTAGTCAATTTGATCAACACATAAAGCATAAATAAATGTACCGAGTGAGATCAAGTGATCTCGTGGCACGGTAAAAAATTTGCCAATTGCGCTTTTGTGGAACTAGCACATCATCAATGTGTTTGGTATTTCTATGTGGGTTTATGTGTATCTTTCCATGGGGTTGTATCAAAAGAAATATTTCACATAGCTCATGAGATGATGACATCAAGTGGTGACCGTCATCAACCCCTTAGAAGTGCAGTTTTAAAATGATCATCTCGAAGGTATCATATGCTTGGACCTTGCCATCCATTTGATGATAATGGACATGTAAAGATGTTCCTAAGCGAGGCTTTACCATAGAAGGTTATGGTGGAGCAAAACTTGCGAGTTTTTAGCAAGCGAACATGTCCAAGAAAGGTGTTCTAACTTGAGGCCGACATGATCTTCCTCATTAGATTCAAGTGAAATGAGCAAGTCAAATGTATGACCTTGATAGGTTTTTAATTTTACTAGTCTCAAGGTGGTTGCTTGGAGCTCAGGTTATAGGTTTGATAACGGTTCTATCAATGGAGATTCTGAGGTGAGTAGCTCGATTACATTTGCATTCTTGGAATACTATTTGATATTTGTCTTTTCTATGTGTAAGGATCTAGAACTTGTTTTATCTTTTGTACACGATCAACTTCATAAAAACAAAGTTCACATGAAATTATTATCGTGTTTTTAGGTTGGGTTTTTTGCCAGTTCTTCATTTGTAGAGAGTGTGAACCCCTACAGTTGTGGATCTAATTACATTGCATCATATCGGGTATTTCAATTAGTTGTTAGGTTCAACTTGTTATTCGTGCTGCCTAAAACTTGTGAAAAAATGTATTTAAATTTGTAGAAACATATTCACCCCCTCTAGGTTACCATCTATATCCTTCCACAATTTAGATGTGACCGAAGGTGATTCCCGTGGCGTCCCCCAATCCTAGTCTTGCTCCGACTGTGTCGTGTTTCTTCTGTGTTCCATGTCTTGTCTTGTATTGTGGGGCCCATTTCTCTTTCTCGATGGGACCAAGTCCAACTCAAATTTCCGATCCAACAAGCCACACATACGAAGACCGTACCCTTGTACCCATGTTGTTTCGTATCCCCCAATCGTTGAAACCTATGTGAACTCTTTTGTTTTATTCATGTTATGTCATTATGTAATGTATGTATGTGATTGTAATGAACTTCTTGTGCGAGTGTAACAATCGTGTAAATTAATGTATTGTGCCAATGAGCATGGTATGGGATAGAGTTGCATAACAAATGGGTATGAGATTGTGGTGCCTCCACCATGCCCTATCCATTTCTATCCTGAAGGAGGAATCGAGGTTTGGGAAAACAAATTAGTAGGGAAAAAACTTGCAGAAAAACTTGAGGCTTTCTATTTCTTTGGGTCGGGAGGCTTTTCTAATTAGGTATCCTAAGCATCTTAAGGCCCATTATATCTCGAACCCACTATCAGCTGCACGGCCCAATCTACCACCTACTCGTCGTCTATAAATTCATAAACCCTAGCGCCTCCCCTCTCCCTCCTCTGCCGCCGCCACCCACGACCACCACCCCACCGGAGCCGGAAGGGAGAGTTCAGCAGCGAAAGGCAACGATGGTGTCCGGCTCCGGTCTGTCCGCGCGTGTCGTGGTGGTGGACGCGCGCCACCACATGATGGGCCGCCTCGGGTCGATCGTCGCCAAGGAGCTCCTGAACGGGCAGCGCGTGGTGGTGATCCGGTGCGAGGAGATGTGCATCTCCGGCGGGCTGGTGCGGCAGAAGATGAAGTACCTCCGCTTCCTCCGAAAGCGGATGAACACCAAGCCCTCGCACGGCCCCATCCACTTCCGCGCCCCGTCCAAGATCTTCTGGCGCACCGTCCGCGGCATGATCCCGCACAAGACCGCCCGCGGCGAGGCTGCGCTTGCCAGGCTCAAGGCGTTCGAGGGTGTCCCGCCGCCGTACGACCGCACCAAGCGCATGGTCATCCCCGACGCGCTCAAGTACGTCTCCATCTGTTCCTTTCCTTAATGGCCGATTTGATTGGCTCTGTACTGATGAACTTTGTTGGTTAGGGTTCTGAGGCTGCAGGCGGGCCACAAGTACTGCCTTCTCGGTGAGCTCTCAAAGGAGGTCGGGTGGAACTACCACGAGACCATCAAGGTACGCTGTGTTGCCTCGATCGCTCTGCCTGTCATCTCTCTGAACACAATATTGTTCCTGTGATGCATGCATATGATGCCCTGATTCACCATGTTAGCTGTGGCTGTGTTTGAGGCTATGGCCTATTACTCCTGTGTAGATATCAGCCAAAAATCTATTGTTATATTAAATTAACTGCTGTTCAAATCAAAACTTAATTAGATAACTGTTGGTCACAGAATAAGTTATTGAATTGGATGACTATATTTTTGCAAATTTTGCAGAATCCACGTCTATTTCTCTGTCAATGTCCACGTTTTCCTGTCTGATTTTCCTACTATTCCATTAGTTTTGATTGCTTTTGAGTTCTGAGTATTACCTATTTTATGGTTTTACTCACTGAGCTGTGTACAACATGAGCCTGACTGGGATGATGCAAAAACAAGGACTGATGTCCTTTGATTTTTGACAAAGATGATTTATAACCAGCTACTTTTGACTAGTCATGTTATTGTTTTGACAGTAAACTTCAGTTGATTTTCTATTTTTCTTTACAATTCAATGGATTTCCCTCATTTTCTTTACTCATTGAGACGTATGCAACATGAGCGTTACTGGGATGATGCAAAAACAAGGACTGATGTCCATTGATTTTTCACAAAGATGATTCCTAACCAGCTACTTTTGACTAGTCATGCTATTGTTTGACATTAAACGCCAATGTGATTAAATGTTTTCCTTAACAACTTAATGAATTTCCCGCATACTTGTTTTAATCACTGAGCAGTTGCAACTTGAGCGCGATTTATAACAACCTCTGCTTTTGACTAGCTGTGCTATTGTTTTGACAGTATAGCCAATGCGATTTACTATTTATATTTACAGCTTAATGGATTCTCTTATATTTTGTTTTACTAACTGAGCTGTGTTGACATGAGAGTGACTGGGATGATGCAGAAACTAAGGACTGATGTCCATTGATTTTTTACAAAGAAGATTTCTAACCAGCTACTTCTATTGTTTCGACAGTTTTTGACTATTTTTTGTGCAACTTAATGGATTTCCCTCATTTATTTTACTCACTGAGACGTGTGCAATATGCGTGACTGGGATGATGCAGAAACTAGGACTGATGTCCATTGATTTTTCAAAAAGATGATTTCTAACCAGCTACTTTTGACTAGTCATGCTATTGTTTTCACATTAAACGCCGATGTGATTTACTATTTTTTCTTTATAACTTAATGGATTTCCCTCATATTTGTTTTACTCGCTGAGCTGTGTGCAACATGAGAGTGACTGGGATGATGCAGAAACTAGGACTGATGTCCATTGATTTTTTACAAAGATGATTTCTAACCAGCTACTTTTGACTAGTCATTCTATTGTTTCGACAGTAAATGCTTATTTGAGTCATTCTTCACAACTTAATGGATTTCCCTCGTCTCAAACGTTAGACATCTTGTTTTTTAATGGCTATGTTTGGAATGAAGAATAAAATGGGTTCTCATTGATTTTTGTAAGGATTATTTCCAGAACCACCTACATTTGTTCAATTTTATGGAGTTAACTTTTAACCTTTGGTTGTTGGCTTTTGCGGTTTGCCTTATGTTTGCTTCTCTTTAACTTCCAGTGATAAGCCTATGATGTGAGATTAATATTTGCTACTCTTGATGGGTAATTCCCAGTTGACGATCATAACCACCAAGATCTCTGAGGCCTCCTATGACAACAAGAGATTGCTTATAGTTGTTTAAATGTTTTCCGTACATTGTTTCAATTTTTATTTGAATAAAAAATTATAGAACTGGGTATCGGTCTTGGCCTCTTGGGTGCCTTTCTTTATCGTGCATTTTTGCAGAACATTTTTTGAACTTGCATCAGGAACTATTTGTTCTACTTTTGCTGGCAAAACATTCTTATTATTTCTAGTAGACTTATGCTTTTTGTGAAGGGGCTCAGATATAAATATTTGGAAAATTGACGATTAATTGCCTTGGCCTCCAATGTTAGAACGTAGCTAGCGAGTCTGTTAGGTATTGATTGGGGACGCCTTTTATGCTTTTTTTGAGCATGCCGCCTTTTGAGATGTGTATTTCATGTTTGTATAGATTTTAACTCGTAGAGTGGCTTATCACTTCTTGTGAATGATCTGGCAGGAACTCGAGGAGAAGCGGAAGGAGAAGGCTAAGGTCTCCTACGACAGGAGGAAGCAACTGGCCAAGCTGCGTGTCAAGGCTGAGAAGGCTGCCGAGGAGAAGTTGGGTTCTCAGCTGGAAATCCTGGCACCGATCCAGTACTAGTTTGCTGCAATCATTCAGCATCAATTTCGCTGGAGAATACCTGTGATCTTTATAATTTACCTTAGTAGCCTGAGCATTTCTGAGATTTCAAACTGCTGTGTATCTATAGTATTCCAGTCTGGTAGCAAATGGATTGTTTCTTTCTTGGCATTGTGAGAATTTCGGTACTGTTGTTATCCTTCATGAGATCCCAAAGCTGTTTCCTTTGTTCACCATCATTCCTGGTGCTCTGTTATGGTCATCTGGCAACCCCACAACCTCAAGCCAGCTGGTGTTTCGTTTTAAGCCCAGATATCTTGGTGGTACTGACATCGAGAAATTGACTGAGCTGGGGTGCACCAGTGGGGACTCGCAAACTTTGAATGTGCTGCTGACATGAAATGGAAATGTTGAATCACAAACTTTGTAGAACAGTTCGAAGGATTTGATGGTATATAGGTTGTTCGGTATGTGTACAACAAGGCTATTTTGCCTGCAGTTCCACTTCTAAAGGATATTAAGCTGTCAGTACTTACGCTCATATTAGGCTCATTATTGGGGGATTGGAATTACTCCCTCTGGTATTTTTTACTACGTATAATAGATTTGTCTTTTAAGTTAAACTTTATAAATTCTAACCAAGTTTAAAGGAAAGACCAGCATCAGCAATACCAAATCAATATCATTCGATCCAACATAGAATATATTTTCATAATTGTACCGATTTGGTATTACAAATGTTGATATTTTTCCTAGAAACCTGGTCAAATTTAAAATGCTTGACTTGAGATAAACCTAATCTGCCGAGTAACAAGGACCAGAGGGTGTACCACTGCAAAGCGTTTGGATCCACCAGTGCACCCCGTCCTGGTTTCCGAGCGTCCGACCTCCCGCCCTCGATTTTTGGCTGGAAATTCACCTCCCAGTGCTTGGTACTCCTTCGCTGGATTTTTCCATCTGAAGTCCAGAAGCGCAGGAGCAAGGCGGGCCAGAGAGGACTTTGGTTTCGACTCCAACCCTGTCCCATGGTGCATCTCCTTCTTCCCCTACCGTGTCTCTCCTCCGCTTTCCTTTTGATTCTCCTCTAAAACCCTAGTCTAGTGCCTAGACCAACTGGGACGCCTCAAGCTCGTATTTTCCTTTCGGTAACTGAATGCCTCAAGCTCCTTTATTTATATTCAATAATTTGTATGGAGCAAGTAATACTCCCTCCGATCCATAATAAGTGTCCCATATTATGGATCGGAGGGAGTAGAATCAATGGTCAGAGCACATTCTCATATTCAAACAACGATTGGGAAATAGACTTGATTCCAATTGGCAATTGCGACACAACCAAACTAGCTAATTCGGTTGCAATGGCACCGATCATATGAAAACACAGCTTATCATCTTGCTAACTATACTAAGGGTGTTCCTGGAAGGCTGGAACACAAAGGCGGCATATGTACATCTTGTTCTCGAATCTACAGACCACTGTTCGCTACAAGCTTTGGTGACCTGCATACAAGAAATGGCGCATGTCAGTAACAAGTCATGACAGCTTTCACAATTTTTGAATAAAATATAACCATAAACCTCTGGAGGCGCTACAAAATTAGAGAAACAATTATTTCAGGTATTACCCCTATTCTGCAAATAGGAGCGCACTTCAAATGTTGAACAATCAAATGATTTTGACTGTCAAGCATGTCCAGGAACAAAGGGACATTTTCTTGAATAATTGGAAGAATATGTATATGACCCAAATGATGCTCAGCTTGAAAAATACACCAAAATAGAGGCTTTCTTAGATGGCTATCAAATAGGTTTTCTTAAGGCATCCACTGACACTTTGTTTTGAGAAACAATATTATGCACACCAAATTTTCCTCCCATCAAACCATCGCTTTGTCCACCAACCTATTATCTCTCCACATTACAAAGAAGTGACATCTGCTTTGTTTATGAGATGGTTCAATGGCACATGCCAGCGCTTAATTCCGAAGCTGAATCTATATGTGTCAAAAAGTGATGGTGACGACAACAATTACAGAAGGAATTTTCCACAGCAAGCACTGTGTTTTGCACCATCCTTTATTTGTATACTTATCTCCAGGGTATGTAGGCAATTTTCCCCATATGAAATAGTTACCGAAGAGGCTAATTATGACTTACCACGAAGACCATATAGATTATTAACACCTGTACTTACGGGCTATGTGTGTCGGGGATGTAACCCCGGGTACCCCAAAGTTATGAGATGATTGAATTAATAAAGGAGATAAGAACAGGAAATAAATAAGAGAAAAAGAGAGGGCGATGGTCTGGGCCGAGATTAGCACTGCACAGCCCGAGTTTGCCTTTTGCTGGACCAAGACAGAACAGCCTCGGACGGGCCCAGGGCCGAGGCAGCACACCCTCGGCTGGGCCGGCCCTTCTCTTCCTCAGCTGGACCGAGCTTCAGCCTCGGGGCAGGCCGCGATCCCGGAGCGGAGCAGGCCGAGACATCCACCTCGGAGCAGGCCACCGTCTCGGGCCGAGACACTTTCCTCGGATGGGCCTCGGCACCACTCCAGCGTCCCGGATGGGCTGACCTCTTCCTCCCGTGTCGAAGCAGGCCAGCGCCACGAGCTTCAGTGGACCGACGTTGGTTTAACTCGGATGGGCCGAAGCCACTCCTTACCTCGGCGGGCCATTTATTCCAGCGTCGCCAGCAACTCGGCCTGGGCTACGTGCGCAGCGCGAGGTTGGCTTCGGGGCTTCGACCAATCTCGGTCGCTGCCATGTTACCGAGCCGAGTTGGCCTCGCCCCGGATCCATCGTTACCTCGGCTGGAGGGTTGTATCGACCGAGACACACCACCACCCGGGATTGCATCTCCAGCGCTGCCTCGACCACACCGCGGCACGAGCTCTTCACCGACCAACATCTCCGCACCTCTTCGACTGGATCATCTCCACCGACGCTGCTTCAACCGGGACATCCCAACCGAGTCATCACAAATATCTTCCTCGTCCAGTACGAGATGCTCTGCCACCTCCCGGAGATATCGGAGACAAGGGCTAGAAGACAAAGGAAAGGACAGCATCTACCGGAAATGCCGGAGACAGAAGCTAGAAGACAAAGAAGCCCATCCCATCGGAGTCAACTCTGCTACAGTACGTGAACAGTGTACTTGTGGGCCAGCCCTTGTCCCTTGTCCCCTGGGCTCTCTCTTTATAAAGAGCACCAGGGGGAAACCAGAAAGGCAGGCACGAGGACGCGCGGGTGCGCGAGAGACCCTTGGGCTTTTCCTCCCTTTACTTCTTCTTCTTCCTTGGGCATGCCACCATGGTTAGCTTGATACAGCTCGAGGAGCATTTGTAGCCCACAGCATATGAGATGAGAATACACCAAAGTAGGCTAGAGCTGCAGTAGGGGTTTTACCTCCCCACGAGGTCCCCGAAGCAGGGTAGATCTTTGTGTTTGCAGTGTTCTTCGTGCTCTTCGTGTGCGATTCCACCGCGCAAACCCTCTCCCGAATCCGCGAGCGTCCAATCGGCCCCAGACTAAGCCATCCCCATGGCATCTGCGTGATTCCCACCACGACAATGTGTGTGCGATTTTACTAACAGAACACAGTTCTGCAAACGTGGGAAGGAAAGGTGCCCAATTTGTTAACACTGACACACTAACCGTACAACACTACATCCTAGCACAGAAATCAACATTGTATATGATGGTATGAGAAGAGTGTATACTAGCAACACTCACACTGTTGTGGAAAAAATGAATTAACATTGAAACTTTCCTTTAAATATTATCACATCAACATAGAAAATGGTATCAACTCTATTGCAAATTAAGCTAACTTAATGTCTATGGTAAGAAGTGGATAAAATCAGTCTGCACAAGAGTCCATGCTGCTTACCTCATTTGTTGCTGACTTGCTGTTCCTAGTAAGAAGGCAGGCGGAGTTCTCTTAGATGTCGAACAACATGCTTCATTGTGGGCCTAGAAGAAAGAGACTCCACAGTGCACATGACCCCCAGGTTCATAATCTCAACCAGATCATCGTGTGGGGCCTTATCCCACAAGCCCTCGATGAAGAACTCACGAACTCTACCTCTTTGGATTAGCTTATTAGCCCAACTAACAATGTTGAAACCATTTCCATATGGAGAAAATGATGGATCCAACGCCTTCTTATCGGAGATCAGTTCAAGAAGTACAACTCCATAGCTATAAACATCAGCTTTATCAGACACACGGCATGTCATTGCATACTCTGGTGCGACATAACCAAAAGTACCAGCAACGTTTGTGGTTGCATGGGTTTCTGAGTTCCGGAGAAGTTTTGCTAATCCAAAATCAGACAGATATGCATTAAAGTCATTGTCGAGCAATATATTGCTGGGCTTAACATCTCGGTGCAGAATTCGGGGGGAACACTCGTCATGCATGAACGCAAGAGCCCGAGCAATATCCAGAGCAATTTTGTGAAGTATTCTCCAACCAATTTGCCTCTTAGTTCTCTCTTGTATGAACCTTTCCAAGTTGCCACCTGACAAGTAGTTGTATATCAGGAATGTCTCTTGGTCACTGATATGGAACCCAATGAGAGTGACAAGATTAGGATGACGACACCGCCCAAGGGTTTCAACTTCTGCTTGGAACTGCTTGGCACCATGCTGCTTCCCAATAGCGAGTCTCTTTATTGCCACCAAAATCCCAGGTGCAATCTCAGCTCTGTATGTCGCGCCAAAGCCACCACTACCAATGCAGTTGCTTGCATTAAAATTTCCAGTGGCGCGAACAACTGCCTCGTAAGTTAGGGAACCTCCAATATCAAGACCATGAAAAACCTTAACCTCCCTTCTAATACCAGAGCGTCTTGCTGGCCTGGAGGTCCATCTCCTTGTGCATATGTACAGGATGGCCATAAGCAACAAAACAACAATAATAGCTGATGCTGAAGCTATGGCAATAATCTCTATTGTTCTCAAGTGACCACCACTGCCGTTGCCATCAGGCGGCGTGTCTGCGTTCGCCTCAGTCAGGACCCGTGTGCTTCTGAATTGAGAGATGGCTGTAAATAATTCACTAGGCTGGTGAGGTGGATTTACCACTGAACTATTACCTGCCACCTGAAGTGATGACATATGGGAAGATATCTCCCCAGTGAGCAGATTGTTGGCAAGCAGCAGGACAGTGTGATTTCTTAGTCCAACAAGATCAACGGGAACCACTCCTGATAGAGAATTGGAGGACAAATTCAGTAACCTGAGTGTGCTCAGCTGACCCAGACCGGATGGTATCTCACCACTGAAATTGTTCCCAGCTAATGACAGAAACCTCAAGCTCTTGAGCTCCCTGAGAATGGAGGAAGGCACTTGACCATGGAGCAAATTTCTGCTGAGGTCCACCTTGACAAGAGAGCTGCAATGCCGTAGCTCCGGCGGAACGCCTCCGGCGAGCCTGTTCCCGGAGAGCTCCAAGACCTGCAGCTCGGCAAGCTTTCCAATCTGCGGCGGGATGAAACCATCCAACGAATTGGAGGACATCAGGAGCCGCCTGAGCGCCCCACAGCCCCCTATACCAGGAGGTATTCTTCCGGAGAGCTGGTTGCCGGAAAGGTCCATGCTCTGGAGCCCCTCGGGGAAGGTGTCCGGAAGGGAGCCGCGGAGGGAGTTGCCCGAGAGGTTGAGAACCTCCAGGTGCTGCAGCCGCCATACCTCACCGGGGATCTCTCCGCGGAGCCCGCGGGAGGGCAAGGAGAGGACTTTGAGCTCGGTGAGGCGAGCCATCGCCGGTGACAACTCCCCGGCGAGGCCCCCGCCGGGTCGGGAAGGGAGGGAGAGAGCGACGACCCGGGACCGCTCGTCGCACGTCACCGCCGTCCAGGAGCAGTGTTTACCGCCTGATTCCGGTGACCAGTGGCCGGGAACGTCGCCGGAGCCGGACGAGAGTCCGTTCTTGAGCTGGAGGAGCGCCGCCTTATCCTGTTCTTGGGGTGCTGAGGAGGAAGCGGCGGTGGCGAGAAGGTGAAGGACGAATAGGGTGGCGGTGGTTGTGTACCGGAGCGTGCTCCGGCGACGGGAGGCCATCTCCGACTATTCGTCGACGAGGTCCTGGCGAGCTGAGGCTGTTGAGTCAGTGTGAATAGAGAAATGTGGGGTGGCTGGTGTTATATCATGGCCGAAGCGACCACTGGAGTGTGATTAGAGGGAACTTCAGGGGCTAGCCTGTGAGAATCGGATGGCTTTTCTAACTTTTGCTTGAATAATTTCTCAATCTCGCCCCTTGGATTTCTTTTTACATCCTAGTACATTTTAAGATTTTGGTAAGAGCATATTTATTTGTCAGTTTTACCTTCTCTGTGTGTGAGCATAACAATGGTGAGTTTGTTTATTAGTATGCTAAGTATTTTTGTTTGTATTTGATTTTGAAAGGTCTAACCTTATTCACTGTGAGGTATGTTTGGTAACTACGTTTGTTGCTTGGTAATATTTAACTTCATACGGACTTGGGAATGCATTGTTTTCATGTAAAAAAGGAATGCATCATGTTGGTGCCAAAATTTATGTATATTCAACTGTTTAAAATGGTCAGGCCTGAATGTACGGGTGTATTGCTTTTGGGCCACATGCCGACGCAATGCTCCTGCAACGGTCCGCAAAACTTGACGCTAACGTTAAGTGGGCTAAAAGTTTGGGCTTCAATGCCTACCAACTTCGCTCATCCTACAATAGCGCAAGACGTTCTTGGCCTACTCGAGTCGTGGCCTTTTTCGCGCAAAACAATAATATACTCGCCACCGATGTTAAGGGTGTGTTCCTTATTGTGCATATACCAACGCTGCTCATGCAACGGTACACAAAACTTGACGCTAACGTTAACTGGGCTAAAAGTTTGGGCTTCAATGCCTACCATCTTTGCTCATCTTACAATAACGCAAGACGTTGTCGGCCCATTCAGGTCATGGTCTTTTCGCGCAAAACGGCAATACACTCGCTACCAGCGTTGAGCCAGCGTCTATTGCTTAATGTGTCTATAACAACGCGATGTTTTTCTACGGTGCACACACAAAAATGGCGTTAACGTCAGTTGGGCCGAAAGTTTTGGATCCAATGGCTGCTATTATCTTTGCTCACAACGCTCTTACTAATGTATCCATAGCTTTCTCGCCCAAACGTTAGTATAGTTGTTACTCGCTATATTTATGGTTAATGGCGTTTAGGCGTTCTCATTTTTCACCTCGCCATTTGGCACTTCTCAAAAAAAGGTTTGAAACTAAAAACATTTTCTACTTAGAAATCTAGCATACAGTGACTAGCCATATGTTGTGATGTGGCTCGCCAAAAGGACCAACCAAATTTAGAAAACTCGGCCCCTCATTTTAGTTGTGTGCGGGATCATGGTAGACATATTCTTCCATATGCACAAATTTTCCCCATTTTCACGTGCATTACTTTGGCACGGTTTTTTCAGAGAATACACACACACACACCATGATACAAACCTGAAACTCGGAAATGTCATTTTTGAAAGAAAAAAGTAAAAGGATCAAAAGAGCTGATTATAAATCCACCCCAGAAGTTTCCAAATAGACCCCCAGAAATATCGAATTGGCTCAGGCCACCCGTAGTTTACCAGTATTTACATTCATCCTTGCCAACTTGAGCGAGATGGGAGAAATGCAGACTCGACCAAATATGCAGACTAGTCCTCCATTCGGCGGGTGGAGCCATGGGTCATCCTCCTGGCCGTAATTAAGTTGGTGGACGAAACCGATAATAAATTTTGACGTTGCCGAGAAGGAAGCGTGCTGCGTGCCAGGTCGGACAAGGATAGAAAACTTGGACCGGCTGTCGATGTCTGCACTGCCGTGCATGGCTCGCCAAGGCGGGCCCACATGACAGCCAGACAGGCAGGCGACGGGATCTCAGATACTACTTCCTTCTTTTTTGTTTCTTCATCCATCATTTCTCGGTGTTGGTTGTTGGGAAGAAAATAATTATACACAAGGAAAATATAGAGACAAAACGAACGGGATGGTGCAGGCCTGCTCGTCCGATAATAATAACTCTCTCGCATAGTTCCAAGAAGAAATAAAGAAAGAAAACGTCGATCGCTTTTTCCCCACGCAGAGCGCCAGAGGGACGCCGTCCGTCCGTGGGGCCCACGTGACACCAGTCCCCCCCAAGTGTAGGTGCCGTTCCACCGCACGAGAACAAGAGGCCAAAGGAGCACGGTGTGGTTTGACAGGTGGGCCACCAGGTGTAGCGCGTGGGCTCCATCTGGCGGTCCAACCCAGAGGAGATCGGTGGACAAAGTCCATGACGCCATGTCTCGCCATCGGGGCGCTCTCTATCTATCTATCTATCTCCACGGAGGAGCCGAGCGCGTCACTGGAGATAGACGCTGACGGCGGCAGGAGACAGCGGTCGTTGGTGTCGCCGCGCTGACGTCGCTGCCGTGCCGGTCGTCGCGTCGGTCTATCTTGTTGAATGGAAACAAATTATTGCTCGTCACTTTCCAGCCGCACCACCGATTCTCTTTTACCACTTCCTATTCCCCGTTGCGATCTACGCTACTTTACAGGGTGAATGCCAAAGCTGTGGCCAACAATTCCTCCACGACCGAAAATTCAACTAGAGTTTACCCAACCGATTGAACGAGCCCTGCTTGCCTCGACCTTTTCTACTCCCTCCAGTACCAGTTTAACTAGCGGAGAAAAGAGTACCAGGGTAGTAAAAAATGTATACAGACTTGCCACACTAGTTTCAGGTTAGAGGGAGCACGAAAATTCAACAAGAGTATACATATGTGGAAAATTTTCACTGATGGTAGTTAAACACGGGCCTTTTTGTCCCAGTATTGTCTTATAACAGACAATTCACGGCGTCGTTTGTTCCTAAATGAACAACATTCAAACATACAATCAATCCGATGTTTAACAACAACTTTGGTACCGCAGAGACCGATGTGTGTACATTCTTTACGGGTTCTCCTAATAGGCTGTACTCATATCGCCCCACGCCTTGGTGGTCTCTTCGCAACCAGGAGCTCGAGAATGGCTAGCACTCAAGTTGCAAGTTCCTTCTCGTCATTCATTCACTCGTCATCGTCGCTGTCGAAAACAACGGCCTTCCGGCGATGAACCACCTGCTGTTTCCTTGGCGGGGAATCCTCGTCGGAATCCACCTCCCTGCGCATTTGGCTCCCACTCGCAGCCGACTCTCTCTTCCGCTTTGGCTCCTGCACAAGCAAGCAGCACCACCAGTTACAGTTTTCAGTACAGCATACAACTGCAACATGTCTTTCCTTTCAAGACTGCATGCGATCTATGCATTGTCAGAATATTCAGTTCATATGACTGGATGACAAGTTAAATGGGAATCAAGTTAACATGTCTCATTCTGCTTCTTTCTGTTCTGCTTTCCATCTCACTTTCAGATCAGTATGGCGGCACAGAAAAAATAAAATTATCTACCAAGTCTGACTTATAAATTTCAGTTCAAAATGGTGGCCATATTCCTAGCGTCAAAAGTTACCAGCAATCTTGTACTGATCTGTTACCAAGCAATTAATTCTTTCAATGCATGCCAAATGAGAGATCAGAGTCTTGCTAAATTTGTTTATTACTGCAATTCACCACATCGCCTGCATTGTAAGAGCAAAGTTGTAATTTGAGGCAAGGAAATCCTACCTGAATTTCTTCATCTGACATGGCAGCCTCCTCTTCCACGTCTTCCTCGTATTCATCCTCATCAAGCTCATCCCTACCACCAGCTGGTGAGTGCTCAATGTCCTCGCCTTCAGTTTCATACTCTGACTCATCCCTTTCACTCTCAGAGTATTCCTGACGTCTTGGTGGACGAGGAGGGAAGGATGGTTTGCTAGGGACACCTCTACTCAAATTCGACTGCCAACGTGCACAAAGTACACATGAGCATTAACAGTAATAGGTTAGTTTAGATGCGAAAATGTCTACTCGGCTACTCACCTTCTTTGCGCTAAGTATACGTCTTTCCCCTTCAGCCTCCAAGTCATCCTCAAAACGACCACGAGAGGCCATTCGCCGCGAGTTGTAGTGGTTATCGGTCTCCTCATCCTGCCAAAAAGGAGTATACATTGAATGGATTGTTGCCACATCTGGATACTACACGAAATAGCTAGTAATGGATTGGACATGCAAATAAAACATTCATTTGGCAAAAAGGAGAGAAAAGACAAACCCACCTCATCTAAGGCATCTTCCAAAAACCCTGGAGAAAGCTGCCGTCTTTGCCTGGATGGCTGTGTATATTTGCGGTTCACCTTTTCTCGTTTGCGTTGGAGCATTGAATGGGCGCGAATACTTTGGCCCTCAGCCTGTATAGTTACTATATCAGTGAAGAAGGGGAAATCTTGCTGAAAATGCATACATAATCAGTTTTTAACAGAAAAGGAAAGATCAGCAAGAACACGATTAATATGCCTCATTTGCTAAGGCACATAGAAACATAATATTGTTGCGTCTTTATAAATGGCTCTGGATATGATGTTTGGAATGTTGGCTGTAATGTGCCAAATAAATGCTCTGCACCCTAATCATCAGATTCGAAACTAAATCACAACTAAAACAAAATTTAGACCATTAGACTAATTAGGCTGAAAATTTCTGGATGGAACAAAAAAAATACGAGTAGAACTTCAGAAGTAAATAGTTCACTTATGATGTTGGTATGTAGTGGCAGAGTTTCAGACAAAATAATGGGGACTAACGCTGATTAAGTAGTGACTAGGCAATAAGTTTAAAGCTTCATCATGTGCTCTGTGTGTCAAATGGTTATCTATGGAGTGAAAACTATAAATTCTTATTTTGGAACTCATCCTCTCAGACTCAGGATCAAAAAATTGGGGATAAAGGAAAAAATTGTGAGACTCTGTCCTAATATTTTTTAGAACAGAAGCTGCTAATCCATGTCACCAAGTCCCGTCTTTTATCCAGCAGGGAGGGAAAGCAGTTTGAAGATCAACCAGAGAGGAGAGAGACAAGCAGAACAAAGGGCTGAACTGGATGGTGTTCTTTTCCCCCCTTTCTTTCTTTTCTCTTAAGATAATAGGGAACACTTTGCTTGTAGGCTTAATATGGTAAAAAAAATATGCTCTTCATGAGGTCCCCAGCACCTGCATGTGATGCTACAGACCCTACTAGGAAGTAGTACTTGTGGTATCTTAGAAAACCAATGTTGAGCTCTATGGCTATTCCCACAAGAGATACATGGAAGAGGACGTGTAAGACATCACAAGTGTTAATAGATCTGAAGCCTTAGCTTAAGCAGCTAAGTTGGACAGCACAATTCTACAAGTCAATGAACATATACAACCAGTGGACTAAATATTGAGTTTTTGTTACCTTTTCTTTTTCTTGCTTCACTCTCTCAGGATCCTTGGCATCAAACCATTTTTGCATCTTAACTGTTTTCTTATTCTGAGAATCAACAAGAGCAGTTAATAAACGATGTGACTTTGAAGACAAGGAAGATGGCATAAATCTCATTTTCTGTAAAAGTCTTCCTTGTGATTGTAAAACTCCCTGCATTACAGTTCAAATTAATCAGGTCAGTGGAAAAATATCGTTGAACGAGTATAAATAAACAGAGAGTCTGTAGGTAATGCTGTAGAAATGCAGAAAAGAAATAGCTTACTTTCCCAGCAGTCCTCAGAAACAGATGGGACTGATCGTGATTTGCTTCATGTACAGATATATCAAGAACTTCATTGCCAATCAGTAGCTGCATGGTTCCATCTTTCCATTTAACAAAGCGTGCATTACTTTCAACCTGCAAGAAATCAATGTGCAAAAATTCAATAATTGGTGAGGAAGACAAACCCAGTGATACAACAGCAAAATATTGAGGAAAGAATACTGCATATGAGCACCAACAATCAGTAACGACCTTCATAGGCTACTTACAATGATAAAAAGAGAAGTTTTGACAGGGAATTATGTGAGGCATAACAAACACACAGCTCAAAGGTGAGGTTTCAGATTGTGCTTCCAATACAACAAGCCAAACTGGAAGCACATACAAGATCCAATGCAATCATCATATCATAATTAGACTAGCGAGAGAATTCAGAAGATGGTGATGTAACATAAGTGCATAACTCAACCAAAAGATATCATAATACTAAAACTCACTTTGCTTTGGGTAATACTAAATCTACATGAATACCAACTACTTACAGATGTACTGCCATCAGCATTGTTAACAGTTCTCCACCGCACAATATTGTCCTCCAGTCTTATTTTTTTCTTGGTCCCAGATTCATCTGTAACGTAAACATCTTCTTCCACATACGTTTTGGGATCAAAAGGCCTTGGATCAATCCCCATAATGTTTGACACCTTGATCACATTCATCTACAAGATAATAAATCATTAGGGGTAACAAAACCCTACTTGCAAAGCTGCAGGGGTGCATAGCTATTCGGTATGGATCATGACATTCCTATTGAAGACTAGATAGGATGACATGGTTTTCTATCTAATATGAGCATGTCGTGCAGAAAAAATCAATGACCAGACCAACAGTGAGCAGCATGGACAAGGATAGATCTAACTACTTTTATCAAGTATAGGAATGTTGTTCCATCACAGCATGAGTTCTTCCCTTTGTGACATTTTATTACATACCAGCCAGGTGCGTACCAGGCATAAATAGAACATCATCCATTAGATTATTAAGTAGTCACAAGAAAGTCATAATAAGCAACGTTGTGCATGCAAATATGCACGCGGGCTTAGGAGAACAGGCTTATACAGAGAAAGTCCATCAAATGATAAAATACATTCAATTATATCATCAAAAAAGACAACAATGGGAATGGATTCATGGTCAAAGACCGAAAGATGTGCTTTAAATCTGTAGTCAACTCACTTTGTCAGGTCGAGCTGGTGGCTGCTGAAGTGGAACCATCAAGTTCAACGGTGGTCCAACTGGTTTCTCTTTTATTTTCAGTTCACGGTTGTCGTCCGATTCATACGGCATATCACCATCACCCTCGACATAGTCTGGCTGCAAGTCTTTCTCATATTGCTCTTCATCCTCCATAGGAGATCTCTACAAAAGAAGAATGGTGGAAAATTATGACGTGCATAGGGCATATGATAAAGCTCTAAAATAACAAGATTATTGGTAATATATGTGAAAATTCATCAAATATGGTTGGGCGCACAAGTCAATATTCATGCAGAACAAATACAAAAAAATGTAGGAAATGCAGGAAAATAAGGTGTTCACATGACCACTTAATAAAGCTAGGATTTATGCAGGGAAGTATGAAAATCAAAAGTAAAGTGGGATAAAATAATAAAAAGGCCAGAAAATTGCCCACTGCTCTGTATCGATAGAAGTTCAGTTAAACTAACTTGAACCGCATTATCTCACTATTACCCAGTAATCAACTATAATATTGCTGTCTAAAGTCATAACTAACTGCAGAAAGTCTTGCCACTAGTGGTAACTCTGTTTAAGATCTCTTCTGGAGTTCTGATATTGCCACAGTTTACCTAGCAGGATGGAAAACAAAGAAATGAAAATTTGGATCTTACATGTAAATCTTCATCAATTTCATCCTGGGCACGATAAGGAGCAGGTTCATCTTCATCACTATCACCAAAAACATCGCGGACAACTCCATGATCTCCTTCTTCCTCCACTGGCGAGCTGTGTAGTGAGATTGTGATATGAGTCACGACACTATTCGTGAATATCTATAAACAATTAGTTAGTCATCGAACCGATCACTTAGTAATGCCAGGCCTTGAAAGCATATAATGCATGATTTAACAAGTAGCATTCTAGCTTTCCTTGCCTTGGTTTTCTTTGAGGAGCTTCCTCATCTTCAGGAGCTTGAGTTCCATAGTAATTATCTTCTGACCCCTCCGATTCGGAGGCAACAGCTCCCCTTCTTCTGCTAGCAACTGCCTGCTGCCCGTAGCCATCATCTTCACTTTCCATGCCTCTTGCATCAGTTTGCATGACCCCGTCGCTCAGTTCTCTTTCTGGCGAGCTCTGAACCTTTTCCACGTCACTTTCTCCTTGCTCAAGATCAGCAGGATAGGCCTCTGCTTCACTCTCCTCTTCCATCCCAATTTGCCCCTCGCTCTCACCTTCTCCTTCAGCTTCGCCTTCCCCTCCATGCTCTGCCTCGCCTTCCCCTTCGTCCTGGGTGAACACATCAGTAACCAAATGCACACATCAGATAGCTTTACTTATGTCGATGAAGAATTAGGGCATATAAGGAAATCTAAAGAAACCTATCTTTAACTCTCTAGCAATAATTAAGGCAGCAGGTAGTTTTTCCAGATCACTTGCTACACCGCTCAGAATTCCCAATATAGGCACAGATTCGGCCACTCAATAATTGGCAGATTGGCATACATACACACGCACCTCCTAGAATTACGAGTGTTCTACTACATAATGTTTCAGTTAGATTTCCGGAGATCAATGAAACAGAAATCTGCCCAATTTCTCAAACAACTACAGCGTCAATCACGACTTTTCCGAGAAAAAAGCTAAGCCCTAGCCCAGGATGGGGAGTAGAGCAGGGGAGATCAATCAGGGCGAGAGGGGGGGACTGGGATGTGTCTTACCGAGTGGTAGGGGTCGTGGGCAGGGCCGTGGCTGCGTCCGTCGTCTTCTTCCTCCTCGTCCTCCTCTTGGTCCAGGTCGTGGTGGTGGCGCTGCTGCTGCTGCTGTGGCGGCTCCTGGTCGTCCTCGTCGACGACCTCGACGGGATCCTCCTCCTCGTCCTCCGACTGGTCGCCGAAGAGGTTCTGCATCATCTGGCTGCGCGTCGCCTCATCGACATCCCTCTCCCTGTCGCCGCCCGCCATCGCCGCCGCCGCCGCTATCTTTCCGGTTCGAGTTTTGTTCTTCTCTTTCCGCTCTGAGGTGAGGTCATATGCAAGAAGAGAATTGCGTGCGGGCCAGCTAGATCGGGATGTGGGACCCACACGTCATCGACTTACAGGGAGCTCAATTTTGTATAAAAGCGAATTAAGCTTCATGTGTGAAATAGGTTTTTGTTTCCTTTTTGGATTTCAAAATTTGCTTTTCCTTCTTTTGGTAAATGGTTGGATGACTTGATGTCATTTAATTAAGTTCTTACCCTGATATCTGCACATATAAATGTCCATAGTCCTCATTCTATTTGAGAAAAAAACATATTCTGGATGCAACGTACAACAGTACAAATGTGTTGTCTGCTGGTCCGAATTGCTGTATATGTTTCACTTCATGAATAATCTTTAAAATTATTACTCCTATAGGAATGGTTTTGAGCACACATGACCTGGTTAGTAGTAGAGGCAAAAATGTACTTTATTGACAAAATATTGCTGACTAAAATCATTGAGCACTATGGATCATCTTGCACTTATTTTTTCATGGTGATATTGCCAACAATGCTCATGTATTAATTTATTATTTTGCCATGCTTAATATAGAGCCGCTAGATTCTTTTTAGGACAAGAGCAACAAGGTACAGTAGATAGTATAGTGGAACCATTGTCTTACCACTCAATAAACACATCCTAAGAGCATCTCCAAGAGCTTACCTAAAATATGGGTTGGCAAATTGGTTTTGGGTAGAGGAAAGAGAAGGTTTAGGTAAGCCAAAAAAATCTGGTTTTCTAGCTTACCTAAAACTGGATACCCAAATTGACATCTTACACGTAGGACCCACATGTCGGTGAGTTAGTCTATTTTTCAATTCCTTTTTCCTCTCCCCTTCTTCCCTAACGCGACCGAGGCAGAGGAGCGGCGAGGTCGGGGCGGCCTGCAAGGGCGAGTGCGGCGGCGCCGGCCTTGGTTCGGTCGTGCGCAGCGGCCGGCATCCTCGTCGGCTAGGTCGTGTCTGCCGGTGGCCGGAGGAGCTGGGCGGAGGTCGGGAAGGGTTGGGCGGGGTCGCCGACGGCTCGATTCCGGCTGGGCGGAGCGGCGCGCGTACCGGGAGGAGGGCGTCGGGGGTCGTGGCGACCGGATAGAGGTCGGGGAGGGCAGGGCAAGGCCGCCGGCGTCGAGAATCGGCCGTCCCGCACCGAGATGTGTGAGCTTGATGCGGCGGCCGGGGCGGCTCGATGCGGCGGCGTCGCGGCGCGCCGGTTGCCGGAGAAGGGCGGCGGGGGTCCAGGAGGGTGGGGGCGAGTGGGGGCGGCGCGGCAGTGACCGGAGGTGGCGGGGACGGCGGCGGTGCGGTGGCCGGAACGGCCGGAAATTTCAGCGAGAAGCAGTTTTTTCTTCCCGCCACTGTTTTATCCTACGTGGTTGTTAAACCAATCCATATAGGTATTCAGCTTTGCATTGCTATATTTGCCAATTCTGAGCTAGAATTTAGGTAAGAACCTAAAAAAAACTGCTGGAGACCACTTTTAGGTAGGCTCTTGGAGCAATTTTTTTGCTCCCAATACCTAAAAAAGCAGTTTTTAGGTATTGAGAGCAAATATAGGTAAGCTCTTGGAGATGCTCTAAGTTTAGAATTCATATAATTTATATCTTGTTTAAACTTGGAGGGCGTATATGAGATGATAGCCTATTGTGTCTTATTTCATTTAAGCATAAGTTTAGTCTTAATTACTTGAGGTTGCTCCGAGATGAGATTGATTTGGTTGTAAATCAGATTAAATAATTGGTTCGGACATATGTTACTTTTGGATACCCCATGATGTATACAAACAAGATTGGGAAGTAAGTTGTGAGTATTTCTTTTACCTTTGCGAGGATTGTTGTGTATGGGATTGTTGTGTATGGGACGTTAAGATAATTGAAATCTAGGAGAAAACCAACAAATCTTCTATATCTAAATAGCAAAGACCCACTACAAGTAATTCTCTCAACATGCAGCTATGCCACATCATCTGTCCCCACTAACTCATTTTTTCTCCACATGAAACCCATCCACATCAGCAAGTTTTCCACGTCATCCAGTTCTCAGAATTAGCACCAAATAATTCCACCGCAGAAATCTGTTTCATCTACGTTGTCTATTGTTTGCATGGAAATATTTCATTTCCGTTTCCTCATTGATTGATTCCACCACCGAAAGGCATGGGAATATTTTATTTTCGGTTTCCTCATTGTAGCAACCTCTTCACGTTCTGAAACTGAACAGGCACCAGGCACAGTACAAGAGGCGAGCCTCCTCACGATTTCATCCCAGGTCGCAATGTGCCGCTTTGCCTCCTGCCCTCCTGGCTCGAGCTCTGTTTCCGCTTGCTCCTGCAAGCACCAATTGAAGCCAACCCAAACCGGCCTCTCTGCCCTCGCCTACGACATCCTCAACAATGCCAGAATATCATCGGCAAATTCCTCTCTTGGATCGACGCCGCCCACGATTTACCCACAAGTGGCATCCGTATGTTTTATTTCTTTATTCTCTAATCCTATGGTCACTCACCATACTCCATCCCCTCACTTTTGCATGTGTTCAAAGGGCAATCCTGTCTGCCCACTACACGATTTCACATGGTTTCTGCAGAGCTCATTCAGAGAAATTGGTTCTGCTTTGGTGATTATCCACACATCAGCAGTTGATAGATTGATAATAGATCCATGAGTTCTTAACCTTCTGTTTTGCATTTTCAGATCCACTATTGTTGTACATTAAGTGTTTGGAAAACTGTCAAGCCTCCAAATTTGGTGTGTTATTATCGACTTCTCTTCCACACCATCCATCGATATAGTTTGGCATCTGCAATGAAAAGAAAAGGTATTTAAACTTTTAAAACTTCGCAACTATTTTCATACGAGCATTTACGCTATTTTTTCATGTACCTCGCTATATAATTGCTGAGGTAGCTTATGACTTTCGATATATGTGTATGAGAAGTATTTACTGATTTTAAAGTTTGAAATGTCGCCTAACGCTTCTATATGGGGATGCTTGCCCTTGGGTCAGGCGGCAGGGTGGCGAGAGCATGGCTGCCGAAGTGCCGAGCAACATGGCAAGGCCAACTCTGTCGACTCCATATGCGGTTGCAATTGAGCTACCGCTACAACGACCCATGCTATCGCGCCATGGTCACTAGGATCAGCCACCAATTCGCCGTTATTTTGAAACGCGTCATTGTGCACATGGATGTTCAGGTGCAGTACTAGGCTTTTGTACCTTCTCATATTGGGACAGTTTCTTATTTTTTAGTTGCCAGTTCTCAATCTGGACTTTTGCATAAATGCTAGAAATGATGAATATTAATCTTCCAACTTTAACCAATTTGTATCCTATATTCCTATGGTGTATCAAATATTCTCATACATCCTAACATCTTAGTAATTTTCTTGCAGGGATAATCTTTCAGTAATTTGGTGTACTGGACATGGAGACTTGGAGCAGCGAGAGGGACACGGTAATATTGCTGACACTAATATCTGACTTGGTTCTATATGCCTCAATAGAGCCCAATTTATTTCATGTTCAAATGATCTTGACACTTACACTAATCTTTTCGTTTGAGCTGTCATATCAACTTTAACGGTTGCAGTTTACATTACAGAGGAGAAGACAACTGTTTTTATTGGGGAACAAAGGAGAAGACCAATTAAAATGATGTTTGTCTTAATATGCGCAGCTGGGAGGATCAAATGAAATTAGCAGATTTGAAATCTATATACAACAAAGTCTACAAACAAATAAATTTTCTTTTGCACCATTTGTACATCAAATCGTTGTGTAATCATCATTAAGGGTCTTATACCGAGCTATTGCTACAAGCATTTCCCGCCGCAACGCGCGGGGTATTATCTAGTTCTAAAACGACGATAAACCAAAATCCGAGTTTACTTCAAACCTAATATGTTTGATTTATTTTAAACCCGTTGCAACGCACGGGCATTTTGTTGTTTGTATAAAAGCGAATTTGGTGTACAATGAAAAGTGGTACGAAGTTACTTCCTTCCCTACATGAGTATGATTTTCTCCAGCAAATATAAATATAAATACTCCCTCCAATTTATACTAATTATCACAGATTTAGTATAAAATTAATATAGATCAAAGAGATTAGGATAAATAATGAAACTTCTCTTTGTCTAGTACGATCTTTTTAACCCAATGTGGTGATTCTTCTACACGCGTCTACGGACCCATGGCACACATGAAGTCTATCCCTCCCGCCAACGCGAAGGTCTACTACCGCTTATGGTCCCCGTCCGCCGGCGTGCAGTTTAGGTCAAACAATCCGGCGATGACACCGACGATGACAACTCACACGATATGGCCGTCTCTTTGGCCGTGGCGAGAGCAAACGTATCGATCATAGACGGGGCGCCAGGCCGAAGCATTTGTACCATCGTTACGAGGAATAGGGCCCGCGCCGAGGGATCTGAGGTGGGAGCCACATCGGAGAGAAGCGCGCGTGCAAAGTAGGATGAGAAGCAGAGTTGGAGCCGGGGGGACATGCACATAGGGAGGAATAGGGGATTTGAAGGAGGGGTCCAGATGAAGAAGATTGACCTGACGTGTGGGTCCCATTTCCAAATGGGACTTATGACTATTTTAATGACCCAGTCTATCCGCTCCGTCTAATTTTGCCAAGTTGATCTGAAAGGTGGCCCAAAATGGTTTAACCTGAACAAATCACATAATTAGGAAACTAGTGATGTGTCAACAACTTGCCCTAATACGCAGCGGTTTACGTCATTTTAAGGGGAAAATCACTACAACCGATCCGATCTTTTGTGACAAAAATCCTATTGATGATATTGAATTTGTCACTGATTAGCCATAATAGGTGACACGATTTTCATCTTTGTCACGCATTAGTGTTAATGCATGACGCACAGTTTTGTTGTCACAACAACCGTCACGGATTACTCCGGGTGACGGATTTAG
Source organism: Poa pratensis (assembly GCA_947311845.1). Lineage (NCBI taxonomy): Eukaryota > Viridiplantae > Streptophyta > Magnoliopsida > Poales > Poaceae > Poa > Poa pratensis. Next base: position 100,215,130 of record CAMZMU010000052.1, read on the forward strand.
GGTGTCATTATGCTCGTCACTGATTCATTGGGACGGAAATGTCAGATAGTTAAATAAAAGTTAAAAAAAATAAGTGGTTCGATGTGTTTTGAACCGGCGACCATTCTAAAAAAATTAGAGATGCACTACCGCTGCGTTAGAGTAATGTTTTTGTTCGAACTTTAGAATTAAACTTTTTTAAAGTGTCTACATGTGTAATATATACTATATACCTAACAGATCTCTGGTGTTATTTTCCTTTATCAGCGATTAATACAACGCATGTTCGCATTGTCAACGGAGCGTGGGTGCGAGTTAGGGCTGCGGCAGGAGGGGGTTTCACGGCGGCGTTGCCCTGGTGATCTCCGGCGACGAGATCAAAACAATCCGCCCTACGGGAAGACATGTAGAGGTTCACGGCAAGAGCAGCGGTGAGTTTCGGTTAGATATCGTGCTTGATTGTCTTATCAAATTGTAAGGTTTTCGATTAACAATCGGATCATTGTTTGTAGCCAATGAATCGAGATTGGATTAATAATGCAACAAAATTCACAACTGCATACCTCGAGGGTACAAAGGAGTTTATGCAGTTTGTTCATGATCATGGTAACGGGGATTCAATATTGTGCTCATGCACTGTATGTCTTAATTTGATTCGGCGTACTCAATCGAAAGTTTATGGTCACATAAACAAAAATGGTATGTCCACCACATATATAAGGTGGACTTGTCATGGGGAAGACATGGCAGACGAGGATGACCACGGTGCTTATGAAAGTGACAACGATGATGAAAATGAGAATGACAACGGTAATAATGATGATGATATTGTTGATCTGTTACAAGATCTAAAGAAGACAGGGGAGAGAGGTCATGCTGAACCTAATATCTATTCAAATCTCCTTGAACAAGCGAAGCGAGAGCTTCATAAGGGATGCACCACAATGACAAGGCTGTCATTCATTATCAAGATGCTTCATATCAAATCGTACAACCGGGTCACAAATAGATGTTTCAATCAATTCCTTGATTTCTTATCTTCGGCATTGCCAGGTGTGGATATTCCTAAGTCTTATAATGAAGCAAATAGTGTTCTTTCTGAAGTTGGACTTGGTTATCAGACCATTCATGTATGCAAGTTTGATTGTGCTTTGTTCTGGGAAGATCATAAGGACGATACACATTGTTGTAACATCCCAAAATTTTGGAATGTTTTAAAAATCACTAAAAATTGAAACTTTTGTTTTGAATAAAATAAGTACTCGAAAACTGATTTGAAATCCCATATATTACCTTCAATTTCTTAATAAAACCCTATTTACAAATTGTTTTGAATTATTTAAACATACTCTGATTTCATTCATTCATATGGATTTGAAATGATTTTGTTAACTCCTATTCAAGATTTGTAATTGAAGTATTTTATTAAAGCTCATATTATAAATGGTATCTATATTAAAAATGATTTATCCAAACCCCTTTAAATAAAATATTTTGTGTCAAATTATTTTAACAAGTTTATCATATTGATATTACTCCTACTAATTATCCTTGTATTTGAAATTTTTGCCCAAAGAACTTATAAAAAAACCTAATTTAGAAAATGACATAAAGGTGTATATAAAACCTTTATAAATTAATTTGAACTTTCAAATTTGAAAAGGTTTGGGATAGTGTGTTTGTAAGTTTTAAAAGAAAGGTTTTAATTTTACAAATCTATAGAAACTGGTTCGATTTGATTTGGAATTTTAAAACAAAAGATATAAAAGAAATAGGAAAAACAGAAAAGGAAAACATAACAAAAAAAAAGAGTTAATGGGCCAAGCCCAGCCAGCCGCCGTGCTATCTACCGCCCGCGCGCCACCAGCCCAGCCCGTCCGCGCACCCCCTCTCTCACCGACAGGTGGGGACCACCTGTCGGGGTCGTCTTCCCCATAACCGCCACCGCGCACGATCCCGTGACGCCGTCGCCCACCTCGCGCACGATCCCCACTCACCCGAGCCACGAACCACACCCTCGACCAGCGCCTTTAAATCTCCACGCAGTCCTCCCCATTTCCCCTCTGCTCCCTGTCCAAATAGCGCCGCCAGGCCGCTCAATTTGCTCGCTGGAGTCCGCACTTCCCGCCGCCGTCCATCTCCATTTCCGGCGAGGTGAGCAGCCCCCTAGGCCCCAGACCCCTCCCATCTTCTTCCTCTCCTCCAGCGCACCTCCCTGACCCCTTGCTCGATGTTTTTGCGCAGCCGTATCGCCGTGGCCGTCCTTGGCCGAAGCTCGCCGTCGCTCCGAGCATCTCCGGCCGCTCCTCCCCGCCGTTGGAGGATGGGATCGACGACGCCACCACCCCCATCCTCTTCGCCGCGTCGCGCTACACGCCGTCGTCGCCTATCCACGCTCGGGGAACTACCGGAACACCGTCGCCATCCACGCCCGAGCCCAGCGCCGCCGCGACCTCCATCTCCGGCAACCACGGCGCCGCCACAGTGAGCCTTTCGCCCCAACCATCCGATCTATTTCAACGGTTAGGATTAGATCTTTTAGAACGAAGAGGTACGGTTAGATCTAGGCCTTTCGATCCAGATCCAACGGCCCAGATCTGATCACTTAAACACGTCAGCAGCCCAGTCAGCGTCCCAGTCAGCGCCACGTCGGATCCAGTCAGCGCCCGCATGGAAATTAAATTTTCTATTTAGAATGATTTGGCAGTTTTGCAGAAAGGTCCCTGCAACTTCAAACCATCACAACTTTTTACTGGTTTAGCCAAATTTAACAAACTTTATATTTTTGAAAAGCTCTGGACTTGTAGAATCTTTTAGAATCATTAGTTCACTGTTTTGGCAAAGTTAAAAACATTCAATTTTCAAATGAGAGATTTGAGTATATTTGGCATACCTTTATTTTTATAAGTCCAAAAATTTCAAATAAAATATTTTTGGAAACCTTAGGTTCTGTAGCATAACTTGGTCACTTTTAAAAATATTTTTGAATACTTTTAAACTGTTTTAAAAACCAGATGCTCAATTGAAGTATTTTGGTTATAGTTTAAAACCTGAAAATTATTTCAATATGGTTTCTTTTTGAAAAGTAACCCAAATAGTTGCCTCTGACCTGAAAGACCAAAACCATTATTTTAGAAAGGTTTGCCAACTCAAAATTATTAAGTGTTGTGTTTAAGATCTTTCTCAAAACATTGTGTTGCAAAAATCCTTGTGTTAGAAGTGTTAAACCTTTTTCCAAAATTCCTCGTGTGACCATGTTGATCCAAACCAACCTTTTAGAACCCTTGGAACACCATAGCAAGTTATATATGACATCTATGATGTTCATACATAATTGCTTGACCATCCTTTAACCAAAATGGCAAACCCTAAACCTAATCATAATAATTCTTTTTGCATATTGAATTATGTGATGAACCTCGACCAAAGTTTTGTGAAGACCCTGATATGCATGTTGCTTTTGTATGTGATGATGTTGTTGAATTGTTTGTTTACTATTGTGTTATCTCTATGTTTAGATTGTACGGAGTGTCTCACGTGTTGTGAAGAGTGTTACTTCAACTCTTCAGTTGGCCAAGGCAAGTGACACCATAAAAGTCCTACTACTTTTACTACTATGCACTTAGTGTTTTCAGTAGTATGCATGATAGGTTTGTTGTTGAAATCTTATATTATGCTATGCTCCTATTAGTGTGTAGCCATCCCCCACCCAGAACTTTGTAGTATGGAACTTAGTATAGTCATGCTATGAAAAATGTTTTGATTAGTTGGATAGTGATGAAAACTAATAACTAATCAATGAACTACCTGGGTGCTGGTTGGAGAACCATGGTGGGTGACTACTCAGGGGGTCCATGTCTATGGTTCATGTCTATGGTAATTTGCCCTTGGTGGAAGTGCACAATTGTGGAAAGTCACCCAGGCTTAAAGAGATTGTAGACTCTCCTTGTTCAGTAGCTTCTAGTGCAGCCACATGTCATATGGGCTCTGTCTTGATCAATTAGGTTGTGAGACCCTGGTTCTGTCGTGACCAGCAGATGTAGGGGATGATAGGTTGGAGTGGGTCCGACGTTGACTCCGGGGAATTACTTCTGAAAGATCTCGTCTCGGTCTTCTCTTTTCCATTTCATAATTGGTTCAATGGAGGAGGAAATGATTGGGTCTTGTGGTGAAAGTGCACACCCTCTCGAGAGTAAAAACTGAGTATACTTAGCCGTGTCCCCGGTTACGGACATTTTGAGCAACTTGACCGGGAAGCTGTTGAAGATCTCCTCATCCCAATTTCTAAATTAAAACTTGAGGGTGAACAAGGGATGGGAGCTCACTGATGTCTATCGGTGGTGCTTGTGAGTAGTTGTCAAAGTGTTCACTGATGTCTATCAGTGGTACTCTTTGTCTAAGATGAAAATTGTTTTACAAATGATAGGATAAAACTGGCTTTATGCAAACAGCCTCAAAACTCCACTTAGCCAAATATTCATGTAGATAGGTTGCCATTTATATCCACATAAGTGTCATCTTGCCATCACAATTCAATTGTGCTGACCCATATAGTTGGGCTGTAACTCACCGTTGCAGGTCCGTCAGACGATGAGTGAGGTTGCGACAGGGTTTCGAGTCTACAACCAACATGCTTGCCTGTGGCACATGAAGATGATGGGCTCACTGTATCATTTGCTTTCCGCTGTGTGTTTACTTTGGTTTGAGCTAGCCTTCGGCTATGCACCTTGTATCGAATCTTTTAAATTCTGGATCATCGTGTAATATACTTTGATACAATGTTATGGTATTGCATCTCAAACTGTGTGTGCTAGCAAGTCGATCCAGGGACTAGCACGTTACACGGGGAATCCCAACCTTTGTTAAAAGGTGGGGGTTCTACAGATGGTATCAGAGCACAGTGTTGCCTGTAGGTTCGTGACCCTAGGTTTGGATAGAAATAGATTTTGGCCATAGGATTGAAAAAAATCTATTTTTATTCAGTTTCTAAAATATATACAATTCATGGTACCTCTTCTTGTACTCTCGTCTAGTATCTAACTTCTGAAAGTATCTGTTTTTGTTTTAGATGACCAGCCTCATCGAATCCATCAAGAAAGGACCAGTGATGACCATGACTCTACAAAGTGGGACTGAGTTTCCAAGAGCATTAAAGGATAACATGAAGAGCTTGGGTTTTGAAGGAGAAGCAGTATACAAAGGATTTCCTTTCATGGATGAAGGTCAAGAGTACTGGTGGGTGCAACTCCACATATACAAGAGCAAAGGCGATGACCACAAGACCGAAGGTTGCTGTTTGTTCACCAATCCAATACTTCAAACATCATTCTTTGATTCAGCAAGAAGTGCAGCATGGGAGGCCATCGAGTACCTTGGAAGAAGACTTCGATTTAGACTTCACAACACCCAGAAGCACCTTGATGAACTCAAGGAAATAGAGGAGGAAATCGACGCACAGAGGCAGGAGATGGATTTGGAGAAGGATGCTCTCATCGAAGACAAAATGAAACTTGAGATTGACAACATGAAGTTGGAAGCCAAGATTGAACACCAGGAGGCACAAATTCTCGAACTGCAAGCCCAGTGTACCCATCTTCTTGAGAAGGAGAATGAGAGTACTAATGCTTTGAAGACCACTGTGAACCAATTGAAGACTGACATAGTGAATATGGCTTTGGAACTCTCCAATCAGGAAGACCTGATTCGTTCTAAGGATGCCCAGATTGCATCCATGAAGTGAAGAGAATTGAAGTAAGGGGGAAGAATATGTTGGCAAGGAAATGTATCACCCTGTTTACCTTAGATTGGACCCCAAATTAGTCTTATTTGAAACCACGTTATGTTAATGTATTGATCATATCAACCTATGTGGTATGGCAATACTAGTTTGCTTGTTAGTGTGTTGAACCATGTTGTTGTGACATTTGCTTGATATGAAATTGTTTGTCATGTTTTGTTGTGTGGGTTGTGAGGGCTTTTAGTTTCCTCCCTCCTTAGATCTTTCTATCTCTATCCTCATCTAAGCTAAACCCACAGATGCCTCCTCGACGCGATAACCACAACAACAACAATGGAGAGAACAATGAGAATAGCAACAATGGGCTGCAACAAGTCATGACCCAACTCATGCAAGTGATGACCCAGATCTTAGTGAACAACAACAACAACCCACCTCCACCACCACCCCCTCAAGTGGACATGCTCACCCGATTCCTGAGGCTAAGGCCAACAACATTCACTAGCGCCTCAGAACCCGTTGTAGCTGATGACTGGCTACGCTCCGTTAATAAGAATCTGGTGACCATTGGATGCACTGATGAAGAGAAGGTTAGGTTTGCAGCACACTTGTTAGAAGGACCCGCCGCTAGCTGGTGGGACAACTTTCAGATCACTCACCCAATTGAGGAGGTCACTTGGGAACTATTCCAAGAAGGTTTCCGCACTGCACACATATCAACCGGCGTGATGAGTTTGAAGAAGAGAGAATTCCGCAACCTGCGTCAGGGTAACCACACCGTTGCAGAGTACATAGAAGAATTCAACAATCTGGCACGCTATGCTCCAGACGACGTTGACACTGATGCCAAGAGAAGGGAGAAATTCTTGGATGGTCTGAATGATGAGTTAGCCATTCAACTATCGGTTGTCTACACACCCAACTACCAGTCACTACTTGATAAGGCCACTATCTTGGAGAACAAACAAAAGCAGGCTGAAACCCGGAAAAGGAAGCACAACTTTGACAAGTACCACTCTGGACCACCTCAGAAGATGAGTAGTTTCCATGATGGCAGTAATAATTCAGGATTTCACAAGCATGGTGGCAATGGACATCAGCATGGAGACAATGTGCATCAACATGTAAGCAACGACCACCACAACCATGGCCACCACCATAATGGAGGATATCGAGTCGACAACCACAACAGAGAGAATAACCACCATGGACAACATTGCCACAACCCTTCGGAGAAAAGGGATAACAGCCAGGTGCAATGCTACTCATGTAAGAAAATGGGACACTACTCCAATGAGTGCCCAGAGAAGAAAGCAGACCAAGTTAAGCCAAACCCATTCAAGAAGGTACATGTGAATCATGTCAATGTGGAAGAAGTATACCATGGGCATGAAGATATGAACAGTAAGTCCAAGATCAATTAATTGTTCAAGCACTCATTCATTTGAAAATGTCAGTACATACTTTATGTGTGAACCCATGAGGATGAAGCATAACTGAGACAACTAAAGTTATAGCTGACCTATAGAGTCACCTCGACACAAGAAACAAGAAAGTTAGACGACCCACAAAAGTTCCTTTTAAGGGTGGTAGCCACCCAGATACCCCGAACCTATCCCTTTTGCTAGCCTCTGCGAATCTCGGGGACGAGATTCCTTTTAAGGGTGGTAGTCTGTAACATCCCAAAATTTTGGAATGTTTTAAAAATCACTAAAAATTGAAACTTTTGTTTTGAATAAAATAAGTACTCGAAAACTGATTTGAAATCCCATATATTACCTTCAATTTCTTAATAAAACCCTATTTACAAATTGTTTGAATTATTTAAACATACTCTGATTTCATTCATTCATATGGATTTGAAATGATTTTGTTAACTCCTATTCAAGATTTGTAATTGAAGTATTTTATTAAAGCTCATATTATAAATGGTATCTATATTAAAAATGATTTATCCAAACCCCTTTAAATAAAATATTTTGTGTCAAATTATTTTAACAAGTTTATCATATTGATATTACTCCTACTAATTATCCTTGTATTTGAAATTTTTGCCCAAAAGAACTTATAAAAAACCTAATTTAGAAAATGACATAAAGGTGTATATAAAACCTTTATAAATTAATTTGAACTTTCAAATTTGAAAAGGTTTGGGATAGTGTGTTTGTAAGTTTTAAAAGAAAGGTTTTAATTTTACAAATATAGAAACTGGTTCGATTTGATTTGGAATTTTAAAACAAAAGATATAAAAGAAATAGGAAAAAACAGAAAAGGAAAACATAACAAAAAAAAAGTTAATGGGCCAAGCCCAGCCAGCCGCCGTGCTATCTACCGCCCGCGCGCCACCAGCCCAGCCCGTCCGCGCACCCCCTCTCTCACCGACAGGTGGGGACCACCTGTCGGGGTCGTCTTCCCCATAACCGCCACGCGCACGATCCCGTGACGCCGTCGCCCACCTCGCGCACGATCCCCACTCACCCGAGCCACGAACCACACCCTCGACCAGCGCCTTTAAATCTCCACGCAGTCCTCCCCATTTCCCCTCTGCTCCCTGTCCAAATAGCGCCGCCAGGCCGCTCAATTTGCTCGCTGGAGTCCGCACTTCCCGCCGCCGTCCATCTCCATTTCCGGCGAGGTGAGCAGCCCCCTAGGCCCAGACCCCTCCCATCTTCTTCCTCTCCTCCAGCGCACCTCCCTGACCCCTTGCTCGATGTTTTTGCGCAGCCGTATCGCCGTGGCCATCCTCGGCCGAAGCTCGCCGTCGCTCCGAGCATCTCCGGCCGCTCCTCCCCGCCGTTGGAGGACGGGATCGACGACGCCACCACCCCCATCCTCTTCGCCGCGTCGCGCTACACGCCGTCGTCGCCTATCCACGCTCGGGGAACTACCGGAACACCGTCGCCATCCACGCCCAAGCCCAGCGCCGCCGCGACCTCCATCTCCGGCAACCACGGCGCCGCCACAGTGAGCCTTTCGCCCCAACCATCCGATCTATTTCAACGGTTAGGATTAGATCTTTTAGAACGAAGAGGTACGGTTAGATCTAGGCCTTTCGATCCAGATCCAACGGCCCAGATCTGATCACTTAAACACGTCAGCAGCCCAGTCAGCGTCCCAGTCAGCGCCACGTCGGATCCAGTCAGCGCCCGCGTGGAAATTAAATTTTCTATTTAGAATGATTTGGCAGTTTTGCAGAAAGGTCCCTGCAACTTCAAACCATCACAACTTTTTACTGGTTTAGCCAAATTTAACAAACTTTATATTTTTGAAAAGCTCTGGACTTGTAGAATCTTTTAGAATCATTAGTTCACTGTTTTGGCAAAGTTAAAAACATTCAATTTTCAAATGAGAGATTTGAGTATATTTGGCATACCTTTATTTTTATAAGTCCAAAAATTTCAAATAAAATATTTTTGGAAACCTTAGGTTCTGTAGCATAACTTGGTCACTTTTAAAAATATTTTTGAATACTTTTAAACTGTTTTAAAAACCAGATGCTCAATTGAAGTATTTTGGTTATAGTTTAAAACCTGAAAATTATTTCAATATGGTTTCTTTTTGAAAAGTAACCCAAATAGTTGCCTCTGACCTGAAAGACCAAAACCATTATTTTAGAAAGGTTTGCCAACTCAAAATTATTAAGTGTTGTGTTTAAGATCTTTCTCAAAACATTGTGTTGCAAAAATCCTTGTGTTAGAAGTGTTAAACCTTTTTCCAAAATTCCTCGTGTGACCATGTGATCCAGACCAACCTTTTAGAACCCTTGGAACACCATAGCAAGTTATATATGACATCTATGATGTTCATACATAATTGCTTGACCATCCTTTAACCAAAATGGCAAACCCTAAACCTAATCATAATAATTCTTTTTGCATATTGAATTATGTGATGAACCTCGGCCAAAGTTTTGTGAAGACCCTGATATGCATGTTGCTTTTGTATGTGATGATGTTGTTGAATTGTTTGTTTACTATTGTGTTATCTCTATGTTTAGATTGTACGGAGTGTCTCACGTGTTGTGAAGAGTGTTACTTCAACTCTTCAGTTGGCCAAGGCAAGTGACACCATAAAAGTCCTACTACTTTTACTACTATGCACTTAGTGTTTTCAGTAGTATGCATGATAGGTTTGTTGTTGAAATCTTATATTACGCTATGCTCCTATTAGTGTGTAGCCATCCCCCACCCAGAACTTTGTAGTATGGAACTTAGTATAGTCATGATATGAAAAATGTTTTGATTAGTTGGATAGTGATGAAAACTAATAACTAATCAATGAACTACCTGGGTGCTGGTTGGAGAACCATGGTGGGTGACTACTCAGGGGGTCCATGTCTATGGTTCATGTCTATGGTAATTTGCCCTTGGTGGAAGTGCACAATTGTGGAAAGTCACCCAGGCTTAAAGAGATTGTAGACTCTCCTTGTTCAGTAGCTTCTAGTGCAGCCACATGTCATATGGGCTCTGTCTTGATCAATTAGGTTGTGAGACCCTGGTTCTGTCGTGACCAGCAGATGTAGGGGATGATAGGTTGGAGTGGGTCCGACGTTGACTCCGGGGAATTACTTCTGAAAGATCTCGTCTCGGTCTTCTCTTTTCCATTTCATAATTGGTTGCAATGGAGGAGGAAATGATTGGGTCTTGTGGTGAAAGTGCACACCCTCTCGAGAGTAAAAAACTGAGTATACTTAGCCGTGTCCCCGGTTACGGACATTTTGAGCAACTTGACCGGGAAGCTGTTGAAGATCTCCTCATCCCAATTTCTAAATTAAAACTTGAGAGTGAACAAGGGATGGGAGCTCACTGATGTCTATCGGTGGTGCTTGCCATGAGTAGTTGTCAAAGTGGTTCACTGATGTCTATCAGTGGTACCCTTTGTCTAAGATGAAAATTGTTTTACAAATGATAGGATAAAACTGGCTTTATGCAAATCAGCCTCAAAACTCCACTTAGCCAAATATTCATGTAGATTGTAGGTTGCCATTTATATCCACATAAGTGTCATCTTGCCATCACAATTCAATTGTGCTGACCCATATAGTTGGGCTGTAACTCACCGTTGTAGGTCCGTCAGACGATGAGTGAGGTTGCGACAGGGTTTCGAGTCTACAACCAACATGCTTGCCTGTGGCACATGAAGATGATGGGCTCACTGTATCATTTGCTTTCCGCTGTGTGTTTACTTTGGTTTGAGCTAGCCTTCGGCTATGCACCTTGTATCGAATCTTTTAAATTCTGGATCATCGTGTAATATACTTTGATACAATGTTATGGTATTGCATCTCAAACTGTGTGTGCTAGCAAGTCGATCCAGGGACTAGCACGTTACACGGGGAATCCCAACCTTTGTTAAAAGGTGGGGGTTCTACAATTGTCCTGTGTGTGGGCTATCTAGATGGAGAGAGAATAAAGGAAATAAAAAGATTCCTCACAAGGTGCTACGATACTTTCCCATTATCCCAAGGTTGCAAAGATTTTTTGAGTCCAATAAAAGTTCTATATTCACAAAGTGGCACAAGGAACAGAGGGTTCCTGAGAAGAATGTTCTGAGACACCCAGCTGATGGTAAAGCCTGGAAGCACTTTGACAAAGAGTTTGGTTGGTTCGCAGATGATCCATGCAACATCAGGCTAGGAATGGCCACAGATGGATTCAATCCATTTAGAAATATGAGTAATGCATATAGTATGTGGCATGTGTTTGTCATTCCTTATAACTTTCCACCTTGGATGTGCATGGATCAAAATAATTTCATGATGTCCCTTCTTATCCCAGGAAAAATTCACCGGGGAAAGATTTTCATGTATTTATGCAGCCACTGATAAAAGACATGATGAAGCTATGTAATGGTGTTACGGCGGTTGATGTCTGCGCAGCTGATCCGTTTGAACTGCATGCTGCGTTTCTTTGGTCTATACATGATTATCCTGGGTATGCCACTATGTCTGGCCGTAGCACAAGAGGCTATTATGCATGTGTGCACTGCGATGTGAATCCTTGCTACGAGTCTTTGAAAAACAAAATTGGATATGTTGGCCATCGTCGATTCCTTGATATGGATCAACCGTATAGGAAAAGCAGACTTTTCAATGGAAAAGTTGAGAATAGAGAGGCACCAAGGAAGTACACAAAAGCAGAATTAGAGGAGAAGTTAGCAAGAGTTGAGGATTAAACACCAGGAAAAAATCCATGTAATAAGAGAAAGCGGGTCCCAGAGAAAGGTAAACCAACCTGGCATCTCAAGGCTAGCCTACATGATCTACCATATTGGCCTAAACTGAAGATAGCACACAACCTAGATGTAATGCACATTGAGAAGAACATATGTGAGAATATCCTAGGTACACTTCTTGAGATAGAAGGAAAAAATAGGGACACTTTTAGCTCCAGACTTGATTTGCAGAAATTTAACATTAGGAAAGAAGTATTGGTTGCAAGATAATAAGGTTATAGTTACGAAGCCCCCTGCACCTTGGACGCTTAGGAAGGAAAACAAGATAAGGCTGTGCAGGTATTTGTACAATTGTAGATTCCCATATGGGTATGCTGCAAACCTAGCAAAATGTGTGGATATTGCTAGCGGTAAAATAACTGGTTTGAAAACGCATGATTGCCACATGCTTCTGCAGCGTGTGTTGCCAGCAGGGCTGAGAGGAATTGTTCCAAAGCCAATGTATGAGGCTATAGCTGAATTGGGTACATTTTTCAGGGAGTTGTGTGCTAAAACTCTGAGAGTTGAAGTGCTGCAGCGGATGAAGGTTGAGATTGTTTTAATTATGTGCAAACTTGAAAAGCTCTTCCCCCCTTCATTTTTCGATATAATGGTGCACTTATGAATGGATCAGTATGGCCACCTAGAGGGGGGGTGAATAGGTGCTACTCAATTTTTAGCTCCTTTTCGAATTTAGGCTTGACACAAAGGTAAATTCTCTAGATATGCAATTATGGTGAATTTACCTATATGACAAGTTAACACTAGACTAAGCACGATACAAGTAATAACTAGCGAGTAAGGAGTAACCGAACGGGAAGCACGCGGAGACAATGATGTATTCCCGAGTTGCTCCTTTTTAGGGGGGTACGTCTCGTTGGAGGGGTGTGAGTTTCAAACTCAAACGCCACGAATGGCCTCACGCTATTCTCCGATGAACCTTGCCCAAAAGCTCGGTTCACCTTCCACTATCGGAATCCTTCAAGGCGGAATCCGGAGCCCTTACAACAAACTTGAGGCTCAACCCACCAAAGGATTGGGGGCTCCCAAGCACCACAACACCTGCTACACAAAAGTAACAAGCAAGTGAGTACAACAAGATGCCTAGGTTTTCCTAGTGGAAACCCTAGGCTCAAATCCCTCAAGTGAATGAGGGGGAAATGAAGAACGCTTCGGTGAAGTAGTAGATCCGGGCCTTCTCCTTCAATCCTCCAAAGATCAACGAGTTTGGGTGGAGGGATTGGGAGATCTAGTGATTCTTGAGCTTGCAATAATGGTGGACTTCAATTTGGGTCGAGCTGGCTGGCTGGAGGTAGGTGGAGGGGTATTTATACCCCTCCCAAATTTGTAGCCGTTGTAGTCCACTTAGATCGGAGACTCCGGTCCAGGAGGGACGAAGACTCCGGCCTGGGCGGAGACTCCGGACCCCGAGGGGGCAGAGACTCTGACCTCAAGCGGAGACTCTGGGGTCACTCCGGACCAACTCCGGATTGAAGGCAGAGAGCGCCGTCTTGTGGAGCTCTTTGCTCCAAAACTTGATGGGTCGGAGACTCCGGCCCCTGAGCACCCCTGAGGCCGGAGACTCCGGCCTAGCCATACATATTACAATCTCCTTTTTCCTTGACAATTGTTTCGATGCAAAGTATAAATATTTCTTTTGATTCCTGCACCACTTAACATCATATTAGATATTTCCTAGTGTTGTTGCCTAACACACAAAACACATAGGGGACATAAAATATGTTCTTTCAATCTCCCCCTTTTTGGTGTTAGATGACAACACTAGGATTTGCAACATAGCACAAAACAAATATCGACAAGTTCCACAAAGGATTTGAGAAACTCCCCCTACATGTGTGCATATAAGTAGTCTGCATTGGAATACAAATGCTCAATATGTAGAAAAAGGGGCAACTCACAAGTAAGATTGGAACAAGATAAATTTGCATAAACATGAGACATATCATGAGAAAAGGGTTGAGATAAAAGGAACCATACCTTGTGCATAATATTGTAGAATATAGACCAATGCACAATAATACATCATAATAAATGATATCATCTCAACCATAGGTAATATGAAATCCACATAGTCTCACACCACAAATAGTAACATAGTCTCACACAATAAAAAACCAAAGCAAATAAGTTCAACAACATTAAATGGACACAAGCGCAAAGAAATGATAAAGGCACAAGCTTGTGTCCGACCCATACAAATCCCACGGTGAGAGAGCCTAATAGAACTACTTCCCCCCCTTTGGCATCAAAACGCCAAAAAGGGAAAAGAGCGATGCTAACGTGTCCCAAGGAGATCACTCATCCTCTTCATCTTCGCCGGCATCATCACCACTTGCTTCTTGGGTCTCCTCCTCATTGTACGCTTCATCATCATCCTCATCATCATCATCCTCATCATCATCTTCATCATCATCCTCTTCATAGCGCATAGGAGCCTTGCCGGTGTTGCGAGAAGACGAGGGCATGGAGGTAACATCTTCATAGTCACCCCAAGGAAATTCGTCCACCTTCCATTCCTCAATAGGAAGAGTAGTATCGGACTCCGGTGATGCGGGGGTACCTTCGGGGCGAGGAGGGGTCTTACCACCGTTGTTGCACTTGCGCAACTCTTTGAACATCTTGTGTTGGTTGGAAAGGATGTGCTTCCTCTCAACATAGCCATCATAATTTTCCTTGTGGATGGCAATCCCCATACAAAGCTTTGCCTTTTACCACCAAGTGAGGTGTTTCACCTCATTATTGACTCTTTCTTTGCCACCACTATTCCATGATGGTGGAGTGGCATTCTTCCTTGGGGAGTGGTATGAATGGCTAGCACTTGGAGGGTTCCATACCTGTGTTGCTTGAAGCGAGATTGATCGAGTTGTGGGACCTTGTTGAGGATAAGCTTCATGACATAGGGAGCATACATATGATTCTTCTTCTCATGAATAGCAATGTTGATCTCACACTTGATATAATCCATCACATCAATCTCATACCCATGGCAATTTGGTCTAGCAAGGTATGTCCTGTGGGCATGATGCATGAGATTGACAAGTGCACCACGGATAGCATCCGTATTCCCCGCTTGGGGTGCAATGCTCCAACGAAACATGTGAATCAAGATATTGTAGATGGGCTTGAGTCCTCGGGTGGTAGCAATGGCACCCTTTTTAGCACAAAGAGGGGCAAGAAACTTCTTATCATAATCCACCCCTTCAACATGCATCCTTCAACCAACAGAAATGGAAGCTCCTTTGAACTCATAGCCCAAAATCTGCCCAAACTCTTCAAAAGTTGCATTACACTTGAGAGGGCCCGTCATCCAAGTCATCTTGGTGTTCTCCTCCGGTCCTAGCACAAGAGTGGCAAAGAATTGTTGGACCATCTCAATATCATAGTTTTGTTGGGTGAAAATGAGCTTCTCAAGGCCTAGCTTTCTAGCCACCCAAATTACCTCCACAAAGTATTCCTTCTTGGCCAACACTTCAAACTTCAACGGTTTCTGAGGGCACACAAGGGCTTTTGGGTCCAAATGGGCATAGATTTCCTTCATGATGAGCTCTTGCTCCTTCCTCCAAAAGTGACCATCGGTTGTGTTGTTGGGCATATCATAGAACCTCTGCGCCCTCATGGTTCTAAAATCCTCCTTGTTCAAGTCCTTCACGGTGGTCATGTTGTAAAACTTGGCCTTCTTGGCCCTTTCTTTTCGAAAGAGAGCAGCCTCCTACCTAGCCCTTCTTGCATCAGACTCCTTTTGCTGCTTGGCCACACCACGCTGCACATACCGGTCGTTCTCTTCATCATAGTCCAAATAGTCTCTTCCCTACTTCTTTGATGCTTTCTTGGGCTGTGATGATGATGAACCCGAATGGTACCTCTTGTTATCTGTGAATAAAGAGTAGATAGGTAGCAAGGAGGTGAGCATACATGTCCATGGATGCCAAAAGAAGAAACTAAGTTGGAATTTTTTCCAAAAATTTGATCTTGACCGGAGTCTCCGGTCTCAGGGGCGGAGTATCCGCCACACCGGAGTCTCCGGTCAGGGAGACCAGAGTCTCCGGCCCTAGGACTGGAGATCCCGATCTAGGTCAAATGTGAGGGAAATTTGTTGCAACTAGTTTCTAGAGATTGCATTTGCCAGCATGAAGGATCTACACCATAAGAAACTAGGGAAACTACTCTCCAAAGCACATCTAGGTTGAAACCCTAGAGAGAGAGAAGAGTGTACCCTTGTCCTTCATGGTGGAGGTCAAACAGAGGAGAGGAAGATCCCCAACGCTTGAGGAGAGGAGGAGCTGGTGGCACGGCGGATTCCGGCGGCGGGGGCAGCCGGAGGCGGTCCTTGAGTCGGCGGCGGCGGCTGAGGAGGTGTTGGGGTCGGGGGTGTGTGGGAAGTTGTGGCACAACTCCCCACCCCGATCCCCTTTAGAACCCAGCAATACTGCCGAGACCAGAGTCTCCGGTCCAAACACACCGGAGTCTCCGGCCTGGACCGGAGTCTCTGTGTTTGGAACGGAGACTCTGCTCTGACCGGAATCTCCGGTGCGGACACCAGAGTCTCCGGCCCCATCGACTCAAAAATCCCAGATTTTGTGGGGGGCATATATGTTGCAAGAGGAGCATGTTTTTAGGATAAGATTTGGCTTAGGTTGAGAGCAATGTCACTGATGGTGGGATACGCACTTGAAAGTTGCAACATCAAATATAAAGGCCAATTCCAAGTGTTTCTCCCAAAAATAAAATAAAGGTCTAGAAAACCCAAATAAATCCAATAAATCCAAATAAGATCCAACTCCTCACAAAGAGGAGGGCGGTGGCTAGGCCACCATGTATGAGTTTTATGGCGTGACACCGCGAAGATATATCTTGGGTTCACAACCACACTCGTCATTTAAGCTCACAATTCATAGAACGAATATAGAGAAGCAAATGAGTTCTTAATGTCGGCATAATGGGGGGAGGGATAGTCCAATGTATTAGGACCGCACTCCCCCTATGTCCATGCCTACACCTAAACACAATAGATAGTCAAGACATAGGTGTGTGATGGTCAAGCCAAGCTCCTTGAATCCACGATATTTAGCTCATTCCTCAAATAAGTGAATCTTGCTTCATCAAGAGGCTTCGTGAAATATCGGCAAGTTGGTCTCTTGTGGGAACATGGCCTAGCTCAATATCACCACGGGCAACATGATCTCGAATGAAATGATGACGAATCTCAATATGCTTGGTTCTTGAATGTTGCACCGGGTTGTGGCAATCTTGATAGCACTTTCATTGTCACATAAAAGAGGCACTTTGTCACAATTGACACCGTATTCCTTTAAAGTTTGCCTCATCCATAACAATTGGGTGCATGCACTTGCGGCCGCCACATACTCGGCTTCGGCGGTGGAGAGAGATATACAATTTTGCTTCTTGGAAGACCAACTCACCAAGGAACCACCAAGAAATTGGCAAGCCCCGGAAGTTGACTTCCTATCATCTTGATCACCGGCCCAATCCGAGTCCGTGTACCCACGAAGAGAGAAAACCTTGTCCTTGGGGTACCACAAACCAAACTTTGGGGTATGAATCAAATATCGTAGGATTCTTTTGACCGCCACCATGTGGCTTTCTTTAGGAGCGGCTTGGTACCTTGCACACACCCCTACACTCAACACAATATCGGGTCTAGATGCACAAAGATAGAGCAAAGAACCAATCATGGAACGGTATACCTTTTGATCGACATCTATACCCTTTGGGTTAAGTTGTAGATGAACCTTGGTGTCCATTGGGTGCGCTTCTCCTTGACACCTATCATATCAAACCTCTTGAGCATGTCTTGGATATATTTAGTTTGAGAGATGAAAGTCCCTCCCTTCAATTGCTTGATCTCAAAACCAAGGAAGAACTTCAACTCTCCCATCATGGACATCTCAAACCTATCGGTCATAAGCTTTGAAAATTCATCATTGAAAGCTTTGTTAGTTGAGCCAAAGATAATATCGTCCACATAGACTTGGCATATGAAAAGCTCCCCTTTTACTCTCTTGGTAAAGAGAGTGGGATCGATTTGCCCAACCTCAAATCCACGGTCTACTAGAAGCTCTCTAAGGTGCTCATACCACGCACGTGGAGCTTGTTTAAGTCCATAGAGCGCCTTATCGAGCTTGTAGACATGGTTAGGGAGTTTGGGATCCTCAAAACCCGGTGGTTGCTTAACATATACTAATTCTTTAAGTGGACCATTTAGAAAAGCACTTTTCACATCCATTTGTTGCAAGATAAAATTATGATGAGATGCATATGCAAGGAGGATACGGATGGACTCAAGGCGAGCCACGGGAGCATAGGTCTCTCCAAAATCAATGCCTTCAACTTGAGAGTACCCTTGAGCCACCAATCTTGCCTTGTTCCTCACCACCATGCCATGTTCATCTTGCTTGTTCTTGAATATCCACTTAGTGCCTATAACATTGCGGCACTCCTTTGGCTTCTCAACTAGCTTCCACACTTTGTTGCGCTTGAAGTTATTGAGCTCTTCATGCATTGCATTCAACCAATCCGGATCTTCAATAGCTTCAAAGACTTTCTTTGGTTCCACAGGATATGTGCGCTTGATGTTCACTAAAGTTTGCACATTGTCTTCTAGTCACAACCTTGCTCTTCAAGTCACCAATAATATTTTCCAACAAGTGTTGTCTTCTTTCCATGGTCTTGACATTTCTTGCATGACGACGGGTCGATATCCTCACGGAGCTAGGAGGATCTCTTGATCATTTGTGTCCCCGTCTTGACCGGAATGATGACCTTGGTCTTCAATGTGCACACCTTCATCACTAGAAGGAGAGGATGGACCTTGGTCTTGATCATGGCTAGCATCAACAATTGGAGAACTTGGTTCTTGCGTAGCAACTTGATCAACTTGAGGAGGGTCTTGAACTTGTTCTTGGCTTGGTGCATCATTTGCTCCACGGATGGTGCGGTTCCACTTGTGATGATGAATGCTCCACATGGGTGGAGCTTGGTCCTTCTTGAGGTGCCTCATGGTGGATCTCGATTGGGCGAAAGAATCCCACGCCCATTCGCCTTATTGCATCTTGAGGTTCCTCATCATCTACATCACGAACATGAAATTGCGCCACTTGGGAGCCGTCATTCTCATCGAACTCCACACTACAAGATTCTACAACGTCCCGAAGGACTTGTCGTAGATTCTATAAGTGTGGGATTCGGCACCGTAACCAACAAAAGTACCCTCTAAAGCCTTAGACTCAAATTTAGATAAACGATAACCTTTGATCTTATAGAAACACTTACAACCGAACACCCGGTAGTAGGAAATATTGGGCTTGTTGCCGGTAAGCATTTCATATGGAGTGAACTTCTTTCCCGTGCGGAAGTAGAGCCGGTTAGATGAGTGACATGCCGTGGAGATGGCCTCGGCCCACAAGAAAAGTGGGGTCTTGAACTCCGCCAACATAGACCTTGCCATATCCATAAGGGTCCGGTTCTTCCTCTCGGCTACACCATTTTGTTGAGGGGTATACGCAGCGGAATATTGATGACGAATTCCCTCTTCACTAAGAAACTCATTTAGGGTGTAGTTCTTGAACTCGGAGCCATTGTCACTTCTAATGGCCAATATAGGGACATTGTGTTGACGTTGAACTTCATTGGAGAAGTCGATGACGGCTTGTTGGGTCTCACTCTTCGACTTGAAGAAATAAACCCATGTGAATCTTGAATAGTCATCAACAATCACCAAACAATACTTCTTCCCACCAAGACTAGGTTGAGGCACGGCACCAAAGAGATCAACATGAAGAAGTTCCAATATCCTTGTTGATGAAATGATGGTCTTGCTTGGGTGGGGAGAATCATGCATCTTTCCTTCAACACAAGCCCTACAAAGACGATCTCTAGAAAAAGAAACATTCTCTTTTAGTCCAAGAATGTGGCCACCCTTGTGAAGACTTTGCAAAGTTCTCATATTGACATGGGACAAGCGGCGATGCCACAACCACCCCACGTCGGCCTTTCCGAATAAGCACATCGCTTGAGAGTTGGTTGACTCCGAAAAGTCTACCACAAACAACTCATTTTCGACATACCCAACGTAAGCGACCTTTAGAGTCTTGCTCCACATGAGTACCACAATATCAATATCAAAGTGAACGGCAAAACCCATCTTATTAACGGCACGAACGGAAAGTAAATTGTAACCAAGGGACTCAACAAGCATGACATTCACAAGGGTGATATCCCTTGCATACTACCACCTTGCCAAGGCCCTTACCTCCGCTTTAGAATTATCTCCATAAGTGACGGTTAATTGATTTGTATTTGGTCTCAACTCCGTCATGATCTCCTTGCTTCCGGTCATATGACTTGTGCATCCACTATCAATCACCCATTTCGACCCACCGGAAGCATAGTCCTACAAGAAATCATTGCTTGGTTTTAGGTACCCATCTTGCAATGGGTCCTCTTTTGTTAGCAACAAGGGTCTTAGGAACCCAAATAGAGTAAGCAATGAAACCATCATAAGGACCAACATATTTAGCATAAACATCCCCATAATAATCAACATAAAGAATATAGTTGGGGTTAGCATGTCCCGCAAAGTCACTACGAGGAGTGTTGCCCCTTGTGGCATCACCACTCGCAATGGTAGTCTTCTTTGCTTGTGCGGGCTTGGCCTTCTTCTTGTTCTTCTTCTTCTTCTTGGCAACATAACCAAGACCCTCTTTCCCAATGTGTGGCTTTTGCATTTGCAAAAGATCATCAAGAGGCTTGCTTTGGGAATAGAGGCCTTGGCAAGTTCGACCTTCAACCTAGCATTTTCCTCAATGACATTTGCATGATCACAAGAAGTAGTAGAGGAACTAGGAACATTAGTTTTAGATGATTGAATTTGAAGTTGTTCAAAAGACTTGGTGAGAATAGAGTGTTCACTCTCCAAGGCCTTGTGAGCCTTGGTGAGCTTCTCTAGCTCCTCGGTTAGTCTATCATGACCAACACCAAATTCAACCTTTTCTTTCTTGTAAAGCTTATATTTTGCAATAGCATGGTCACGTTCTTTAATGATTTGAGAAAAGATTGCATTTTGTGACTCATCAAGATTTTCAAGTTTCTCTTCAAGAGAAACACGAAGCTCATGCTCTTCCTCAAGAGCCATTGAGAGCGGCAATGTCATTAGCATACTCTCTTTCAAGTCTCTCCTTCTTCAAGCTCCTCTTGAATCCGCCCATAATCGCTCATAAGAGCTTCAAAGCGTTTCTTGGCTTCACCTTGCAAGTTAGTCATGAAACGATCCAAAGCAACATTTTCTTCCTTTACTCTAAGACTCATAAGATCATCCATTTCATTTATAGTCTTGGAGGAGGAAGGAGATGATACCTCGGTGGCTTGGCCATGAACACTTGGCGGATTGGATGGGACATTCTCATTGGGGATTCGAAGAGAGATGATGATGTTGATGAAGTAATGGCAATAGCGGCCACTTCACTTGTGGTTTCTTCTTCATCGCTCTCACCCCCGGACATGTACTCCTCTCTTGTCACCAATACCATTCTTGAAGGAGGCTTCTTGTTGGGAAGGTTCTTCTTGAAGAAAGGTTTCTTGCTAGGGGACTTTGAGGCATTCTTGAGAACAAGCCTTCCTCCATGTTCTTCACGGTTCTCATAGGGACATCGGCAACATAGTGATATCTATCTTGGCAATTGAAGCAAGTCTTCATCTTTGGGTTGCCCTCCTTGAACCACTAGATTTGAACTTTTGCTCCACTTGAGCTTTAGCTTTGGATGGTTCTTCCAAAAGGTCCTTGCCGCAAGAGCCACATAGTCCCTATGAGCAATCTTGAGTTCTTCGGGGTCCATGGAGGACACATCTTCACAATCTTGATCTTCATTGTGTTCAACCACCTTGGCCTTCAAAGCAAGTGAAGCTCCTTGTTGCATTCCAATAGCACGGGCACGAGAGTCTTGTGCAATTTTGGCTTGGACTTTGAAAGATTGCATCTCTTGCATGACTTCATTGGAGGTCAATTGTGGATAGTTGTGCCTTCCTTGGAGACTCTTCAAGTCGGCCGGTTCAAAGGGCAAGAGAGCATTCACATACTTCCTCTTGATCCAAGCATCATTCACATGAGGTCACCAAGAGCTTTATAGGCATTGGCAAGGGACTTGAGTCTTCGATACATTTGCTCATGGTCTTCTCCATCTTCCATGAAGAACCCTTCGGCCTTGTTGCTCATTTCCTCAAACCGGTTTCTCTTCATGCTTTCATTTCCAACGAACACCTCAACAAGACAAGCCCAAGCTTCTTTGGCGGTGGTGCAATGCTCGATGTGAGACATATCATCTCTCCACGGCATCTCGGATCAAGTCAAGAGCGGTGGCATTTAGTTGACAATCAACTATTTCTCTTCTTGTCTTGTTGGATTCATCCACGGCTTGATATCCTTGCTCAATGATCCTCCAAAGCTCGATAGATGCACTGTTCACATAAGATCTCATAGAAGATTGCCATTTAGTAAACAAAGATGCATTTAGCTTAGGTGGGTTTCCCCTTAGGTGTATAGGAGGATGAGGGATAGGTAGGTCGGGAGAGTATGGAAAAGGAACACACCATATACTCCCGAACCATTAGGTGGTTTAATTGGGGTGTCAATTTTATCTTTATCAACCCCCTTCTTCCCACCAACCTCTTCATTCTCGGGTTTGTCAACCTCCGAAGAAAGAGCGGTGGGTGGAGGTGAGATATCCTTAGCTTCCATGAGTTTCAAGATCATCTCTTGCAACTTGTCCATTTTAGTTTCCATAGAGGACTTCAAGGTATTGAAGTCCTCCACGGAAACCGAAGTGGACTCGGTGGGAAGCTCGGGAATCTCAACTCCATGCTCATCGATGGCATACTTCTCTTAGGCGGTTAAGCCCGAATAAAGAGCCGAGGCTCTGATACCAATTGAAAGGATCGGTATGGCCACCTAGAGGGGGGGGGTGAATAGGTGCTACTCAATTTTTAGCTCTTTTTCGAATTTAGGCTTGACACAAAGGTAAATTCTCTAGATATGCAACTACGGTGAATTTACCTATATGACAAGTTAACACTAGACTAAGCACGATACAAGTAAAACTAGCGAGTAAGGAGTAACCGAACGGGAAGCACGCGGAGACAAGGATGTATTCCCGAGTTCCTCCTTTTTAGGGGAGTACGTCTCGTTGGAGGGGTGTGAGTTTCAAACTCAAACACCACAAATGGCCTCACCCTATTCTCCGATGAACCTTGCCCAAAAGCTCGGTTCACCTTCCACTATCGGAATCCTTCAAGGCGGAATCCGGAGCCCTTACAAAAAACTTGAGGCTCAACCCACAAAAGGATTGGGGGCTCCCAAGCACCACAACACCTGCTACACAAAAGTAACAAGCAAGTAAGTACAACAAGATGCCTAGGTTTTCCTAGTGGAAACCCTAGGCTCAAATCCCTCAAGTGAATGAGGGGAAATGAAGAACGCTTTGGTGAAGTAGTAGATCCAGGCCTTCTCTTTCAATCCTCCAAAGATCAACGAGTTTGGGTGGAGGGATTGGGAAATCTAGTGATTCTTGAGCTTGCAATAATGGTGGACTTCAATTTGGGGCGAGCTGGCTGGCTGGAGGTAGGTGGAGGGGTATAAATACCCCTCCCAAATTTGTAGCCGTTGCAGTCCACTTAGACCGGAGACTCCGGTCTAGGGGGGGGCGGAGACTCCGGCCTGGGCGGAGACTCCGAACCCTAAGGGGGCGGAGACTCCGGCCTCAAGCGGAGACTCCGGGGTCACTCCAGACCAACTCTGGACCGAAGGCAGAGAGCGCCGTCTTGTGGAGCTCTTTGCTCCAAAACTTGATGGGCCGGAGACTCCGACCCCTGAGCACCCCTGAGGCCGGAGACTCCGGCCTAGCCAGACATATTGCAATCTCCTTTTTCCTTCAATTGTTTCGATGCAAAGTATAAATATTTCTTTTGATTCCTACACCACTTAACATCATATTAGATATTTCCTAGTTTTGTTGCCTAACACACAAAACACATAGGGGACATAAAATATGTTCTTTCAACTTAGCTATGCATCTTCCTGAAGAGGCAATTTTAAGAGGTCTTGGTCAATATGGTTGGATGTATCTAGTGGAGAGAAGACTGGGGTACCTAAAGTCAACAGTTCGTAACAGAGCTAGGCCTGAAGGTTCAATTGCTGAGGGCTACATCGTTGATGAGTGTACCACATTTTGCTCCAGACATTTCAATGTGCATTTGGAAACCAAATTTAACAAAGAAAGTAGGTACGAAGACCATCATCGAAGAAAACAAGATGATGAGGTTGGAATTTTTCAGATGGAGCAAAAGGCTGTAAGAATTACAAACTAAATTTTTTTCATGACGAGTTTGACAAAATGGTTTGGTACATACTAAACAATTGTGATGAGGCGCAACCTTGCATTACGTAAGTTCTGGTACCCTCTAATATAGTCATTCATTGTGTTGGACATCATTATCTATGTCATTTCTTATATATTATTATTTTTAGGCTTTTCCAACAAGAATTACTGAACAAGGGTGTGCATAACATCGATGAGGAGCTTCAGAAAAATTTCGCACCATGGTTCAGAGAACATGTGAGGCCTTTGACAAATCTTCCTACAGATCTGCGGTCACTAGCTTTTGGGCCAGACCAGAGAGTGTTAGCACATAAAGCATGCAATGTGAATGGTGCTAGGTTTCGTACCTTCGCAAGTGAGGAGAACTTACATACTCAAAATTCTGGCATAATGAATATTGCATCTTTTGGTAATCAAGAAGAAACAGAGTACTACGGTGTTGTTAAGGAAATTCTTCAACTGAGGTACTTGGGAACCAAGGAACGCGACATATCAGACTTCTTATTTTGATGTGATTGGTATGACCTTGCATCTGGTAAGAGTACCAAGTTGAGAGATGATGGATACTTCAAAAGCGTTAACACAGCAGCTCTGTGGTACAAGAATGACCCCTTCATTTTGGTTAGGCAAGCTGTAACATCTCAATTTTCAAATTCCAAAATCATGCATACATTCATCATCTCATCTGCATTCCTTTTAAATTTTATAAATTATAAACTCAACCAATGAACCCAATTGTCTTTTATTTTATTTTTCACAAAAGGGTATTTTTAATTTTTTATTAAATTATTTTGTATCGAGAGGACTACCATTAGTTTCTATTTTGCACAAGCTTTCCAAAACATATTTTAAAATAAATTTTTGAAAATATTTGAACCAAGAACTGAAACCAGAAAAGAGAAAAGAAAAGAACAAAAAAAAGGGTTAGCCGGGCCAGCCGAGCCGGCCCAGCATTTCACCTGCCGCACACACACCGCGCGTAGGAGCCCAGCAGCAGCCCAACCCAACAGCGCGCTGCTCTCACTGATTGGCGGGCCCCACCCGTCAGCGCCGTCATCCTCAACCTCCACCCCGCTCTCCCCGCACTGGAACCGCCCGCCCGCGTCGCCCACGTCGAGCACGCGCCCCACTTCCCCACGCCTTGCAACGGCCTCCGAGACCTCCCCTTAAGTCCCCGCACCCCGCTCCCCCATCTTCCCCAACCCACGCACACCACACCGCCCCCAGGCCGCCGGATTTCGCCGCCGAAGACCGCCATGGCCGCCGCCATCCTTCACTGATTCCGGTGAGCACAGACTGCCCCGCCCCCTCTCGTCCATTCCCTCGACTTCGCCGCCCCTTCGCGCACCTCCCTGACCTATTTTCCGTCCCCTGTCGTGCACTAGATCAAGCGAAGCTTCCTCGACCGACGCCACCGTCCGCCAGCCCTACTCCGGCAAGGATCCACCGACGCCCCGGAGCTTCCCCGACCACGCCATCGACCCCGCCTCGAGCTCCTCCGTCTTCTGGTGAGTCCGCAGCATCCCCTGGCCCTCTCCCCTGTCGCTTCCATGCACGCCGGCAATGGCGCCGCCGTCGCCGGAGCCGCGCCGGCGCAACGCGCTGCCCATTCTAGGTCAAGCGGACCAGGACCGTTAGATCCCGATCGGACGGCTCTCGTCTGTTTAGATCACGAACCGGTACGGGTGGATCTGGCGCATCCGTTTAAGTTAGATCGGACGGCCGAGGTTAATCCGGTTTTCTGGAAATTGTTTAAATAGACAGAAATCAAACCAAACTTCAAAAATTCGTAACTTTCAAACCGCACATCCAAATTTAACAAACTTTATACCGTTGGAAAGCTATGAACTTGTAGTTTAATCTAGAATCATTAGTTTTCCATTTTGCATCTATTTAAAATGATCAATTTGCAGAAGGACATTTCGGCCATTTAAATCAAAACTTGAGTTTTAAAAAAATTATTTTGAGATGAATCTTTTTGATAAATGTCAAAAATTAACTCCTCTGTCCAGAGAGCCTAACACGCTATTTTATCAATTAATAAAAGTTCAAAGGTATCAAATTTACTTGTAAATACTCTAGTGTTTGAAAAATGTTTTCAAATAATAACTATGCATTGAACTTTGCTCATTTCAACATGCATCATTTAGAAACCAGAGAAACTAATAAAGTATACTACTCCTTTAATAATGTTGTTTGCATCCATGCATGCATAGCATTATTTTTGTAATGTGCAAGTGTATTGAATTGTGGTATGTTTGTTATCTTTTAGATTGTGCGGAGTGTCTCACGTGTTGTGAAGAGTGTAACTTCAACTCTTCAGTTGGCCAAGGCAAGTGACACCATAAAAGTCCTACTACTTTTACTACTATGCACTTAGTGTTTTCAGTAGTATGCATGATAGGGTTGTTGTTGAAATCTTGTATTATGCTATGCTCCTACTAGTGTGTAGCCATCCTCCACCCAGAACCTTGTAGTATGGAACTTAGTATAGTCATGCTATGAAAATGTTTTGATTAGTTGGATAGTGATGAAAACTAATAACTAATCAATGAACTACCTGGGTGCTGGTTGGAGAACCATGGTGGGTGACTACGCAGGGGGTCCATGTCTATGGTTCATGTCTATGGTAATTTGCCCTTGGTGGAAGTGCACAATTGTGGAAAGTCACCCAGGCTTAAAGAGATTGTAGACTCTCCTTGTTCAGTAGCTTCTAGTGCAGCCACATGTCATATGGGCTCTGTCTTGATCAATTAGGTTGTGAGACCCTGGTTCTGTCGTGACCAGCAGATGTAGGGGATGATAGGTTGGAGTGGGTCCAACGTTAGACTCTGGGGAATTACTTCTGAAAGATCTCGACTCGGTCTTCTCGTTTCCATTGCATAATTGGTTGCCATGGAGGATGGAAAAATTGGGTCTTGTGGTGAAAGTGCACACCCTCTCGAGAGTGAAAACTGAGTATACTTAGCCGTGTCCCCGGTTATGGACAATTTTTAGCAACTAGACCGGGAAGTTGTTGAAGATCTCCTCATCCCAATTTCTAAATTAAAACTTGAGGGTGAACAAGGGATGGGAGCTCACTGATGTCTATCGGTGGTGCTTGCCATGAGTAGTTGTCAAAGTGGTTCACTGATGTCTATCAGTGGTACCCTTTGTCTAAGATGAAAATTGTTTTACAAATGATAGGATAAAACTGGCTTTATGCAAATCAGCCTCAAAACTCCACTTAGCCAAATATTCATGTAGATTATAGGTTGCCATTTATATCCACATAAGTGTCATCTTGCCATCACAATTCAATTGTGCTGACCCATATAGTTGGGCTGTAACTCACCGTTGCAGGTCTGTCAGACGATGAGTGAGGTTGCGACAGGGTTTCGAGTCTACAACCAACATGCTTGCCTATGGCACATGAAGATGATGGGCTCACTGTATCATTTGCTTTCCGCTGTGTGTTTACTTTGGTTTGAGCTAGCCTTCGGCTATGCACCTTGTATCGAATCTTTTAAATTCTGGATCATCGTGTAATATACTTTGATACAATGTTATGGTATTGCATCTCAAACTGTGTGTGCTAGCAAGTCGATCCAGGGACTAGCACGTTACACGGGGAATCCCAACCTTTGTTAAAAGGTGGGGGTTCTACAGATGGTATCAGAGCACTGTGTTGCATGTAGGTTCGTGACCCTAGGTTGGTTTTAGAACATAGGAAAGACCATAGGACAAAAACTATATACTATTTTATCTTAAAAGGAAAATGCTTTATAAAGAGAGTTTGATCTTGCATTTAATTGTTTCATTTTCATCTCATAACACTTGTCTAATCTTTTACCTCCTCTCTCAAAATTGTTTTGTAGATGTCTACCTTCACGCACCGTATTGTGGCTGGAAACGGAGAGACAGAGCACTTTGATCAGCAGCTGGCTGAACTGGCTCAGTTGGTGGGGATACCTCCGCCAATATTCCAGGGTCAGCTGTTGTACCAGTAGTACGGCATAGAGAGGTGGCTGATTGAGACGACGATCCCGGCTCGCACTGATGACCCCACGACTCGGGAGGAGATCTATGAGGAGAGGTACCCTGACTGGGATATGTCCGTGCAGGTGGCTATGCAAGGAGCCATGGCACGCATATGCGGACTGTACCGCTGCTACATACCTTCTGGATCCCCTTACCATACCTTTGGGAGACGTCGCATGGATGGTACCCCGTACTTCTTCCCCAACATTGAGAACGTGACGGTACATCGTCAACATCTGGTGGAGCGTGAGTGCAACGCGGTAGACCTCGAGGAGTTGATGAGGGGCCAGATGACTTACCTGGATCAAGCTATCAACACTCTTGAGGAAGCCAACACCAAGATTGAGCAATGTGAGCTAGCCAACGCGTACGTTCTCAACAAGAGGAATGAGCTGCTGGAAGCCAACAAAGTACTAGAGGAGAGCAACAAGAAGCTGTTGGAGAGGATTGAGAAGTTGGAAGAGCCACGGAAGCTGGAGGAGGAACTTCTTGGGGTCAAGGTGTTTGATGATATTCTTGTCAAGACCATGAAGTTGATGATAGAGCACAGGGAGTTGCTAGCACAGGAGAATGCCGAATTGAAGAAGAAGCTGGTGGAGGCGCAAGCCCCCAAGATAGATCAGGTGATGGCTGATGCGGAAGAGGAAGACCCAGAGGAGCGGGCCATAGAGACCTCGGATGGACAGACCATTTGGATTGTTCCTGAGGATGAGGACAAGCCAGCGTTCAACACTCGGTCCCATGCACGCAAGGTCATCTGTCTCAAGGCCATCAGAGAGTTTCCCCAGTAGTAGTTCGACCACCATTTATCCTTCGAGTAGTCATTTCGATTTGAGTATTGATCTACCAACTTGTGGTATGGCAGTACATGTTTTATCTTTCCAAAACTCATTTATTTATCACTTTTGAGATTATCAAAGTACTACTTTTGTTTTAAAATCCTTGTACTGAGTTGTTTGCTTGATGTGTTACATGGTTTGTTTGTATGGGTAGAAATTCCTCCCCTTTCTATCTTGATTTCTCATCTATGCTAAACCACAGATGCCTCCTCGCCGTGACAACAACAACAACAACGATGAGAACAACAACAATGGGCTGCAGCAAGTGATGACTCAACTCATGCAAGTGATGACTCAGATCTTAGCAAACAACAACAACAACAACCCACCCCCACCACCTCAAGTGGACATGCTCACCCGATTCCTGAGGCTGAGACCAGCAACATTCACCAGTGCCTCAGAGCCCGTCATAGCTGATGACTGGCTACGCTCAGTGAATAAGAATCTGGTGACCATTTTCAGATCACTCACCCAATTGAGGAGGTCACCTGGGAACTGTTCCAAGAAGGTTTCCGTACTGCACACATATCAACTGGTGTGATGAGTCTGAAGAAGAGAGAGTTCCGCAACCTGCGACAGGGTAACCGCACAGTGGCTGCATATATAGAAGAGTTCAACAATCTGGCACGCTATGCGCCGGACGACGTCGACAGCGACACTAAAAGAAGGGAGAGATTCTTGGATGGACTGAATGATGAACTAGCCATTCAGCTGTCAGTTGTCTACACGCCCAACTATCAATCCCTACTCGACAAGGCCACTATCTTAGAGAGCAAACAGAAGCAGGCTGAGAACAGGAAGAGGAAGCATACCTTTGAAAAGCATTATGCTGGGCCACCCCAGAAGATGCGTGGCTTCCAGGATGGCAGTGGAAGTTCTGGATTCCACAAGCATACTAGCAATAGACACCAACATGGCGGAAACAACCACAACCACAACCATGGCCACAACCCCAATGGAGGCTATCGGGGCCACAACCACAATGGAAACGGAAACCACCATGGACAGCATCGTCACGACCTTTCAGAGAAGAGGGACATCAGTCAGGTGCAATGCTACTCATGTAAGAAGATGGGACACTACTCCAATGAATGCCCAGAGAAGAAGGCTGATCAAACTATCAAGCCAAACCCGTTCCAGAAAGGGCATGTGAACCATATGGACGTGGAAGAAATCATAGATCAACCTGACATGGTGATAGGTAAGTTCTTGATCAATACATGTCCAGCACTTGTACTATTTGATTCTGGAGCATCCCATTCATTCATTTCAAGAACCTTTGTGAAAAAGCATGATTTACCTACCACCACTCTGGTTAGACCTATCAGGGTTAGTTCTCCCGGGGGGGAGATGTTAGCTAAATCGGGTAGTAGCCCACTGACTCTAGACATTGGAAATCACAAATTCCCCACTGAACTGATCATTTTGGAAAATCAAGGCCTGGATATCATACTAGGAATGGATTGGCTATCGCAGTATAAGGGACAGATAGACTGTTCTAGCCGAGCAATCATTCTCACTACCCCAGAGAGGAAGAGAATTCGATACCAGTCTTTCTATGGATCCAAAGATGCCAAGCTTAATTCTCTTAAGGGGGTTAGCATGGAAGAGATACCTATAGTGAAAGATTTCTCGGATGTATTTCCGGAGGAACTACCAGGAATGCCGCCAAATAGAGATGTAGAGTTCCTCATAGAATTACTACCCGGCACAGGACCAATAGCCAAGAGACCTTACCCAATGTCAGTGGAGGAACTTAAGGAACTTAAGGCACAACTTGAAGAACAGTTAGGAAAGGGGTTCATTCGCCCAAGTTCATCCTCATGGGGAGCTCCTGTTCTGTTTGTGGAGAAGAAGGACAAGAGTATGAGGTTATGCATGGATTATCGTTCCCTGAACGAAGTGACCATTAAGAATAAATACCCTCTACCGAGGATCAATGACTTATTTGACCAGTTGGAAGGAGCTACTGTATTCTCTAAGATCGATCTTCGGTCAGGATATTTTCAATTAAAGATCAGAGAACATGACATTCCAAAAACAGCCTTCGTCACGAGATATGGACTCTATGAGTATACCGTCATGCCATTCGGATTGACCAATGCCCCAGCCTATTTCATGAACATGATGAACAAAGTGTTCATGGAGTTCCTAGATAAGTTTGTTGTCGTTTTTATCGACGACATACTGATCTACTCCAAGAACAAGGAAGAACATGAAGAACACCTACGTCTAGTCATGGAGAAGCTCAGAGAGCATAAGTTATACGCCAAATTCAGCAAGTGTGAATTTTGGCTACAAGAGGTTGGATTCTTGGGACATATAGTATCAAGAGAAGGGATTGCAGTTGACCCTGCAAAGGTCGCAGCAGTAATGGAATGGTTGTCTCCCAAGACAGTAGCAGAGATACGTAGTTTCTTAGGTTTGGCAGGATACTATCGGAGATTCATTGAGAACTTCTCCAAGATAGCTAAACCCATGACAGAATTGCTAAAGAAAGGGAAGAAGTTTGAATGGACAGAAGCTTGTGAAGCTAGCTTCCAAGAGTTGAAGAAACGATTAGTGTCAGCCCCAGTTCTATGCCTACCTGATTTGGAGAAGGATTTCCAGGTTTATTGTGATGCCTCTCACCAAGGTTTAGGATGCGTCTTGATGCAGACGGCAAAGTAGTATCTTATGCCTCGAGACAACTCAAGAAGCATGAGGGCAATTATCCCACACATGATCTTGAGTTGGCAGCTGTGGTGCATGCATTGAAGACTTGGAGGCATTACCTGATGGGAAAGCGTTGTGAAGTATTCACTGACCACAAGAGTTTGAAGTATATTTTTACTCAGAAGGAGCTGAACCTGAGACAGAGAAGGTGGTTAGAACTAATCAAGGATTATGATCTGAGTCTACAGTACCACCCTGGCAAGGCTAATGTAGTGGCCGGCGCCTTAAGCCGTAAGATTTATGTAAATGGCCTCACGGCGGGAGAATTACCCGAAGACTTGTGTGAACAGTTTAAGGAGCTAAGATTGGAAGTAGTGTCAGAAGGATATGTGGCATCACTAGAAGTTCAGCCCACATTGATGGATAGCATCAGAGAAGCACAAAAGACCGACAAAGAGATGGAAGAAATCAGAGTTAACATGAGCAAGGACAAAGCGAAAGGGTTCCGCAAAGATGAACAAGGAACCTTATGGTTCGAAAACCGTATTTGTGTACCCTGTGACGCAGCACTTAGGGATCTAATTCTGCAAGAGGCTCATGATTCACCATACTCTATCCACCCTGGCAACACAAAGATGTACATGGATATAAAGGGTAGATTTTGGTGGAGTAATCTGAAGAAAGACATAGCTAAACACATTGCATTATGCGACGTGTGTAATAAAGTTAAAGCAGAACATCAGAAACCAGCCGGACTACTACAACCCTTGCCTGTGCCTGAATGGAAGTGGGATAAGATAGGCATGGACTTCATCACAGGTTTACCCAAAACCAAGTCCGGATATGATTCTATATGGGTAGTAGTGGATCGTCTGACCAAGGTGGCTCACTTTATCCCCGTAAAGACCACTTACACCAGTGCTAAGCTTGCAAAGTTGTACATCAATAGGATTGTGTGTCTGCACGGTGTGCCGAAGAGCATTGTTTCCGACCGAGGAACACAATTCACATCACATTTTTGGAAGCAACTACATGAGTCCCTAGGGACTAGGCTGGAGTTCAGCACTGCATTCCACCCACAAACTGATGGACAAACAGAAAGGGTGAACCAAATCCTAGAGGATATGCTAAGAGCATGTGCGTTAGATTATGGGTCGAGTTGGGATGATAATCTACCATATGCCGAGTTTTCATATAACAATAGTTACCAGGCCAGCATAGAGATGGCACCATTTGAGGCCTTGTATGGGAGGAAATGCACCACCCCATTGTTATGGAGCGGTGTTGGAGAGCGCAGTTTGTTTGGACCAGACATCATTCAAGAGGCCGAAGAGAAAGTTAGATTGATTAAGGATAGACTAAAGATAGCTCAGTCTAGGCAGAAGAGCTACGCAGATTCTAAGCGTAGGGAAGTTACGTTTAGATCTTATCGGAGATAGAGCTTATCTTAGAGTTTCCCCACTACGTGGCGTGAAGCGTTTGGAATCAAAGGAAAGTTAGCACCGCGATTTATTGGACCATACAAAATTCTCTCTCGTAAGGGAGAAGTAGCATATGAACTAGAACTTCCAGAAGTACTTTCAGCAGTACACAAGGTGTTTCACGTGAGTCAGTTGAAGAAGTGCCACCCAGAAATGGCAGAGACTCCTTTGAAGGATACAATACCTTTAGAGGAAGTTCAACTCGAGAGTGATCTCACTTACGAAGAAAAACCTATCAAGATCTTAGAAACAACAGAAAGACTTACTCGTACCAAGACAATCCTACTCTGCAAAGTTCAGTGGAATCACCACACCGAAGAAGAAGCCACTTGGGAAAGAGAAGAAGATCTTCGTGAAGACCACCCACACCTCTTTGCTATCCCATCCGAATCTCGAGGGCGAGATTCA
This sequence comes from Poa pratensis, assembly GCA_947311845.1. NCBI lineage: Eukaryota > Viridiplantae > Streptophyta > Magnoliopsida > Poales > Poaceae > Poa > Poa pratensis. The sequence continues at coordinate 100,248,869 of CAMZMU010000052.1, forward strand.
TCTTAAGGGGGTTAGATTTGTAACATCTCAATTTTCAAATTCCAAAATCATGCATACATTCATCATCTCATCTGCATTCCTTTTAAATTTTATAAATTATAAACTCAACCAATGAACCCATTTGTCTTTTATTTTATTTTTCACAAAAGGGTATTTTTAATTTTTTATTAAATTATTTTGTATCGAGAGGACTACCATTAGTTTCTATTTTGCACAAGCTTTCCAAAACATATTTTAAAATAAATTTTTGAAAATATTTGAACCAAGAACTGAAACCAGAAAAGAGAAAAGAAAAGAACAAAAAAAAAGGGTTAGCCGGGCCAGCCGAGCCGGCCCAGCATTTCACCTGCCACACACACACCGCGCGTAGGAGCCCAGCAGCAGCCCAACCCAACAGCGCGCTGCTCTCACTGATTGGCGGGCCCCACCCGTCAGCGCCGTCATCCTCAACCTCCACCCCGCTCTCCCCGCACTGGAACCGCCCGCCCGCGTCGCCCACGTCGAGCACGCGCCCCACTTCCCCACGCCTCGCAACGGCCTCCGAGACCTCCCCTTAAGTCCCCGCACCCCGCTCCCCATCTTCCCCAACCCACGCACACCACACCGCCCCCAGGCCGCCGGATTTCGCCGCCGAAGACCGCCATGGCCGCCGCCATCCTTCACTGATTCCGGTGAGCACAGACTGCCCCGCCCCCTCTCGTCCATTCCCTCGACTTCGCCGCCCCTTCGCGCACCTCCCTGACCTATTTTCCGTCCCCTGTCGTGCACTAGATCAAGCGAAGCTTCCTCGACCGACGCCACCGTCCGCCAGCCCTACTCCGGCAAGGATCCACCGACGCCCCGGAGCTTCCCCGACCACGCCATCGACCCCGCCTCGAGCTCCTCCGTCTTCTGGTGAGTCCGCAGCATCCCCTGGCCCTCTCCCCCGTCGCTTCCATGCACGCCGGCAATGGTGCCGCCGTCGCCGGAGCCGCGCCGGCGCAACGCGCTGCCCATTCTAGGTCAAGCGGACCAGGACCGTTAGATCCCGATCGGACGGCTCTCGTCTGTTTAGATCGCGAACCGGTACGGGTGGATCTGGCGCATCCGTTTAAGTTAGATCGGACGGCCGAGGTTAATCCGGTTTTCTGGAAATTGTTTAAATAGACAGAAATCAAACCAAACTTCAAAAATTCGTAACTTTCAAACCGCACATCCAAATTTAACAAACTTTATACCGTTGGAAAGCTATGAACTTGTAGTTTAATCTAGAATCATTAGTTTTCCATTTTGCATCTATTTAAAATGATCAATTTGCAGAAGGACATTTCGGCCATTTAAATCAAAACTTGAGTTTTAAAAAATTATTTTGAGATGAATCTTTTTGATAAATGTCAAAAATTAACTCCTCTGTCCAGAGAGCCTAACACGCTATTTTATCAATTAATAAAAGTTCAAAGGTATCAAATTTACTTGTAAATACTCTAGTGTTTGAAAAATGTTTTCAAATAATAACTATGCATTGAACTTTGCTCATTTCAACATGCATCATTTAGAAACCAGAGAAACTAATAAAGTATACTACTCCTTTAATAATGTTGTTTGCATCCATGCATGCATAGCATTATTTTTGTAATGTGCAAGTGTATTGAATTGTGGTATGTTTGTTATATTTTAGATTGTGCGGAGTGTCTCACGTGTTGTGAAGAGTGTAACTTCAACTCTTCAGTTGGCCAAGGCAAGTGACACCATAAAAGTCCTACTACTTTTACTACTATGCACTTAGTGTTTTCAGTAGTATGCATGATAGGGTTGTTGTTGAAATCTTGTATTATGCTATGCTCCTACTAGTGTGTAGCCATCCTCCACCCAGAACCTTGTAGTATGGAACTTAGTATAGTCATGCTATGAAAATGTTTTGATTAGTTGGATAGTGATGAAAACTAATAACTAATCAATGAACTACCTGGGTGCTGGTTGGAGAACCATGGTGGGTGACTACTCAGGGGGTCCATGTCTATGGTTCATGTCTATGGTAATTTGCCCTTGGTGGAAGTGCACAATTGTGGAAAGTCACCCAGGCTTAAAGAGATTGTAGACTCTCCTTGTTCAGTAGCTTCTAGTGCAGCCACATGTCATATGGGCTCTGTCTTGATCAATTAGGTTGTGAGACCCTGGTTCTGTCGTGACCAGCAGATGTAGGGGATGATAGGTTGGAGTGGGTCCGACGTTAGACTCTGGGGAATCACTTCTGAAAGATCTCGACTCGGTCTTCTCTTTTCCATTGCATAATTGGTTGCCATGGAGGATGGAAAGATTGGGTCTTGTGGTGAAAGTGCACACCCTCTCGAGAGTAAAAACTGAGTATACTTAGCCGTGTCCCCGGTTATGGATAATTTTGAGCAACTAGACCGGGAAGTTGTTGAAGATCTCCTCATCCCAATTTCTAAATTAAAACTTGAGGGTGAACAAGGGATGGGAGCTCACTGATGTCTATCGGTGGTGCTTGCCATGAGTAGTTGTCAAAGTGGTTCACTGATGTCTATCAGTGGTACCCTTTGTCTAAGATGAAAATTGTTTTACAAATGATAGGATAAAACTAGCTTTATGCAAATCAGCCTCAAAACTCCACTTAGCCAAATATTCATGTAGATTATAGGTTGCCATTTATATCCACATAAGTGTCATCTTGCCATCACAATTCAATTGTGCTGACCCATATAGTTGGGCTGTAACTCACCGTTGCAGGTCCGTCAGACGATGAGTGAGGTTGCGACAGGGTTTCGAGTCTACAACCAACATGCTTGCCTGTGGCACATGAAGATGATGGGCTCACTGTATCATTTGCTTTCCGCTGTGTGTTTACTTTGGTTTGAGCTAGCCTTCGGCTATGCACCTTGTATCGAATCTTTTAAATTCTGGATCATCGTGTAATATACTTTGATACAATGTTATGGTATTGCATCTCAAACTGTGTGTGCTAGCAAGTCGATCCAGGGACTAGCACGTTACACGGGGAATCCCAACCTTTGTTAAAAGGTGGGGGTTCTACACAAGCAAAAACATGCTTCTACTTGGAAGACAATAAATATGGTGCTCCTTGGAAGGTGGTTCAGACTTTCAGTCATCGGCACATATATGATGTACCAGAAAATGATGAAGGCATTGAAAACGGAGAAGAAATTAACAACGATGCTTATCAGGAGGACCTATGTTCATCAGCTCGTATTGTTCAGGATGTTGAGGATGAGGAGGAAGAAGTGGATTTAGGCGACCTCGGGGCTGATCGCAACGATGAAATGGAACATATTGAAAAACGAATTGGTCCTCAACTACGGCGTGAACTTGATGCTGCCAACGAAGAAGTTCACAACAGCGACGACGAAGATCAAGAACAGTTGCAGGGGAATACAAGAGTAGATCCGGCTTCAATATCGGATGTTGACAACGATCTTGATTAGCTATACTAGTCATCAACCCGTGCACCTGCACGGGCTAGGGATTATAACAAATTAGAGAATCATGCCATAGTATATTTTGAGTTTGTGTCAAATGAGTCTCTATGTTTCAAAACAAATAATATTAAAGTCTAATAGAAATATTTATGTTGTGAAGAAGTACTGGAGATCATTTGTATGACCTTGTTGATGCCATCATGAAAGGATAGTTTTTGTGCCAAATTGATTCTGAGAGGATTATTGCAAATACTAAATCACCCCTAAGTTATGGTTTATTCATTCTATACATATTAGTGCTATGCAATGATGAATTTGTAAATGAATAATAATACATTGTAGATCCATGGTGATTCAGTGGTTTCGCTGCAAAACAAAATGAAATAATGAAGTAATGATTAGAAGGAAAAGATTCCAATGTTAGTGGGCTTGTTATTTGTGACACTATAATGGGAATTCATATGCTGCTGCAACCGCGAAAAACATTTTGGAATGTCAAAAAATCCGAACAAAATTTGACGCATACATCTCGACATTTTGTGTGCGCCAATTTTTCAGACATTTCATAATGCAGTTAATGTACATATTATAAACAGGGAGCATATACTCTCGGGTGTAATACATTTCACTCTGATTTTATAATTCATATATAAAAGTCTAAGAAACAAACAAAAATTGACAGCACCCATAACGATCATAAGAAATACAAAACTATCTATATCCATTTACCAACATAAGATGTACTAAAACTATCAAAAGTAAGTGGAAGAAAGCTGTTATGTCAAAGAATCCTATGAATCCATAAGCCTGGAAACAAAACATATCAGGATTAAATCACTTTCTTTGACCTTTAGGATATCACCCATAATCCTCAGAGAGATGACAAAAAAATTCTAAGTCAATATACAGAAAGTACATTTCGAGCCTCGCCCTGGTCGGTCTTTTATTGGTCCAAAACTGATGTAAGTTCCACAGTCCCCTGAAAAAAATCGACATTGGCCGGTAAACGTGCTTGGCTTGCAGTATTAGGAAACTTTTTAGCCCCCTTTCTGACCCATTCGTTCGAAAAATTTCACGCAGCCTCACTGGTCCTGTTTAAAATGCTCTGGTTTTCCTGTACACTGCCAAAAACCCCGTGAACTGTCACAGATGGAAAATAAACCCAAACTCCCAAGCGGGGCCTTAAGGAGCTGTCAGTCTGAAAACAAAGCTGTAAAAAGCAAATCAGGATGGTTACACTTTTTTCATTCGAACGGTAAGGAGGAGTTGTAATCTGAGACTGGTGTCTAAGTTTCGGAGACCTACAGGTGCACTGGAGCGGACAATTGGCCCAAGCTCTTCTACATAACCTGGAGATGAGGAGAACTTTACCTCAACGGTTGCAGAATATAATTAAATTCTGAGGCATGCTTATACTTTGTTTGCAAGAACAGAAAAAGGCATCATAATAATGCAACAATGCCAGGATCGGCCTTATATCTTCATTAATAAACAAATTCGGGTAAAAAGAAATTGTACAAAAGTAAGCATAATAGTTGATATGTTAAGTCAAGAGTATTTCAGGTCATACACTGGCACCCGATGCCAAAGACTTAATTTGAAAAACACCTTGCCTGCAACAACCTACAGATATTAGTGCATGCATGAAATGGATGATATGACTTAATTAAGACATGACTTAACTAATGACTGATGGATAGAAAAATTACTTCCCTCCAGTAACAACTAAAATATTCACTTACCCGTCAATCTTGGACTAAAATTATTCTGCTCTTGTCCTATGACCTCAAAAACCTGTATATAAAACTTATTTCCTTTTGAGCAGCTCTATTTTGTAAGCACCCTGATGGGCTAATGCGTGTAACTGCTGCAGCAGTGTAACTTTTCAGCGCCACTATTGCTCAAATAGACCACTGCATATAAAATCTGGGTCGTTCTGTACATTTGCTTATTTATTTTTGTTGCAAGGAAGCTATGCATATTTGGCTACCTTAACTCAAAAGTTCAGAAGTTGTAGCAGCAAACACCAAACACTGGACAACAATAACTACATCATATACCGCTCAGAATCTTGATATACCATTGAGATGGAACACACAAAAGAACTCTGTGCACTGTGCACTGAACTCCAAAATAACAATGCAAGCAATGACAGGGCCAAGAAGAAGAAATACAGTGTACTTTTTACATCAAATCAAGCGCCTGGCAGGTCCCTGAAGCTGTGGATGTTGCATGCACGCATGTGGTTGTAGATTGCGCTGAGGCAGCTGGTTAATCGTTTTTGGCCGCCATGTGCTCTACAGTGTCTCGCTTGTAGATAACCTATTCCATATCAAATTAGTACATGCATCTGACGGGAAAACGAAATCACGTTACTTGCCTGAGATTGGAGGCAATGGTGTCAGAGCCAGTAGCGGATGCCCTTCAGCAGCACGGCAGATGGCTGCACGAATCCGCCATCGATTGTGGAAATTAGGCAGACCTAGAAGTTATTGGACTATATGGTAAGCAATTTGTGGCCGGCGCGAGGATGCCCCTAGCAGTTATGTTATCTGCTTAATTCATGAGAGGTGAAAAGATATGCTGCTCGCATACCTGCGAGTCGAAGACCGCTCTCTCGCCATGACTTGCTTATGTTTTTGGGCCGTTTTTTTTTTGCAGGAAGTACGTGCGTGATGTTTCTGCCAATCCTCCTTTTGATGGATGCCCGCGGCGTTGCAGAAATCCATGCACTCATCTGGAGCATGATAAACTCCTAGTATAACATGCCAATGATCAATCAAAGAAACCAATAAGAAAAGAGAATTTCGGGCTGCTCATAGTACCTAGATGAATCTGACGCATCCGCCTGCTAATTACCTGCAAAAGTAGTTTGATATATCTTAGAGGCCTCCGAACAACACGGACACATCCTGGTGATTGGTTCGGAACGTGAAAATCAATTTATTGCGCGCACATCAAACCCTCCCGCATCGGCGACATGCATGCATCTCTAGCTCCTGAAACGTCGCCGGGCGGCGTCGCAGTTTAGAATCAACTGTGAGATCGAGAACGAGATCCACTGACTTAGAACCAACTACTGCAGAGGGACGTCGTACGCACGGGACCGTCCATCCGGCATCGGACGACGTTCGCGTGAATTACAATTTTTTGAGATTTTTTTAATAATATTACTTTTAATGACTATTTCGGAAGGTAGTATACGCGCCAGCAAAATTTGAAAACTAGCGCGCCGTCGTCCCGGAGGGAGCCGAAAGTTGCAACTTTCGGCCTGGCCGGGCCGAAAGTAGACCGAAAGTCTACTTTCGGCTTACCAGGAGCCGAAACCTGCAAAGGGCCGACAGCTGCATGGCCACGGCGGGCCCGTGTCAGAAAACACAGCAGCAGGATTTGAGACTTTCGGCCTAGGCCGAGCCGAAACCTCTTTCGGTCTGGCCCGAGCCGAAAGCAGACAGTTTTTTTCCCGCCACCGTTTCCCGCCAAAATATTTCCCGCTATCATTTCCCGCCACCGTTTCCCGCCACCGTTTCCCGCCAAAATGTTTCCCGCCAAATGCCGCCACCGGTAGTTCTATAAAACCCAGTCGAAAGTAGGCATGGTAATCACTTGAGCGCAAGCATGGTGTGTATTGGTCCTTGCGAGAAGTGTGTGTCCGGGTTTCACATTTCCACATCCGAGCATCTCGCCAAGCTTTCGAGCAATTTGAAGGTAGATGGTAGGGTAGTTCCACTTGAAGAAATTTTGCACACTGAGAGTCATCTCGCTTTGCTCGGGGCGAAGCTATGCCGCGATGGGTTTCCGTATAGGACCCTACTCCAAATTCGTGCAGAAATGCTCCGGCTTGCAGATAAGTTTGACAGGAAAGTTACGAATAGTCCGTTCTACCTAACTGAAGCTGACCGTGCTTCGTACGGTCGTTCCTGTCTCTGGGTAGTTGACAGCGATGATGACGACGATTTCATGCCGTCGTCAAAGGAAAGGATCTTCGTCAAAGGGCAAGGGTGGCAACACGGCGGATGGTGCAGGCTGCATCGATGGGAGATAGGTAGAGTCTTTGTTTTACTTGTGTTGTATCGTAATTTGAAGTTGTACCTTAATTTGTTCTATCCAGTATTTAGAACTAGTGAAGTTGTAACGTAGATCTCTAGTTGTATGTTAAATTAATTTATCGATTCAACGTGGGATGTTTCGTATCAATTATAATATGTCTCATACATAGATAATAATATGTCTCGTACATAGATTATAATATGTCTTGTACAGACGAACATAAATATGAATATGTCTCACATAGAAATAGATATACGGATATGTCTCATACACCTAAGTACGAATATGTCCCAAATATATCACTGACCCCTGCGTGGCCGAGCCTGACGAGGAGGGGGCTGGACGGGCGTTGACCTGCCGTACCTGTGAGCTAACCTCAATTGACGAGGCACTGTCAAGTCCACGTCATCATGTCGCGGCTGCGTCCCACTACCTTGCAGCGGCGACTCCTCGTCCTCGTCCTGCGTAGGCTGTGTGACGGGCGGTGGCATACAGTACATCGGATTCTCCTGGTCAAATCTGGAGAGTTGTATGCCGAACCACCTCCACCTGCAGATGATAGTATGTTAGTATGTGATGTTGGTGAACAAGAGTAATATGTGGGGAAAATAAAACATACTAACCGAGATGGAGCATTGGCTGAGTCATAGGCGGTGCAACCCCGCTCCAAATCATCTCTGCATAAGACGGTTGACCGTACATACTAGGGTGTTGCCCGAAACCTTGATCGCGTGGCATGCCCCACTGATGCATACCAGGCTGCTGCATCATCATATGAGGGGGCATGACCCACGACGAAGTACCCGGCTGGGAAGGAACTGGCTGAGAAGGACCCGGCTCGAAATGCTCCGGCTGGTGAGATGATGAACCGACCTCGAACGTAGGTCGAGTGCTCCTAGGCTGAGGAGGTGTAAAACGAGGTCTCGGGTCGTGTCGATGTGTGTAGTGTGCGGAAGGTGATACCTGTGCATCCGGAGTGGGTGTAGAGTGGCGCGGAGGACGCGGAGCTGGCTGGCGTGGCACAACATCGGCAACACTGGAACAGGTAAGCACACTGTACACACGTCGTAGCTTGTCCTCTAGTCGTCTGAACCATGGCCTGCACTCAGGTGGCGGGTTCCTTCTCCATGCTTTCCCTCTCTCGCTCGGTAGGAAAGGGAAATAGGTGGCCCATACAGCCCAGTCTAACACCTCCTCGCCATTGCTCTCGCCTGTCGTTCTCGATTCGCCTAGGGTTCGCTACGCCAGCGGGAGGGGAAGGAGCAACCGTTCCTCCGTCAGGGCGCGACGCCGCCCGCTTGGAGGTGGTGGATCCAGCCATTGCCGCCCTTCCAGGGCGCCATGCCGCCTACCATGGAGGTGGCGAAGCCATCCGCTGCCCCATACAGAGCTCGACGTCCCAGAGCCGTCGAGGACGATGAGCCGCGAACCAAGCATCGTCAACGCCGCTGAGTAGTCGAGGCCACGAAGCCAAGACCGCTGGGAGTTCTCATCACCGAGTATTCTCAGACGGCTGCTCTACTGCTTGCCTCGTTGGTCTGCTGCTTGCCTTGCTGTACTGGTGTTGGTGTTTTCAGTTACAGATGTTCCGAAACAGCAGAGAAGCTACGGTAGCAAGAAGGCCTACACATTGATGCCAAATTGAGCTAGTAATTGATATGAACTGAGTGTGCACAGTTAGTAGTGTGACTGAATGTTAAATTCAGATTGCAATCATGTGATTTGAGTGTGCAGTTGAGTGAATAGTGTGACTGAATGTTTTGTTCAGGTTGTACGTATATGAAGTGGGATTGTTACAAAATATTCAATGTAACCAGCGAGGCTCTGTGTACTGTGATCATTATAGTGTTGTGATCTAAGATTGCGGAGAAAATATTGGAACTAATAGTATTGGAAAAGATTATTGGAAAAACAAGAGCTATTATTGGAAAAACAAGAGCAAAGCCTAGCACTACTTAGTGATACCAAAAAATGCACAATTCAGCTTACTAAAATCTGTGAGATCTGATGCCTAAGTGAAGAAAATTAATTATTGGAGTTGGGATCATGGAGCGTTGCGTTAATTTCATCTTCCATCTCAATTGTCTGTCCCTTCCATCTCAATAATACGCTGATCAAGATCAAGCAGCTATTTCCATGAGAGGAAAAAGAGTTCAAGTTCAAAAGAAATCTGAAGTCTGGAGTTTCTTCCGGACGATCGTAGAGAAACGAAAAACAGACTTTCCTGAGATTTAGGAGCAGAGCAGTAAGTGAGGTTGAGGAGGAGGCATCCCTTCCTCGCGCTAATTTCTTCAAATCCTCGCGCCTTTCTTTTATGATGATGGTCTGGAGCTGCTTTCTCCTCGCGCGCGACATATTGGGCCGCATGGGCTGACTCATGCGCTGTGTTTCCCTGCCGTTCACCCTGCTGCCGTCCGATGCGCAACGAACGGACTACACGCGAGGACGTCCCTCTGCAGTAGTTTGATCTAAGTCAGAGGATCTCGTTCCGAGATCGATAGGTCTGCTAACCCTTAATGTCTCCCGCTGCTCCAATTGGATCGTATCACATGTGCCCATGAAATCCATGCTACTACTTGTACGAACGACATTGGGCTATGCATATGCCATGCAATTCCTGGAGAGAGAGGATCGAAGGAAGCCATGCTACTACTTGTACGAAGGACATTGGGCTATGCATGCCATGCAATTCCTGGAGAGAGGATCGAAGGAAACATGAAACATGAGATCGGCTTGGGGTTAGGGTTTGGCGGACACGGCAAGGGAAAAAAATGAGAATAGATTGTTTACGGAGAACCACCAAGCGATGAGTCCATGCGCGTGGGAGATGGCGAGGTTGTCTATTTCATCCGACGGCTACAATTTAGTGCTTAATCAGATCAAACGGATGATATTATGACTAATCTAGGATTAATGTGGAGCCTCCTATGGGGCCTCCAATTAGTAAGTATATATATATATATAAAAGATTTTCTTATTCAATTTTTGTTTTTAAGGATAACTTGTACTTAATTATGCACAATTTTTTGTTCAACTTAGCTTTATTTTGAGTTTGCTACTTTATAACCATGAGGTTCATAACGATCAATCAGTTCCTTTGTGTAATCTGACATATTGTGGCCACAAAATTTATTTCTTTGCTAATTCATTGCTTCACCAATTCTTTGATAATAGAATTGATCCAAAGAAGATAAGTAACTTGAAAAGAAATACGTGGATACAAATCGACTAATCGGGCCTATTGGTGCAATTAGGCCCATTAAAAATGCAAAGTACCATTACATATAATAAACCATTTGCTCACTTAAATCCAAATAGCAACATCACAACTAATACTTGAAAAAGACAAATAAGTAATTATTCTAGCTTATTATCTTCATTGCTTGAAGAACTACTCCAAATCCAGATGACGAATGTAGGATGCAAAAAGTAAATTCCCTTCATTTCCACGGTAGAGCATGAAGAGCATTGTGTCTCCAATACCTAAAGTGTCTTCCTTTTCCATGAACTCCTTCCACCCATTAACATGAACGCGACCATCCTCAAAAGAAATGGTGTAGGAGGTACAGACTTTAGTGTATTGGTGAGACACGATGGTAATATTACCAAAGTCGTACATCCCATAATGGACAAGACGGCGAGGAAGTTTCTGTTGCAAAACAAAAGTCATTTGTTATCAATTCTTCATTTAGATGCTACCATAGAAGTGTTAGATGCACAACGTAGATATGTATATTGCTTACCAGTTCTTTCTTCACACAGTTTGTCCAGTTTAAGGTGTGCAGCAGAGTCGTGCATTCACCATCATCATAGTCCCCAGCATCATGGTGATCTACGTAATCCTCGAGATTCTTAACTTGTTCAATCACTAACTCCATCATCCTCCAGTTAATAATGGTTCCCGAAGTTTTAACAAAGGAGTCAATTATCTCACGTTTCTCCATTGGCAATTTATAGTATGCTGGTACAAGTATAAACAATTACATTTACAATTTGAACCTAGTGAAGTAAAATATACTTGAAATATTTGCAGAAGTAATTACGTACATGGATGGTACATCGGCTCATGGGTTGAGGTGACGGGGATTGAATCACCTTGCTGGTCCAGATCAGATAAGACAAGCTCAACTCCAAATCCGAGTTGGTACATTCTAATAAATTCTTTCCCGACTTTTCCATGAAAAAAAGTTTTCTCATCTAGGTTTGTAACCCTGCCTTTGTACTTGAATCCCTCTTCAGTAGCGAGTTTAGCCTTGAAATCAGTGTTCTTGGTAGTGGCTATGACGTGCTTCTCAAGAAAATGAGCTCTTATGTAGCATGGGATATACTATAAGAAGTCAACAAAATGAAACTTATGAGTACACTAACATGTAGCCAGTAAAACATGATTGTGAAAAGACTTGCTGATTACATAAGGAAGTCCTATAAATTAAATTAATTACTTGCATGCATGTACATAAATACGTAAGATCAAAAAATGGATTGGATTACTAAAACAAATATGATGACAGATCAGTAGATTACCATCTTTTCAGCACATTCGATGTCAAGGGTCGGAACAAAAAAGGATTTCTTCACATTTTTGCCAACGCACATGCCCTTATCGTCAGAGCATGTAGGGCACTACAACCTCACAAAAAACAGATCACTACACAAGATACGGCGTCTGATAATATTGAAATGAGATTACTGTACAGATATAAAGTAAATAATTTGTTACCCATTTGCTCGTAGCCATCGCTGATCTCATCGCACCATGGGAAGATCTGTTGAGATAAGTATCGGGGTCAGTGAGAAGACATCGGCAAGAGGTGGACAGGGATAGGTGAAACAAGACGTCGGGTACCAGATGCGGCGACGACGATGCTAGATCCAAAGAGCGGCGGCGCCGTGTATGCAATTGTTTCGTTGTTGGAGACTGAGGATATCTTGGAGGGAGGAGAGGTCAGGGCTTAAGTAATAGGTGAGCGTGGACCCAGTTTCCAGGCGGCAAAAAAACTGATCCCGTAAATCTCGCCAGGGTGAGCGTCCCGTGAGATCAGAACTTTCCTCTTATAACCTTAGATCGCGGACTGAATATCGTGAGCACAATGGTTTGGTCAATTTGGATGTGAAAGGTGAGGTCATTTTGGTCAATTTGGATGTGAAATGCATGGTTCGTAGGATTTTATCGAAGGGTATGCCACACCAAAATTTTGGTCCTGAAATTCAGTAGGACATATGTTCACATTTACTTTGTATTTATAACTTTTTAATCCTACTTACATATATTATAGAACACAATAATCAACAGGAATACATAGATAGCACATAACTTATTCCAAGTCTCGAATTACATAGTTAGCACATGCATGAAAACCGGTCTCGATAATAGATATATAGCACATAGTTTATTCCTAACTACCTACCTAGTCACTTAGGGTCTCGATCACCTCAGGTTCATCATGATCCTCAGACTCGGAACTGGAGGAGTTTTTTGGTGCCCTACACATGAAATAGGTCTCGCCATGCACATGGTCGAGAAAGAAAGTGCACGTCTCAGCAGGTTGCATGTCGTACAAAGCTACAAGTTCTGTCCAACGAGCGTCATTGAAATATGTCCGGCGCGGCTCGTTAGTGCACAAAACGGTGAAGCTCCGAGTGGGCACCGTCATCTGGACCAGGTTGACATCAAATGTCCTGTGGTCACTAATGAGAATGTCAACATTCTCCAAGAAGTCACGTCTAGCCCTGCACGGGATGATCTAAAAAAAGAACAAATGGACATTAGTGTTACTGTAATGATAGAATAATGCAACAGTCTAATCAATGACAAAAAAGGTGCCTCATATAAATAAAGAGTGCACATCATGTATAACCATTGTTGTTATACATGTCAGTAGGTCATTTAGACCAACACTCGTAATGATAATGCACAAGCGTGTAATAATCATTGGCACAACTAACTCTACACAATTATAAACATCGAAGAAGAGACGACACATGGAAAACAAGGAAAAAACATACCATTCTGGTGTTAACCTCCTGTGGGAGAACTACGCGAAACTTCTTGTCCATACAATCGAGGTAGCCACAATCCTCACACATATGAAACATTTGCTACAACATAGTGTACGATTAGTCGAAATTTAACATAGAGTGAGATGAACTTCCAACTCTAACACACATCACGATGAACATCTATCTTAAGCTAAGACACAATCATCTAGTGAATCTAAATAAAAAAACAAGGGCGATAAAAATCGCAACTAAGGTAACAATGGATCCAATTGCATAATGAAACCAAGCCTCATTATCAATGGCATATCTTCTGATCTTTCTAATCTTCAACCGGGCTGCATCCATCTTGATCTTGTTATCATAAATGATATCGGCAACATGTAACTCTAATGCCATTTTCTCTTCTTCAGGTTTCTTCAATTTTTTCTTTCAACTCATGATTTTCCTCTTCAACAACATCTAACCGTCTAGCAACAATTTCCAAATGGATCGGCACATCCGGCTCAATTACGAAACCCCAAATAAAAAATCTATGTCAACTTTTATCTGCATGATTTTTTGGAAACACAAATAAAAATACTAATCTGTAGAGACATTTTACCACGTCCGAATAATCATCGACGTAGCAGCCGTCTTTGGATATCAAAACCATCGTGAAACTATATATATATGAAACAATGCACTCTAAATTAATTGCATAGTAAAGAAACATCACAATAATATGGGGGAAACATCACAATAATATGGGGGAAACATCATACCTCGTGCGCCCTACTGCGCACTGCGTGGTTGTGCGTGGACGGCGACCTCGAGCCCTGTCGAGCGGAGGCGCGCGACAGCGATCTCGAGCCCTGTCGAATCGATGCGGCGGGCGAGTTGCGGCGGCCAAGCGAGCTGATGCGGCGGGCGATTGGATGGACGGCGAGCAAGCTGCGGCAGCGGCGCGAGCGGAGGCCGGCGATGTCCAGTGCGCAGAGATGAAAACCTAGCAAACGGATGCGGCGCGCGACCTGTCATGGTCGATCCAGATCTGAATACACAAACATTTTCTGAGAACTATAAGTGTGTCAATCATTTTATTGGACCCATGCAAAAAAATCATTTTCTTGGAAGATAAAAGCCAAACGTGGCAAATTGCTTCTTCGAAGAAAGGTGCACATAGAAGATCTGGATTGAGCTGAGATTTTTTGTGAGTAGTGATGCACACATACTAGAAGTGCTTGCAGATTTTCAGAATTTTCTGACAACTATAGTTGTGTCAATCAGTTTCTAGGAAGAAAAAGGCCAGAAAATGAATTTAATGCATGAAAAGTGTCAAATTGCATATAAAAACATTTTAAACTCCTATGAAACATGCAATGTTAATAGAATCATGTACAAAATATGAATCACACAGTTTTACAATGTTTGGTCAATTTGTATGTGAAAGGTGAAATCATTTTAGGCACTAATGTCTAAGCATCGAGGCCGAAAGCTGGATCAACCTTTCAGATATGTGTTGTGGCATAGCATTAACATTGTTGTAGGCAAGGCTCATGATTGTGGGTTTGTTTTTTTGCACATCACTTGCGAAACCTAATGGTGGTCAAACCAACATGGGTTGGTCGAAATCGATCATGTCGGTTATAAGGCATCTTCGAAGAAAGGTGCACATAGAAGATCCGGATTGAGCTGAGATTTTTGTGAGTAGTGATGCACACATACTAGGAGTGCTTGCGGATTTTCAGAATTTTCTGACAACTATAGTTGTGTCAATCAATTTCTAGGAAGAAAAAGGCCAGAAAATGAATTTAATGCATGAAAAGTGGCAAATTGCATATAAAAACATTTTAAACTCCTATGAAACATGCAATGTTAATAGAATCATGTACAAAATATGAATCACACAGTTTTACAAATGTTTGGTCAATTTCTATGTGAAAGGTGACATCATTTTGGGCACTAATGTCTAAGCATCGAGGCCGAAAGCTGAATCAACCTTTTCAGATATGTGTTGTGGTGTAGCATTAACATTGTTGTACGCAAGGATCATGATTGTGGGTTTGTTTTTTTGCACATCACTTGCGAAACCTAATGGTGGTCAAACCAATATGGGTTGGTCGAACTCGATCATGTCGGTTATAAGGCATCTTCGAAGAAAGGTGCACATAGAAGATCGGGATTGAGCTGAGATTTTTTGTGAGTAGTGATGACGTGGAACACACGTTCGCTGGGAAACACCAATAGGAAGGTATGATGTAGTCAGCAGCAAAGTTTTCCCTTGATTACAAAACCAAGGTTGTCAGATACAGTAGGAATTGGAAGAGCTTCAGAAAGGTGTCAGCGGCGCCGTTACCCGATCACTGACGTGGACCTGCACACACACAATCAAAGTACTTTGCCCCAACGAAACAGGAAGGTTGTCAATCTCCCCGTCTTGCTGAATACAAAGGATTAAACGTATGGTGTAGAATATGATGATGAACACAAAAGTAGCAGCAGGAAGTAACGTAGAGCGTGGTGAAAACGGTGTTTGTATCAGTGTGGAATAAAGGACCGGGGTCCACAGTTCACTAGTGGTGTCTCTCCATAAGACAAATAAACATACATGTTGGGTGAACGAATTACAGCTGGGCAATTGACAAATTGCAAACGCATGACAATGCAATATATGACAAGCACATGTTCATTGTTATATCTATTGGGCATTACAACAATATACATAGACCGCTTACTAGCTGCATCTATGACTCATAATCCACTCACAAGATAGCTTCCGGGTCTCCCATGAGTATTAAGTTGCAAGCAACAGATTATAGCATTAAGCAAAGTGTGTAATGTAAACAAACGCATTAGACTTAACAGCAGTACCCTTAAGCTAAGCATCGGTTATTTTATCCCTAGTGGCAACAACACATCTACAGCCTTAGTTGTTTCTGTCTATCAAGCCCAGGCTTCTAGAGGCATGAACCCACTATCTAGCATAAATACCCTCTCTTGAAGTCATTAGCATCTACTTGGCCAAAGCATCTACTAACAACGGAGAGCATGCAGGAACATAGATAAAACATAATATAGATAGATGAACAAACTTGATCATAACTTCACAATTCATCGGATCCCAGCAAACACAACATGTAGCATTACATAAAGATGATCTTGATCATGTTAGGCAGCTCACAAGATCTAAACATGATAGCACAAGGTGGAGAGACTACCAACTAGCTACTGCTATGGACCCGTAGTCCCGTGGAGAACTACTCACGCATCACTCCGGAGGCAGGCATGGTGATGTAGAGCCCTCCGGTGATGATTTCCCCTCCGGCAAGGTGCCGGGAAGAACTGCAGAAACCCTCCCGAACTAGGGTTGAAGACGACGGCGGCCTCGGAACTTTTCGTGGATTTTTGCTCGGGTATCTAGGGTTTCCCGATTAGATGCAATTTATAGGCGAAAGGGCGGCGTCGGTGGCCAGCCGAGGTGGGCGGCGGCCTAGGTGCGCGCCCCACCCTGGGCCGCCCGTGGGCCGCCGGCCTGCCTGGTGTGGCCCCCGGCTCCGTCCTCTGGCTGCTGCTCCGTCTCGGTCCAGAAATAAATCAGTTAAATTGGCGTCCGATTCCGAGAATATTTCCAGAATAGATTTTCTGAAACAAAAAGACAGCAGAAAACAGGAACTGGCACTGTGGCATCTTGTTAATAGGTTAGTCCCAGAAAATGCATAAAAAATATAAAGTGTAAGATAAACATGTGGTAATCAATATATAATAGGCATGGAACATCAAAAATTATAGATACGTTTTGGACGTATCAAGCATCCCCAAGCTTAGTTCCTACTCGTCCTCGAGTAGGTAAACGATAACACAAAGATAATTTTTGAGGTGACATGCTACCAACATAATCTTGATCATATAGTAATGTAAAGCATGTGAGCTGAGATCAAATCATTCAAAGCAAAAGTCTATGTTTGATATTAAACACATAGATGAATAAAGCAAGACAATTAAACAAGTAAAAACCTTTCATGGAAGATGCTATAAAGACATGAAACCGTACAAAGTTCATTATAGATGTTTTAAGCATTCAGTATAGAAGTTATCCTTCTACTCAAGCATCCAGCAATCTTTCACAAACATAGAAAGGATCCAGTCAAGCAAAAGTATCACAAACGTAATGAATTCACTGGTTAGAAGTTTTACTCAACCGGTGAGCGTAAGCATTTGGTATTGGCACCAGGATGTTATGGCAAAGAGAATAATAATGGGGGTTTGGAAGGCCAATGGAAGAAAGGCTCACAAAGCTATAAATGATCATTAGACAAGAGGAAGTCTTATAATCGAAGCTATGCAAGGAGTAGTGATTGCCATGCAACGGATGCACATAGAGCTATAAGTGTATGAAAGCTCTCCAATGGAACTAGTGGGGGTGCATCCAACTTGGTTGCTCATGAAGACCTAGAGCACTTTTGAGGAGGCTCATCATTGGAATATACAACCCAAGTTCTATAACGTAAATTCCCCACATAGTTATACTAATGAAACATGAGAACTCTCTCATATGAAGCATAGGTGCTACTAGCACAAATGATGACTATAAAACTGGTGCTAAACATGAGCACAAGTGTGGATAAAGGATAGTAATGTTGCCCCCTCTCTCTTTATTTCTTTTTTTCTTTTTTCTCTTTTTTTCTCTTTTTTTCTTTTTCTGTTTCTCTTTTCAATGGCCTCCGTGGCTTTTTCACTTTTCTCTCCCTCACTGTAGGGGCAACACTCTAATATGACAACACACTTTTTGGTACAAATAACTCATAATGAACAAAACATGATGTATAAAACTGTATGCCTCTGCCAGTGTAGCAGGATGTGCAATGATCTAGCGTAACATGGGTAAAACCACACATCAGCTGTATAGAATCATGCAAAGCAATATATAACAATGATGAATGACAACAAGTCATGTAATGTAAGGTGGAAGTTGCATGGCAATATATCTCGGAACAGCTATGGAAATGCTGTGATAGGTAGTTATGGTGGCTGTTTTGAGGAAGATGTTTGGCTTATGTGTAGGAGAACAAGATGAAGTTCTCCCACGGGGTTGGATGTACTGGCGAAGTATGCACAACTCTCAATGTGAGCAGAAGGCAATGCACACACCGAAGAGGCTAGCAAAATATGGATGGTGGAAGTGCCAAAAACCGTAGCTCAACATTAGTCAAAAAGAACTCACAAGTTTATTGCAAACAACTAGCAGGTTCAACATTAAGAGCATGATTAAATTTACCCCAAGGAGGGCCGTTCACGGAGGCACAAGTACCCCGCTAGATCCCTCGACCTTAGCACGCAACTATGTTGTTTCCAAAAACCTTCAGACATGAGAAGCTATCAAGTCCAACTACACCTTCAGCAATTTTAAGAGTTTGTAGTACGGTACAAGCTTTAATAACACAACCACTAATCAGATTTTAGCTTTAATTAACCAGCAAGCATTTAACATCTAATTTCTTAATATCTCAAAACATTTGCAAGGAATCAAGTTATCAAAGTTCAATGATCTACAAGACTATGCAAGTTTTTCCATTATACAACTACCACACACTTTAGCATTTTCTGTTCCAACCAGACGCCAATTATACAACTCTCCAAACAAATATAAGTGAAGCAAGAGAGTACTTTCTATAAAAGAACTAATAGCTCTGAACAAGAGATACATGAAAAACAAGAGCTAATAGCATAGCAGTGCTAAACAAGAATACTCAACAAGTATAAGTGAAGAACAGAGTATTCTAAGCAAAAGCGGAGCGTGTCTCTCTCCCAAACAAGAGTGCTAGGATCCAACTAAGTTATGATCAGAAAACAAAACAAAAACAAACAGAAAATAAAACACACAGACGCTCCAAGAAGCACACAATATGTGAAGCAATAAAAATATAGTCTCACTAGAGGTGACCTGATAATATGTTGAGACGCTTGAGTCTTCTTGATATATGCTGGGGAGATCCAAGGGAGCCTCCCCAAGCTTAAGCTTTTCTCTCTTCTTGATCTTCTTATATCATCCTCCTCTCCTAATACTTGAAAACTTCCTTCACACAAAGATAACTCGCAAACTTCATTAGAGGGGTTAGTGCATCAAAACATAAACTCACTTGGTTCTGTAAAAACACATTGCATACTTTAGTTCAAACATTAGCTACTGTTACTAAGCAAGATCGTGATCTCCCCCCGAAGAACGTGAATCTATACTTGCAAAAGAGACAATGCAAAACAAAGACAGAATCTGTCAAAACCAGAACAGTCCGTAAAGATGAATTTTTTCGAGGCACTTCCGATGCTCAAATCAGAAAACGGTTAACTAACGAAAGATAGATAATAAGTTCAGGCTTCTGTTCAAAAATTTACAGATTAAAATAGTAATCCGTGATTTTTCACGAATTTTACCGTGAGGTACAGAAATCTGTTTCTGGACAACAAATAAAACTTTACCACCCTCTTGCATTAGAGCTTTTCTTGGCACAACAAAAACGAAAATAAAAGATACAAAGGAGTTGTTACAGAAGTAAACAACCTCCTTGACTCAAGAAAACAAAAATAACAGGAAATAAAATAGGGTTGTCTCCCAACAAGCGCTTTTCTTTGACGCCTTTCAGCTAGGCGCAGTAGCAAAAAGTTCAAGTACTATCAAAATCTTTTCTCAAAGAAAGGTTAGCAAACTTTTCAAAGAGGCATTGTATCTTGTCTATATATGTCTCAGATTCTCCTTTCTCACTTCTTCTAGGTTCACTACTCTCATCAAAAGGGTTTTCAGAACTATCCAATCAAAATTCTTTTCTAGAGCCTCATGCATCCCCATAAGTTTAAAAGGGATTGGTACCTTCACTTCCCCTTCATAATCGGTTCCCTTAGTATATTCAAGTCTATCAATTTCCAATTTTTCAAGGGTACTTATAACATCAATATAGTAGCCAAGCATCTTAAAGCGAACAAAAACTTTTCTAGCTTCCCTAGCAACATCACCAAATTCTTTGAGCAGGGTTTCTAAAACGAAGTCTTTCTTTTCCCCATCTTCCATATCATAGAGTTTAGGAAACATTTGCTGCATTATGGGATTAAGGTTGACAAACCTAGCTTCCAACATGTGTACTGAAGAGGTTGTAGCAATTTCATAATTATGAGCGAGTTCTGCCAAGGGTCTATCCTCAAAATCTATAAGTCTACTCACATGATTAAGGAATTCTTCAATATTATTTCTTCCAATAATGGAACCACTTCCGACTTCAATATCTTTCTTAACATACTTATGGGGAACATGATGAGCAACCAGAAAATAAAAACTAGGTAAACCGAAATAAAAAGAAAGCTGAAATTTAAAAAAAATGTGTTTTTTGATTTTAGAAGCAAACAAGATAAAATAAAAATAAAATAAGCAAGACAAAAACAAAGTAAAGAGAATGGTGATGTGTAACTCCCCTTGATGTAGCCTCCAATTCCCCGGCAACAGCGCCAGAAAAAGTTGCTTGATGACGTGGAATGCACGTTCGCTAGGAAACCCCAAGAGGAAGGTATGATGTAGTCAGCAGCAAAGTTTTTCCTTGATTACAAAACCAAGGTTGTTAGATCCAGTAGGAATTGGAAGAGCTCCAAAAGGTGTTAGCGGCGCCGTTACCCGATCACTAATGTGGACCTGCACACACACAATCAAAGTATTTTGCCTCAACGAAACAGGAAGGTTGTCAATCTCCCCGGCTTGCTAAATACAAAGGATTAAACATATGGTGTAGAATATGATGATGAACACAAAAGTAGCAGCAGGAAGTAACATAGAGCGTGGTGAAAACGGTGTTTGTATCAGTGTGGAATAAAGGACCGGGGTCCACAGTTCACTAGTGGTGTCTCTCCATAAGACAAATAAACATATATGTTGGGTGAACGAATTACAGGTGGGCAATTGACAAATTGCAAACGCATGACAATGCAATATATGACAAGCACATGTTCATTGTTATATCTATTGGGCATTACAACAATATACATAGACCGCTTACTAGCTGCATCTATGACTCATAATCCACTCACAAGATAGCTTCCGGGTCTCCCATGAGTATTAAGTTGCGAGCAACCGATTATAGCATTAAGCAAAGTGTGTAATGTAAACAAATGCATTAGACTTAACAGCAGTACCCTTAAGCTAAGCATCGGTTATTTTATCCCTAGTGGCAACAGAACATCTACAGGCTTAGTTGTTTCTGTCTATCAAGCCTAGGCTTCTAGAGGCATGAACTCACTATCTAGCATAAATACCCTCTCTTGAAGTCATTAGCATCTACTTGGCCAAAACATCTACTAACAACGGAGAGCATGCAGGAACATAGATAAAACATAATATAGATAGATGAACAAACTTGATCATAACTTCACAATTCATCGGATCCCAGCAAACACAACATGTAGCATTACATAAAGATGATCTTGATCATGTTAGGCAACTCACAAGATCTAAACATGATAGCACAAGGAGGAGAGACTACCAACTAGCTACTGCTATGGACCCATAGTCCCGTGGAGAACTACTCACGCATCACTCCGGAGGCAGGCATGGTGATGTAGAGCCCTCCGGTGATGATTTCCCCTTCGGAAGGTGTCGGGAAGAACTGCAGAAACCATCCCGAACTAGGGTTGAAGACGACGGCGGCCTCGGAACTTTTCGTGGATTTTAACTCGGGTCTCTAGGTTTCCCGATTAGATGCAATTTATAGGCGAAAGGGCGGCGTCGGTGGCCAGCCGAGGTGGGGCGGTGGCCTAGGTGCGCAACCCCACCCTGGGCCGCACCGTGGGCCTGCTGGCCAGCCTGGTGTGGCCCCCGGCTCCATCCTCCTGGCTGTTGCTCCGTCTCGGTCCAGAAATAAATCAGTTAAATTGGCGTCCGATTCCGAGAATATTTCCAGAATAGATTTTCTGAAACAAAAAGACAGCAGAAAACAGGAACTGACACTGTGGCATCTTGTTAATAGGTTAGTCCCAGAAAATGCATAAAAATTATATAAAGTGTAAGATAAACATGTGGTAATCAATATATAATAGGCATGGAACATCAAAAATTATAGATAAGTTTTGGACGTATCACACGCATTGATGGAATGCATGACGGCAAATTTTGTCACTGGTCATTCGTAAATTTGTCAACGCTTATCGTAATGCGTGAAAAAAATCGTGTCATTGATTGGTTTGTCAACTATTTTAGGACGGTCAAAGCTGCTGACCTGTCGGTCAATGAAGATTATGTGGTTGTTTACGTGGCTGTTGACGTGTCCGTTGACGTGGATGCTGACATGTGGCTATTTAGGTGGCACTCGACGTGTTTGTTGACGTGGATGTTGTCAAGTCGGTCCGGTTTGTGCTGACGTGTATGCTGTCAAGTGGGTCCGGATGGTGCTGACATGGCATGATGTCAAATGGGTCCACAAAATGCTGACATGCGGGACCCACCGGTTTGCTGACATGTGGGACCCGTGCGATGCTGACGTGCGGGACCCACCGGTTGCTGACGTGCGGGTCCCGAGGCTATGAGGCCGTCATAAATTACGTCACATTTTCGTCACGGACTTTTTCTCATAAATTTCAAAAATGCACAAAAAATGAATATTTCAAATGTGTTGAATATAATAAATGAACTGTATTTGTCCGATGACACTAGCAATCAGAGTACACGTGAAAATGAATAAAATTACACATAAAATACGTAGGAAAGCTTGTCTACATGAAGAACAATGCTCTATGGTTAGTTGGCCTGGGATACTTGCGACGATGACAGTAAGAGGTAACCTAGTACGGAATCCATTTCCTGCTGCCTCTTCTCAATTTCCGAAGTCTTCTGTTCATAGGACTTCTGTAGAGCTTCAAGTTGTTCTTGCTGTCTCCTTCTCGCTTCATCAAATTCCTCTTGTTGGGACTTTAGTCTTGCCTCCATTTCATTCTTGTACATTTCAGCTGCATGTATTGATTGTTGCTCCTGATCTTCAAGCCTATCTTCCAATTCTTTGATGCGTAAAGATGATACGCTTGATTTTCTGGATACAGATGAGATACCCAAGCTGGTGAGGAATGTACTCCTCGAGTTCTTCGTCACCAATTTTTCCTTAAGAACTTCTTCAACTATTTGCATATCTGTTTTTGCGGGCTCATGTTCTTGGTGCGGACCATTTTTCTGAGTACCATCTCTACCTGAGGCATGATCAAAAAGCTTGTTGTCAGTACTGCAATAAAAATTTAACAAGGTTGGTGCAATAAAAATAGGTAATTTTTTTTACCTATGCATCTTCTGACTCCTTGGTCATTTTACCATCCATGGTAGTGTGAGTAAGTTTATAAAAATCAATAGGAGTAGGATCTTCCGTAGGTGTATCTTTGGTTACAGTAGATTTCTACAATAATTGGAAAATGATAGCATCAGCAATGTACATCATATAATTGCTGAGGAAGTATAGTTTGCGAAAGGATAGTTAAAATGCTTACCACAATTTCCCATTGTGCAACGTAGCTTCTAGAACCAGTGGTATGGTGCTGTTTCACAGCTTCACGGTTAGTTTGATTCTGCCTACACCTTTCCTGTGTAAAGTAGCTGCACTTTTAGTATTCCATAAATCACAAACATAGAGTAATCGGACCATATGGTGACTGAATTAATAAGTATTATGTACCTGGTAGTCATCGTCAAACCATTTGGTGACCAGATTTTCCCAACTTTTCTCATCAACAGTATCTGGCTTCAGCAAGAGTGCTTGCTCAAGAGTTAGTTTTTCCATCTTGGGCCAATATATATGTTTAAGCCTATATCGGTGTTGGCGAATAGAATGCCGTAAAATGGCAGTGCACACTTCTTTGCCCACTTCATCTTCTGTGTCCATGTTAATTTTTTCCTATAGAAATTATGAACCAAATGTTATATTAGCATGGTATGGCTGAATTGCATGTAAACATTAGGTGATGAATACCATAACTATGCCGACTCACCGCTACCGATACCAAAGCATCTGGAATCACATGTTCAAGTTTTTTCCCCTTGTCGTACTCCTTCAAGTGTGTTGCAAGAGACATTTTGTTGCGGACGTGAACACCAAACTGGGAACTAAGTTTAGCTGCTTGCACAAGATCTGTGGGTCTTTTCAAACCTTCGGTGAAGTCAATCCGCATCTTATTGCCTCCTTTTTTTTTTGCAAACGCTTCTAGGCCATGCCCCATTGTTGGTGTGCGTTTACCTCGCTTTCTGGATCCCTCATAGAGATTGTTAAATGCTATGAAATAAATTCACATTACATGTTGTAACATTAGGTAGAATCATATGCAAAAAGAAATAGTAAAGTATGTTAAGAAAAATAATAAATGATGAGCGTACGCTGCTTGTCAAAGTTAACAAGTGTATTATCATCAGGTGAGTTGTTGTCTTTGGAGGTTACAACTTGTGTTGGCGAGTTCTCTGCCGCAATGTTCTCCCCTTCTGGGGGTGTCTTTTCCATCGGTTGGGACTCTGGGTTTGCTGTAGATCTTGTTATTCTGGTCGTAGGCAGTACAATACTTAGACGCTTCTTCTTTCGTGGCTATGTAGAACCATCTACTGCCTCCTGAAAATGAGTTCAATACATTATTATGCAATCAACATTGTAATATGTACATGACATAATATATGTAGTTTCATAGGACCTTGTTTGCATGATTGCGCTCCTCTTCGTCTAATGCAAGGTCCTCTTCTTTAGCTTCCTTCTCACTAGGTTTTGGTTCATATTCTGAGTCAGTAACTGCCTCGTCATGTTGTTGTGCGGTGTCTTTACTCTGCCCCTTCGTTCCTGCTTGTGCACCACCATACACGAAAGAACGTGCTATGGATGTGAAATCTTGGATTGGCTGACCTTCATTGCTAGCTTTCTGCTGCAGGACTAAAGACATGCGTGCAGCGTTCTCTTCCATTGCCTTTTGTCTAACCTTCTCGTACTGGGTTAGTTCTAAAATAGCAGCGAAAAGAAGACAGTCAGTATTGGAAGATTTGAAGGCAGCCCTCATGAATCTAAGGTATGCAAAGAAATTCTGAAAGTGGTAAACAAAACTTCTGAAAGTGCTGCACAAAACTTATAAAAGTGGCACATAATTAGGCGGCCAAACTATTGTATCATGTATGTGTTGAACAATAAGACTGACTGACCAAGTTT
Source organism: Poa pratensis (assembly GCA_947311845.1). Lineage (NCBI taxonomy): Eukaryota > Viridiplantae > Streptophyta > Magnoliopsida > Poales > Poaceae > Poa > Poa pratensis. Next base: position 100,274,520 of record CAMZMU010000052.1, read on the forward strand.
CAGTTTCAGAGCGATAGTTTTACTGTAGCTCATCTAGGTGTTGTCGCTGTCTGTTTCAGTTTCAGTTAGGATCAGTATTTGTCTGAATAAACGTAGCATTTGTAACAGACTAAGATAAAATAAAACATGAAAACAGGCAACTTGCACGGATTGCAAACATGAAAGTGGGTCTGCCCATCGAAACCAACTATAATCCATCAAACCCTAAAGTACTCTGAAAAATTTCAGTTCATTCACGATTGTGATGACTTGATACGTAAGAACCAGCGTAGAATAACAACCAATTGTATCAGATCCGCTAATACGTAAGATCTCAATGAAAGTAAAAAACAATATCTCAACTTAAGTAAAATCCTAGGCAGGATTACTTGCGGGAGTTACCACGTACTCTGCTAAGACATAAGATCGCATCTCGTACCGTATTGGAAGAATATGAACAAATGTGTATGCAAGATCAAATTAAATGACGAGATGGGGATTGAACAACGACCTTGTTGTTTCGAAGATGGTTTCGAAGGTTTGTTTGAACCTTTCGTAGGTTTACCGCCGGCCTTGGCCCGTTGAGTCTTCCCGGCCATGTCGTCCTCGGGCTTCGGGATCAAATGGAGGGCAACCGCAAACCAGCAACGCTACTGCCGGATCTACGGTGAGGTAGAGGATGAGGTGAGCGCGACCAGATCTGATGTTAGGTGGCGAATGATAGGCAAACGGAAGGTGTGTACGTGGGTTGTGGGAGATGTGCGTATTTAGGGGGCGGGGGTAGCGGGAGGTGTTTGGTTTGCTCAAAAAAAGGGAGGGAACGAAAAATTGAAGGGAATGGAGGGAACGAAATTGAAGGGAAAGAGATAACGTAAGTTTCCAAAGAACAGGAGGGAATGGATTTTTTAAACTATTTTAACGAAATGCAATAACCTTTCAAATAAACAAATAAAGTACATGAATTTGTGATTTGCTTAAAACATGACAAGCTCATAATAGTAGACTTTAGCAAGGACACAATCAAATATGAAGATTCAAGAGTTTCAAGCCAAATGACTAGGAAAGAATACCATTTCCAAAGCAAACATCATGACAATGTGCTGACATTTGGTACATAGGTGTATGTTGGCATGTGAAACAATAGGGACCGACTATTATGCCATCAGGTTTCGACTATTTTGCCATGATGTTTTTATATGCAATTTGCCACTTTTCATGCATTAAATTCATTTTTTGGCCTTTTTCTTCCTAGAAATAGATTGACACAACTATAGTTGTCAGAAAATTCTGAAAATCTGCAAGCACTCCTAGTATGTGTGCATCACTACTTGATACATCCAAAACGTATCTATAATTTTTGATGTTCCATGCCTATTATATATTGATCACAACATGTTTATCTTACACTTTATATTATTTTTATGCATTTTCTGGGACTAACCTATTAACAAGATGCCACAGTGCCAGTTCCTGTTTTCTGCTGTCTTTTTGTTTCAGAAAATCTATTCTAGAAATATTCTCGGAATCGGACGCCAATTTAACTGATTTATTTCTGGACCGAGACGGAGCAGCAGCCAGGAGGACGGAGCCGGGGGCCACACCAGGCAGGCCGGCGGGCCATGACACGGCCTAGGGTGGGGCCGCGCACCTAGGCCGCCACCCCACCTCGGCTGGCCACCGACGCCGCCCTTTCGCCTATAAATTGCACATAATTGCCAAAAATCCAATTATTCTAGCTTTACAAAGGAGGTATGTTAAAGGTTTCTTCAAAAAAATTCCAAAAATTCAAGGGTGATCCCTAGGAGGTGGGTAACTCAATTATGCAAAAAAAATTGATACCTTGTTAAGAAAATATTTGGAATTTCCCTATTTAAGTTTCTGCCCAAAACTCCAATGATTTTTAAAAACCTAGTAAGTCAATTCTCCTTCTCATGAAAACCCCCAAACTAGGTGCTCATGACCAGTACCTATCTCAGGGAATTTTTGTGTCCAGATCCCATTTGTTTTAAAGCCCCAAAACCCCTGTTTCCATTTTGACCAGTATGGTTTTTCCATAATTTTTCATAGACCAAGTTTCGAATTTGGAAAAACTTTATTCAGCAAAGTTGCAGGTTTTCAAATTTGGCGCACAACGGTGAAAACCTCATCTCATTTGGAGCACGGAGCTGGAAGGTACATGCCCATGCCGATGTTGGCATGCTCTGCCGCGTGATCACCACGTGCATGGCTGTGCCAGGCGGCGCCGCCACTTGTTGGTCGTCGCCGTGGCCCTCCCCGCTGCTTTCCCCGTGCCCCCCTGCTTCGCCACCTCTCCCTCGACCCCAGCCGCCACACGTCACCTCCCCATCTCCTCCCGTGCGCCGCCATCCGCTAGCCGACGCGCCGCGTGCATAGGACCGCCGCGGGACCCCTTGCCAGAGGTCGACGCCGCCGCCCGTGCCTATCCGCTTACCTCCCCTGTGTGCTCGTGAAGAACTCCGCCACCCGCTGCCGCCACCAGCTCCACGACGCACCGTGCAACACAGTGCATAGCACAGCACCCTCCACCTCCGTCGTGCCATGAATAGCGGCCACCCCTCGGGAGGCTATAAGTAGCCCTCCCCAGCTGCCTCCTGACACCACACCACCACCCTCCCCCTCCCAATCGTCCTCCACCGTAGCACCCGAGTCAGTAGAGCACCACATCACCGACGGCGAGCTAGCCCTAGCCACACGGTATCCACTCGATTCCCTCGCCTAGAGCACCTCCCCCACCGATTCCTCGCCCATGCCACCCTCTCAGACCACCATGGACCTCCCGCCGCCCTCACCTGGGTGATTGGTGGCCGGAGCCGTCGAATCCATCATCGACAGGTCGCCGTCGCCGCGGGAGAGGAAGCTCTGCTCCCGTCCGACCTCTACGGCAACCGCGAGTGCGTAGACGAGCTGCGCCACGCCTTCTCGAGCCTCCCTCCCTCCTCTTCCTTCCCTCCCCGTCGCTCTAGCCGCCGGGAAACGTCACCGGTGAGTTCGCCGGAGACGCACAGTGCGTTCCCCTAATTTCGCGCGAGTTAACGATTTAAACATGAGCCACTGACTGGTGGGTCCCGCTGGTCAGATTTTTATTATTTACCCGAAACATTTTCTGTTTAAAAAATGGTAGAAAACAAATCCAACTTTGTAGGGTCATATCTCTCTCAAAAAAATTCAGAAAAATATGAATCTTTTTTGACAGCTTTGTTTTGAAAATCTCTGTCCATTGACACCAAAATGAATTGATTTGGAGTTTATTTGCTTGGTCGTTTATTCGATGGCTTAGGAAGGGTTTTTGACGCATATTTTGTTCCTTTGTTAGATTTAAACCTCTCCAACGAAGTGGAAGTTGTTCTCGAACCATACCCCACTGCTGAAGGCAAGCCGTTAACCCGATCTCAAGCTTGGTCGAACTTTAGAAAATTTCATGATTGTTTAATTTGGCTGCTGTTGCATCTCACATGCCATATTGTATCGAATATTTTCGCATTACCATACATCTGTTTATCTTCAATATCTTGAGCATCACTCCCCATTCTCGAGACAATGGACTGGGGGAACCGCCACAGTCGAAGGAATGGAGGAACGATGCAACTGTGCTAACTTTTGGAGTCAAACGAGATGGCGCTGGCCGGAGGCATCTCCGCCACAGTCATCCGATTGACGCTACTTTCTTTTATAGTCAAACGAGATGGCGCTGGTCGGAGGTAGCACCGCCACAGTCGTCCGGTTGACGCTACTTTCTTTTATAGTCAAACGAGACGGCGCTAGTCGGAGGTAGCTCCGCCACAGTCGTCCGGTTGACGCTACTTTCTTTTATAGTCAAACGAGATGGCGCTGGTCGGAGGTAGCTCCGCCACAGTCGTCCGGTTGACGTTACTTTCTTTAATAGTCAAACGAGATGGCGCTAGTCGGAGGTAGCTCTGCCACAGTCGTCCGATTGACGCTATTTTCTTTTGCTTAGTTTGGACATTGATACGTGGTGGCGCCATAGTCGCCCGGTCAATACGATTTATTTACTACTTGGATTATTATGTGAATGTCATGTGTTGCTTGGATCATGTTGGTGACACGAATTAAAATTTGATTAAAAAGATAACCACCTCCCTTTACTAGATTGTGTCACATAGTGCCACTCACCAAGCACAACCATGATTCGTTCATATGGGCGAACCATGGTCGAGTATTTTATCAAGCCTCCTTTGACGCCGCCCTTTTGGCAAGTCTAGTCGGTTACCTTTGTGGTCGGAGCTAGTCTTGCGAAGGTTCCGGAGCTAGGCGTCGCTCATCTGTTGGGGGCGTGCCGGATTCACTTCGTCATAAGACTTGGTCCCTTGGATGTGTCGGTGGCTACACAGGGAGTGTCTGGGTAGAATAAACGGTTGTGGAAGTGTGGGTTTGTACTGTCGCCGTGATCGACTTCGGTACCGGCGGTACAAGCCTAGACTTCAGCGTGTGGATAAACGTTGCAACCTCTCGAGAGTGTAAATCTAGAATCTAGCCTTGTCCCTAGGTTATGGGACGATGTTTGGGTCAAGTCGCGCTATGGGTCAGTCCGGTCGAACATGGAGAAACAATTAATATGAAACCCTATGATCATGTTGAGACCTGAGAACATAGCCAGAGTTGGCTAGAGGCTTGAGAGACTAGAATAAATCCAGAGTTGGCTAAGAGGCTTGGGAGCCTAGTTGTGGTTACATGTTGTTGAGTGAGAAATGTGATCTCACCTTAGAAATATGAAATTTCCCTACCAAGGTAAGTAGGGAAGTTATGTCCAACCGTTAAGCTTGGACTCGCACTTGCATACCCGAACTTATGCCATGCTACTTTCCGAACTTATGCCATGTCATATAGATAGACCTTGTTTGATTTTGGGCTAATGTCTTGCGAGTACATTCAATGTACTCACCTGGCTTTTTATGTGGCCAGACCCAGCTGCACCCGTCGCCGAGTACCCGCTGTACGAGAACTAGGAATCTGTATCCCAGGCAGAACCCAGTGGAATAAGGCTCGTCGTTGCCACGCTACTACCTACGTACCCGCTGCAATCTCTGATAGAGGCTCGATGTTAGAAAAATAATGTACAAACTGTTGTGTGCGCCTGTTGCGCGATCGCTGGAGCCTCACCCCGTGTTGTAATCTTGTATCCATCCGAACTCGGAGCCATATATGTATTTGGTTATGTCTTTGTTTATCTAGTTGTCAAATATCCTGTGTTTCTGGGACTGGTATATGGGGTAACTCGATCATCTGGATCGGGGTGCACAAAGCTTGGTATCAGAGCCTAACTGCCTGTAGGATACCCTCGTTCCATGGACGACTTAGGATAGAACTTGCTGCGCTGCCAGTTTTTTAACTGTTTCTCTACTTGTTTGTGCTTTTAAACCTTAACGCTCACCTTTTTGGCTTCTGTCCCTGGTGCAGATAGCGCCAGAGTTGTTCACAGAGACCACCGCCGTACACGTTCCCGGCTTTCCGCAGTTTCTCCGTGAGATTTGGGACCACCTCTACCCAGGCACACCTCCCCCAACCTACAGCGTGTACTACAACCGTCTCGACAGGTCCACCTCCGAGTTCACCGCCACCGTCCACTTGCGCCCAGAGCCGGTGGCCGATGGGATCTTCCATGCCCTCAGTTCCGGTGTCTCTACTCAGGCGACCCGAGCCATACAGGAGGCTGTAGGAGACGCCATCATCTTCCTTCGCACGTACGACCCAGTCATGAGGCAGTGCACCCGCTACGTCTACTTTCCGAGGTTGGATTTAGACAACGGGGACATTCTTTTTCCCAACCCAGGTGAGCCCCGCTCAGCCCTCACCGCCCTCCTTCAGTACACCACCCTCCTCCACCAGTATCTCCACATCACCCTCCTCCAGTTTGCCTCGCTCCGCGCCAACGTGGCCATGGCCGAGATGACACGGGCATCTGGAGCTAGTTCTTCACGCCACCCACCTCAGCTCCCCACCTTTACCCGTATCTCCCTCGAGCAGATCAGAAGGGGAATAGCCCGCTTTTCCACACCCCACATTCCGTCGCCACCTCCCCGCACCCGTAGCAGCGCCGCCCACTACTACTCACGCTTCACCCTTGTACGTTCTCAGCGTCGTCGCATCCGTGCCGCCACACCCCCTTACTCCGGAGACTCCCAAGACGACCGCGCTTTGCCCGACTACAACTCCGCTGGGGAGGACATCGACATCATTCCACCAGCGACACCCCTCGAGATGGAGTTCTAGACGCTCGGAGACTGCATCGCTTAGTGTATTATACCTTTCCGCTGTATCGCGCGCTCGAATAATGTAGTGGTAGAATTGTATCCTGCATCTTGTATCCTGCATCTTTGTATCATGTATCGAGTAGCTTGTGTTGTTTATCTTGCATCTCGTGTAGCATAGCGTGTAACCAGAATCTTGTAACCCAACTAGCCATTGTATATTACCGTGCTTTGTGTCTTTGCAAACCTTGTTTCCATTTGGTTTTCTTGGATGTTGCACTTTTCCCCATATGGATGCTCATGGTACGCGTCACCACGTTAAATCATCCAGTATGAGGCCCAATAGCGGTGCAAGTGGCAGCCAAGGAACCCCGGTTCGTCGTTCCGCACGGCAAGCGGGCGAGGATCCCGTGCCCCCGCAATCACCTCCTCCTCCACCAACTCAGGAACCAAGTCCGAGTCAGTTCATGATGATGATGGATGAGCGTCACAACCAGCACCTGACTCAGATCATGAGAGAGTTTGGCGCTTACATGCAAGCCCAAAATACCCCACGCATAAGCCACTCGAAGCTGCAAGATTTCAGCGTACTCAACCACCAAAGTTCTCGTTTGCTGACGACCCACTGAGGCTGACGATTGGCTCCGTACTATGGGAAAGAAACTGGAGCTCACTCGCATAGACGAGCAGGACAAGGTGCCTTTCGCCACCCACTACCTTGAGGGCCCTGCCAGCATTTGGTGGGACAATCAAAAGGACGCAAGGGGCGATGGACCCGCCGTCACTTGGACAGAATTTCAGGAAGCCTACCGCAAGGCCTACATTCCCTCAAGCCTCATAAAATGAAGCAGCAGGAATTTCTGGCACTCACTCAGGGCAGCAAATCCATCAATGAATATCTGACCAAGTTCAACAACCTTGCTCGCTACGCACCCGAGGACACCAACACAGAGGAAAAGAAGAAAGACATGTTCCTTCATGGGATGCATCAGGCCATAAAAACTCAGCTCAGCGTTCTACAGTTTCCATATTTTCAGGCCATGATCAACACTGCACTAATCTCAGAAAAGGAGCACCGCACAATTTATGACTCTCACAAGCGGAAGTTTGAGCCACGTAAGAACCAGCATGAAGGAGCTACTTCAAAGCCACGTACATGGCAGCCCAACACCGACCTCAACACCTCAGAACACTTGGAATCAACCCAGGAAGGATGGATATCCCCGCGAAGGATTCTACCACAAGCGTCCCCTAGTGGATGACTAAAGAGGAAAACTCCTGCTTCAAGTGTGGCAAGACGGACACTACATCAAGGATTGCCCCCTTCACAACAGCCACGGCAACAACAACAACAACCACCCTGCTGGTGCAATCAAGCCACCTCAAGTTGCCCGTGTCCACCACATGTCCGCAGAGGAAGCCTATGAAGCTTCGGATGTAGTGCTTGGTACGTGTACTATCAACACTAAACCCGCGCTGATTTTATTCGATTCTGGAGCTTCCCACTCTTTCATCTCGAAGGATTTTGTTGCCAAACACCGTTTTCCCGTTTCCCCTTTGGGCCATCTTTTGGTGATACAAACCCCCGCCTCAGATGAAAACAAACACCGTTTGTCAAGACCTGACAATCAGCATCAACCAAGTGAAATTCCAGCTCAGCTCAACACTCTCAATGTGCCCGGCCTCGACGCCATCCTGGTATGGATTGGTTGGTACAACATGCAGCCCAGATTGACTGTGCAACTAGGCAGTTACTCTCACCAACCCGAAGGCATACGTACCACCTACTTGCCAAATAAACCCCACCAGATAAATGCAAAGATGTTTCTTGTCCAAACCCGGAGATAGGACAAGTGTATGTGGTCAGTGAATATCCAGATGTGTTCCCAGACGAGCTACCGGAATGCCCCCTGACCGTGATATTGAATTTGCCATTGAAGTTGTACCTGGAACAAACCCAATATTCAAGAAACATTACTGAATGACAAGCCCCGAGCTAGTGGAATTGAAGAAGCAGCTCGATGACTAATCAAGAAGAAGTTCATTCGCCCTAGTATTTCACCTTGGGGATCACCAGTTCTATTTGCAAAAAAGAGCGATGGTACGCTCCGGCTATGCATTGACTATCGTGCTCTCAATGATGTCACCATCAAGAATAAGTACCCACTCCACGAATCAATGATCTATTTGACCAACTCCGTGGTGCCCGTGTGTTCTCCAAGATTGATCTCCGCATAGGGTATTATCAGCTGAAGATCTGAGAAAGTGATATTCCCAAGACCGCTTTTACCACCAGATATGGACTATATGAATGTACTGTTATGTCCTTTGGTCTAACCAATGCTCCCGCCTACTTCATGGGCATGATGAACAAGGTATTCATGGAATATCTCGACAAGTTTGTCGTGGTGTTCATCGACGACATCCTCATCTACTCCAAAAATGAGGAGGAGCACGCCGAACACCTCAGGTTGGTTCTCGGAAGACTACGTGAACACAACTCAATGCCAAGTACAGCAAATGCCAGTTTTGGTTAAAAGAAGTAGAGTTCCTGGGACATGTATTATCCGGAGCCAGTGTGGCCGTAAACCCCAACAAGATCTCTGATGTGCTGAACTGGAAAACACCCACCAATGTGTCAGAAATTAGAAGCTTCCTAGGATTGGCTGGGTACTACCGAAGATTCATTGAAAACTTTTCCAAGATAGCCAAGCCCATGACAGATTTGTTAAAGAAAAATCGCAAGTACACCTGGACAGACGAGTGTGAAGAAACTTCAACGAGTTGAAGACCCGGTTAACGACAACCCCAATACTGGTGTTGCCCGATGATGGCAAGGATTTCACGGTATATTGCGATGCATGTAGAAATGGACTAGGGGCCGTACTCATGCAAGAAGGAAAAGTCATCGCATACGTATCAAAGCAACTCAAGACCCATGAGCTGAATTACCCCACGCATGACTTGGAATTGGCCACTGTCATACTCTCCCTGAAGACTTGGCGACATCACCTTATTGGTCGAAGATGCGAGATCTACACGGATCACCAAAAGCTTGAAGTACATTTTCACCCAGCCTGACCTCAACCTGAAGCAAAGAAGGTGGCTAGAGGTAATCAAGGACTACGACCTTGGAATTCATTACCATCCAGGGAAGGCCAACGTGGTAGCATAGGATCTAAGCAGGAAGCCCCCAAAGATGCAGCCAAGTTTAGAGAAAGAGTTCGCAAAGCTAAACTTGTGTGTGGGAAGCAAGACCTATTTAAGCACCTTGGAGGTGAAACCAAACCTTGAGGAAGAGATAAAAACCGAGCAAGCCGACGACCCCAGTATAAAAGGGATCAAGATCAAAATACCACTAGGTAAGGCCAAGGAATTTCCTTGGACAGTCAAGGAGTGCTCCGCTACGGTAACCGCCTTTGTGTACCCGACAAGGCCGCGCTAAAACAACAGATCCTCAGGGAAGCCCACGAGTCTACCTATTCTATCCACCCGGGAAGTGCCAAGATGTATAAGATTTGAAGCAAATATTCTGGTGGGCCGGTATGAAGAAGGAGATCGCCTACTATGTCGCATGCTGCAACGTATGCAACCTAGTCAAGGCCGAGCACCAAAAACCCGCTGGATTTCTGCAACCCCTTAAGGTGCCTGAGTGGAAATGGGACAACATATGTATGGATTTCATCATCAGACTTCCCAAGTCCAGCCGGGGAAATGACTCTATCTGGGTCATTGTCGACCGTCTAACGAAGGTGTCTCACTTTATTCCAGTCAAGACGACGTACCATTCGAACCAGCTAGCGCAACCCTATGTGAACAGGATTGTCAAACTCCATGGGTTTCCGAAGACCGTTGTGTCAGAGAGAGGTACACAATTTACCTCCAAATTTTGGACAAGCCTGCAACAGGCCATGGGGACAATGCTATCTTTCAGTACCGCATATCACCCCCAGACCGACGAGCAAACGGAGCGAGTCAACCAAACATTAGAAGACATGCTACGCTCATGTGTGCTCGCCTATGGTGCAGGTTGGGAAGATAGTTTACCCTATGCAGAATTCTCATACAACAACAGCTACCAAGGCAGCCTAAAAATGTCACCATTTGAAGCACTGTATGGGAGAAAGTGTCGGACCCCACTCAACTGGTCTGAAGCCTGGGATAGTAAGATCTTTGGGACCGATGTCTTGTTGGAAGCCAAAAAACAAGTACATCTGATTCGTGACCGGCTCAAGGAAGCTAAGTCCCACCAGAAAAGTTATTACGACCGACAGCACCGTCAGATACAATTCGAAGAGAACGACTATGTCTATCTTCGGGTGACACCCCTCAAGGGCCTGAAAAGATTCCACATGAAAGGGAAGCTGGCCCCGAGATTTATTGGACCCTTCAAGATCTTAGCAAGGAAAGGGACAGTAGCCTACCAGCTAGAGCTACCGGAAGAACTGGTTGGAGTGCACGACGTCTTTCACGTATCCCAGCTACGGAAATGCATCTCACCCCCAACCAAACAGGCTGACTTTAGGGAATTGGAGTTAAGCAGCGAACTGACGTATGAGGAACACCCCGTCAGAATTTTGGATGAGTCAGAACGCCGTACCCGCAACAAGGTCACAAAGTTCTACAAGGTACAATGGGATAAACACACTGAAGATGAAGCTACATGGGAACGAGAGGATTGGATAAGGACTGAGTATCCGTACCTATTCAGCGAGCGACAGGAATCTCGAGGACGAAATTCAACTTAAGGGGGGAAGGTCTGTAACATCCAGAAATTTGGCCTTTCAAAAATTCCTTTTATAATATTTCTATTGACTTCGGATTTAAATTTTCCTCGGTTTAACGACCTTTTCAATTTGCAATCTTTTATAAGACCTTGTCCAAGCCTGGGATCTTGTGTTTTGGGTTCTCTCCCACTTGGTGCCTGGTTTCTGGCCCCTCTTACCCAAAAATATTTCATCAATATTTATTTTATATTATAAACCAAAAATCCAATTATTCTAGCTTTACAAAGGAGGTATGTTAAAGGTTTCTTCAAAAAATCTCCAAAAATTCAAGGGTGATCCCTAGGAGGTGGGTAACTCAATTATGCAAAAAAATTGATACCTTGTTAAGAAAATATTTGGTATTTCCCTATTTAAGTTTATGCCCAAAACTCCAATGATTTTAAAAACCTAGTAAGTCAATTCTCCTTCTCATGAAAACCCCCAAACTAGGTTCTCATGACCAGTACCTATCTCAGGAAATTTTTGTATCCAGATCCCATTTGTTTTAAAGCCCCAAAACCCCTGTTTCCATTTTGACCAGTATGGTTTTTCCATAATTTTTCATAGACCAAGTTTCGAATTTGGAAAAACTTTATTCAGCAAAGTTGCAGGTTTTCGAATTTGGCGCACAACGGTGAAAACCTCATCTCATTTGGAGCTGAAAGTTACATGCCCATGCCGATGTTGGCATGCTCTGCCGCGTGATCACCACGGGCATGGCTGTGCCAGGCGCCGCCGCCACTTGTTGGTCGTCGCCGTGGCCCTCCCCGCTGCTTTCCCCGTGCCCCCCTGCTTCGCCACCTCTCCCTCGACCCCAGCCGCCACACGTCACCTCCCCATCTCCTCCCGTGCACCGCCGTCCGCTAGCCGACGCGCCGCGTGCACAGGACCGCCGTGGGACCCCTTGCCAGAGGCCGACACCGCCGCCCGTGCCTATCCGCTTACCTCCCCTGTGTGCTCGTGAAGAACTCCGCCACCCGCTGCCGCCACCAGCTCCGCGACGCGCCACGCAACACAGTGCACAGCACAACACCCTCCACCTCCGACGTGCCATGAATAGCGGCCACCCCTCGGGAGGCTATAAGTAGCCCTCCCCAGCTGCCTCCAGACACCACACCATCACCCTCCCCCTCCCAATCATCCTCCACCGCAGCACCCGAGCCAGTAGAGCACCATATCGCCGACGGCGAGCTAGCCCTAGCCGCACGGTCTCCACTCGATTCCCTCGCCTAGAGCACCTCCCCCACCGATTCCTCACCTAGGCCACCCTCTCAGACCACCATGGACCTCCCGCCGCCCTCGCCTGGGTGAATGGAGGCTGGAGCCGTCGAATCCATCATCGACAGGTCGCCGTCGCCGCGGGAGAGGAAGCTCTGCTTCCGTCCGACCTCTCCGGCAACCGCGAGTACGCAGACGAGCTGCGCCACGCCTTCCCAAGCCTCCCTGCCTCCCCTTCCTTCCCTCCCCGTCGCTGTAGCCACCCCTAATTTCGCGCGAGTTAACAGTTTAAACATGAGCCACGGACTGGTGGGTCCCGCTGGCCAGATTTTTATTATTTACCCGAAACGTTTTCTGTTTTATTTTTTCTGTTTAAAAATGGCAGAAAACAAATCCAACTTTGAAGGGCCATATCTCTCTCAAAAAAATTCAGAAAAATATGAATCTTTTTTTGACAGCTTTGTTTTGAAAATCTCTGTCCATTGACACCAAAATGAATTGATTTGGAGTTTATTTGCTTGGTTGTTTATTCGATGGCTCAGGAAGGGTTTTTGACGCATATTTTGTTCCTTTGTTATATTTAAACCTCTCCAACGAAGTGGAAGTTGTTCCCGAACCATACCCCACTGCTGAAGGCAAGCCGTTAACCCGATCTCAAGCTTGGTCGAACTTTAGAAAATTTCGTGATTGTTTAATTTGGCTGCTGTTGCATCTCACATGCCATATTGCATCGAATATTGTCGCATTACCATACATCTGTTTATCTTCAATATCTTGAGCATCACTCCCCATTCCCGAGATAATGAACTGGGGGAACCGCCACAGTCGAAGGAATGGAGGAACGATGCAACTGTGCTAACTTTTGGAGTCAAACGAGATGGCGCTGGCCGGAGGTATCTCCGCCACAGTCGTCCGATTGACGCTACTTTCTTTTATAGTCAAACGAGATGGCGCTGGTCGGAGGTAGCTCCGCCACAGTCGTCCGGTTGACGCTACTTTATTTTATAGTCAAACGAGATGGCGCTGGTCGGAGATAGCTCCACCACAGTCATCTGGTTGACGTTACTTTCTTTAATAGTCAAACGAGATGGCGCTGGTCGGAGGTAGCTCCGCCACAGTCGTCCGATTGACGCTATTTTCTTTTGCTCAGTTTGGACATTGATACGTGGTGGCGCCATAGTCGCCTGGTCAATACGATTTATTTACTTCTTGGATTATTATGTGAATGTCATGTGTTGCTTGGATCTTGTTGGTGACAGGAATTAAAATTTGATTAAAAAGATAACCACCTCCCTCGACTAGATTGTGTCACATAGTGCCACTCACCAAGCACAACTAGCACAACCATGCGTCGTTCATATGGGCGGACCATGGCCGAGTATTTTATCAAGCCTCCTTTGACGCCACCCTTTTGGCAAGTCTAGTCGGTTACCTTTGTGGTCGGGGCTAGTCTTGCGAAGGTTTCGGAGCGAGGCGTCGCTCATCTGTTGGGGGCGTGCCGGATTCACTTCGTCATAAGACTTGGTCCCTTGGACGTGTCGGTGGCTACACAGGGAGTGTCTGTGTAGAATAAACGGTTGCGGAAGTGTGGGTTTGTACTGTCGCCGTGATCGGTTCCAGTACTTCGGCACCGGCGGTACAAGCCTAGACTTCAGCGTGTGGATAAACGTTGCAACCTCTCGAGAGTGTAAATGTAGAATCTAGCCTTGTCCCTGTGGCACCCCGATCCAGATGATCGAGTTACCCCATATACCAGTCCCAGAAACACTGGATATATGACAACTTGATACACAAAGACATAACCAAATACTATTATGGTTCCAAAGGGTACAACATTACAACAAGGGTGAGGCTTCGATGGTCGCGCAACAGGCGCACACAACAGTATGTACATTATTCTTCTAAGGATGAGCCTCGATCAGAGAGTGCCAGTGGATACGTCGAGATGGCAGCGGATACGTAGACGGTAGCGTGGCAACAGCGGGCTTTACTTCACAGGGTTCTGCCTAGAATACGGGTTCCTAGTTCTCATACAGCGGGTACTCAGCGACAGGAGTAGCGGGTTCTGGCCACATGAAAAGCCAGGTGAGTACATTGAATGTACTCGCAAGACATTAGCCCTCAATCAAACAAGGCCTATCTATATGGCATGGCATAAGTTCAGAAAGTAGCATGGCATGAGTTCGGGTATTCAAGTACGAGTCCAAGCTTAACGGTTGGACTGAACATACCTACTTACCTTTGTAGGGGAGTTTCGTTGTTGCTAGAATGAGATCTTGTTTCTCATCCAACAACATTTAGGCTTTCAAGCCTCTAGCCAACTCTGGCTTAAGTCTAGCCAACTATGGCATTCACTCAAGCCAACTCTGGCTGTCATACCAGCCAACTCTTGCTTTAGGGTTGGGTTCACATTCATTATTTCTCCATATTCGACAGGACTGACTCATAGCGTGACTTGACCCAAACAACGTCCCATAACCCAGGGACAAGGCTAGACATCCAGATTTACACTCTCGAGAGGTTGCAACTTTTATCCACACGCTGAAGTCTAAACTTGTACCACCGGTACCAAAGTACTAAAACCAACCATGGCGGACAGTACAAACCCATACTTCCACAGTCATTTACTCTACCAAGACACTCCCTGTATAGCCACCGACATAACTCTATGCCTTATGCAGAAGTGAATCCGGCACGTCCCCAACCCATGAGCGACGCCTAGCTCCAGAACCTTCGCAAGACTAGCCCCGACCAACTATGGTAACCGACTAGACTTGCCAAAAAGGTGGCATCAAAGGAGGCTGATAAAATACCCGGCCATGGTCCGCCCACACAGACGACGCATGGTTGTGCTGGTTGTGCTTGGTGAGTGGCACTATGTGACTCAATCTAGTCGAGGGAGGTGATTATCTTCTTAGTCATTTTGTCTGATTACAGACATCAACACTAACAAAGTAACACATGGCATCCATATAACAATTCAAGCAGTAAATAAGCATATCCACCTGCATGTACCAAAGTCCAAGCATAGCAAAAAATAAAACGTCAACTGGAAGACTATGACGGCGAACCCGCCGACCAGCGCCTTCTCGTTCGACAAAATAAAAGAAACGTCAACCGGATGACTGTGGCAGTGATTCCGCTGGCAAGCGCCTTCTCGTTTGACAAAATAAAAGAAACGTCAACCGGATGACTGTGGCAGCGATTCCGCTGGCAAGCGCCTTCTCGTTTGACAAAATAAAAGAAACGTCAACCGGATGACTGTGGCAGCGATTCCGCTGGCAAGCGCCTTCTCGTTTGACAAAAATAAAAGAAACGTCAACCGGATGACTGTGGCAGCGATTCCGCTGGCAAGCGCCTTCTCGTTTGACAAAAATAAAAGAAACGTCAACCGGATGACTGTGGCAGCGATTCCGCTGGCAAGCGCCTTCTCGTTTGACAAAATAAAAGGTGTTGTGATGATCCACATATATATATATATATATATATATATATATATATATATATATATATATATATATATATATATATATAAGTGCGGCAACATTAAAATGCAACATGGCATATGAGATGCAACAGATATCAATTCAGACAGTCAAGCAAATTTTCTAAAGTTCGACCGAGCTTGAGATCAGGTTAACGGCTTGCCTTCAGCAGAGTGGTAGGGTTCGGGTTCGACTTCAACTTCGTTGGGGAAGTTTGAATCTATTTTGAGAATAAACATGCATTAAAAACCCTTCCTACGGTATCAAATAAACGATCAAGCAAATGAACTCCAAATGAAATTCTTTTGATGTCATAAGACAGACATTTTGAAAACAAAGCCATCAAAAAAGGATTCATATTTTTTTGATGATTTTTGAGAGAGATATGGATTTTCAAAGTTTCTGCCATTTATTTAAACAGAAAAAAAAAGAAAACAGAAAAACCTTTGGAAATGTTCAAAACCTTGACAGTGGGTCCCACTAGCAATGTGTTGAACCGTTATTCTACTGGAAAATAGAAAATGGCACTGTTCACCGCCGGCGAACTCACCGGCGAGGTTTCCCGGTGGCTAGGGGGCAGGGGAGGCGAGGGAGATGGTGCGGGAAGGCTCGGGGAGGCGTTGCGCTGCTTGTCGGCGCACTTGTACTTGCTGGGGAGGCCTAGCGTGAGCAGAGCTTGCACGGCAGCGGCTCCGGTGATCTGCCGATGACAGATACGGCGATTCCGGACCCTAATTACTCCGGCGAGGGCGGCTGGAGGTTCATGGTGGTCTGGGGAGTGTGTGGGTGAGGGGAATCGGAGGCGGAAGCTCTCTAGGGGAGGGAATCGAGCGGAGCCCGAGCGGCTCCAGCGATCTCGATTCGGGCGCTACGGTGATCTCCGGGAGGCGTGGCTTCTGTGGGAGGTGATTGAGAGCGAGTGGAGGGCGGTGTGGTGCTCGGAGGGGCTCGGGAGGTCCTTAAATAGCGAGTTGAGGAGATGGTGGCCGTCACGGGCATGGATGCGGTGTCCCGGAGATGTGGCAGAGCGGACTCGGCGTCGTCGGTGTAGCGTCGGTGCGGCGTGGAGCGAATGAGCTGGACGACGAAGATGGCGCTCCCGTGGAGAGGCTCGGGGTGGCGTGGCACTTGCAGGCGGAGGGGAGGTTCTGGCGGCCGTGGCGTGTCGACGGGTGGCGCGGTGATGGTGTAGCAGCGGCGCGTCGGCTAGCTGGCGGCGGAAGCGGGTGGAGGGGAGCTTCACAGACACATAGGGGAGGGGGACGGTTTGTGCGTGCGAGAGCTGCCGACACGCGGTCACGACAGCTACTGTGCTGCGTGGCGCGTCGTCTAGCCGCGGCGAGGCTAGCGGATGGCGGCGTCTCCGGCGACGCGTGGAGGCAGGAGAAGCGAGGAAGGGCGGGGGGGCCTGGCTGGGCGCGGGGAGAGGCGAAGGGAGGGCTTCACGGTGACGAGCGGAAGCGGCGGCGCCACTCGGCCAGGTGTTCGACAGTGGTCACCACTGTTCTGGGCTTGCCAGGATCGGCATCGATCCTTATCTCTCAGCTCACTGATCCAAACTGGGTAGGGTTTTCTCCTACGTGCGCCAAATTGGAAATGCTCCAACTTTGCTGACTAGTGCTTGGTCCAAAACGAAAGTTGGGCTATAGGAAAGTTTGGAAAAACCATACTGGTCAAAAGGGGAAAAAGGATTTTGGAGAAGGAAATGAAATGGAAATGGTTCCATAAAATTCCCTGAGGTGTGTGTACTCCTTGGGGTTGTGTCTAGGGTCTTGGATCACCAGGAAGAAAACATTTGCTTTGCACTTTGAAAATAAAGAAGAAAATGGGCAGAAACTAAAGTGGGGAATTACTTCATCATTTTGTAAACAAGGTACCAAATGTTTTTGCATATTGGGCTATATATTGCCTAGGGGTCATCCCCTAATTTTTGCAGAATTTTAGGAAAGACCTTTGAGGTACTTCCTTTGTAAAGTCAAAACAATAGGATTTTGGTTATTAAAATAAAAAATAATATTGAAATAATATTTTTGGGTGAAAAGAGCCAGCAACATGTTCACCAAGTGGGATAGAATCCAAAACAAGATATCCCAAACTTGGACAAGGTTTGCAAATGGTTGAGAATTTGAAAGGGCAACAAAATCAAGGGATAATTAAATCCCAAATCACCAGAATGAGTTTTTTGAAAGAAAATTTTTGAAAGGCCAAATTTCAGGATGTTACAGTCCCTAGGTTATGGGACGATGTTTGGGTCAAGTCACGCTATGGGTCAGTCCGGTCGAACATGGAGAAACAATTAATATTAAACCCTATGATCATGTGGAGACTTGAGAACATAGCCAGAGTTGGCTAGAGGCTTGAGAGCCTAGAATAAAGCCAGAGTTGGCTAAGAGGCTTGGGAGCCTAGTTGTGGTTACATGTTGTTGAGTGAGAAATGTGATCTCACCTTAGAAATATGAAATGTCCCTACCAAGGTAAGTAGGTAATTTATGTCCAACCGTTAAGCTTGGACTCACACTTGCATACCCGAACTTATGCCATGCTACTTTCCGAACTTATGCCATGCCATATAGATAGACCTTGTTTAATTTTGGGCTAATGTCTTGCGAGTAGATTCAATGTACTCACCTGGCTTTTTATGTGGCCAGACCCCGCTGCACCCGTCGCCGAGTACCCGCTGTACGAGAACTAGGAATCCGTATCCCAGGCAGAACCCCGTGGAATAAGGCCCGTTGATACGTCCAAAATGTATCTACTTTCCCGAACACTTTTGCTGTTGTTTTGCCTCTAATTTGTGTGTTTTGAATGCAACTAACACGGACTAACGCTGTTTTCAGCAGAATTGCCCTGGTGTCTTATTTTTGTGCAGAAAGTCAAGTTTCGGGAAAATCCCGAAAAACATCCTGGAGTTCCTATTTTTTCAGAAGACGCACGGAGCCAGAAGACGAGACGGAGGCGGGCCACGAGGGCCCCACACCATGGGCCCGCGCGGCAGAGGCTGGGCCGCGCCGGGGGGTGGTGTGGCCGCCTCGGGCACCACCTCGCGTCCCCCTTTCGACTACTTAGTCCCCTTGACCTAAAAACCTGAGGAGGATCGACGCTTTTTCCAGAAACACTTCAGAGCTCCGCCGCCACCGAAAACCCTATTTCGGGGACCAGAAACTCCGTTCTGGCACCCTGCCGGGACGAGGAATTGGAGGAGATCATCGCCATCATCATCACCGACGCCTCTCCATCAACCATCCATGATTCCACCATCCATGTGTGAGTAATCCCCGCTGTAGGCTGAAGGGGATGGTAGGGATTGGATGAGATCATTCATGTAATAGATATCAGATTGTTAGGGCATGGTGCCTAGTATCCGTTGTTAGTACTTTATGTCATTGTTGCAACTTGTTATGCTTAATGCTTCACACTAGGGCCCGAGTGCCATGATTTCAGATATGAACATGTTATTGATTCATGAGGATAATTCTTGTTTTAGATCATATCTGCAAGTTGTTTACACATATAATTGTCCGGAACCCGAGGCCCCAAAGTGACAACAATTGGGATAACTGGAGGGGATGGCTGTAATGTGAGGATCACATGTGTTCACGGAGTGTTAATGCTTTGCTCCGGTGCTT
Source organism: Poa pratensis (assembly GCA_947311845.1). Taxonomy (NCBI): domain Eukaryota; kingdom Viridiplantae; phylum Streptophyta; class Magnoliopsida; order Poales; family Poaceae; genus Poa; species Poa pratensis. The sequence goes on from CAMZMU010000052.1 coordinate 100,293,821, forward strand.
TATTAAAAGGAGCACCTTAATTACCAGTAGTTTTCCTTGAGACCCCGCTGCAAATGGGCTGGTAGGACAGAAGATGTTGTGCAAGTTTCTCATTGCGAGCACGTACGACTAAATACGGAACACATGCCTATGATTGATTATTACCTGGATACTTTATTATTATCTATCTGCAAATGCCCTACGCTTGACTATTATATGAATTATTTTATCCATGCAACGCCCGTTCATCCATCCCTATGCCTACAGTATTTTAATCCTGTTGTATACTACAATTATTACTGCTGCTTTTATTTTACTGCTGCTATTATTTCACTACTGCTACTGTCATAAAACTGTTGCTACTGATAATCTGTGTCGAGCAAGTCTATTTCCAGGTGCAGTTGAACTGACAATTCATCTGTTAAGGCTTATAAATATTCTTTGGCTCCCCTTGTGTCGAATCAATAAATTTGGGTTTTACTTCCCTCGAAGACTGTTGCGATCCCCTATACTTGTGGATCATCACCCGTCGTTGCCACACTACTACCTACGTACCCGCTGCAATCTCTGATAGAGGCTCGATGTTAGAAAAATAATGTACAAACTGTTGTGTGCACCTGTTGCACGATCGCTGGAGCCTCACCCCGTTTTGTAATCTTGTATCCATCCGAACTCGGAGCCATATATGTATTTGGTTATGTCCTTGTTTATCAAGTTGTCATATATCCAGTGTTTCTGGGACTGGTATATGGGGTAACTCGATCATCTGGATCGGGGTGCCACATGCATGCTCCCCGTTGTTAGTATATGCTTTGGCCAAGTAGATGCTAATGACTTCAAGAGAGGGTATTTATGCTAGATAGTGGGTTCATGCCTCTAGAAGCCTGAGCTTGATAAGACAGAAACAACTAAGGCTGTAGATGTGTTGTTGTAACTAGGGATAAAATAACCGATGCTTAGCTTAAGGGTACTGCTGTTAAGTCTAATGCGTTTGTTTACATTACACACTTTGCTTAATGCTATAATCTGTTGCTTGCAACTTAATACTCATGGGAGACACGGAAGCTATCTTGTGAGTGGATTATGAGTCATAGATGCGGCTAGTAAGCGGTCTATGTATATTGTTGTAATGCCCAATAGATGCGGCTAGGAAGCTATCTTGTGAGTGGATTATGAGTCATAGATGCAGCTAGTAAGCGGTCTATGTATATTGTTGTAATGCCCAATAGATATAACAATGAACATGTGCTTGTCATATATTGCATTGTCATGCGTTTGCTATTTGTCAATTGCCCAGCTGTAATTCGTTCACCCAACATGTATGTTTATTTGTCTTATGGAGAGACACCACTAGTGAACTGTGGACCCCGGTCCTTTATTCCACACTGATACAAATACCGTTTTCACCATGCTCTACGTTACTTCCTGCTGCTACTTTTGTGTTCATCATCGTATTCTACACCATACGTTTAATCTTTTGTATTCAGCAAGCCGGGGAGATTGACAACCTTCCTGTTTCGTTGGGGCAAAGTACTTTGATTGTGTGTATGCAGGTCCACGTCAGTGATCGGGTAACGACACCGCGGACACCTGTCTGAAGCTCTTCCAATTCCTACTGGATCTGACAACCTTGGTTTTGTAATCAAGGGAAAAATTTGCTGCTCACTACATCATACCTCCCTCTTGGGGTTTCCCAGCGAACGTGCGTTCCACGTCATGAAGCAACTTTTTCTAGCGCCGTTGCCGGGGAATTGGAGGCTACAGCAAGGGTAGTTACACACCACCATTCTCTTTACTTTGTTTTTGTCTTGCTTAGTTTATTTTTATTTTATCTTGTTTGTTTTAAAAATCAAAAACCACAAAAAAATCAGCATCTAGTTTATTTCGGTTTGTTATTATGTCTAGTTGTTTACTTGCTATCAATGGCTTATCTCTTTGAAACAAAATCTTGTTGGCAAGGTGGGTCCATGGAGGATGAACAAAAATATTATGTGAATTACCGCTTGTCACAAAAAGGGGGGTACTTATGGAAAGTAATAAGTCAACTGGAGACGTATGCTATAGATTTATGCTCTATATTTGACAAATCTTTCTGCTTTGATGAATCTGAGTGTCATGGGAAGTCTAAACACTTTTCTTTCCAATGTACTTATAATGTTAATGAAACCTTAGCTTCTTATGTTAAAGGTTACTATAGTGCATATGAGGTAGAAACAATTGAAGAATTTATTGTATTTAAGGGTGCCCTTGAAATTAGTTCTTTTCTTGAGCATAAAATTGATGCCCCTTATAAATCTCAAAGTCTTACTATACTTAAATATTGTTATGATACCTACAAGGATAAGAATTCTTATATTACTGGACATCTAAAGAGGTTGTGTCCTCCAAAAGATGAAACTAATGCCTTGCAGGAACCTGTGGAAGAAGAAATTGCTGAAACTGAAATCTCATTGGATGAAAAAGAGGAAGAGAGTGATGAACAAAAGGAGGATCTACCTTCTAAGGATAGTAACTCTTTAACTCTTACATTATATGATTACCCTCCATGCCTACCTAAGGAGGAAGAATGCTATATTGTTGAATGTTATGATTCTATTGAAATATCTTCTTTTGATAAATTTGAAATAACAACATCCTTGACTCAAGAAAAAGAAGAAATAACAGGAAGTAAAAAATGTGGTCCCTACTCTTATCTATGATAATGCTCTTGATGATGGTCCTACGTTGACTGAAGATATAAATTATACTACTACTAGGCATCAACCCGTGCTCCTGCACAGGCTAGCTATATTGAAAAATCATGCTACGCATTCTACAAAAACTTCATAGATATTGTTGTATTTGAATTCCTGTAGAAATAGTACTATGAAATATATGTATTTATTTTTAACTACTTATTGTAATAGTGTGTGTATGATATATAATATTTTTTGTTCGTATTATAAAACATGATAAAATTTACAAATATGCACCATTATAAAATAAGCGACTAAATAATAATTATCTCATGCCTTTCTCTAGTTTTTTGTGATGGACAAATATCATTATATATAGGTATCTTTTTTTTTTTTGAGTTCGATATCCATCGTGAAAGTGATTTCTCAAAAATACATGTAATTTTGGAGTCTGACGGTTCAGATCTACTTTTCTTTTCCCACGCTATAATCCATCAAATCCTCCCATTGCTACAAATAAGATGCTTAAGATTACCTTTTTACGTGTGTGTAGTAATGCACTAATCCAAGTCGGTCCGACCAACTGTTGTGCAAGTTAACCAAAGTTGTATTTGAAGAACATTTCAGTAGGCATATCATCTATTTCCAATATTTTACATGCGGCTTTCTTATTGCAAAAAGGAACTTTATTAGAGAGAACTCGTATATAAAGTACGCCATATGATTTCGTTAGGGGATTGGATTAACCATGACCATTTGTCCTAAAGAGTAATATGAATTTAATATCAAGAAATAGGAAAGGACATCAACCGTACCTAAAATAGCAATAATGGGTTAATATAATAAAGAAAACTGAGAAATATACGAACAAACCATGTAACAACAGACATTGGCAATCGATGTAGCAGCATGATATGCATTGGACCTTGCCTTATTCGTTCTCGCCACCGTGTCATATACCACTGTATATTAGTTTGAACCCTTCAAAATCTAAACCTATACAATCGATTTGTCATAGCCCAAAACAATACAATTTGAATCAGGTCTTTTGTGAGAACTACACGTCGGACTGGTCAATTATTAGATGTGTAGATTTAAATCAAAATAATAAAGCAGGGTGCAAACTGTACCTGAAGCATATCCGATATGATACCCTGATGTGTCATCTTTGCTCACGCATCGTCAGTTAGCACGTGCTCGACGCGTCGAGTAGCCTTGATATATCATGCCCTTTTAATTCTCGCAATCGTGGCATATATCAGTGTATAATTCTTTCAATCCTCCAAATCACCAATCGGCAATAGAAATATTAACAAAAATATTTTTTTTATCAGGTCAGTAGTGACAATTGGACGTTGAGCTGGTCAATTATTAAATGGCTAGATGCAAACCGAAATGGTAAAGCATGATGCAAACCATAGCACCAACATATTGATCTGATCTCCGACGTGCCATCCTAACTAACACATGCTCTATTGGCACATGCTCTGACCCGTTGAGTACGCACGATGTACATGTGCACATGCAATGCATTGCAACTGTGGCATGTACTCCCTCCGTATCAAAATATAAGACTTTCTAAACGTTTTGGATTTGTCCAAATTCGTTACTAAATGAGTGAATCAACACACAAAACAAGTCTACATACGTACGAATTAGGACAAACACAAAAATGTTAGAAAGCATTACATTTTGATACGGAAGGAGTACCATATTATTATTTCTTGACTCTCTCACTTTAGATATCTGCAGTAGATATATTAGACCGAAAACAATATAATTTGCATCAGCTTTGTAATGCAAGCTACACGTCAAGCTGGTCAATTATTAAAGGGTGACATTGCAAAGAAAAATTATAAAGCAGGACACGCAAAATCTACCTGAAACAGATCGATTCCTTGATCCCGCATCCTTCGTTGGCACATGCTTGACAGGTCGTGTACTTGAAGAACTGTCCCAGCATGCAATGCTCGTGAACGATTCGCAGCTGATTGGTGTATTTGGCCGAAGCAAAACACACATGTATGTGTACATACGTAGCAGCTGATTCGGAGTACGTACGTAGCAGCAAAGCACAAGCTGGCTGGCCTGATTGATCGATTGATTGGAGTATTTTTTTGGAACACGTACGGCAGTCTTGCTTCTTGTATCAGCGTTGATTGCATCATAGAGGAAACAAAAAGCATCAGTAAATGAGCAACAATCCAGTAATCCACTAATCTTGCAAGAGCAAAGACTGAAGATACAAAGCAGAAGAAGAGACCGATCGGATCACTCCCCGCACGCAGGCCCGCCATGCGATTTTCAATCCTGATTATGCAGCAGATTGGTCTCCAAGCCAGGTACAGGGCGCACGAAACTACTTTAGTTGATAGCTCCCTGACGTAGGTGTCCGGGTGGTGAAAACTTCTGCCATTGCCGCCATCCCTATCATGCAGATTCACGTCGGGGACAGAGACGACTGCTATCCTTGCGGCCGGAAGGCACGAATTAATCAGGGCTAATTAACATGGTGATACGGGATTCGAACTCATCACCACCAGTCGGAGGGCCATGCGTGATGCGTCGGACAACGGATTAAATCCGACGGCTTTAGAAAACTTAACTTTACAAAAGTTGTTAATCTCTAGGATTAACGTGGAAGCTCCTACGGGACCTCCAATTATATATATTATATATATACTAGCTAAATGCCCGTGCGTTGCTACGGGATATATATAAAATATTTTTTGGTGAATTTTTTTTAACTTGCTAAATTTTTTGGTGATTGTTAATGTTTTGTCATAATCTTTGTTACATAGAAGTGTGGTACAGTCTAATTTTCATAAGAGAATCTCCCGGCCCATAATCTTGTTCGAGGAGTTTGGGTTCAACATTGGTTACGTCCCTGAGGGCTCTCAACTTCAGGCCGTCTATCCGATGCTCAAGGGCTTCGTCGTCATCTTCAACACTGTTAGACTACTTCGAGATCACCGAGTCCGAGTAGGCCGAGAAGAATGGCGCTGCGTTCTGCTCGCTTACCAGCCAGCGTGTGATGCCCTCTTCCAGCTCGAGGTCTTCAGGGTCGAGGTCAAAGGCAGGGAAAAACGTGAACATCGATGGCGCCGACCAATATACGATATTGTTCAGCCGTTGCCAGGAAGTCGTCGAGGTCACCATGGACATGCGCACCGAGGTGTACACCGTTGTAGGTGGCAATGCCAGAGAGTAATTTCTTGTTGGCCTGGTCCCGCTGCCGGGGATTTTCGCCGTGGCGGCAGCTGTGTACTTGGCTATCCTGGTGGCGTAGGGTTTTTTCTGCGTTAGGCAGCGCGTCTTTGCTGTTCAAGGCACTGAAGCTGTTCAAGGCATCCTGCTCTTCAATGTCATCGTGCACCTGACACCAGCTGGTACTCTTTTTTTGCGGGGAACCAGCTGGTGCTTCTTAAAGCTAGACCTCCTGGTCCATGCATGTACGCGCATATCTATGCTGATAATCATCAAACCGCTGCAAGTGATTTAGAAAATCACATCGGCAATGATCATGGAGACGGGTCACGGGATGGCGGCGCGAAGCAGCGTGTTGGACAGGTGCTGGCGCTTGACGGCGAGGTCCTTTGGCTGCTCTGTAGCGAGGAGGTGCCGGTTGATCTGGGCCAACATGTCGGCGATTTTAATGATCTGAGCGAACAGCTTCCTTCGTTGGTATTTGACATCGGTGTGGTCTAGGATGCGGAGATCGATCGGGACTTGTTTCATTTCAGATACGTGATCGACTTTGCGGGAAGAGAAACCGAACTGGATTCGAACTGTTTTTCCCCGATCTAATATGATTCGGACGTGGTGGACTCGGAACACAATTGTTAAAGATTGTTCCGTCTCGGCCCAGGAAGAAAAAGAGGCCCAATTATGACCTACCATCATCACCACCTTTAACGATATTATATAGTAGAGATATATATTCCAGCTATTCAAGAACCAGTTTCTGAATAACTATTCAGAGCACCTTTTCTGAACTGCGGTTTAAAGAGGAGGCGAACTTCCTGACGAAACACCCATATTTTTTTCGTAACTTTTCAACCACTAATCGGATTGATGCAAATGATATACCGGTGAAAAGCTGTTAATATTGCGCATCTTCTCTATCTCTGTCACTTTTTCGAAATTCGTTAACGGTTATGAGCAGATTTCGAAATACATATTTGTGTTTTCTGAACGTGTATAATGAGCGGACGGTTTTTTGAGCATTTCTTGCAAACCACTTATAGGATTGACACAAATGATATTGCGTTGGAGAGATAATTGTTAGGCGCATCTTTTTCGTATATAAAGTTTTTCAAAATTCGTTACGGTTTGTGATTAATTTAAAAAATACTATACTCTATTTTCACGATTTTGTCTGTTTTTTACTGTTATTTGGATGTCATTTTCAAAAAAATTGTCGGATGGATGCAAATGATATACCGTTGGAAAGCTCTGAAAAATGCAAATCTTCGCTATCTCTACTCATTTTTCTCAATTCTGTACGGTTTAAGAGCAGATTTAGAAATACAAATTACGTTGTTAGACTCTTAAGTACCGCGGGCAGTGTTTTGTTAATTAATTTCAAACCGCTTAACGAAATGTAACAAATGATATGGCGTTAGAAAGATATTAACTAGGCGCAACTTTTTCACATAGAAATGTTTTTCAAATTCTTTACGGTTTTTGATTAATTTTAAAAAATACGAAAACAAAAAAACGAGATAACATGTGAATGAAAATAAAATTTACACGTTTATAATATTCGGATTGGACGAGTCACCACGGGGGAGTCAAATTAGACTCATATCATTGTCAATTGCACGTAGGGGTGGTCGATTTGGACAAACTGAACTCGTATCAACGTTTTCTATTCATAGAATTTCCGTCCAGACAAACAGATCATCTGAACTTTCTTTTACACGTTTCTAAACTTCCAGGGATTGGATAGTGCACTTTCGATCGTGAAATTTTTATTTCGTATCCCGCATTACTTTTGATGTAGTTTTTGAACCGTTTGTCCGAACAATGTAAACGATATACCGTTGAAAAGGTATGAAAATTGCGCATCCTACTATGCAGATCATTTTTTAAAATAATACGTGGTTTAAGAGCGGTTTTAAATATACAAACTGCTATATTTTTAGATTTTACTCTGTTTTCATGTTTTTATTCGGACTGGATTTCGAGATTGTATACTTTAAACTTCGCAATTTCATGAGAGTAAACTTCTATAAATTGCGAAGTTCACGAGAAAAATTGCGAACCTTTTTTCCAATCTCTCGATTTGATTTTTTTTCACCGACATAAAGGTAAACTTGTAGCGTATTCGAGCTGAACTTCCGCCGAGATTAAAGTTAACTTCCGATTTGTTCAAATCGAACTCCCAACAAAGATGCAACGTACAAGGCATTTTCATATGAACTGACGACGTATTCGAGGTTAACTTCTCTTCGGTACAAAATAATTGTCTTGAAAGCTAAACTTCTGAGAAAAAGGTAATTATCCGACGTGGCCGAGGAGAACTTCCGACATATTTAAAGTGGACTCCCCCCCCCCCCCCCCCCCACGATGCAAAGCGGATTGGTTCAGGGAACTCTCAATAGAATTGTAACTTGTGATGTGTTTGCGATGAACTTCCAATACCTTTAAAGTGAACTCCGAACACGATCAAAGTGAACTTCATAGAAGAAGTAAATTCAAAACATGAACATAGACGTTAGCTAATGTAAACTTCTCGATATAGGTTAGTGAACTTCCGGTCGCGAAATTTTTGTTCTATGTCGCGTACTATTTCTGTCGTAGTTTTCAAACCGTTTGTCGAAATAGAGCAAACGTGATACCGTTGAGAAGGTATGAAAATTCCGTACCTATTTGTTATGACCATTTTTTCAAATTGTGCATGGCTTAAGAACAATTTTAATTATATTAACTGTGGTATTTTTTGAACTTCTAGAAATAGTGCACCTCTTGCCTGTTTTCGTGTTGCTATTCCGACTGAACTTCGAGATCATAGACTTTGAACTTCGACATTTCTTGAGTGAACTTCTAGAAATTGTGAACTTCACGTAAATAGATGTGAATCTTTTTTCCACTCTCACGGTTTGAATTTTGTTTACCGACATAAAGGTAAACTATCACCGGGATTTGAGGTAAACTCCGGACGATATTAAAGTGAATTTTTGACTTGTTCAAAGGGAATTCCTCACAAATAGGTAAATGCCCAACATATTTTTAATATGACTTCTGTGATTTAAAAATATTTTTTGGATGCATGGTTAACTTCTGAAGTTCGAAGAGTGAACATCTTTTTTTGTGATGTTTTTAGAGGAAATGTTTGTCATGTTTTAGAGGAAACATTTTTATTAGTTTAATTTTAGAATAAACGTCCTTCTATATTCCGGTGGAATTTCCGAGACAAATGTAATTATCCTGCGTGCCCGAGAAGAACTTCCGACATACGCAAAGTGGACTGCTTAATAGAACTCTAAATAAAAAAGGTAAACTTCCGATGCGGTTGAGATGAACTTCCCATACCTTTAAAGAGAACTCCGAACATGATTGAAGTAAACTTCCCGGAAGATATAAAAATCAACACATGCACAAAATCTAAGGTGAACCTTTTTTGGGCAAAATTTTCCGTCGGATTAATTGAGTTTTTATCAACAAAATAGTGAACCCCGCACCCGAATGACATGAACTCCCCCTAAAATACAAGTGAAATGCTATTTTTTGTGAGTTTTTAACTAAATGTGTAGTTCAGACCAGTAGAAAAAAGTTCATTAACAAATTAAACCTTTTCCGAGCAAAATTTATGAGACAAAGCGCACTTCCCTATTTAACAAAAGTGGATTGTCTATCGAGATACGCGCAGATCGAGGGATGCAAGGAAAATATTTGACTCCCAAAATACGTATACTGATGTAATACAAATGATGTTGTGCTGCAATCGTCTAAACCATACATCTCTGCATTTTTGCAATACATTCTCCTAGATAAAATGACAACACACAGCCAATCCATGATAAAAATCTCTCACACTGTACATGCACAGAGCAGGTGCAGATTAAAAAACGAGAAAATAATCTATGACAGGCCAGGAGCAGATACATCAGCAGCAGCGTTTCTTTGACCAACAAAAATAGGAGGTTCAGACTTGTCGTGCGCGAGATATCCCGATGGATGAGAGCACCTCGATCTGCTCGGCCTCGACGAGGACGTCGCCGTCGCCGTGTGGTAGCTCGTCCGCCTACGCGGCACAAGGGAGTAGCCCGTGGCTTAGAGGCTGGAGGTCCTATATGGCAGCCCTCGGGAGGGCCAAGGCGTGCGGCTGCCAGGGCCCAGGTTGCCGGTGAGGACCACCGTGGGTCAGAGTCGGTCGACAGCCTGGAACGCCTGGGAGTTCGCCCGTCGGTAGGAGGTTCAGACCGACGCGCGGGGAGGTTCTTAGCTGTGCCCGTCGGAAATCTTGGGCGAGCAGGGGAAGACGAGGCAGGGGGAGCGTGGAGGAGAGGGCGAACTTGGGCGAGCTCGGTGGAGGGCCTACTTGCCAGCTCGGAGCAGGGTCGAGAAACGCCTGAAGCAGGTCGTCCACAGGTTCAGACCGGCGTGTAGGATCCAGATCGACCGTCGCGAGATGGCGAAGGGGGCCAACGCCGGCGCTCGGGACGAAGGGAGTGGGGACTGTCGGCCCGGGAGGTGCGCGGGGTTGTTGGCCGGAGCGGCGTGCGGGCTGCCGCCGGGGCGACGCGCAGGGCCGGCAGGTCGGGGGCGGCGCGTGGGGTGGTTCACCGGTGGGCTCGCCGGCGGGAGTGGAAGGGGCTACATCGGGGGGAGGTGCATGGAGCGAGAGATCGAGCACGAACGCACGAGGAAAAAGGTCTTTTGGATGGGGTCGGTGTGGGTGGTAACCGGTAGGTAGCAGGAAAGGTGCTCTAAATAACTATTTAGACCACTCTTAAGGGGTTTCTGAATAGTCCCACCATATATATATATAATTCAGCTAAAAAGGAACCTATTCCGGTTTAACCTAAACAGGAACTTTCTGAACTTTCATGCGAGTGCTAAGTGAACCTTCTCGCGCATGACATGTGAACCTTCAGACGGAACATGAAGTAAACTTTTTTCCTGAACATTTTTTCGAAACGAGGTGAACTTTTTTTCGCAATTGCACATGAACTTTTTTCTGTACCAAGTGAACCTTTTTTATGAATGAAGTGAACTTTTTTTTTTAACGGAGTGAACTTTTTTTCTAAACTTTTTTTAGGAAGGAGGCTTTCTGAACTGTCTCGCCAATGATATGTGAACCTTCTCACGCATGACATGTGAACCTTCAAACTGAACATAAAGTGAACTTTTTTCCTGAACATTTTTTTGGAACGAGGTGAACTTTTTTTTCGCAACTTCACATGAACTTTTTTCTGTACCAAATGAACCTTGTTTATGAATGAAGTGAACTTTTGTTTCATCTATTCCAAACTTTAAAAAAAGGAAAAAGCTGTTTAGATCAGTGGATTTAAGGAGTTCAAAAAATAGTTGTGAACTTCAAAAATTCATCAAGCGAACCTTAATTTAAGCTATGAAATTCAAAAAATCATCAAGTGAACTTCAATTTAAGCTTTATAAACGTCCCAGTAAAAAAACAGTTCACATACTAGTTGAGATCCAATTTAAGAAAAGACAAACGGAAAAAAACAGTTCAGATCGGGGGATTCAATGAGTGGACATTGTACTTCATAAGTTGAAGAACTGAACCGTAAAATAAATAGCTGTGAACTTCAAAAATTCACCAAGTGAACCTTTATTTTAAGTTTTCACTAACTAATATCGGGGGATTATCACTGGATGGAGTGAACTGCACAATAAAATACATGTGAACTTTAAAAATTCATCGACTGAACCTTCATTTCATCGGAACACGGCATGACCAGCAGCCTCGTAAGACACAGCGACAGTGATCCAAACTTTAGACAGTTGTGAACTGAACTTTTTTTCTGACTTGTTGCGAACTGAACTTTAGAACAAAAAGCAGTCAACAGACGGTGGAGCACGGCAGGCGAGCATCCAAATTGGCAGGCGGTTAACTCCACGGGGCGAGCCAGAGGCCGGGGGCGGGGCAGGCAGCTCGCCGGGGCGGGGCACGCCTAGGGAGGAGGCGGCGCGCTGGGCCTGTCGAGGGAAGCGCGCTGGAGGAGGATCGTCGAGTGAGGGGCGGCGCGCGCGGCTGGAGATCGATGGGTCTGCGCGCAGGCGTTAGGTCACCGGGGCTGCGCGAGGCAGGAGGTCGCCGCGGTGGTGCCGCGCCGGGCAGGAGGTCGCCGGGGGTGCACCGGGAAGTAGGTCACCGCGGTGGCGCCGCGCCGGGCAGGAGGTCGCCGGGGGCGCGTCGGGAAGGAGGTGAAGGGAGCCGCGCCGGGCAAGGAGGGGCCCCGCCGGGCAGGAGGTGGCCTGGGGGCGCCGCGCCGGGCAGGAGGTGGCCGAAGATGCGCCGGCAGGAGGTCGGGGGCGCGCGGACGCGAGGTGGAGGGAGGGCGTCAGCGGCGCGCGAGGTGGAGGAAGGGCGGCCGGCGGTGCGCGAGGTGGAGGGAGGGCTGCCGGCGGCGGCGCGCTGGGAGGTTGGTCGCCGGTGGCGAGCTGGAAGGGTGGCCGGCGGCGGTGCGCCGGGGAGGCGCTCGGTGTGGATGGGGTCACGAGCGTGGTGGGTGGGTTGTTTTTTTCTGGTTCGATCGGGTCGAGAGGTTAGTGGGTGAGTTAGTGGGTCGGGTTGGGTTGGTTCACAGATTAGGAATAGTTCCTATGTAAGCTAAATAGGAACTCGTAGGGGTAGGTTCCTGTTTATAATATATATATATATATACTAGTTGAGTGCCCGTGCGTTGCTACGGGAAACAAGACATAGAAATATTATTGTATAAAAATGTCTACATTTTTAATTATCATGCAAATATTAATTCGTAATATGATCTTTTAATTAAGCCAAATTATCATATTTCAATTGTTTTCATCATAAAATAAAGAAAGAAAGCCGAAATTTGGTGACACATAAAGAAAGAAATACGTTGCCCACGGTCGACGTAAGACATGTAATTCTCACATTCAGCCTGCGAATTTAAAGTTAAACAGTGATTCTGTAATTCGCACAGTACCAATCTAGAACACACTTGATTAGTATGTAAGGTGGCTACAAACATGTAAATTGTTTTCTTCTTTGAACCAGAAAAGGTGCCTGGGCACCAAATTCATTTCATCTCAAGCACAACATACAAGTGTAATGCATAGCCTGTAATTGCTGACAAAAAGAGCAACATCGATAGGCATTAGCTACTGCTACGAACTGAACTATTGCATGTAAAGATAGGCTCCAAATCATTGGTTGAGAGCCTGATGCGCAGTCATGAGCAACTCCATCGAGGTCTCTTTTGGTGTGTAATATTGCAGCCTGGAGTTGAGCAGAGATTTGGAGGAAGGAAACATGGACATATCTAATTTCCAGTTTGTAGCTAATGCTTTGGCCTGTGAGAGATTATCCGTCAAAACAGTGATTCGTTGCGGTTAGAACAACTGTGCCACATTTACCGCAAGAAGTGATGTTGCTTCCGCCTGCAGTGGTGAGCGTACATAGACAGACCAATGCCAGTCGCCTGTGAGTCTGCAGTTTGAACATCAGAGAAGATCTTGACTCTGAACATCACAAACATGTATACTGTAAACACCACTATACTGATTATGGTGAATGATGGGTGGTCATATATCTGAAACACACATGACATTCATCTAAAAAAGCCTATAATGTGCACATTGCAGTCTCAGCTAGCAATGCAAAAAATTATTTTCAAGTAAGACAATTTTCTCATATTTTATATTGCATTGCAAAAAAAAGCTTTATGTACCTAAAAAACGCATAGTAGTTATCTAAAATGTGTTGTAGCCTGAAACATATTACACCCCATTGTCTAAGCGAGTATCTTCATCTCATTGCAACCATTGTCAACCGAATTATTAACATTTCTGAAGCAGTTTACCTGCCAATCGACCAAAGCCTGTGTCTTTCCGAAGCTTCAGTTTGCACGTGAAAAAAACAGTTGACACAACACTATACACAGGATGCATTTTCACAAGATAAATATGACGGTTCGGATTTTTCCCATCAATCAGACCAGCGCATTGATACATCTACAGAACCTGACAAGAAAATATGTGACTTGCCTCATTTTACTGCTGGAGTAACAGTCTTGCTTCCAAATATTTTGGATTAACATGAATGATGTGGGATGGACGTTGGAATTGAGACTCCGGCTTCGATAGTGCAGGACCTGACAATCCATTTGAAGATGACTGAAAACAAAATTCTTCCTCGATCATTTGAAGTGAAGCTGGAGACGTAACAATTTCGATAACATTAATCATACACATTGCCATAATCTTTGAAGAACCACTACTGATTTCTATTTCAGCTTTATAAATATTGTTGCTGAATAATTTTGTTATTTCTAGAGAGCAGGGATGCAATAGATGCCAGAAAAGGTAAACTACTAAAGGGACATTTTGTAGGGAATGAACTCGTAACAGAAGAAGAAAATAGCCAGAAATTAGTAAAGAATAATGAACAACATTCATACCTACCTGCTGCCAGCACTTACCTTGGTCTACCGCCGAGGTAGCCTTGGGACTGTACCTAGCCGGGATTGCATGCAGGTAGCTCTCAGGACCCCCTTCGGACAGGTCCAGAGGAAGACCTTTTCCTACATAAAAGGGCAGTCGACCATGAACAATAAACGAAGAAAAAAATGCAAGCCGCCGATGAGAACAAGTAGACTACCTATTCTCAAGCGACATCCTGGGAAGGATACGTAGCACACTCCCGGCTGTCATGAAGAATACCTAGACAAAAGCTCATTTGTTTCTCTGAAATTTTACAGAAAACTGTAACCTATAATTTCTTTATGATTCTGCAGCACAAAACAAGTGCGGATTAATGGAGCTTCGTATCCCCCATTTATTCCCTCTTAGAGAGAACCAGCCAGACTGGAGCATGAAAGCACACAACTTGAAGCCTCCAATAAGATTCAGAGGTGCACCTCACTGCCTAAGTGCCTAAACTGAGTGCACATAATAAACTGAGTGCCTAAGCTAAAGTGGTGCACCTCACTGCCTAAGTGCCTAAACTAAGTTCAAATGATATCTTATCCATCTTTTAGTTAGTCACACCAGGAACTTCCACGTATAATATTAGAAGATTTTGTTTTCTTCCTAAACTGAGTGCATATGGTTGAGCATGCTTGTCACCAGCAGGTCCAATAAATAATGAGTCCCAAATGCAGCACCAGCAAACAGTAAATAATTAGTCCAAGCAAAAGAATCTGGATACTCATTTCTGTGATAGGAACCAAATTTAACATTCACGCTATCTAATATGCCATCTACTTAAACCTGCAGGAGATGTGCAATACCTGATAACATAGGGAACCTGCATTGCTGCGCCAAGAAGATCCATCTCTACAAATTCTCCCTCCTAAGAATCCTATAAACCATCCTGAAAATATGGTAAGTGAACCGGATCACATTTGGTTCCAGCAGATACGGGCATCTTATTGGATGTCAAAATCTCGGGAGCAACTACAGTTTGATACGCTAATAAAGGGGACGCCAATCTTCTCTGAGCGATTAGGCCATAGTATTCGGTGGTATTATGCATTACATGAGATACGGAGAGGTTGTCCGCGTGCAGGGCCTTCTACTCCTGCAAGAAACACATCTCTGGTGCCGTGTCATCTTCAAACTTGTAGCCTGGATAAATGTGCAAAGAGTCATGTGAGTATTCTTTTCACACAAAGGGTAGTACCACATGTTGCTTCAGGAAAAATATTATCTCAGCCAAGTAGCCAGCAACTTAATTATACAGTCATGGATCTCATGTTAAAGGAAATGGTAAATATATATCATTAACATGTAGACCAGAGCACGACTGAACATCATTCCTTTATCTTACCTTATCATCTACCTTCTCATCAACATCGGCCTCGACAGTATCAAGGTCAAGTTGTTCAAGTTTAACCCACTCATCCAGCCTCCTACTGACTGCGAATCAGATCATTTAAAATACGATCAATAAACACGGATACATCAACGAACTAAAACAAGGTTACTGTTAAGTTAACTCATTTATGTACTGGAGCCACTCTACGGGGCCTCAATACACCACACACAAAATAGTAACGGTAGAAATGTGTGATTACACTGCAAAATTGACCTCCCACGCCTAGAGATCAAATTCATCACTACAACCCCCTCCGTTTACACTGCCGATAAATCCAAATAAACATTTGTTCCCAAATTCCCCAACCTGAAGAGCCTTAAACCTAACCCTAGAAACGAAGCATCCTGATGGGGAAGAGGTGGGGATGCTGCTTACACTGTAATGGACGTAGTACTCGTAGTCGGCTGGGGAGGAAGTAGGGAAGAGGACTTCCGGCGCTCGATGACCTTGACGGGGTGGGGCTTCTGGTCGTGCCACCGGCACATCACGCGCGTTCCCAATTCCAGCGGCAGACGCGCCGCCCACGACGCGGACGGGGCCGAGGTTCTCAGCCTCCTCTCTACCCCTCCGTTCGGCGGGGCGGCCGCGGCGTGCGCCAAGCGGCACGATCCACAGCGGGTACACGGGTTTCTTCCGGTGGCGCACCAGATATGCGGGACACATGGTAAGGTAGGGTGGCTTCCTCGGATCTCTTACTCTCTCCCGTTCCCTTGATAGTCGGCAGAGGATGCAGGGAGGCGGTGGTGACGACCGGATCCGGCGGCCGGAGTGAGGAGGCACTGGAGGAGGTGTAAGATGCGATGGATGCGGATGGGCGGGTGAGAGAGGAGGGCGGCTGTGTGCGGGAGAGAACGAAGGGGCGCGAGCGCGACGGGAGCAGGCGAGCTGAGAGGGACGTGGGCTTGGCCCATGTGCGCGTGACGAACGAATGCGAGCGACGAAGGATGTTGGACGAAGGATTCTGCCATCGTTACGTACGTACGAACTCCTATTTAATAGTAAAGATATATATATATAGGTAAATTAAGAGATGCGCATGCCACCTGCCACATCAAACCACACACATGCGCATGCCACCTGCCGGGTCGCAGCATGCATACCCCGCTTAAGACTTGTTTAATTTAATTATTAATTAATTACCAATGATATCTCTTTGCATGGATCACGTTCAGTTTGAAAGTTTGTTCCGTGGAAAGGGGATTTGGAATGCGCCGAGATGCGCATGCCACCTGCCACATCAAACCACACACATGCGCATGCCACCTGCCGGGTCGCAGCATGCATACCCCGCTTAAGACTTGTTTAATTTAATTATTAATTAATTACCAATGATATCTCTTTGCATGGATCACGTTCAGTTTGAAAGTTTGTTCCGTGGAAAGGGGATTTGGAATGCGCCCGTTTCCACGCGTATATATACCAGACCATACCAAAACAAATCTCGGGTACGTTATCCGGTAAGCGCTGACATCTCCATGGATCCATCGGGCTGATATCTTTCATCTACGTCGTAGCACGCTTTTAATGACCTCACTGTTTTTTAGCTTAATAAAAACTATGTGTTTGTAGATCAAGGAAAGCACGTTTATGTGATAGTTATATTGTTGAGTTTGTTCATGATGCTACTGAAAGTTATTATGAGAGAGGAAAATATAGTTATAAAACTTTTCAAGTCACTAAAACACCTCTCTTCATGTTGAAAGTTTTGAACTTGCATTTGTTTCATCTTCCTATGCTAGTTGTTTTATGATTCAATAATTTATTTTATTACAAGATTCATTTGCATAGGAAGTGGGTTAGACTTAAATGTTTTTGATATTTGCCTCTTGATGCTCTCTTTTATTTTCGAACTCTTATTCTTATGAGAGTATCATTAAAATATTCTAACCTAGCTAAAAGGCATTAAAGAAAGCGCTTTTTAGAGGCAACCCATTATCTTTTGTTTTCAGTTTTTATTAGTCAAGGAGGTTGTTTACTTCTGTAACAACTCCTTTTGTATCTTTTATTTTCGTTTTTGTTGTGCCAAGAAAAGTCTCTAATGCACGAGGGTGGTAAAATTTTATTTGTTGTCCAGAAACAGATTTCTGTACCTCACGGTAAAAATTCGTGAACAATCACGGATTACTATTTTAATCTGTAATTTTTTTAGCAGAAGTCTGAACTTATTACCTATCTTTCGTTAGTTAACCGTTTTCTGATTTGAGCATCGTAAGTGTCTCGAAAAAATTCGTCTTCACGGACTGTTCTGGTTTTGACAGATTCTGTCTTTGTTTTGCATTGTCTCTTTTGCAAGTTTAGATTCACGTTCTTCAGGGGGAGATCACGATCTTACTTAGTAACAGTAGCTAATGTTTCAACTAAAGTATGCAATGTGTTTTTACAGAACCAAGTGAGTTTATGTTTTGATGCACTAACCCCTCTAATGAAATTTGCGAGTTATCTTTGTGTGAAGAAAGTTTTCAAGTATTAAGAGAGGAGGATGATATAAGAAGATCAAGAAGAGAGAAAATCTTGTGTGGCTCTTCTTGTTTCTCAGTGTACTCTCTATTTTCTCTTTACTTGTAAACATAAATTCTTGGAGACCCCGTGATCCTAATACAAAATGTCCGAGATAACAGACTTGCTAAATAATGGGTTGCAAAATGCAGGTATTAAGGAATATTGAGGAAAATGTCCGGCAACGCCCAAAATGTCGACATTTGAGAGCGGGGAGTCTCGTTGTGATCCTGAGCAAGAAAGTAAAACAAATATGTAAGCTTAATATATGATCCAAATGAACTTTCACAAATAAATATGGGAAGCCTAGGCCACAAGCTTACGAATTCTAAGCTTCTGCTATTGTCCAATCAAACAGAAACCGCTACCAGCAATAGTTCACCCGTGCACATGATTCAATTAAGCAAGCAAACAGATCATCAGGAAAAGAGAATCTAGTGCTACTGTTATTCCTGATCAGTGCAGGATTTGAATATCACAACATGAGATCAGATAATAAGAGGTCTCAAAAAGGTCATGTCATGGACACGTGCTCCAAAAATGTTGAACAAACCTAGAAGTCCACATTTGCTATAGTTCCCTCGATGCCTGCGTATGAGATGAAAAGGAAATAGCTGATCGTAACCACAAGACGTAAAATAAGGACATATAGAAAGAATCCAGTAAAAGTTGTTCTTTACGTTATTTGGTGAACTCACATGAATGTTGCAGAAAAGCATTATCCATACCCCGGTCAGAAGATTCAACCAAGAAATGCAGCTTCTAAATGTGTGCAACCATGGTTTCAACACTAAGATGTAGAGTGCTATATACGATGAAATGTCTTTGGACTTTGGAAGATAAACTGCCACAGTTCCTCTTTTAGAAGACATACTTTGTGCTTAGACACTTTGGACTACGACTGTGACAACATAAAACATACCAATTAATCAGGTGAAAGAATGTATTAGTGCTACTTCCTTGGCTGCAATGAAAACAAACTAAACCATCAAAATAAATATTTGGTCTTCAACATATTCCCTTCTCAAACAGAAAACCAAACAAAGTTAATCTCATGCAAGTGGTTGTTGTCATTCCGAGACGTGTTTTAAAATTAAGAACCATCCATTTCCTCCATTCAAATTTAATATTGTGTCAGGATAAAGAAATGAGAGAAGGAGAAGAGCATGGTGATCCACATAGGCAAGCCTCAGTATTAACACAACTGCATGATCATATAGAGCTTGGAAATAATCACCTATATGTAACTTTGAAGGTCTATCATCCCATGCACTCGACTATCTCCTGAATGCGGTCTACACATTCGTTCTTTTCAACTTCTGCATTTTGTCATCAAAATTGTTGTTCAGGTAGACAGCAGTCCATTTTATAACAAATGAGAATGTAAATTAATTAAAGCAACACAAATTCTACCAAGCAAGAACGACCAGAATGGTGATAGTAAAAATTGCAGGGTTTAGATTAATGAATATGCTTTATCTGTATGGAAATACATAGAGAGATATTATGTACACTTATTATGCATAAAGTACGAACATGTTCCAGCTTAAGGCTGGAAGTGTACCTGTCTTGCATACTATGAAGAAAGAGCAGTTTCCACAGCCTACAAAATTGCAGGAGCAGTTGATTAGATAAAAACAGTTTGGAAATTAGAATGCTGATTTATTTTATGTTGTGTTTATCAAGTTAAATGCAACATAAATTATCATCAAGATAAAGGAAGAATACAATGTCTCTCTGCAAAAGGCTTTACATCAATGGAAGAGAATAAAACCACACAGAGCTCTTTTAACCTCTACAAAAGAAATTATCAGGATTATATGTCTACAAAACAGAAAACACTGAGCGTATTCATATCTCAAAGTTTACAAGCAGTACCGCACCTCTTGCAGACTGATATACATTCAGTACCAGTACCACACCTTCAGTACAAGCAATAACTGGGACGTTCATATAATGACACAAATTGAGCTAAGCTAGCAGAACAATGCTGCACACAAAATTCAGAAAACCAATATTTCTGCAATTGACCTTGAATTTTCGGCGTCTAATCCGTGTGCACGGATGCAGTGTTGCTGTGCGGCAGGAATACGGTACCATGTCGTTGAACTGTGGGGAAGACGTGGAACTACTGGCGGCCGGCGGGTGCAGGGATGTCACAGCCGTGACTGTCAGTCAACGCAGCGAACAATCAAAGAATTGTTGCACGTCCGCTCGCTGCCGCCTGGGGGCGCCTCGTCGTGCGCGACCGTTCGCGAGCATGCGGCTGGGGAGTCTCCTCATCCTCCTCCTGATCCCCGGCCGTAAGCGCCAGCGGGTGCAGAGCGGAGGCGTTCTCGCGTGTAGGGCGGCGGCGCCTAGCAGGCTCGGCGGGCAGGCTCGTGCAGCGTGGTGTGGGAGGTCGGCGGCGGCGATGAGTCAGGGAGGCGTGGAGCACGTGACGGGATCGTGAAAAAAATACAGCGAGGTGGGGATTGATTAGCGCGGTGTGGTCGTGCTACGTTCCGTGGTCAGTCCTATTAGCTGATAACCGTTTGATCATTCTTGTGTGGCCACGATTGTTTGGATCACCCCTGTCTCTCCCTTTTTATATTAGTGGTGATGGGAGACCCGAAAGTATATTGTGAGTGGATTATGAGTCAGAGATGCAGCTAGCAAGCGGTTTATATATATTGTTGTAATGCCCAATAGATATAACAATGAACATGTGTTTGTCATATATTGCATTGTCATGCGTTTGCAATTTGTCAATTGTCCAGCTGTAATTTGTTCACCCAACATGTATGTTTATTTGTCTTATGGAGAGACACCACTAGTGAACTGTGGACCCCGGTCATTTATTCCACACTGATACAAACACCGTTTTCAAAACGCTCTACGTTACTTCCTGCTGCTACTTTTGTGTTCATCATCATATTCTACACCATACGTTTAATCCTTTGTATTCAGCAAGCCGGGGAGATTGACAACCTTCCTGTTTCGTTGGGGCAAAGTACTTTGATTGTGTGTGTGCAGGTCCAAGTCAGTGATCGGGTAACGGCGCCGCTGACACCTTTCTGAAGCTCTTCCAATTCCTACTGGATCTGACAACCATGGTTTTGTAATCAAGGAAAAACTTTGTTGCTGACTATATCATACCTTCCTTTTGGGGTTTCCCGGCGAACGTGCGTTTCACGTCATCAAGCAACTTTTTCTGGCGTCGTTGCCGGGAATTGGAGGCTACATCAAGGGGAGTTACACATCACCATTCTCTTTGCTTTGTTTTTGTCTTCCTTATTTTATTTTTAGTTTATCTTGTTTGCATTTAAAATCGAAAAACACAAAAAAAATAGTTCTAGTTTTATTTCCTGTTTTTACTCTAGTCAAAATGAGTTCTCTTGAAAATACCAAGTTGTGTGACTTCACTAGCACAAACAATAATGACTTTATTTGCACACCTATTGCTCCACCTGCTTCCAAAGCAGAGTCATATGAAATTAAACCTGCTTTACTAAAACTTGTTATGAGGGAGCAATTTTCTAGTGTTAGCACGGATGATGCTGCCTCTCACCTTAATAACTTTGTCGAATTATGTGATATGCAGAAGTACAAAGAGGTAGAAGGTGACATTATTAAACTGAAACTATTCCCTTTCTCTTTAAGAGGAAAAGTTAAAGAATGGTTATCATCCTTGTCTAGGAATAGCATTGATTCATGGACTAAATGTAAAGATGCTTTCATAGGAAAATACTACCCTCCTGCTAAAATTATATCATTGAGAAGTGGCATTATGAATTTTAAGCAATATGATAATGAGCATGTTGCCCAAGCTTGGGAAAGGATGAAAAGCTTGGTTAAAAACTGTCCCACACATGGACTGACTTCTTGGATGATTATTCAAACCTTCTATGCAGGATTAAACTTTTCTTCAAGGAATTTGCTGGATTCGGCCGCTGGAGGGACCTTCATGTCCATCACTTTGGGTGCAGCAACAAAACTCCTAGATGAGATGATGGTAAATTATTCCCAATGGCATACTGAAAGGGCACCAACAGGTAAAAGGTAAACTCTGTTGAAGAAATTTCTTCATTGAATGATAAGGTTGATGCTATTATGTCCATGCTTTCTGGTAATCAAGTGCCTGTTGATCCAAACAATGTTCCCTTGGCTTCATTGGTTGCTCAAGAAGAGCATGTTGATGAGAACTTCATTAAAAACAACAATTTCAACAACAATGCTTATAGGAACAATTTTGGTAATAACAATTATAAGCCCTATC
This sequence comes from Poa pratensis, assembly GCA_947311845.1. Classification (NCBI taxonomy): domain Eukaryota; kingdom Viridiplantae; phylum Streptophyta; class Magnoliopsida; order Poales; family Poaceae; genus Poa; species Poa pratensis. The sequence continues at coordinate 100,316,265 of CAMZMU010000052.1, forward strand.
CTTCCAATAGTGGCAATGCTTATGGTAATTCCTACAATAGTAATAAGAATGTGCCCGCTGATCTTGAGGTTATGCTTAAAGATTTCATTGGTTCACAAAAATCTTTTAACAAAACTGTTGAGGAAAAATTCGAAAAGATAGATAACCTTGCTTCTAAAGTTGATAACCTTGCTCTTGATGTTGAATTTTTGAAAATAAAGGTTATGCCTCATGATGTTAAAGAAAGTAAGTCTCTTAATGCTATACAAATTAAGATTGATAATAATATTAAGATGCTAGCCGAGTTGCATGCAAGATGGGAAAGAGAGGAAAAAGAGGCTGAAACTGCTGAAAAGTGTAGGATTGCTAATGTTTGCACTATCTTCACCAATGAAGACGTTAAAACTTTGAGCACTAGTGAATTACCTACATGTCCTAATCATACTAGTAACAAGAAAATTAAAATTGGAGAAGGTCCCACTTCTGTTGAGAAGGGCTCCAAGTCACTTAATGACACTAAAGTTACTCCTGAGAAAAGTGCTGCAAATTTTCGTGTTGTTAGGAATGATACTCCTATTTCTTTTGATGATAATGAGTTTGATTTTGATAGTTGCAACCTTACAAGTTATTAAGTTCTTACAAAAGCTTGCTCAAACTCCTAATGCTAGCGAAATAAACATGGCTTCCACTAAGCACATCACTAATGCTCTTATGAAGGTTAGGGAGGAGAAACTTAAACGTGAGGCATCTATTCCTATAAAGTTAGAAGATGTTTATGAACCTACTGTTAAAATGAGAGTAAATGATTTTGATTGCAATGCTTTGTGTGATCTTGGTGCTAGTGTCTCTGTTATGCCTAAGAAACTTTATGAAATTCTTGATTTAGCACCATTAGAGGATTGTCACTTGAATGTTCATTTTGCTGATTCTACTATGAAGAAACCTGTGGGTAGAGTGAATAATGTTCTTATAATGGTTAACAACAATTATGTCCCTGTAGATTTCATTATTTTGGATATTGAATGTAAGGCTTCCTGTCCTATTGTTTTGGGAAGACCTTTTTTTAGAACTGTTGGTGCCATTATTGACATGAAAGAAGGAACTGTCAAATATCAGTTTCCACTCCGCAAGGGGATGGAACACTTTCCTAGAAAGAAGATGAAACAACCATTTGAGTCTATTGTTAGAAAAAGTTATGCTTTCAATGCTACTTTTGATAATAATTGATCTTTTTGCTACTGCGCCTAGCTGAAATGCGTTAAAGAAATACGCTTGTTGGGAGACAACCCAATTTTATTTTCTGTTATTTGTTGTTTTCTTGAGTCAAGGAGGTTGTTTACTTCTGTAACAACTCCTTTGTATCTTTTATTTTCGTTTTTATTGTGCCAAGAAAAGCCTCTAATGCAAGAGGGTGGTAAAGTTTTATTTGCGGTCCAGAAACAGATTTTTGTACCTCACTGTAAAAATTCGTGAACAATCACGGATTACTATTTTAATTTGTAATTTTTTTAGCAGAAGCCTGAACTTATTACCTATCTTTCGTTAGTTAACCGTTTTCTGATTTGAGCATCGTAAGTGCCTCGAAAAAATTCGTCTTTACGGACTGTTCTGGTTTTGACAGATTCTGTCTCTGTTTTGCATTGTCTCTTTTGCAAGTTTAGATTCACGTTCTTCGGGGGGAGATCACGATCTTACTTAGTAACAGTAGCTAATGTTTGAACTAAAGTATGCAATGTGTTTTTACATAACCAAGTGAGTTTATGTTTTGATGCACTAACCCCTCTAATGAAATTTGCGAGTTATCTTTGTGTGAAGGAAGTTTTCAAATATTAGGAGAGGAGGATGATATAAGAAGATCAAGAAGAGAGAAAAGCTTAAGCTTGGGGAGTCTCCCATGGATCTCTCCAGCATATATCAAGAAGACTCAAGCGTATAAACTTGGGGATGACCAAGGTATCCCCTTCTTCATCAAAATTATCAGGTCACCTCTAGTGAGACTATATTTTTATTGCTTCACATAATGTGTGCTGTTCTTGGAGCGTCTGTGTCGTGGGGTCACTCTTCGACTACCCCACGGTGGGGATACCTGGGTCACGCCAAGCCTGTTAGCCTTATGACGAGGGCCCAAGGAAGGCCCAAGGACGACGTGCGGCCCAAGATAATCGACATTAGGTCATGAGACTCCAGCCATGCTTGTAAGCGCCATCGGCACCGTTCACCTGAGACCTAGCCTACCATATAAAGGCTAGGAGGGTCCTTCGTCTAGGGTACACTCATAGCCGCCACCACAAACCCTAGCGAGATTGCCATCTCGCCATTGTAGCCACAACTCGCCATTCAATACTAGACAAGCAGGAAGTAGGGTGTTATCCTCCGGGAGCCCGAACCTGGGTAAACGCCTTGCTTGTCAGCCGTCGTGATCACCAGCGCTCATCTCTCTTCCCCTCAATCAACCCGGGGTACTCAACCCAGGGATTTGCCGAGTCCACTCCTCGTCAATTGGCGCCGTCTGTGGGAAAGAACGAGCGCTGGAACCATGGTCGCACCGGCCCCATCGACTTTGAAGACCGACGTCTGCATCACCAAGGAGCCAATCTGCTTCGGCTCCTTCGAGTACACCTTCCACCCGCCGGCCCACCGCTCGGTGTACGCCGATCTGCACGTAGGTATGTGCCTCACCTTCGGTACCATGCACTACTTCGTAGACAACTGTGGAGTACTCAGATCCACGGCGATCGCACCGCGCGCGGTGGTAGCACACGCATCTGCCGCGACTGCCCCAACCACGCCCCCACCTACTGTGGAGATCGCATCTGCTGACTGCGGCGACAGCATCTTCGACTGCCGAGAAGATCACATCCGCCTCGACTACACCAACCGCCTCTGCTGCGGCAGAGATCGCGCCTAACACAGCCACGCCATCAGCGTCTCCGGCCGTCAAGGAGATCGCATCGGCTACGACTATATCAACCACCTCGACAACCACCGCGCGGATCGAGTCTACTTCGACTACCTCGATCGCATCGCTGGCAAGCCCAAGATCTACGTCAACTTCGACTACGTCGACCACACCTTCGTGCGCGACGGAAGTCGCGTCGTTCTACCCCACGCTGCTCGCGTCTCCATCAACTTGCAAGATCGTCAACAAGCCAATCGCGCCCGTGTCAACGACGGCGACATCACTCCTCGCGTCAGCGGCGGAGATCGCGAGACTCCAGGGAAAGAGCCTCGGCAGCGACTGTGGTACCCACCACGTTGCGTCCATTTTCGGCTCCGAGCACGGCTCGGACGAAGGAAGCAGCAGCGGCAGCACCCGGCCCACTCCCCAGACATACCCCGCACAAGTCTTCATGATCGGCCTGACGCAGGGCAACGGTGACGAACCCGCATACCCACTGGAGGTGCTCATGCCGGACCAGGTGACGCGGCTCACCATCACCCGAGACATAGCAATCAGAGCCCTGAAGCACGTCGAGGAAGGCACGTACCCCCCACCGGACGCACCCCGGGAGGACCTTATGGCGGTCCAGTACCTGCTACGGAAGGAAGGCGAACGACTCCGCGCAGAGAAGGCCGAGCTACTCCGACGCAAGGAGGAGGCTGACGCGTCGAGCGCCAGGAGGGCCGCTTACTCGTTCACTGCCTCAACAGAGGTCTCACAAGGAGCAAGGCGCCACAGAGCACGCGTGCCCCTGATGACGGAGGCCGACCGCGCTAAAGTCACCCGCAACCTCGAATCATCATACATGAGCGAAGACGCAGACGGGATACCCGTCCCCAAAACACCTGGAGCCGCGCTCATGGCAGTCGAAACATACCTGCGGCTGACGCAGCCGCCCGAGGGCGACTCGCGCGCTCTCCTCCACAAGCAGCAGATCATGTCTATCAAGGCAGTCGAAGAAGCTCTGATGAACAAGGCGCCGACAGAAAAGGTGCGAGAAGATCGGGCCGCCGCGACCGCGAGCCCGCAGCACTCGCAGGCCCGGCGCAAGACAACTGCGACAACCGCAGCCAGGCGAAGACCTCCGCAACGTCATCACACAGAGGACGGTGGACCGCAGCCGCACCCAGCGGACGGTCAGCACGCCCAATACTGACGACCGCAACGACGGCGACTTCGAGCCATGCGGCGCCGCATGCTTCAGCTTCAACATCCGCGACACAAGAATGCCCAAGGGCTTCAAGCTCACGGCAGAAGCAGTCAAGTACGACGGGAAGCAGACCCGAGACTCTGGCTAGAAGATTACCTCATAGCCTGCAGTTGCCAGGGCGGTACTTCGACTACGGCCATGCAATACATCCAGCTGATGCTCACGGGCTCTGCACGCGGGTGGCTAAACACTCAACCCAAGAACGCCTTCAGGACGTGGGACGAGTTCGCGGAGGCCTTCGTTAAGAGCTTCCTGGGGACGTACTCGAGACCGACGACTTTCGTCGAGCTACAAGCATGCAAGCAAGGACGAGACGAGCCGCTCCGGTCTACATCCAGCGTTGGACCCTGCTCCGCAACACCATGGAGACCGCCTCGGAGGACCGAGTGATGGATGCCTTCATGCACGGCGTCTCCCGCCGCGACCTCCGCGAGGAGTTTGGTAGGCTCCGGCCGAAGAACATGATCGAGGTCATGAAGATAGCCAACCAGTGGGCAGACGGAGAGGACTCGGTCCGCGATAGTTCACGCTACTCCCCGAAGGACGAAGCCGGACCAAGCAACTGGCGAGAAGGACGCCACAAGAAGAAGCCGCGTTACAACGGCAACGACTCAATCGAGTTAGTAGCGGCGGGATTCCAAACCCCCCGTGAGGATGAAGCGCGCGACAGCAGTCGCCAATACAGCCATGTACAGTACAGTCGAAGCGGCGGTGACCAGAGTCGCCAATACAGCCAGGGGCAATACAACCGAAGCGGCGGCAGCAGCTACCGCAGCGACGGAGGCCATAAACGCGAGTGGCAGAAACGCACACTGAGCCCAGCGGAAGAGCTGGAACAACCCTGCAGGCACCACATGTTCAGGAACCCGGAAACGGGCAAGTGGGGATCCAACCACCTGTTGAAGGACTGTCGAAAGGCACGCAAGATATACGAAGCCATGCAGAAGATAGTCACTCCAGCACCCGCAGCGCAGCCAGCCGCGCAGCTGGCCATCCAGGCAGCACCCGCACCCGCAGTCGCTAATCCAGCACAGGCGGCGGGAGCCTTTCCACAGCAGCAGCAGCAGCCGCAGCAAGATGCCCCACCAGTGGTCCATGACGCATATCCAGCGGCACGCGGACAACTCAACATGATACAGAAGGGGCGCCCCTCAAACAGGACCCAGAAGATCATCACTCGCCAAGTTTTCCAGGCCATCACCTGTCCACCTGCAGTACCCGACTACCTGAGAGGGTCAGAGACACCAATCACTTCTCCAGAGCAGATCACCCGCCTGCAGTACCACGACCCGGGCACGCCGCTCTGGTAGTCGAAGCTCTGATCGGAGATTACACCCTGAAAAAGGTGTTCATGGACGGAGGCAGCGGCATTAACATCATCTTTGCCGACACCCTCAGAAGGATAAACAGGCCAACGACAAACTTGGCGGCATCAGAGACCACCTTCCATGGCATAGTACCAGGGCAAGCAGTCACGCCCATGGGAACGATCACACTCGACGTCATCTTCGGCACACCCGAAAACTTCAAGAGGGAGTCGATCGACTTCGAGGTAGTCGACTGGAAGTCGCAGTACCACGCGATACTCGGGCGCCCAACCTTTGCCAGATTCATGGCGGTACCTCACTACGCCTACCTCATGCTCAAGATGCCTGGCCCAAGGGCGTCATCACGGTGCACGGCGACTTCGACCGCTCCAACAGCTGCGACCGCGAGTTCAGCAAGATCTCCGAGTTCTTCGGAATGGAAGAGCACTTCGAGGCGATGGCAGTCGACAACGACAAAACCATCTTCCCGCCACGCAAGAAGCCAGCCAAGGACGCCGCCTTCAACACGACTGACGACACAACAACTCATCAGGTCCACCCGACGGACGCAAACAAGACAGTCAAAGTGTCGTCGAGTCTGCCTATCGCATAGGAAAGCGCGCTCGTCGAGTTTCTACGTGAGAACTGGGAGATCTTCGCCTGGCAACCTTCTGACATGCCAGGCATACCCAGGAACCTCGCCGAGCACTCTTTACGCGTCCACAAGGACGCCAGACCCGTCAAGCAGACCATGCGACGCTTCTCAGGACCCAAACGAGACGAAATAAGCAAGGAGATCGATCGACTGCTCCACGCTAAATTCATCCGAGAGATCAAGGACTCGGACTGGGTAGCGAACCCGTCCTGGTGGAGAAGAAGAAGACGAAGAAACTCCGCATGTGCGTCGACTTCACCGCCCTCAACAAATGCTGCCCCAAGGACCATTTCCCGCTCCCGCGGATAGACAGATCATCGACTCGACTGCAGGCTGCGCACGCCTATCCTTCCTGGACGCCTACTCAGGGTACCAGCAGATCAGGATGAACGTCGACGATGAAGAGAAGACTGCATTCATCACACCCCACGGCGTCTTCTGCTACCAGACGATGCCCTTCGGGTTGAAGAACGCTGGAGCCACGTACCAGCGCACAATGCAAGCCTGCCTAAAGGGGCTAATCGGAGAGATCGTCCAAGTCTACGTCGACGACATAGTCGTCACCACTCGAACGGAGGACACTCTCATCGCCGACCTCCGCAAGGTCTTCGCCGCCCTCAACGAGTATCAGATCAAGCTGAACCCGGACAAGTGTGTCTTCGGCGTGCCAGCCGGAGAACTGCTCGGGTACCTCGTCTCTGCAAGAGGAATCGAAGCCAACCCTGAGAAGGTGCAAAACATACTCGCAATGCCAGCACCGACCAAGCTTCATGAGGTGCAACGCCTAGCCGGCCGAGTCGCAGCTCTCAGCCGGTTCATAAGTAAGTTGGGAGAAAAGGCCCTGCCTTTCTACCAACTGATGAAAAAGACAGACAAGTTCGAGTGGACAGAAGAAGCGCAAGTCGCGTTCGACCAACTCAAGAAAACACTCACGACTTCCCCAGTACTGGTGGTGCCACTGGAGAACGAGCCGCTATACCTCTACGTGTCAGCCACGAACAGGGTGGTCAGCACGGTACTCGTAGTCGAACGAGAAGAAGAAGGACACAGTTACCCTGTTCAGCGACCCGTCTACTACCTCAGTGAGGTGCTACCTTGTCCAAGCAGCGGTACCCACACTACCAGAAGCTAGCATACGGAGTCTTCATGACATCAAGGAAGGTCGTCCACTACTTTCCGAGCACTCCATCACGGTAGTAAGCTCCTCCGGGCTCTCCGACATCCTCACCAACCAAGCCGCGATAGGACGAGTCGCCAAGTGGGTTGTTGAGCTAGGGCCCTGGGGGCTGAAGTACGCGCACCCGAAGTCAATCAAGGCCCAGGTGCTTCCAGAGTTCACCACCGAGTGGATAGAGGCCCAGCTACCAGACGTACCCGACCTGTCCAACGCATGGACAATGTACTTCGATGGCTCCAAAAAGTTCAGATCAGCAGGGGCGGGAGTCGTCCTCATCTCACCCAAAGGCGACAAGCTAAGGTACGTGCTGCAGATGAACTTTCCAACGCCCTCCAACAACGAGGCAGAGTACGAGGCCCTGATCCACGGCATGCGGATGGCCAAGAACTGTGGCGCCAAGCAATGTGACGCCATCGCCGACAACATGATCGCCTACAGGGACCTGTACAACCAGCTGGAAGGCACCTTCGACGGCTGCGAGCTACGGCACATCGGCCGAGAAAGCAACGAGGAAGCCGACACCCTCGCCAACCTGGGCTCAAACAAAGCGCCGGTGCCACCCGGAGTCTTCCTCGAGTGCATCACGCAACGCTCTATCAAGCCCCGGCCCACGCCGGGATCCTCTACATCGACAGCGAGCACCGCCGACCCGCCCAGCACGGAGAAGGAGCCTATGGAGGTGATGCTGATCGAGCCCACATGGACGAGCCCATACCTGGCTTACATACTGCAGTAGAGGGTGCCAACAAACCCAGTCGAAGCCAAGCGTGTCATCCGCCGCTCCAAGGGCTTCACCGTCATCAACGGGGAGCTCTACAAGCGAAGCATCTCGGGAGTCCTCCAAAGGTGCATCGACCCAGTCGACGGTCAAACCATCTTACTCGAGATCCACGCCGGCATCTGCGGGCACCACGCCAGCAGTCGAGCCTTAGTGGCCAAAGCCTTGCGAGCCGGGTTCTACTGGCCCACCGCAATGCAAGACGCAGAAGAACTCGTGAGGAAATGTCTCGGCTGCCAGGAGTTCGCCAACAAGCCGCACGCACCAGCATCAGCACTAAAGACCATTCCACTCGCCTGGCCCTTCGCTCAATGGGGGCTCGACATGGTGGGTCCGCTCAAGAAGTCCTCGCCGGGAGGACACACGCATCTCTTGGTGGCAGTCGACAAGTTCACGAAGTGGATCGAAGCTGTACCTATTACAATTTCGACTGCCTCCTCGGCAGTTAACTTCATCAGGTCGATCATCTTCAGGTTTGGAGTGCCGCACAGCATCATCACCGACAACGGCACGAACTTCACAGCCAAAGAGTTCAAGGACTTCTGCTCCGAGCAAGGCATCAAGCTCAACTACGCATCTGTCTCGCACCCGCAATACAACGGACAGGTCGAAAAGGCCAATGGCTTGGTATGCAAGGGCATCAAGAAGCGCCTGCGAGTGCCATTGAGGCACGCTGCAGGCGCCTGGGTTGAAGAGCTACCATCTGTGCTGTGGAGTTTGCGCACTACGCCAAACAGATCCACTCAGTACACGCCATTCTTCATGGTCTACGGCGTAGAAGCAGTCCTGCCGTCCGACATCAAGTTCGACGCGCCCCGAGTGGTGGCTTATGACGAGTCCGACACAGAAGAAGCACTCGAGGACGACATGGATACCCTGAACGAAGCACGCGACATCGCCCTTACCCGCACAGCCGTGTATCAGCAAGACTTACGCAACTACCATGGGCGGCGACTGCGGCCCAGAGCGTTCATCCCTGGCGACCTTGTCCTCCGCCTCAAACAGAAGAGGGTGCACAAACTAGCCTCCCCGTGGGAGGGTCCATACATCGTGACAGAGGCAATCGGCGGCGGAGCTTACCGCCTGAAGGACTCGAAGACGGGGACAGTCTGCAACAACCCGTGGAACGTTGCGCAACTGCGCCGCTTCTACGCCTAATCGACTCCCCCTTGTAACAAAGTGTACTATGTCAAGAGACGGCAGGCTCCAGACGCTCCCTTACCAGGGTACCTGAGGGACTTGAAGGGTTTTAATGAGGCGGCCTGCTCGCAAAAATCAATTAAGTGATTTGTCGAACAAGCTCTCCCCTCTATTTTTTTAGTCAAAAAGCAACATAAACCTAGGCCGCCACCTGAAGCACTCGGGGGCTGCGCCGCACCGGTCTAAGTCAAACCTAGGCCGCACCCGACGCACTCGGGGGCTGCGCCATACAGGTCCAACTCGAAAAATCCTTGGCCGCCACCCGAAGCACTCGGGGGCTGCGCCGCACAGGTCTAAGTCAAACCTAGGCCGCACCCGACGCACTCGGGGGCTGCGCCATACAGGTCCAACTCGAAAACCTAGGTCTCCACCCGACGCACTCGGGGGCTGCGCCATACAGGTCTAACTCGAAAACCTAGGTCGCCACCCGACGCACTCGGGGGCTGCGCCATACAGGTCTAACTCGAAAACCTAGGTCGCCACCCGACGCGCTTGGGGCTGCGCCATACAGGTCTATCTCGAAAACCTAGGTCGCCACCCGACGCACTCGGGGCTGCGCCATACAGGTCCAACTCGAAAATCCTTGGCCGTCACCCGAAGCACTCGGGGGCTGCGCCGCACAAGTCTAAGTCAAACCTAGGCCGCACCCGACGCACTCGGGGGCTGCGCCATACAGGTCTAACTCGAAAACCTAGGTCGCCACCCGACGCGCTTGGGGGTTGCGCCATACAGGTCTAACTCGAAAACCTAGGTCGCCACTCGACACGCTCGGGGGCTGCGCCATACAGGTCTAACTCGAAAACCTAGGTCGCCACCGACGCACTCGGGGGCTACGCCATACAGGTCTAACTCGAAAAATCCTTGGCCGTCACCCGAAGCACTCGGGGGCTGCGCCGCACAGGTCTAAGTCAAACCTAGGCCGCACCCGAAGCACTCGGGGCTGCGCCATACAGGTCCAACTCGAAAACCTTGGCCGCCACCCGAAGCACTCGGGGGCTGCGCCGCACAGGTCCAAGTCAAAATCCTAGGCCGCACCGACGCACTCGGGGGCTCCGCCGCACAGGTCTGACTCGACACACTCGGCCGCACTCGAAGCACTCGGGGGCGCGCCGCACATGTCTAATTCAAAATCCTAGGCCGCACTCGATCCGCTCGGGGGCTGCGCCATACAGGTTACAGAAGTCTACAAGATACAATTTACTCACTCGGGGGCTACCCCCACCTCGGCATACATACACTCATATTTCCACTTGGAAAAATTGCTTTTACAAGCTAACGCTATACAACAGCAGACTACTACTCTTATTCTACAGGCTCGCCCTTTGGCGCATCGAGTGGCCCTACAAGGTGCTCACTAAAGCTCTGGACCTGCTGAATCATCTGACGCGCAGCCGCAAGAGTATCGGCGTAGTCACCCTCTCCAGGCAAGCCGTCAAGCACCTTGTACAGTGGAAGATTAGGCCGGTGCATTCGAACGTACGCCAGCGCCACGTTCGCCCCGGCAACAAGTTGAGTGTGCACGACTTCCTTCAACGCACTGCCTTCACGGAACCTCTCCAGCAGCGCAGCCAGTCCATTAGGCTGCTCGTTGTGCGGAAAGTACACCCTGTTGATCTGCCAGAGGGTTTTTCTACAACCTTCCAAGAGCACAGCAGCCCGCCAGGTGCGATCCAACATTCGAGCCAGTACACTGCCTCTGGATTTATTTGACCAAAACTGACGCGCTTCGGGTGAGTCACCGGCGGCTTCTTTCTCCACCCGCTCGTCTACTCGACTTTGCTCGGCCTTCCAGTCAGAGTTCACATCTGCATCAAGACCCAGCTAAGAACAGTAAAAGGATAAAGAAGTCGAAGCACAGTGCTAGAAAACCAACCTTGCAGCTGCCGACTGATCAAGTCCATCTCGCCTAGCAGAAACTCCTCTCGCTGAGAGAACGGCGCAACGGGCCGCGACCTCAAGCGCTCCAACTCCAACTCCGCGCTCTTCAACTTCGACTCGAGCTCAACAACCTTGTTCCTCATGAAGGTGATCACTCGTTGATCATTCACGCTTCGCGCAGGAGCTGGAGGAGCTCGACGACGACGAGTGGGTGCAGCCGAAGAGGTGTCCTCCTCGTCGCCCGCACCAGTCGTTCCAGCGACCCCAGGAGCTTCGCCCATCTCAGACTGCCAAGTTCGACAGCGTCAAGCAAGGAAAAGAACACATTCATTCAAGCTTAGATATGAAAGAAGACTCGAAGGCACAAATTCACATTTCAACATCAGCATGTTCGCGGCCAGAAGACCCGCAAACTATATAGTTCATTACAGACCAAGAACCAAAAGCAGAAGAATCCTAAAAGAACGGAGTCTACATCACAGACTCCGACTGGGAACGGCTCTTCCTAGCAGCCAACTCTGCAGCCTTGGCAATCCTCTTCTCGAAGGTGGCGACCAACTTTGCAGCCAGCTGACTCGCCTGCGCCTTCACACCGCTAAGGGACGCGGTCCTGCCATCAGGCTTCCGAGGGAAGTCGCTGACAACCTTCTCAAAATCACCTACGACTTGGTGACCAAGAAGTAGCTGGAAAGTGAGCTCTGAGCCGCGTACCGTCTGCGCACGCGTGTAGTCCGCCAAGGTGGTCGCATTGCCTTCGAACGGAGCCGCAAGCGCGTCAACAGCAACCGGCGGTGGCTTGCTGGGGAAGATGCTCTGGTGCACAGTCGCCAAGGCGCCTGTCGACTTCTGCAGCGCCGCCGAAGCATACGCGCAGACGCGGTCCATGAAGCCAACAGCCTCCGCCAAGCCGACATTCTCGCTGGAAGTCCCTTCTGGAGGAGCACCTCCGCAAGTCTCTGATCAAAAGAAATCCACACCCGTAAGACATCAGAAGTCGACAAAGGCAAAGTAGGCACTGAGCCGAAATACTTACTTCCAACAACATCTGCGAGTGCGAGCAAGCGGTCGACCTGGGTCTTCTCCAGATCATCCCGAGCTTGTTCACGCTCTTGGGCTTCACCCAGCGACTTCTCCAGCTCCGCGACCCGCTTCTTCATGCTCTCCTTTCGCCTACGGATCAACGGAGCAAAGTTAGCAATAAAGGCAGTCGAAGCACCCCTCGAACACAAGGGTTCACACTCACTATTCGCTTGCTCCAGAGCAGTGCGGAGTTGATCCCTCTCCTGCTCCATGCGAACGAAGGCTGCGGCTCCCTCCATCTGCTGGCGATAAAATGGCTGCAGGAAACACAAGACATCAATCTGCGCCCGACTATTCTAGTCACGCACATCTTCGGGGGCTACTCCCATCGGGAGCGCTGTTCGCGCACCCGATACAGATTTTGCAGAACGAGTCAAAGGACACTTACATGCTCAAGCAGCCCAGCGTCAACCGGAGTCGCATCAGCAGCTTTCTCTGGCACGGAGGAGGTCGAAGTCTTCAAGGCCAAAGCGTCACCCGCCAGAGCCTCTTCTCCGGTCGTCTTCGCAGTCTGCTCGATCATGGGAGCAGAAGTGTGCTCCATCTCACGAGGGAAGAAACAACAGCGCCAGTACGGTCGCTGTGACAAGACAACTCAATTCAAGGACTCGCAAGTGAAAAAGCACTCGACAAAACGAGGCAATGGTTACGCGACTAACCTGGCGACATCTACATCATCTTCACTTCCCAGGGATACGGAGGCCATCCTCGCAAACTCAGTCGGCGGTGCAGAGCCGAGGGGAGGCACGATCAAAGGCTCAGCCAGGTCACTCGTGTGCCTAGCGCCCGAGACGACTCGCTCCTCCTCCTCGTTCTCCACACCCGCCTCCTTCACGGGTGACGAAGCCGAAGCAGAGTCGCCACTCTTTCGCCTCTGCCGCTTCCGCAGCGGCTCCTCATCTTCATCCTCCTCCAACTCTTCACTCGGAGAGGTGGCGGAGGGAACTTCATCGTCATCAACCTCGTCCTCCTCAGGGAACTCTGCCTCTTCATGAGGTCCATTCTCCATCAACGGAGGAAGACTGACATAGCTCGAACGACCCTGTCAGCAAATGAAGCATTCGAGTCAGGCAAAAAGATTCGACAGAAGAAGATACAAGACAAAAGCAAACGAAGCTCACCTCAGGCACAGGGTTATTAGGCCCATACGGCTCGACTGGGCACTTGACATTGCACGGGTCAGCGGCTCGGAGACTAGTGATGCTCCTCACCTTCGACTCGACTGCGTCATCATCGAGCTCATCGCCAACATCCTCACGCGCCCACATTGGGTGGACGCGAGTGCGGAGCGGCTGCACCCGAAGCCTGAAGAAGGTGGCGATGAGGTGAACTCCACCTGTCTCGCGCCCAAGACTTTTCAGAAGGCCACGAAGAAGCGTCAGCAAGGGCTGAGTCGCCTCCCTGTCCTCCTTCGACAGCGGGTGCGCCCACGCGTTCGTCTTCCGCAACTCGCGATCAGCCGCGAAGTCGGGAAGCCCTTCCTGGTCGCACCTGATGTAGAACCACTTCTTCCGCCAGCCCTGGACGGAGTCGGACTTCTTCATCTGAAAGTAGGAGGTGTCGCCACGCACCTGGATGCCGAAGCCGCCGACTGGATACACCTGCTTGCTCTTCCCCACGTTCCTCCTCACGAGGAATAGCGACTTCCACAGCAGCCAGTTGGGTGCGATTCCCAGGAAGCACTCGCAGAGCACGAAATAGCTCGCGATGCTCAAGACGCTATTGGGAGTCAGATCGTGGATCTGAATCCCATAAGCGTACAAGAGACCACGGACGAAATCGTGGAGGGGGAACCCGAAACCCCGCGGAAGGAAATCCACGAAGCAAACGCGTTCCCCTCGCGAGGAGCGGGGAATACCTCTTTCCCAGGAGCGCGCACCGTCGCCTGTCTGCCGGCGGCAGCAGCCCCTGCGCGCGGAGGGCCTCGAGGTCGGCCTTCTTCACCGACGATTTCACCCAGTCGCCGTCGGGCTTCTTCATCACGCTCGCCTCGGCGGCGACGACGGCCAGCGCAGGCTTCCCCCTCTTCATCGCGGCCTTGCTCATGGAGGGCGAGGAGAAACTGGCAGAAAAGAACAACAATGGCGGAGAGAGAGCAGCGGAGATGAGGGCAGAATGGGGATGGAATGAACTGTTCGCCGCCGCGGTGAAAAGTATATACCGCGTGGCCAGTTAATCCAGGCCGTCCTCAGCGAAACCGCACTCCACAACATCATCTGGCCGTCCACGTGTCGCGCGGAGATAGCAACCGTCGCCGGCCACGCCGCCCACTACGCACGGGAATCAAGGCGCCATCATCACACCACGAAATTTTCGCGCCCAACGGTCAGTACAAAGCGGCAACCGCTGTCTCCAGTCAATACTGACAGTGGGACCACACTGTCACGTCCCATCGGACACAGAGTGCGCCAAAAACGTCAGCGCTGACGTCAACCGCGAAGGCGTAGGAAGTAAGCCAACGGGCTGATTGAGAACTCGAACAGTTCATTCGAGTGCAAGAAGATTCAGTAAGCTCCAAGAGCTGAACAAACTTGTGCAGTAAGCCAAACAGGTCGAATACAGAGTAAGTCACGCAAAGCCAGGCGACTCCAACAAGTCGAGTCCCTTCTTTACTCCCATCGGGAGCGGGCTTTTCGACTGAAGAAAAATTGAGTTTAACCTCAATTGCAAGCAATTCAGCTTAATCTCGGGGGCTACTCCCGAGTGACTCAGAATAACAACAGTTGAAAAATCACCGACTAAGGCTGTACACAATATCTCACCCAGCAGTCGACGGTTCGACTAAGGAATCCTCCATAAGCCCTGACGGCCGGAGTCGACTAATTTTACTTGTTCCTTTCAGGAACCCGATGGCGTGCCCAGGAGGAAGGAGTCCTTTACCCGACTCTATGATTCGACTAAGCACTCGGGGGCTCCTGTCGTGGGGTCACTCTTCGACTACCCCACGGTGGGGATACCTGGGTCACGCCAAGCCTGTTAGCCTTATGACGAGGGCCCAAGGAAGGCCCAAGGACGACGTGCGGCCCAACATAGTCGACGTTAGGTCATGAGACTCTAGCCATGCTTGTAAGCACCATCGGCACCGTTCACCTGAGACCTAGCCTACCATATAAAGGCTAGGAGGGTCCTTCGTCTAGGGTACGCTCATAGCCGCCACCACAAACCCTAGCGAGATTGCCATCTCGCCATTGTAGCCACAACTCGCCATTCAATACTAGACAAGCAGGAAGTAGGGTGTTATCCTCCGGGAGCCCGAACCTGGGTAAACGTCTTGCTTGTCAGCCATCGTGATCACCAGCGCTCATCTCTCTTCCCCTCAATCAACCCGGGGTACTCAACCCAGGGATTTGCCGGGTCCACTCCTCGTCAGTCTGTGTATTTTATTTTCTGTTTTGTTTTTGTTTTGTTTTCTGATCATAACTTAGTTGGATCCTAGCACTTGTTTGGGAGAGAGAGAGACACGCTCCGCTTTTGCTTAGAATACTCCTGTTCTTCACTTATACTTGTTGAGTATTCTTGTGTACCACTGCTATGCTATTAGCTCTTGTTTTTCATGTATCTCTTGTTCAGAGCTATTAGTTCTTTTATAGAAAATACTCTCTTGCTTCACTTATATTTGTTTGGAGAGTTGTATAATTGGCTTCTGGTTGGAACAGAAAATGCTAAAGTGTGTGGTAGTTGTATAATGGAAAAAGTTGCATAGTCTTGTAGATCATTGAACTTTGATAACTTGATTCGTTGCAAATGTTTTGAGATATTAAGAAATTAGATGTTAAATGCTTGCTGGTTAATTCAAGCTAAAATTTGATTAGTGGTTGTGTTATTAAAACTTGTACCGTACTACAAACTCTTAAAATTGCTAAAGGTGTAGTTGGACTTGATAGCTTCTCATGACTGAAGGTTTTTGTAAACAACATAGTTGCGTGCTAAGGTCGAGGGATCTAGCGGGGTACTTGTGCCTCCGTGAACGGCCCTCTTTGGGGTAAATTTAATCATGCTCTTAATGTTGAACCTGCTAGTTGTTTCCAATAAACTTGTGAGTACTTTTTGACTAATGTTGAGCTACGGTTTTTGGCACTTCCACCATCCATATTTTGCTAGCCTCTCCGGTGTTGTGCATTGCCTTATGGTCACATTGAGAGTTGTGCATACGTCGCCAGTACATCCAACCCCGTGAGAGAACTTCATCTTGATCTCCTACACATAAGCCAAACATCTTCCTCAAAACAGCCACCATAACTACCTATCACAACATTTCCATAACTGTTCCGAGATATATTGCCATGCAACTTCCACCTTACATTACATGACTTGTTGTCATTCATCATTGTTATATATCGCTTTGCATGATTCTATACAGCTGATGTGTGGTTTTACCCATGTTACGCTAAATCATTGCACATCCTGCTACACTGGCAGAGTCATACAATTTTATACATCATGTTTTGTTCATTATGAGTTATTTATACCAAAAAGTGTGTTGTCATATTAGAGTGTTGCCCCTACAGTGAGGGAGAGAAAAATGAAAAGCCACGGAGGCCATTGAAAAGAGAAACAGAAAAAAAGAGGGGCAACATTACTATCCTTTATCCACACTTGTGCTCATGTTTAGCACCAGTTTTATAGTCATCATTTTTGCTAGTAGCACCTATGCTTCATTTGAGAGAGTTCTCATGTTTCATTAGTATAACTATGTGGGGAATTTACGTTATAGAACTTGGGTTGTATATTTCAATGATGAGCCTCCTCAAAAGTGCTCTAGGTCTTCATGAGCAACCAAGTTGGATGCACCCCCACTAGTTCCATTGGAGAGCTTTCATACACTTATAGCTCTATGTGTATCCGTTGCATGGCAATCACTACTCCTTGCATAGCTTCGATTATAAGACTTCCTCTTGTCTAATGATCATTTATAGCTTTGTGAGCCTTTCTTCCATTGGTTTTCTAAACCCCCATTATTATTCTCTTTGCCATAACATCCTGGTGCCAATACCAAATGCTTACGCTCACCGGTTGAGTAAAACTTCTAACCAGTGAATTCATTACGTTTCTAATACTTTTGCTTGACTGAATCCTTTCTATGTTTGTGAAAGATTGCTGGATGCTTGAGTAGAAGGATAACTTCTATACTGAATGCTTAAAACATCTATAATGAACTTTGTACGGTTTCATGTCTTTATAGCATCTTCCATGAAAGGATTTTACTTGTTTAATTGTCTTGCTTTATTCATCTATGTGTTTAATATCAAACATAGACTTTTGCTTTGAATGATTTGATCTCAGCTCACATGCTTTACATTACTATATGATCAAGATTATGTTGGTAGCATGCCACGTCAAAAATTATCTTTGTGTTATCGTTTACCTACTCGAGGACGAGTAAGAACTAAGCTTGGGGATGCTTGATACGTCCAAAACGTATCTATAATTTTTGATGTTTCATGCCTATTATATATTGATTACCACATGTTTATCTTACACTTTATATCATTTTTATGCATTTCTGAGACTAACCTTTTAAAAGATGCCACAGTGCCAGTTCCTGTTTTCTGCTGTCCTTTTGTTTCAGAAAATCTATTCTTGAAATATTCTCGGAATCGGACGCCAATTTAACTAATTTATTTCTGGACCGAGACGGAGCAGCAGCCAGGAGGACGGAGCCGGTGGCCACACAAGCAGGCCGGCTGGCCACCGACGCCGCCCTTTCGCCTATAAATTGCATCTAATCGGGAAACCCAAGATACCCGAGCAAAAATCCACGAAAAGTTCCGAGGCTGCCGTTGTCTTCAACCCTAGTTCGGGAGGGTTTCTGCAGTTCTTTCTGGCACCTTGCCAGAGGGGAAATCATCACCGGAGGGCTCTACATCACCATGCCTGCCTCTAGAGTGATGCGTGAGTAGTTCTCCATGGGACTACGGGTCCATAGCAGTAGCTAGTTGGCAGTCTCTCCACCTTGTGCTATCATGTTTAGATCTTGTGAGCTGCCTAACATGATCAAGATCATCTTTATGTAATGCTACATGTTGTGTTTGTTGGGATCCGATGAATTATAAAGTTATGATCAAGTTTGTTCATCTATCTATATTATGTTTTATCCATGTTCCTTCATGTTCTCCATTGTTAGTAGATGCTTTGGCCAAGTAGATGCTAATGACTTCAAGAGAGGGTATTTATGCTAGATAGTGGGTTCATGCCTCTAGAAGCCTGGGCTTGATACACAGAAACAACTAAGGCTGTAGATGTGTTGTTGCCACTAGGGATAAAATAACCGATGCTTAGCTTGAGGGTACTACTGTTAAGTCAAATGCGTTTGTTTACATTACGCACTTTGCTTAATGCTATAATCTGTTGCTTGCAACTTAATACTCATGGGAGACAATGAAGCTATCTTCTGAGTGGATTATGAGTCATAGATGCATCTAGTAAGCGGTCTATGTATATTGTTGTAATGCCCAATAGATATAACAATGAACATGTGCTTGTCATATATTGCATTGTCATGCGTTTGCAATTTGTCAATTGCCCAGCTGTAATTCGTTCACCCAACATGTATGTTTATTTGTCTTATGGAGAGACACCACTAGTAAACTATGGACCCCGGTCCTTTATTCCACACTGATACAAATAAAGGAGATATGCCCTAGAGGCAATTAATAAAGTGTTTTATTTATCATATCTCATTTGTTCATAATACGTTTTTGTATTATGCTATAACTGTATTAAGCGGAAACATTAATACACGTGTGGTACGTAAACAACCAGTACCTAGTAGCCTCTACGTGACTAGTCCATTGTGCAATCGATGATCAAGGTTTCCCGATTATGTGACAACGGTGTCAGTTGACAATGGAGTCATATCGTTGGTAGAATGATGTGATGGACATAACCAATATTTGTAGGACGTAGTCATTACGCCTTTGACCGTAAGGTCAACTCTTATCGCTATTCCTGGAAGATGCTTTGATTGCATCAAACGTCATTGCTTACATAGTATGACAATAACGGTGTCCCTCTCGGGTATCGGAAGGGAGTATGTTGAGATGAGGGATCAATAGCGGGATTTGCCAATCCTCATAGCAGGATAGATACTCCTGGGCCCACTCGGTGCGATTATGTCAAATAAGTTTGCAAGCATGTGACTAGGTCACGGGGACATATTATCACGGATGAGTAGAAGATAGTGTTGTCGATAACGAGATCAAGCTAGGTATCAGGATATCTAAGAATGAGTCTCGGACACACTAAGTATCGCCAGGCAATAGGTTTAAGACTCGACGTCTAGGTTCGAACGACAAAGTTATTTCGTTATCTCACAGGGATTAATTCTGGGTATCCAAGGTCCATGAATTAATCAATAATCGGAGAGCGTGTCTCGATTATGTCTGGAGAGATCTCGAACCGCTAGGGTAACACACTTAAGGGAGGATGCCATTTATAATAGATTGGAAATAGAAGAGAAAATAAAAGAGAGCACCGGAAATGTTCCGGGAGAGTTCCGATGGAGATCGGAGAGCGACGAAATAGTTTTCGGAGCCGGAATAAATTGGATAAAATGTATTTGATATTAATTAGTATAATTAATAGTTAAATATATTTTTTATTTAATTAATTTCCAATTTTTAAAGGCTGTTTTTCTTAAATGGGCTTAGAGGCCCATTAGGGGAAAACCCCAAAAAGAAAAAAGAAAAAAAAGAAGGGGGAGGGCCAGCCGGCCTAGGTGGGCCAAATGGAGCCCACCTAGGGGTCGGCTGCCTCCTTGGCCGGCTAGGCCATGTGGGGTTTAGTCCCACATGGCTTAGCCAAGGGAGATGGTCTCCCTCCTCCACCTATATATATGGGTGCCCCCTTTGACTTTTGAGACACACCAATTTCTCTCTCTCTCTCTCTCTCTCTCTCCGTTTAATCATGACTCCGCAATTGGAGTCGTGTACGGGGTGAGTGTTTCTCCACCATAAGCACACCGTCGTGCTGCTGGTTTTCCGGTCCAAGTCTTCCGCTGCTCGTCCCTGGATCGGAGCCTGGAGGAAGTCATCTTCGCCGTACGTGTGCGATTCCCTGCGAGGTGCCACGCCTGTGGCGCTCAGAGGTCTTCTTCCTCTACACGACCTTGAGGTCGGCTTCGTCGGCTTCATCGACAACGCTTGTGCGGGAGCGTGATCCCCGCTTTTCGGTTTACAAGGGTATGTATATCGATCTCCTGCGTATTACTATATCTGCATAGTATAGATCTTGGCTAGTTTAAGGTTATCGTTGTTAGGATTTTTTTGTTTTCTGCACACGATCCCCTTCAACAAACACCGTTTTCACCACGCTCTACGTTACTTCCTGCTGCTACTTTTGTGTTCATCATCATATTCAACACCATACGTTTAATCCTTTGTATTCAGCAAGCCGGAGAGATTGACAACCTTCCTGTTTTGTTGGGGCAAAGTACTTTGATTGTGTGTGTGCAGGTCCATGTCAGTGATCGGGTAACGGTGCCGCTGACACATTTCTGAAGCTCTTCCAATTCCTACTGGATCTGACAACCTTGGTTTTGTAATCAAGGAAAAACTTTGCTGCTGACTACATCATACCTTCCTCTTGGGTTTCCCAGCGAACGTGCGTTCCACGTCATCAGTGCTCCCCTCGATCGACATGCTCTCTCTCCAACCGCATGGCCTGAGGTATGTGTCCCCAAATCGACACGATGAGACAGCGTCACCACTGCTTCACCAGGACCCCCTTCGACAAGTTCCTCCGTCCAGCTAACTCGCCACCGCCTCCACATCTCCGACAAGAAAGGAGACTACAGTGGCGACCACAAGGACAACAACTAGATCCGTAATCCCGACTTAGTCCAGATCGAATCGGCAGGTTGTAGGCGCATTAGTCCCTCCAACTCAAAACCCCACATGGCATAATGAGCGAGAGAAACAAGCAAATTAGGTCTACACGCTAACAACGATGAGCACGGGACGCGAAGACCGGCTCAGTATCGATGCTTCATGCCCGTATTTTTCAACCCGAGAGGGGTCAAAACCCGCTGCAGGAGATGCTCTCACGAAAAAAGCACGCAATAATTCGATAGATCGGAGCGTGTCTAAAATTTTAGAAACATGTGCACAAGAAAGAAAAATCAAAACACATTAGATATAAGATTTTTTTTTAAAATACACACATGGGGAGAGAACGATTAGTGGGCTCCACCTAGTAGGACACGTGCCGCTTTTTCATTGGAAAGATGTGAAAAGCAAGGAGAGCAACGGATTTCTAGGAAGATTAGTCATTTTATATGATCGAAAGTGTCCCTAGTCATGTTGCCCGAGCTGCCCGTCATTCTCGTCCAGTTTTAAATACGAGATTTTTTCTTGAGAAATTGTTGGAGGACAAGATGAAACGAAAACGTGAGAAGCGCAAAAAGTTAGCCTGAAGTGCAATGGTGTTTTGAATCTCGGGTGCACATGCACACTTTATTTAAATACAACGACATTTCTTTGGCTTGTGTAAAAAGACAAAATTTGGTGTTAAAAATAGTTTTTTCACAAGGCATTTTCTGTCTTTTTTACGCAGGCCCCACAATTTGCCGGTTTTCCATGAAACGATTTTGTAAACACATAGAATGAGAAGATGTATCTGCGAAATTTTATTTCATAATTTTTTGGCATTTCTAAATGTGTTATTTTTAAAATGAAAGATACATATGCCCGGGGAGCACACGTACCTAATGGCGTGAAAGACCGAAGTGACACGTCCGCCCAGCAGCCCATGAGCCCAAAACGGACTTGCCGAAAATGTCGAAACTCGCGACGGAAATGCCTTTTGAATTTTGTTCGGCCGAGCCCACCCAACCCAACCAACCCGAATGAGAAATTGAGAGATCCGACCCAAGCAATGAAGCAAAGGATTTGTTTCTTTACTGTGCCCATCAAAGGCCACCCACTTGCAGCTGTAGTTGTGAATGGCTGGCTGCTGGGTCGCAGGTCTCTCTCCTCCGGCACCACCACCACCACCACCACCACCACCTCAACTTCCTAATTTGCACCGCTGCTTAGCTAAGCAACTCCACAAATCCCCTTCCCTTCCTAGTAAAAGCGACGCGCCCTCCAATCCAAGTCCTCGCTCGCTGAGTGCCTCTCCAGTTCAAAATCGATCTAGGGTTTCGCCCGCCATGGACCCTCCGCCCGGCGCCAGCCACGGCGACGGGAGGGCCGGCTTCCAGCGCGCCTGCCGCCTGCCCAACACCGTCCACTCCGACACCGCCGCCGCGCTGCCGCTCCCCGCCCTCCCCGCCACGCTCGGCGCGGACCGCGACGAGCCCCTCTCCGAGCCCGACCGCCCCGACATGATCATGCAGGCCGCCGCCATCGCCCGCATACTCGCCACCACCGACATCTCACACCTGTCAGTTCACCCTTCCCCTTTCCCTACCCTCCTCGCCCGCTGCTCCCGCCGAGAATTTCGGACCGCTCATTTCGATTTTCCTGTAAGCAGGGGTTTCACGGAGGCGGATCACGTCGAGGTGGATCCCAGCGAGTGCTCCGTGCTCTGGAGGGAGGTGCTCAAGTACAACCCCGACGCCTTCAAGCTCAAGCCCCGCGCTCCCCGACCTCCTCCTTCGCAAGGTAAACGCTCTGGAAATAGGCCGCTCCAGCTAGCTTGCTACTAGTAGCATGTAGTAACAGAATGCCTCTTATGTTTCCGCCCGTTGACATGGACTGTGGGTACCTGTCTCTGCTCTTCAGGTTACTACTAGTAGATTCTATGGTTGACTTGATAGCTACCCTATTTTTAGCTTACCAGCTTCAACTCTCAAATGCCTGTCTGTATGAACACTACTTTTCTATGATTTCACTTGGACTGGACTTATGTGCTGCTGTATCTTTATCATGCTGCCTGTGTGTTGGTGTGACTTTTCATGGTAGGTAGGATCTCATTTGCTCATGTTGGGGTTGCTTCTGTGTTAGAGATCAAATTGCTTTGAACACACTCAGTTTTGTGCCATGTAATTCGGTTGGAAAAAAACTGCGATGCCCATGTCATTCCATCATTTGGTAAACCGGGTGTGGTGTCATTTTGTTTTTGTCATGTAAAGCAGCTACGGACATGCTCATTTGCTTTCGATGACTTAATGCACGGAATTTAGTCTCAACACATTCTATTTAACATTAGCAGTTTGAAATGTCTCCATCAAAGCAGTTTGCCTTCGGGTTGGGATTTTCGAATGCCACTCACTGTTCTAAGCTTGTGTCTAACCTATCGATGCTGCGTGGCTGTTAATAAGGTGATGCATACAGGATTTGTTGGTTTCGCGCCTTTCTGTTTGGACGTGTCTGTGTTCTGTGTAGTAGTCCCTCAAATACTTCCAGTTCCATGAACTGGTACAGTAGATAGGGTTTGACCAAATATTGCCTGGACATGACAGGGATGCTTGATTGAGACATGGACTCTGGTGTCTAACTGAGAGCTCAAAGAAATACTATCCAGTGGCCCATCTAATATATATAGTTTCCTTGCTATAAAGCAAGCTACTCAAGTCCAAACTTGAGTGTTATCAGTAGGTCCATCACTTTATTGTTGCATTCAAGCCTGTATGCGCTCCTGCGTTAACATATTCAGCTATCCCGATACAGAACTCACCACATGCTTCCTAGTTGTCCATCAGTCCATTGTTGAACTCAACTGCCTGTATGCGCTCTTGCGTTGGCATTATTCAGTGTTTCTGAAACAGAACTAGTCACATGCTTCCTAGTTCATTTCTGTTATTTAGTGCATGCTTCAAACCTGTACTATTTTGTTGCTTTAATGCATTATCTAGTACTAATGCTATAACACACATAAATAGGCCCTTTTCTTTGCAACAGTTGAACCCCATAGAATGCAATATACCAGAATATGCATCTACAATTGGAGTGGTCGCTGATTTATGCTATGTTTTAAATGAATTAGAAATATTTCATTAATGGCTGATGCATTTGGCCCCCTAGTTTGATCGAAGATTGTTTAACTTGATTTCATCCATTAGAAAACAGACGAAGTAAATCCTTTATAATACTTGGCTCTTTAGGACTTGTGTAACTGTGATATCTTTTCATTGCTTGTAAAATAACTTGGAGTCTCCAGATTAGGTCTCGGTAGACTGAGATAGTTCAAGTGGAAAGGTCAATTTCAGCCCAAGGTTTATGTTGGAAAGACACTCCCTCCCAACCATCTACTGCCCACTTCACTCTCGCCTGCCTAAAAAAATTCTGCGCAAGCATCACACTTCATGGCTTCTGTCAGACCACCATGACACAACCACACAGTTCCATGCTCTATTCTCTGCAGAAGTTCCAGTCATTAACAATTTTCAACTGTTTATTGTCTCCTTTTCAATGAGTTTTTCCAGTTATTGCTGGGAGATAATCACCCATCTTCATCGATACTATCGTTGTGTTACTCCTCTTATTTGGCCAATGGTAACTTGTTAAGATATTAAATTTGGGCTGGAAAATGCAGTTTTTGATAGATAATAAGCACATAAAGAACTGTGTCTTTTTCAGATTAATATGGTAATGTTGCAATTCTTTATCTATTTCAGCATGCTTGTTTGTTGCTCAATTTGGGAATGCACCATCAGTATTTTGACATGCCATATTAGCGTCCTGCCAACTGGATCCCAAATAGATGACAATTTGCAAATAGAGGGACTGGCTGAACTGCTCAAGTTACAATCAAGTAGCGGAACCATGAACCTTTACGATTTAATGTGCCATCTATGGTATATTTATCATATCTTCAAAAAATTCAGGCCTTCTATTGCTGCACCAACATCTGTAAAGAGATACTACCAAGGAGCATCTAGATTCTAATGTTCCTGCTTGCCCTTGGAGACTGAGTGTTTGCTGCATTGCGTCGGATAAATGCTTGAGCACGGCAAACTCCACATGTAGCAGAAGTATGTATGTCTATATGGAACCAACTAGTTACATGCTAGTAGGTTGTCAGTGCAAATGTCTATTTATGCACTAATAAAAAAAATTATGCGCAACTAAAGATGGCAATGGGTCAGGTTTTGCATGGATCGAGCAATATCAAATCCATACCCATACGCATACCCGCGAGGAGGCACGTCGCCCGCCCACGAAGATATCCAGGGCTAGAAAATCATGCAGATGCTCGTACCCGATCGGTATCCATGCTCATCGGGTCCACTCATCATGTGCAAATAATACCCCATGAAATAGCAATTAAACTCCACAACTTATTTAGACAACAACCGCTACGTGTTACAATTAGAGAGTTAGGGTTTACAATTTTAATATCACTATATGATACATCTCCAACAGTCCACATGTCATATGCAATAAAATTATTAATCATATTATTTGCATATTACTCGAGTGGCTCATTGGGCACAAATCATGCCCATACCCGATCCATGACTAACAAGGTTACCATTGTCAAAAATCATACCCATACTCATCCCACACGGGTGGATATCCAAACCCCTGGGTAAATTGCCATTTTTAGCTCCAGCTACTTACCTTCTATTTCAGCAATCCTCTGGGGCGATCCTTTCTCTAAGAAAACATGGAAATACAATCTAATTAATTCAGATCCTCAATTTTGTAGGAAAAAACAAAATGTAAGCTAATCATTACCCCGAGTTGAACCAAGAATTGCGGTGGTGGGAGTGCGATAGGGTGTAGCTCCTGAAACGGGTTCGATCCCGAGCAGTTGGGGTGAAAAACACTTGAAAATAAATGGTTGTTTCTTAAAATGTTATTTTGTTAATAACATTGATATTACAAGGCCCTATAGAAGGAGATAGTTTGGATGGTGTGCTGTTGTTGTAAGCTTTGTTGTTGGCACGCACTTGCATGTGAACTGTTCCTGGTGTATCATATGTGAAGTGTGAAGTACAAATTTCCAAGTCTTCTCTACTTTGTCTCTTCTCATCCTTGCAATATCATTGCAAGTTTGCTAGTTTTGGCTCTCAGTTTCATCATGTCAACTCGATTTTTTTAGCACAGCGCTATTGTATAATCTATCTGCTTGTTTTACCTTAGTTTGTGTTTGTAGAGTCCTAGCCAGTGCAACTTCTGTTCAACCTAACATTGGAGCTCACATTTTATTCTCCATAAAGTAATTCTTTGTTACATTGGTCAAGTTTTTCAGGTTCCCTTGATGGCCAGGAATATCAAAACCGAGAACGCGAGAAGCATTTTGAAAATCTTGCACCTAATCTGAACAAAGCACGAAAGGAGCGTGCATTTCCTTCAGATGACATCGATTCACGCCGAGAGGATCTTCGTGTAAGTTTAATACCCATGGTTTTGCTTCTTACTAGCGTTCATTTCCTTGTGACCATTTTGTGTTGCTTCTAACATGCTTTCTGTTTCAGAATGAACTAACACCAGATTCAATTGCTTCAAGGAAACCAAAAGTAAGGAAGAAAGAAATCGATAATTCTGCTTCGAGTTCTGGCCCCAGCATTCCTAATAGTCAAGGTTGTCCTTTTTAATCTGTACTTGTCCTATCTTTCTTCTTTTACTTCAAAACATTCAGCTGATTCCGTTTTGGTTTATGTATTCTAGAAGTCATTGCCAACTTCCGCGAGCTGGTGGAGGACTTCTGTGGGAAAGCAGAAGTCCCAGATAATGCAGATGGCGATGATTGGTTATCAGTTCCACTGAATGATGTTAAGCGTCTTGTAAATGAAATTACATATGTTCGGTCGAAGCAGATGTTGCATGAGATTCCTATGGATACGCTTATGTGTCTATTGGATGTGATAGACCGTCAGATCAGGTGTTCTCAAGGCTTATCAATAGACGTGAAAGAAAATGTGAGTTATGGTATTTGTTTTTTAATTCGTCAGTAAAAGATGCTGCATATTATAGTCTTGACTAGTGCTTGGGTGACTTCAGGCTGGTGCCGTAGATGCTGAACACTCCGTTTTCTCTGCTTTGGAGTCCATTCATGCTGCGTTAGCAATCATGACCAACCGTGATATGCCAAAGCAGCTTTATCGAGAAGAGGTATGCACATTCTGAAGTCCTTCCTTGTTAGGGATAATATTTTTGAGGATTCTGACTAAAGAAACTTTGGTTGTATCAGCTTATTGAACGAATTATTGATTTCTCAAGACATCAGATAATGGATTGTATGGCTGCAAGTAACCCAACCTTCCGAGCTCTCTACAAGCCAGTTGGCAATGTCACAAACGATGGTAGTCTTGAAATACCATCTTTTGAACCCTGCGAAATAAAAATTCTGCACGCTGTTATTTCTATCTTTGGCATTGCATGATTGTGGAGTCACATTTCTTTTTCTAAGTTGGATATAGACCTTCTTTGGGGGCTTGGGACATATAGTACTATGTCATTTCCTTGTTTCCTTCACAACAAGATTGTTTTATGTGATGAAAATTCTCTGCTTACCTGTGTGCACTAATTTAGTTCTTTAGCCACAACGACCATTTGGCGATTACTAAACTTAGCTGCCTGTGATTAAATTCTGTACATTACAATTTGGTATTATATACTTCTCTACTGGTCAAATCTAGGAGATGATGATGAAGAAGACATGGAAAATGGACCAGCTAGCAAAAAGAGGCGTACTGCTTCTAATTTAAGTGCGAGGAAATCTTCTGCAAACAAGTACATGGTCAATTTATGCTTAATTTGTTTCCATCTCGAGTTTTTGATGAAGTGTTGGAACTAATGTTTTCTTTTTCTTTATCAGAGTTTCTGGTTCTATCAAGTCTGCTGTGCAGAAACTATGCTTGATATTGGGCTTTCTTAAAGAACTACTCATAACAGTGCGGTTATCAGATAGCTGTATCCTGCAGTTAGTAAAAACCTGCTTTACTACATTCTTGGTGGACAATATGCAGCTTTTACAATTGAAGGCGATCGGTGTTATTTGCACGGTAGCTCTTTGCTTGTTGGCTCAATAATTTCTACCCTTTCAGTTGTCCAAACAATTTCCTTTCTTACCTTTCAACTCTTCGCCAGGTTTTTTCATCATATACGCAACACCGAGTT
The DNA here is from genome assembly GCA_947311845.1 of Poa pratensis. Classification (NCBI taxonomy): domain Eukaryota; kingdom Viridiplantae; phylum Streptophyta; class Magnoliopsida; order Poales; family Poaceae; genus Poa; species Poa pratensis. The sequence goes on from CAMZMU010000052.1 coordinate 100,344,480, forward strand.
ACTTGGTTGATGAAACACTTCAGCTGGTCCGTAAGTTACAGTTTTCGAAAAATGCTATTAGAACTTACCTTCTAGCTGATGAAGAAAACAAGCAAATCCAGATGATAACAGCCCTGCTAGTTCACTTGGTTCAGTACAGTGCAAATGTTCCTGATAGCTTAAAGGGAACTGTAAATTGGAGCACAATCATCGATGCCTCGGTTGATGCTAGTTATCCAATTAACTGCCATGAAGCAGCAACAGAGGCTTGTTGCCTTTTCTGGACCAATGTGCTTCAACGTTTCACTACTGCTAAATCTCAAGATATGTCAGAGGCCAAAGGGATTATAGAAAATCTTGTTCAGGACTTGCTAACAGTACTAAATTTGCCCGAGTATCCAGCTGCTGCCCCTATACTTGAGGTAAATATCACTCACAGTGCTATTTCTAAAATTGAGATAGTACATGAGCTGCTGTTAGCGTAATTTTGTAATCATAAGTTCATAACTCACAGTTGTAATTTCTGTTTCTAGTAGTCATGTAATGCCTTCAAGTACTCTTTCTTTTGTATAGGTTCTCTGTGTGTTGCTGCTTCAAAATGCTGGATTGAAATCAAAGGACATTTCTGCTCGCTGCTTTGCTATTGATCTTCTTGGTGGTATTGCATCAAGATTGAAGCGTGATTCTGTTATCTGTAGCAAGGAGAAGCTTTGGATATTGCAAGAACTTACTGATGCAGATAATGATAGTTCAGAAATTTTGAAAAATAAATGTTGTGTTTGTCTTGGTGGAAGAGGTGTAAATATGGCATGCGACACATGCGGGAGATGTTTCCATTCAGATTGCATGGGGGCTGGTAGTCAGGAAAACCTGCAGCCTGATTCTGTTTGCCCTTATGCTTTTGCAAGCAACAACTCAGTGTGTTACAGTCGTACTATGAGCTGCAAAATAAAGAAAAAAGCAAAAGAACATCTACCTCACATAAGAAAAAATCTGCTACACCCGATGAGGTGACAGTAGTGGACACTGTCCAACAAATACTTTTGAATCATCTCCAGGAAGCTGGGCCACAAGATGATGGGAACCTGTTTTCTCGATGGTATGGTAATATCTTTGTTTTTTGTTGTCCAAATGTCATTGGAGATTGATTACCATTTTGTCTGCAGGTTCTATCTCTGCATGTGGTACAAAGAAGACCAACCTTCTCAGGAGAAGATTATCTACTATCTTTCCAGATTGAAATCTAAGGAGATTCTGCGAGATTCTGGCAGTGGTTTGGTATTATCTAGAGACTGGGCTAAGAAAATTTGCTTGGCACTTGGACAGAAGAACTCATTTTCTCGGGGATTTGATAAAATTCTTTCCCTCCTTTTGGTATGTGATTGGTTCCTGATGTTTCATTTTAATTAGATGTCTTGGAGTTAACATCCACTGTCTTATCAGGCTAGCTTGAGAGAAAATTCTCCGGTAATAAGAGCAAAGGCCTTACGAGCGGTGAGTACACGTTGATTTTCGAACTATATATGATGTGTATCATTCTCATTTGGACCCTAGCCATTAGTACTTAGCCTTAATTCCTCTATAGGTCAGCAGTATTGTTGAAGCTGATCCTGAGGTATTGGGTGACAAACGTGTCCAATCTGCTGTTGAAGGAAGGTTTTGTGACTCAGCTATTTCTGTTCGTGAAGCTGCGCTTGAACTTGTTGGAAGGCATATTGCTTCACACCCTGACGTGGGCCTGAAGGTTGGTAGACATATCCAGTTATCTTATGAGTTATGACAGTTTCTTGGGTGGTGTTGTGTGAATTAATTTACATCTTTCCGTCACAGTATATTGAAAAAGTCGCTGAACGGATAAAGGATACTGGAGTAAGCGTTCGCAAACGTGCGATCAAGATTATCCGTGATCTATGTGCTTCAAATCCGAACGCGGATACAACTAATGCCTTTGTGGAGATTATTTCGCGTGTTAATGATGAGGAATCAAGTGTACAGGTAAGTTTATGAAAAAATACTGACCGGTGCTCATGAGTCATGGCTTTACATTTATGATAGCGGCCTCAGACTTGGTATTGTACTAGAATGTTTCGTTTCGTTTCCTTTTTTTTTGTTTTCTTACTTCAATGCATAGTAATATGTTGGTATATGAGCTTCAGCAATTGGCATTGACAGTTAATTAGTCCATCTTACATGTGAAGTTGCCTTGCATTTTGCAGAATCAAAATCATCCTCAACACGTAAAATTGTATTACAGAAGTAAATGCTTGAAAATGTGAAATTCGTCACACATTAAATATCTTTTTTTGGTCTTGCATAATATTATTTATTGTGTCCTTAATGATTCAAAATAATATGAAAATATAGGTTAAGGATATTACAAAAAAACTATGTAATATATTTGGATCTGGAAGGTTTTAGTTCCTTTTGATTATCCATCTTTGTTAATTTTGAACCTATATTAATTTTCTTTTGTAGGATCTTGTATGCAAAACATTTTATGAGCTATGGTTTGACGAACCTTCTGGAAGTGATAAATACTTGGTTGCTGATGGTAGTTCAGTTCCTATGGAGATAGCAAAAAAGACTGAGCAAATTGTTGACATGTTAAGAAAGATGCCCAATCATCAACCCCTCATTACCATTATAAAACGCAGTTTGACTCTCGATTTTCTACCACAGTCAAGTAAGGCCACGGGCATTAGCTCATCCATGATGGCATCACTTCGTAAGCGTTGTGAATTGATATGCAAACGCTTACTAGAAAGGATATTGCAGGTATTTTCTGACCAAATTTAGACACCAGTTACATATACATTTTATAATTGAGATTGGTTCTTAATCATGTTTGATCTCAAGGTTGAGGAGGGAGCTGATAATGAGACAAAAATCCGCACGCTTCCCTATGTTCTTGTCTTGCAAGCATTTTGTATCGTGGATCCTACCCTCTGCACTCCAGTAACTGACCCTTCTCAGTTTGTTGTGACACTTCAACCATACCTTAAGAATCAGGTGAGCACCGGTTTCCTTCTCTCGAACTTTGTGCCATTTCCTGTAAAAATAACTTGTCCTTATCACGTGAGCTTCTTTTGTAGTAATTAATAATCATTAAAAGAGCAAACGGAATGAACATTTAGCTAGTTAGGAAGAACATATAGTTGGTATTTCTTACATTCTGCACAGAGGAGAGCCGAGTGGCAACTGCTGAAGGGGGATGGGTTCTCATTGGAAAGATAGGATTATAGACTGGGATATTGAATTCTAGATGTAAGAAAGACTAATCATTTTTTCTTCTTAATACCACTGTTAGCTTGCAGCTCCTCTTTTATTATAGAGGTTTATCCTCTTACAATTTATGTCTAAGAACAAGAAAGAAACCTAATCTAAACATCCAGGTAGCTTGTAGATGAAGAAGTATCATGACCAAACTGCTTGCTGCCCTGTCTTGCACCACGGGGTTATATGATTTACATTTTGCTGATTCTCTCATAGCTAACTACTTTTGGTCCTTCGAGGTTTTATATTCAAGCTATCGGTATTTTGTAGCACAGCTTTTGACCTGAAAACCATGGCACCAACTCATCATTATACCATTAGTTTGTTATATACCATTTTCTTAAGGCATCTTCCTGGTGGGCGATGATTATGGTATATCTGGTTGATGACCATGACCAGCCAAAATTTTGGACATTCCTTGCATGTTTGCTAAAATGTTGGCATCTCCACACTTTATAATTCAGCTCCTCACGTGCTATTGTCATTCGTGGGAAATTCGTGCTCTTTCTTTCTGCCGGCCAGAGTTCACCTATTCCGTGTGGATGCATACCTATGACACGTGCTATGTTGCTGCACAAGTGCACATACCATCCACATCGTACTGTTGTTCAATGCTCCTTGCTGCTTGTGCTGCAGACATGAGCAATTGAGCATATATGTCTATGTTGGCAAAATTGTAACGTCTAAGTACATAATTATACAGAAAATGTCAGATCCTGGTTTTGATTATATAAAAAAATTCAGAACATTCTCATTTTCTGTTCATTTTCTTATGTGTGATGAAATTGCTGAGATATATCTTTTTTGGAAGTGAATGCAAGAGTGTTTGTTGCTATGTTAATAAACCACAGTCTGCCTTTATTTTCACTACTGCTATATTTGTCACTCACTTCTGATCTTCTGTATCTGCAGGCTGACGGTAAATCAACTGCCCAGTTACTTGAAAGTATAATTTTTGTGATTGATGCTGTTATTCCACTCATTCGAAAGCCACCACAAATTGTGGTAGAAGAACTTGAGCAGGACCTGAAGCAGATGATAGTTCGCCACTCTTTTTTGACAGTTGTACATGCCTGTATCAAGTAATTTTATTTCTTCCCTTGCTTTTAGATTTTGATTATTGAATGGTCTTTTCTGTACCAACTTTCACAATGCCTCCTTTCCATTTTCATCTGCCAGCTTTCACATCATTACTCCTAAAATTCATCAGTTTTATCCAAATAGGACAGAAATGGACCGGTGCCATTCATTGTAAAACCCTAACTAGGTCCCACTTAAAAAAATGTGTGCCATAGATTTTCATAGTCATGGAAATTCAGATAAGGTTTTAGCTAAACTTGTATAAATTTAGCTAAAGCAAGTAAGGATGTAAATAAAGTTCTGAACATAAATATCCCACAATAACGAATATCCCCTCTGATCCGAATTAAATGTCGCCAGTTGAGCTGATGGGTTGTACGTGATTAGTTGTTTTTACACGACACTTAAAAGGGATCGGAAGGAGTAGATTATTATGGAAGTGGACCCGGGCCCGAGGCCTGGCAGTAACTGCAATATGATGATTGGTTAAGGAACAAATCAAATGAAGGTAGAATGGTATCCAGTTGGAAAGAATTTGTTTAGTTATCAATTTAAAGAAAAAAAAGCTTTTGTTGGGAAATTAGAGATAGGGCTCAAGTGAAGTCTCCTGGAGTAAATCAGTTGTCCTAAATATAAAGATCTAGTGTGTAATTCAATGATCAAGCGATGAGAATTTATAAGTTGAACTGAGCCTTAGACTTGCTAGGCCCGTGCCCTATCCTCAGGCTTCAGAAACCCTTAACATACTCAAGTTATCCTGTTGTGAATCTGCATAGGTTAATAACTTGTATCTATCTCTCTTGTCATGGTTAAGCCCTATTTAGAATTGCATTATAGATAACCTTTTTCATGCACGGACAATCCCACTCATATATTATGTAGAAGAGTAATCCACACCTTTTGCATGCATGTATCACCACCGTTTGCATCTTGGTATTATCTGTGCAAATCTAACATTAGATGCAATACCTCAATATCATTTGATTCGTGCATGAGTTATTGAGCTGCCTTGGTTATGTGGATCATGTTGCTTTGAAATATTATTGTTTATTTATCTTTATATGCTCATTCCATGAACAGGTGTCTCTCTGCCCTTAGCAACGCAGCAGGCAGAGGCCCGAGGTTGTTGGAGCACCTTGTTAACATTTTCTACAAGCATCTGTCTAGTTCTAATTCTGATAGTCAGGTATTGCACTATTACCGAATTGATTGGGTGAACAGCAACCTGAAATGTATATAAATATGCTACCTATGAATCTTATTGTCTTCTCTTCATTTACATCTTATCTAGTGACCCTGTATGTCTCAGAAGTCAAATCAGATTCACACCACAACATGACACCGTATAAACTTCTCTGAACGTGAACTGTACCTTCTTTAATTTCCATTGTTATTGGTTAGATTGCATAAAATATTTAATTCAAGCATCACATATGAAAAAAGGTAACTATTTCGGAGCAGTTGGCATAATTGCATGGTATTTTGAGGCATATAATTTGTTGAACATGTGATATTGATTATTGAGTACATTTTTATATGTGCAGTCATCCATCATTGTTTGTTTTCACCTACTATCTTTTACTTTAATATCATTTAGGTTAGTTGTTTCTTAGAATTACCATGCAGCTTTATGATTAGCTGACCGTTTGCCTTACTGAAACTCAGGTGCTGGGTCGATCATTGTTTTGTCTTGGCCTGCTCCTTAGATATGGTTATAAACTGATGGCAGCATCGGAGAACCAACTTGATTTCCCAAAGATTATTGATTTGCTTAAAAAAAGATATCTTCTCAAGGATGATTTCAGCTTAAAGGTTCGAGCTTTGCAGGTATGTGTGCCAGCATTAATGCACTTAATATTCAATTTAGTGACACTGGTAACCACTAACCAGGTACAAGAATGGATGTGAAGCCACCTTTTTATTTGACTCTGTGTTGCTCTATAACTGTTTATAGTCGTTTTCTTAAATGATAATTTTCTTGTGTGTATGCAGGCTTTGGGATACATACTTATTGCAAAGCCTGAATTTATGCTACAGACAGATATTTTGAATCTAATAGAAGCATCATTATATTCTGATGTCGATTATAGGATGAAGGTATAGACATTCCTCTTATTATGCATTTTATTCACATATCATTTTTGATATATGAGTGGACCTACCTGTCCAGATTCAAGGATTGCAAAACCTCTATGAGTATCTACGTGACGCGGAAAGTCAACTCACAGCTGACAGTACTGGCAAGCCTACTGTACCCTATGCAACTAATGGTGGAAGTGAAGTGCCTGTTGCTGCTGGCGCGGAGACACCAATATTTGCGGTGGTATTATCCAGTTGTATTGGAATTCTATTCTTGAAAGGTCCTTGGATACAAACGATCAAGTTCGACAAGCTGCACTAAAGGTGAGTTACTTTGACAGATTTCCACACTTTTGCTTTTGAAATTTTGGAATAAAAACAGATAGTGTTGTTTTCCTTGTAGATTGTTGAAATTGTTCTTCGCCAGGGTTTAGTTCACCCAATTACTTGTGTTCCACAACTTATAGCACTTGAAACTGACCCGGTGGAGGGGAACTCAAAGTTAGCTCATCATCTGCTGATGAATATGAATGAAAAGTATGATGATCCAACTTCTCATGTTTATATTTCTTTATTGAATAAAATGGTCTGACCTATTGGCGTTATTTGCAGGTATCCTTCATTTTTTGAAAGCCGCTTAGGTGATGGCCTGCAAATGTCATTTAGATTTTTCGAGACCATAGTCAGCAACCATAACATGGTGGCATCCAACATGAAAGCAAATCCGATTGCATTTGTTAAACCTGGCATATCTAGAATATACCGTCTTATCCGTGCAAATAGAAATTCTAGAAACAAATTTGTACACTCCATAGTGCGCAAATTTGTATCGGACAACAGGAGTTACCCCACAATCGCTTTCTTGTGTAAGTTTTTGAAGCAAGTTTGTGCCTGTTGATCTTCTGTTCTATTATTTGGTATTTGACTAGAGTAAATGTTGCAGATACTGTGTTGAAGTTCTTGCGTCTCTCCCCTTCACATCTCTTGATGAACCGCTTTACATGGTCTATGATATAAATCGATTTATTCAAATTAGAGCTGGAGCAATCGAGTCTAATTTGAAGAATTGGACTACCATGGATCAGCAGCAAGATGTGGTGGGTATCCCTGGATACACTGGTGATGTTACGCATGAGCCTGGGGACACTGGTGATTTATACATGAGCCTGGGGGATATCCTGACCAGAATCTGTCAGATATTCCTCGAACGACACTTAACAATTCGTGCAGCACGTCAGTCGTGGACATGGCCAAACTTCAGGTGGGTTTCATAAGTTTTTGGTCCAAGGATATTGATAGAATTAACTGCTGCACGATGGTCGCAATTCTTGCATGTTTGTCTCATCATTTTGCACTAAATTGTCCTTTATTTTCAGGAAGATTGCCATGCTGCGATAGCTCTCCAGCTCCTTCTCAAACTGAAGAGACATTTGAAACTTGTCTACACTTTAAGTGATGCTCGCTGTCAGGTATGCACTTGCCCTTACTTTGAGATTAGTGCTCCAATGGCACGTGGCATGACACAAGATCTGTTCCCAATTTAAATACAGGCATTTTCTCTGAAGGATCAACCAAAATCTGCTGAACCAATCTCCAAGCAGAATATCCCACTTAACATCAACAACACTAACATCAGTTTGCCGAGCTGCCTCCAGGATGCAGCGCGCGTATACCAGGTAGCATTTCTGAAAATAGCTGCATCTTGCATGGTCTGTGGCCTGGGATTGATGACCTACAACTCTTAACATCTGGTGGGAATTGTGATTGCGCAGGATTTCAAGACATTGCTGCGAGAAGATTCCATGGACTATGTAATGTATACTGCTACCACGGTCCAAAAGAAGCGTCCAACTCCAAGAAGTGCGTCGAAAATTAGGAAGCCGGTGGTACCAGTGGCTGTTACAAGAGGCCGTGGTGGTCGTGGTCGTGGCAATGACGATGATGACGACACTGACGATGATGACTGGACTGGCGGGCCGAGGGTGCTTGAGTTTGGCGCTCAGGCAGTGACAGGTGGGCGAGTAACGAGGCAAAGGCTCCAAGTATGACTGGTACTGATTGGCGCTCTGTACATTGTAGGAAAGGTTATAGGTGACTGCCAGGGGACTTAGGGAGTTGCTTAGGGCTCATACCATTACCAGTGGTAGTACTAGTAGTACATAGAAGCAGAAAGGGAAGGAAGATAGCTTTAACTATTTAGATGCCATTAATTTGGAGCACTCCTTTCTTGCTGTGCCCATTTCATTTTGTTTGTAATTTTGCCGGGCTCAGGCAAAACTCCAAACAGGTTGTGCTCCGCTCTCTGATTCAATGGAAAAAGATAGAAAGAAAGGGTTTCTTTGCTTCCCTGGTTGGTGCACGTAGTTTCTGGAGTATATCTAGTAGCATGATTTAGGATGTGGCATTCGAAAGGATGCACTTAGGCGTGTTTTGCTCTCGTTGTTGGTTTGTCGTTTCCTCCCGACATGGCCCTGTGTGGACCGGGCCAGCACTGCATCCATTCTTGCCGGACCTTTTAAAAACTAAAAACACCGGTGTTATCGAAAATACTCCCAACGCCTCCTCCCGGGTCGCTCTGGCGCAACAGCCCCCGGAGGCCCCAACCCTAGCGAGAAACAAACCCCACGTCAGGCACTTCCCCAGCTGGCGCCGGTGGTCGGGCAGAGGTGGGCGCATCCCGTCGGGCTCTCCAGGCGCGGAGGTGAGACGGCAGCGGGCGGCGCATGGGCTGCGCGGCGAGATGGTGGGGCTTGGCCGAGGCACGCGGGAGACCTGGAGAGGAAGGGCGAAGGCCTGGAGTTGTAGTAGCGGTCCCGGAGTGTAGCAGCGGAGCATGGCGGAGGGTTCGGAGGAGGCGGCGGCGCGGGCAGATCTGGGCCCATCCGGGCCTGATCTAGGCCTTGCGGGCCGCGGAGCTGACCTTCCTGGGGCTGTCCGCTCGTAGCAGGAGAGCTCGCGATGGTGGCTGCGGGAGGTGCAGGCAACCCTCTGTTGTGCGGTTTGTGGCGTGTGGACTGAGGTTGCGGCCTCTTGGCGTGTCGGGGGAGTGCTCACGGCGGATCTTAGCCAGGCGGGTGGTGGTGAACCATGGCTTTGCGGCTTCAACGACAAGGTGCTGCTGCGGCGGCGGTGTGAGCCTACTTGGACGAGTTTGCCCCAATCCAGTGGGATGGAGGGAAGTGTGCGACAAACCGGACGAAAGTCCTAGCCGACTCCGGTCCGTGCCAGCGGCGATGGCGCTCGTGGGTGTCCTTTCCCTCCTTGGAGGCGTCGCCGAGGTGTGTTGCATCTTCCCCGTCCTCACTTAGGTTGGCAGCTGTCTCCGGGCGAAAGCCTAGGTTCAGAGTTGGACCGGCGCGATGGCGGCGTCCTCGACGTCGTTCCTCTGTTGGGAGCATGGCGCTTGAAGACATGGCTTGGAGGTCCGGTGGCGCTCCTCTGGTGCTCGTTGTTATCCAAGGTGAAATCCTCGGGGGCGCAACGTACGTATTCGCTGGTGAGTCCAAGACGACGTCTTTCCCGAGACCGACCAAGTCCCGCCATCTACTTGCCGCTTCCTTCTCCTAGGCGTTCAAGGGTGGATGGTGCGTCGACAAGGAGAGTCCTCTTGGAGCTCCTTGGAGCTGTCGATCTTCGGAGGTGACCGGTGATGGTCGAGACGCGGCCTTGTTCTTCTTCTTAGGATAGGTTCTTTTGTGGTGGAGTTGTTTTGTGCGTGGCGGCTGTCTTTGGACTAGCCCGGTGTGGACTTCGTTCTGTAATCGCTGTTTGCAGCGAGTTACAGATTTCTTGTACTCAAACCTCCGTCTTCTATAAAAGTAAGGTATGCAATACTCTTGAAAAAAAAACACCGGTGTTTGGCTGTAGGTGTGTATTTTGCAGATGCAAACTAGTGGCGTTTGGTTGCTTGCCGTCTATTGTTGTGGTTAGGTGACCTTACCATGAACTATACTACATAGCCATGTAACATAGAGTACCAAATTAACGCAATTTTTGTCGTAAGTACTTCCTCCGATCATTTTTTTTTGATTTTTAATACTTGTATTTAAACTGGAACAACAACCATACAGGTACACATACAAGTACAAAACTGGACGAATACGTACGCAGACGCAGCTGCAACAACCTTACAGAAAGGACCTTGTAAAGAAGAAGAAAAGCACAAAGAACCCGAAGGTTTTACATCCAGGTCCTTCTTTCTCCACACAACCAAGGATTTCCAAATCCTCGAAACAAAGCCATCGACGGAGACACCTCCGTCGCATCCAAGGTCGCTCCACGGCGCAAGGAAAGCTTCTCGCCACAGGCTTTGATGAGCCGCAACAGAACCTAGCTCGCCGGAGCCAGAGAAGAAGACGATGAAAGAGCATCGGCCGGGGACGCACCCCAAGCAATCCATGCGCCGGACCTGGGCCCAGCGGCGCCTCACCTCGACAGAGATGGCCAGGTCCCTCTCCAGCAGCACCCACCTCCCAGCAGCCGAAACCACACACCAGCTGAAGCTACGACCTCCACCACTCCCCTCGCCACCACGGCCGGCCAGAGAGAAGAACGCCGCACGCCACCACTGCCATATTCTTCCAACCCATATGCTCCTGTACAGGTAACCAGATCGACCGGCGACGAACACCAGTACCCAGCTACCCCACCCCCAGATCTTCCACAGCAAGATCAGAGCACACCTTACCGAGGTGAAGAGAAGAGCAGGGGACCAAAAATCCAACCACCGGCCACCGTCTTCGCTGCAGCAACCGGACAGAGACCACCAAACCTCACCAGATCGAAAGATCCGTGAGGACGCACCTGCCGTAGCTCGCCGACGCCGCCTACAACCGCGCCAGGAGGGAGATCGAACTCCGGCACCATTATTCCCCACCAGCAGCACCTTCCTCTCCCTCACGGTGGCACCACCAGGGACTCCTACCCTACTCTGTACACGCCGGAGGCACAGAGGCGAGGTTCCGCACCCCTCCTGCCGCCGAAGCAGCAAACGGAGAGGCGAGGAACCTCCGCCCTGGCCGGCGACGGGAACGAGGACGAAGAACGCCTCCCTTTCGCCTCTTAGGACTGTAGCGAGGGGATAAGGGAGAGGAGAGCGAGAGATGCCCGTTGTTTCCTCCGATCATTTTTACTCCACATATTAGGTTTGTTTTAAGTCAAACCTTTTAAAGTTTGACCAAGTTTATAGGCAAAATACTAACAATTGTAATAAAGTATCAAATTGATACAATATGAATATAGATTCCATGAACGGATCGTATGATATTAATTTGGTATTGTGGACGCTGTTTTGTTTTCTAAATTTGGTCAAACTTTTGAAAGTTGGACTTAAGACAAATCTAAAAGCACATAATACTCTCAACAAATCTTTGAATGACTAAGTCATTCTAATTTTCAAAAAAAAAAGACCAAGTCATTCTATCACCGCCGAATAGTAAAAACGAGAAATCGGATGCGGTTTTGTACACTTAAATATGCTAGATTTCATTTTGACCGCCAAACGAAAAGCTGTCTTTATATCGATCCTATTCGACGAAAAAGAACGCACTATGGTCAAATCATAGTCGTATTTACTAAACCACACAATGTAGAGATTCAATACTTACCCAGCTGGAATCAAGAGTTGTCTGATCCCGGATCTGCCTAGTCCTAACCATCGATCAATAAGGGAAGGAACGGCGATGCCGCTAGCCAATGATATGTCGTCGCAGCTCCTGTCAAGCTGTCGTAACTCCCCTCAAGCATAGTTGCACCACCGCCTTTCGTCGCCGGCGGGGGACATAGTCAGGCGAGGTATGGAGGCAGCGCCTATGAGTGAGGGTCAGATCGGGATCAAGACAATTCAAAATGAGGCGCCCTAGGCTGGCCCCACTCGTTAGGACTCAGCCAAGTAAGGGTCAACGGGCTTGACCCGTCGAAAACGCCACGTTTTGACATTTGGGAGGCTTGGGTTGAGCAAGTGTGTCAAAAGCGAGGAAAACTAAATCCTTTGGGCAAAGCTGAGTAGTGTTAAGCGAAGTGGAGCACGGAAATAGAAACCCTAATATGAAACCCTCACAAGAGCACCAACATATGCAGAAGGATAGTTGGGTGCTTCATATGCTCACCACTTCCATTATTTTGACAGCCATGGCAGGCACCTTGCCATAAAAACAAAACAGAACAAGAAGCACATATGCATAATAGTAACTATTATAATTGAGGTAATAAAATATGTGTCCATGAACTAGTTTGAGATACAAAAATTGTAGAGCCAGAAATATATGCACAAGACTATCTAACACGTAGGTTCATAATTCATTCAAGGCAAGAGTATATAAAAACCATTATCATCATTTTGGAACTAAGTTTGGAACAATTATCCGAACTTAAGATTAGTTTTCACAAAAGCAAAATCTGTTGTTTTCGCAAAGTTAAAAAGGTACTGTCACATTTTTTGATGTGAGCTCGGTTCACTCCCGTTCAAATACCTAGGCCTATTCATTTTCAAAAAATTATGAATAAGGAATGGAAGCCGGTAGAAGACCACTTTGAGCGAAACCTGGGTTGCTAGTTAGGGAAAATGCTCGTATATGGAGACCATCTTGTACTAATTAAGTATGTTCTTAGTACTTTGCCATTGTTATTGGTATCTTCTTTCTTTGAGATACCCAAAGGGGTAAGGAAAAGATTATATTTCTACGTGACAAAACTCGATCTCAAGTACAAGCCAAGCCCACAGGCTCTCTCTCCTCAAAGGGACACATGAGAGTTAAAAGAGAGTTTTTTCATCGAGACTCGTTTGCCATTGGTGATGGTTGAGAACTCGGTTTTGGGAGGATTCTTGGTTAGGTGAAACCCTTTACCGCTTCAATACCCATCTCTATACAATTTTGTGCGACATAAACATGTTACTGTTGGGGATGCTCTATAGGAGGCTGCGCTGAATATTGGTTTCAGACGGGCTTAAATTGGAGATAAATGTACTTCATGGCTGATTCTAGTTGAGTGATTGATGGTGGTCAATCTTTCTGATGAGCCAGACACTTATAAATGGAATTTGACTACCACAGTTATATTTTTTTGCTAAATCCATGTGTGCTGACTTTATGAACATACCCACTAGGTTTTTATGGAAATACCTGTGGAAATTAAATTCACCTTTAAAGAGAAAGATTTTTATGGCGTTCCTTCATAAGAAATTTTTTGCATACCGAGAAAATGTTGCTAAGAGGCGATGGACATGGATTTAAAAAAAGGTTTTCGTGATTCAGATGAGTCAATTAAGCATTTATTTATCTCATGTCACTTTGCGAGTTTAATTTGGAGAGTGATAGACTTTACTTTCGATATACTGACTCCAACCAATGTCGCAAATATGTTAGGAAATGGTTAAATGGAATTGACAATAAAACGAAAGATAAAATTTGTTTAGGGTTTGTGCTAAAGTTTGGACAATTTGGAGTTGTCGAAATGTTGTTGTTTTTAACAAGACTGGAAGCCCACTTTTTGCAGGTTATGCACATAGCTATTTATTGAATTCACATGTGGTCATTCCTCTTCTCTGTGGAGCAACGGGGAGATACAAATTCTGGATGAAATTGACATACGGTGGTTGTATGAGCTATCTTAAAGGAGGCTGGCTGGCGGTATAATATTAGTATGGACGTGCTTTGATCACAGTCACGGTTTTGACAGGGTTTCCCTTCGTCTCTGAGTTCCAGTTGTTTTATTTAAGGAATGCGGTAGGGGAAGCCACTACAACGGAGTTATTTTTAAATAATAAAAACCCAAATCTGCGTCAGTGGGGACTTGAACCTGGGTGGCTGGGTTATACATCCACTTCCCTTAAACTCACTTCTTCCGAGTTCCAGTTGTATAATCAAGTGTTTAGTAGAGAGCTTCCGATTTCCCGGTTTTTTTTTGTTGGTCAAAAGAATGAACGAGCCTCTAGCAATAAATACTAACTTGGTGCTCAGTTACCCCCGATTTTCAAGATTTTTTAGTATTTCAGCATACCTTGAATTAGCTTAATAAGAGAACAAAATGGATGACATGAAGATGTATGAAGTATTGCCATCAGCTCTGATGCTACTTCTTGTGAATGGTTCAGTCCTTTTTTTCACACTGCCTCAATGGTGTTGAAGTATATATGTGGACATCCTAACCCTTTCTATCAGTTCAGACTTTTGATTATATTGTCTAGTGCATGAAACTTAACATGGCATTGGAGCTGTAGGTCTCAAATTCGAGTCCCGACTTTCGCAATTTATCCAAAAATTGTTATTGCTCCCTCTGTGTTCACGTATATACCTCTTGAGTCATACATTTGAGATTTCTATGCACGTGTTGGTCTCTCTCTCTTCTCGAGTCACACGTGAGAATGGGTGTTGAAATATATATATGTGGATTTTTTTTAACCCTTTACATCATTTCGGTCTTTTGGTATAGATGGATCCATCAGTTATATGTGTGTGATGCTTAAATGTCTGAATCTGATGTGCTTGTGTGTTTCATTGGATGGGAGGGGCCTGAATAATTTGGCCAAGCCCGCTTGGGTGTACAAAGCATGGGAACAGCCATTGCGTGCTTGCCTGCAAGAGCTGCCTTTTGGTGGTATATCCGTTGTCGAAATTATTGATGTATATTCAGCGTTCCGTTGTGCCTGCTAATGCTATTCGTGGTCGAAATTGTTGTAACCTACCATGCCAATAATATAGAGCTAGTTCGTATATTCACATAGTTTCCAAAGGGGTGTCATCTTCATCTTCACTTAAGGAGCCTCCTATAGCCAACCACTGCTGCCGCATTGCTTCGGTAACAGGTTCTCTGACCGGCTTGGCGTCCTTGTACTTGTCAAAAACGTGTCCATCCTCATAGGCCTAAAGACGAGCAAAGAATTAATCAATCAAGTAACAGACATCTGGGGTACAGATACAGCACGAGGTCTGCCCTTACCGTGAACATGGCTGTTAACCTAGCCTCCTCAGCACGATGCAGCTGCTGTAAATGGCATGCAGTTAGCAATGAATGAACACAAATGTTAAACGCTAGCCCAATAGGAAATAAATCAGCATTCGTACTTCATCCTCGTCGCCTACAGGGTATGCCATGGGAGGCAACTCAGATCCCCTAAATGCATAGATTGAAACCCTCGCGTGACCACCGGTGTATGCAGAAGCATCGTTGGGGTGCTTCATATGCTCACCACTTCCATTATTTTGACAACCATGGCAGGTAACTAAGCAATAAAAACAAAACAGAATTAGAAGCACATATGCATAATAGTAACTGTTAATTTGAGGTAATAAAACATGTGTCCATGAACCAGTTTGAGATGCTACAATTGTAGAGCCAGAAACACACGTACAAGACTATCTAACAGGTAGGTTCATGTAAGTGCGAAGCACAAACTAAGATAAAACTCATTCAAGGTAAGAGTATATACAAACCATTATCAGAAGGTTCAAGCATTCGTAAACAGCTGGGCACAAATTCCTCAAGTTGTCCTTTCTTAGAAGATATGACTTCTGCAAAGAATAGATTGGTGATGCCATGGTCGTCGACTCCTTTAGCCTTTGCAGTGAAATTGATATGATGGTACCACTTAAAGACATCACCCTCACAAATTGGTTGGAAGCGCACAACTTCTTTGACTTGATATGCAAGATCCTAAATTAACAAACATGGAAAGAAATAATATTGTGAGATGGATGAATAAGACAGTACAGCATAGTGTTAGCACGACAGAGTGTGAGGGCAGAGGGAGGGACAGAGAGCAAACCTCCATAAGACTGTGCTCCTCATTATACCCATCCACCAAAGCTTGAGCCAACTGGTGCCTACTATTACGGATTATGTCCACTTGATGAGATTTTGAAGGTGTCTTCCTAGTGCCATCAGGCCAGTGAAGTTTCCATTTTACACTCCTTTCCACATAAGAAAGCCCAGGCATGAACCTAGTTTAGATCAGAGCATTTTATATGATTAGTAGATTTTAATTTCTCAAAGATGGAGTAAAATCTGGTACTAAGCACTCGGTAAATGTTATCAGGCTGACAGAGGGTTAAGGTTAATTGTGTCGAAGCTTTGTAGATAAGGAATCAAACAGCTCCCAAGTTACCTAGTTGTCACTTGTCAATGCACAGTAAAAAAAGAAAGAAAGGGAACCATCATTCATTTTAAGATCCGCAAACCCAGTCTGCTCTTAACGCTGTTTTAACCAGTTAACTGAACTTGCTGTTCTGCCCTTAATATTATTTAGTAGGTGAAAGAAACTAAGCTGTGAATGTTCCTGGCAAATAGATACCCATATATACAGAATGGTACCACATCATCAATATATATACTTTGTTGTTTACAGCTATGAACTATTTCAACAACTCAGCTGTTCATCTAAGTTTAGGTGGACCAAAACAAGAATTTTGAAATTCATGTGGACTGTGTCTTTGCCTGTAAACTTGACAGCCTTTCCTAGTCAAACCTTAGGGGTATTCTTTTTTTTGTTCACTGCTGAAAATACTGAGATCATATTTTTTTGGTGGCCTACATCATAGAAAAGCCAAACTCGTGAGGATTCGTGTCGCACCGCTCCATCAGATTCCCCTCGGTGTTTTCTACCGCAGTAAATCCAGCCCAATGGCCCACAGGTGTTCTACAATTAAATGTCGAGGGAGCCGTCACGCACTCACGGAACAGATGGACTAGAACGAAACTGACAGGTCTGCTCCGTTCCATGGATCCTTCTCACCGCTGCATCTTCGCCATTTTACGCAAGATCTAATCTTATTCCCACCCTGCCACCCATCTTCTACCTTCGTCTCGGCACTCACCACCTCCAATCTCCAGCCAACTAGTAAAATGTCGTCCTCTTCCTCATCTTCTCAATCTCTGCCGCACCCTAGAGACTTGACCTTGATCCACGCTGCTATTCTAGAGGCAGCAGGTTGAGCCCATCGCGCACTCCCAGTTCCACCCCTGCCCCACACCGTCGCCGTCACGGCTCATCCGGTCATCGCCGCCATCTTTGGTATTCTGGAGGAGGGTGAGCAGCAGAACATCGCGGCAACCGCGCCCGGACATGAAAGCTCGCGACAACAGTTAGTTGCTTTACTAGAGATTTTAGTTTGACTGCGACAGCAGATAGAATTTCATCGCTCTTACTCTGATTTTGCACGCAGTCAACAATGTCAAACTCCGATAGTTGTGACGTGATTCAGATGCCGAAGACAACACATCTTTACCTGGACGCACAAGGCAACACCAACCAGATTCAGAGGTTCAAAGTAACAGTACGGACCATGCAATCCCTCCGGCACCAACATCCCATAGCTCCGGAAAGCACGTTGTTTCAGTGATTGGATCATTTTCCGAGTACAAGCAGTGGCTGAGCTCAAGCACGTAAAGCCACTGTGGCTCGTTTGTCAGGTCGGCTTGGGAGGTATGCTCAAGCTCCCAATGCTCCAGAAACTGAATCTAAAATTCAGTACTTGGATTATGAGCAAAGTTGACGTGAACCGATGTGCCATAGTACTTAGCGACAATAAGGTTCTGAAGTTTTGGCCGGCAGACGTCCACAAATTTTTTGGGGCACCATGCGGTGCTCGTGATGTAATGCCAGGACGCAGCCATCACTCTAGGAGCAGTCGATTCCACATCCTCCGGGCGGCAAAATAATTCTCAAAAGGGACATCACAGAATAATTCAGCAAGCTGAAGAAAGACTGCTTTCAGAAGCCAAGGTTCTGTTCTCGCTCCAAGCGACATTAGCTTCTCCACTTGCCAATTACTGGTCTGCAAGAAGTATTCATCTCTGGCACGCTTTTGCAAGCGTTTGACGTCATTTTTGTATTGGTGTACCCCATGTAACTTCGTTGGACCATACTGTGTTTCTATCTATTTGCTGAATCAAAACACACAGTTTAGATCATGTCATATGCTACGATTAGAGCACATATCCCTTTTATTTTTACCCACCAGAAAGAGCAAATCCCAGCCGGCGAACGTGCAACTCGAAGATTTTTCTGTCCCACGAACATGAAAACTGTCGTACAGGAAAAAATGACATTAAACGCCGTTCCCCTACACGCAAACGACCGTCTAACTGGGCTCCGTGGTACAGGAGGTCGCTTGTTTTTACCGTGGCCGCAGTGCTTTTACTCTGCCAGCACACATGCAGACAGGGTCCCAACACACCAATCCCTATGAAGAATGAACGGTACAAATAACAGGACTAGATGTGCCCGGGTGCCAAAACGCCCTGAGTATGCAAAGAAGAAATCTAGAGCATAAATGGAGAGCTTTACATTGTTGGATCCCGCCGGTCATAAAGAAAGCAATCGATAGCATTTTGAGCTTCCTGTAGGCCCTGGAGTGGCCCGCCCACACGAGGATATGTGTGTGGGAAAAGCCCCGACGATCGGTCCTGATGTAAAATACCATACCCCAGTCACGGCGCCGCACAGCCAAAAGGGCCGATGTTGATGGGACCTTAACAGTGCGACGTGCTCCCTCCAATGTAAGATTCGAGCGACTCTTCCAAGAAAGATACTTGGAGCTGATCCTCCTCCACCTCACGCCTAAACGAATAGACATGCTCGATGAGTAGAACAATAATCTATTTATCTCAAACTTAAGGTACAATGAATTAGTATATGGCAAAACTGATTCACTTCTTTCTGGAAATCAGTTAACAGATGCCAGAAATCTGACTAAAATGTTGTACACCAAAGGACACAACAAACCAACCCCAAACGATAAACAACTCGAAGTGAGGTGTGAGGCTGTGTTAGTGCCCAATCGAACCCGTACACCAACCAACTTTACTCGGGGTGTCTCGAATCCGGCTCCCGGCAACGAAAAGAATACCACGGATTAATCAAGGTCTATCGAGATGCAACGGAAATAAAGTCCAAGACGAGAAGACGACATCTAAGAAAAAATCGACCATGCGCTGAACCAAGAGAATTAAGGGATATAATTGCCTCAAAATAGAAGAGAATTAGGGATCGCAAACGATCAGACAGATGCACTTAATTACGTATCTTGATTATCCATTCCTGGAAGACCGCAGCATGGGAGGTGTCTGGGGTCGCTTTCCATACGTTTGCCCTCTCGGTAGGCATCAAGCAGAGGTCTGATCCCTCGCCACCTTGGTGGCTGACGGCGGTCTAGGGGCCGTTCTCGACACCAGAGCGGATGCTGTTTTTCCAAGAGCTGCGTACGTTTCGTGCTTCGCATCCTGGGCCGTGGGCACTAACAGGCGACTTCAACATGATATATACCAAGCTGCCGATAAGAACAACGCAAACTTGGATCGGCGATGGATGACTCGTTTCCGCCGTTTCCTTGATGATCTTGAGCTCTCGGAGATGAATCTGCATGGGCGGCGTTATACTTGGAGCAATGAACGCCGGGAGCCGACCTTGGTGCGCTTGGACAGATGGTTTTACTCTGTCGACTGGGAGGAGCGCTACCCAAACTCCTTGCTGCGTGCTGGGCCCTCTCTCGCATCTGATCACTGCCCCATCCTCATGCACACAGACCTCCAGTCCCCGCGGTGCTTCCGATTCCGGTTTGAGCCCATTTGGCCAAAATTTGCTGGCTATCTCGAGACCATTGCTGATGCTTGGACGGCGCCGCACAATTTGGATTCGTTGTTTCGCCTACGGGTCATGCTGTCACGCACGGCCAAGGCACTGCAGTCCTGGGGTGACCGTCGGGTTGGTAACGTGAAGCGCCAGCTGCTGCTTGCAAAGGAAATCATCTTTCGCCTTGATGTTGCACAAGAGTCTCGGCGCCTTGCTGATGATGAGCACGCTTTCCGCGGCGAGCTTAAGATGAAGGTGCTCGGGCTTATCTCCCTAGAGCTTACAATGGCGCGGCACCGTTCGAGAGTACTCTGGCTGGACGAGGGTGATGCGAACACGCGGTACTTCCACATGAGAGCACGGTTGCACCACCGCAATAATCATATCGTGGCTCTGGCTAGGGATGGCACGGCTACAGTCACGCACGAAGACAAAGAAGCAATCGCTGTTTGATTTCTACAAAGGACTGATTGGATCGGATTTTCACCGTGATCGTGACCTAGATCTTCAGTTCCTTGGTTTGCCTACGCTGGACTTGCAGGGTCTGGAGGAGCCGTTCACGATGGAGGAAGTTTGGGCCGCTGTTAAAGATCTGCCAGCCGACAAGGCTCCGAGCCCGGACGGCTTCTCGGGCCGGTTTTTCCAAACTGCCTGGCCCATTATAAAGGATGACATTCTTCTGGCGGTCCAGCAGTTGTATGAGTTGAGGCCCAGAGGGATGCACAAGCTCAACGATGCCCTAATCGTGCTCTTGCCTAAGAAAGAAGGGTCGATCGAGGTAAATGATTTTCGGCTGATTAGCTTAACGCACAGCTTCGGGAAACTCTTTTCCAAGCTCCTTGCGATGCGGCTAGCGTCACGGCTGTCTGAGCTGGTCACGATCAACCAGTCAGCGTTTGTTAAGGGCCGGTCAATTCACTATAACTTCAAGATGGTTCAGTTAACTACAAGGACTCTACATGTCAGCCGAAGTCCCGCCCTGCTGCTCAAGATCGATATAACAAAGGCTTTCGACTCAGTTTCCTGGCCCTTTCTCGTTCGAGTCCTTCAACATCTTGGTTTTGGTCGTCGGTTTGTTGAGATGATCTGCATTGTCCTCTCCTCAGGCTCCTCCAGAATCTTGTTGAACGGCGTTCCAGGGAAGGTGATCGCGCACGGCGAGGCCTGCGCCAGGGTGATCCATTGTCGCCCACGCTGTTCCTCTTTGTTATGGAGGTGTTGAATGCGCTCTTGCGCCGTGCTGAAAGCTTGGACCTGCTCGCCCGCTGCCGTGCCGAGGAGTCCGCTTCCGTGCGTCCATGTACGCCGACGATGTTGTGCTGTTCGTGTCACCTGTCGCGCGCGACTTGGAGCTCGTCCGCCGTGTCCTTGAGTGTTTTGGCAGCGCATCAGGTCTGCGTACTAACTTCGACAAGTGTTCGATGTCCCCGATCCGCTGCATTGCCGATGATCTTGCTGTGGCGGCCGCCGAGTTCCCATGCGCGGTGAAAAACTTCCCATGCACCTATCTTGGCTTGCCGCTATCCTTCAAGCGGCTACCCCGAGCAATCTTCCAACCGATCATCGACTCCATCTTCCGCAGATTGGCCCCCTCCAAGGCTATCTTCTACACCTCGGCTGGGCGCATAGTTCTCATCAAATCAGTGGTAACAGCGATCCCGATCTACATGTCGATTGCCCTAGAGATGCCGGCTTGGCTGTTGGAGTTACTGGAAAAGAGGATCCGTGCCTTCTTCTGGAAAGGCACCGATGATGTGCAAGGCGGTCATTGCCTCGTGGCCTGGGACAAGGTCTACCGACCTGTCGAATACGGAGGGCTCGGGATTCTGAATCTCAAGCTTCTAGGGTTTGCGTTACGTGCACGTTGGCTGTGGTTGCAGAAGCTGCGCACTGGCTGTTGGACGGGGCTGCAACTAAAGGTGGAGCCGGAGGTGCAAGCGATGTTTGACGCCTCTACGCGCGTGGTGGTGGGTGATGGCCGCATGGCCCTGTTCTGGACTGATCCGTGGCTGGATTCCACGCCTTTGTCGCATTCGGCGCCCGCCCTCTTTGCAGCTGTCTGTTCGCAAGCCAAGGCGACCAGAACTGTCAAAGAAGCGTTGGCGAACAGACGATGGATCCGTGACGTAACCGGGCCGTTGAGCGTTCCAGTCCTCACCCAATTCCTTATCCTTGTGGATGCGCTTCAGTCCGTTGAGGTGACACCAGGAACACCGGATCGAGTTCATTGGAAGTTGACGAGCTCTGGCTCCTACTCCTCCAGCTCCGCGTATCGCGCTTTCTTCCTCGGGCTCAAGTTCTTCCCATGTGGGAAGACCATCTGGAAGACGTGGGCGCCGGCCAAGTACAAAATCCATATGTGGCTCGCCATGCAGCGGCGGTTGTGGACGGCTGATCGCCGGCTACGCCATGGCCTGACTTCGCCCGTCGTTTGCCCTCTCTGTGATCAGGCGCCCGAGACTGCCGATCACCTTGCGCTCGGCTGCGTCTTCTCGCCTGAGGTCTGGCACACTGTGCTCTGGCGTTGTGGGCTCGACCAGCTTGTTCCAGGTCCGGACGATTCTTTGATTGGGTGGTGGCCGGAGGCAAGGCGTCGGGCACCGCCGCAGGGCTAGGAAAGGGTTCGACACGCTGGTTCTCTTGATTGTTTGGATGATCTGGAAGGAGAGGAACGGCCGGGTGTTCCAGCGTTCTGCCGAGATGGTTGCCGCGGTCTGCCGCCGAATTGCCGACGAGGTCGAGCTCTGGAAGCTCTCTGGTGCTGTAGGGCTGGGACACATCTGTAGATAGCAGCCTAGGTTTAGTTTTTTGGGCGCTATTCTTTTCCAATGTGTGCATGGTTGCCCACCTTTGATCGCACATTTGTAACCGCATCTCTCTGATGCCGGACTCGCTGTAGCTCCTCTCTTTCTCTCTCTATCTATCAATTTGCGTGTTCGCAAAAGATTATCCATTCTAATTGGTCGGGTCGTTCTGTTCGGAGATGGAGAACTCGATCGATGCCTCTGTTTATCACGCGCACATATACGATGTGTATATAAAAAGGATCCAACGATCGCGCAGGTGATCTACTCCGACTCCGACACAACTAAAAGTTATAGTCGGATACTTCTTCTCAGGTGTACGACAACCAAACCGAAGGCAACTCAACTTGGTACTAATTTTCTTCACCGGCGGAGTGCGCTGTCCATGCTCGAGAGGAGCTGGAGGGATTCACGAGTGCAATCATGCAGTCTGATTGCTTGTCGCTCATTCTAAGGTAAATGCAACAGCTAGAGGCTCCTACATAGCTGGTATCAAATCGATGGCTCGAGATTTAGCTTCTCTCATACACATGAATGTTTAAGTGAATAAATGAGCAACCCCTGTTTCAAAAAGAAAAAAAACACGCCAAAAGGCTGTAACAATATTGGTACAGGAACTGCTAGTGCCTACACAAATCATGATTTTTCTGCATTTGCTCCAACAAGTTGTTTCTTCTTTAAATAAATAAACCATGACAAAAAAAAATTGCGGGTAAACCAAGACAAATTTGATGCAAACTTTAATCTCTGACTGTATCCCATGCTGTAGCTGTACAGTTTCATCTGCGAGGAATGCAAGTTGCTCGCAACAGCAACAAAAAATGCTGCCCAATCACATCGGCAGGGAACAAATTTAATTCAAGTTCCTTTTTTTTTTTTTTTTTTGAGAGGAAGAGTACGTGTTCATATAAAATAACCAGTACAAACACATCCACGCACCCACATCCTAGAACCATCCCGACGCCACCTGTTCTGGAAAAAAAAAAAGCAAAAGAAACCTAGCAAATAAGAAAATTACAACGAAGTCCTTGTAGGTCCTCAAGCTCCACCACCACGCCATCCGCTTCTGCCAACCACCAGCATCGCCATAGCACCGCCGGAAGAGAAGAAGCCGAGGCTGCCACTCAGCCAACACCCAGCAGGGCTCGATAGCAGACAAGCTGCGTTGAGGTACCGCAGGAGACATCCGACCCAGAAGTCGGAATCGATTCCGCTGAACGCACATCGGCGGGGAATCATCCCCGAGCCACCACCAGATCATCGTCGCCGTCTCTGGTCCAGACCAGAGAAGAAGACAACGACGCCACCCATCTTCCAGAAATCCAAACCAAACAGGCCAGCACCAGGACTCCTTGACGGATAGGGTTTCCCTCCCGAACTCCTCTCGGCCACCATGGACAAGAAGAAACGAGAAGACAACACCCAAGATCCGCCCCCGTCCCGACCCAAAATCGGTCTTATTGAAGAGGATCTGGCCAGATCCGCCACCAGCCATCAATTTCCACCATGGAAATCGATAGAGAGAGGAACCAACCCACCACCGGACGCCGACCGCGAGCTCCAGCAAGAAGATCCAAGACGGCATGAAGCCGAGCAGCCCTACACCTACCACTATACACATCCAGACCTCCCTCCCACTCACCGCCGGCCACCTTGGCCGCCGGCGATGGGGGGGAGAGAGGCCGGCGCTAGCTGTAGAGGAGAGGGTCAAGGGGAGGAAAAGACGGTATCCACCAGACAAAAATACTGCTTTAATTCAAGTTCCTGGGAAAAAATACTCAACTATTTTAAGATACAGATGAACAGCTTCGGTATAAAAAATCAACAGGCTTATAAGACAATAATGTCCAAACCAACATAATCCAGTGGTCTGCCATGATTTAAAACTACAAAACACATGGCAGACACTTCTTCAATAATTTCCTACAGCACCCTGTCTGCTTCATCAACAATTCGAGCAACCCAGTAGACTAAGTCACAGTATACGAGAGCAAACTTACTGGTTACAGTAATCCAAGTGCATGCAATGGACGGCTTTGCTATAGAGATTGCTTTCTGCTCAGTAAGTTAATTTGGGCAAAGCACAGCCATTTATTGCAGCTGGACAGCAAATGTAGTATCATGATGTTTAAACTACCAGGGTCTCTGTGTGAGTTTATTATCAAGGATGTAGTATCAATGTGGGCAGGATTTCTATTAGTCGTGGCTAGCACTGATTTGCACTACAAAAACAAGAGAGTTTATCCAGCTATGTAGCTGCACTGCAGGATTAACAACTAGAAGGTACTCCATCTTGACACCTTCAGCGCTGCAGCTTCCTCCTTGCAAGACGCGGGCTCGTAGTTGGTATGTAGACTTTGTAACTGACCTGAAAAATATAAGAAAGCCAGTTACCACACAACGCATATGACCGATCCATGATGATTCAACGACTCGATAGAGCAACAGTGACGTTTCTTTCGCTTACCTGCACCATCTCTCCATCATGCATCCTAGAGAAAGTTCGCTTCTCAAACTGAGACCCATCTTTGTCCTCTGTCCCCGTCTGGCTCTTGCCCTCGTCATTTGACAAAACAGAGCTCTCCGGAGCTGATGCCCCATTGGTTCCTTCAAGAATGTTGATCTCAACAGGAGGGTGCCTGACTTCACTACTGCTTTCAACACGGACGGGATTCTCTGATGGGGTCGTCGTAAATTCACTGCCTTCAAGTCCTTCCCTAACAGGTATGCTGACAACTGATCTAACTCTGTGTGTTGCTTGCACAGGAATCACCCCAGTACTGCTGCCCAACCTTTGCTTTACAGTAGCAGAACTTGCTGGATTGATTCCCAACCTTTGCATCACACTGCCACCATTTCTACTTTCCTGAGACATGATACGCGAAGTTGGGCGGATCAATTCTAGTCTGCTTCCCTGCTGTTGAGTCGGAGCACTAGTATCACTAGCCTTGAGTACTCCAGGTGATCTATCACCACGACTCGTTTCCTGATTCCAAGGACTTCTACCGTTCCCCAAATCATCAAATTCAGGTGATCCAGCAGAGTGGCCCACTCCAAAACTGTTTCCATGCATCTGAGAAGGGGTGAGAGCAGGTCGTGCTTCAGCAATTTTTGTAGAATTCTGTAGGCTATCTGTTAATACTCGCTTCCCTATACCATTGCTCTCTGTCTTGCCTGGCATGACCGCCGCTTCCTTAAATTTCCTGAAGTTCTCAAGAGCTTTCTGCCTGAGAATGAGCTCCAGGTCCTCCTCAACCTCCGGGCTTCCACTACCAACAGGTAAGATCTCGTCTGCTGCACTAGCATCCTTGGGAGATATGATCTCACCAATTTCTTTAGAATCCTCGGAAGGTGAGCTCTGCCTCCTCTCCAACAGGAGATTCTTCTCATAATCCACAATCCCCTTCCTGGCAACAGCAACCGTGTCCTCATCCCTATCAACATCCTCAATAGAGTTCCTCTCATTCCGGAAAGCATGGTAATTATCATAGTCTTGTACAATCCTGTCTCTGGCTGCATCATCCCTTGTGTCCCCCACCCTCCGCTTCCTACTCTTGCTCCTACTCCTACTCTGGCTACTACCACTACTAGCTGGACTGGTCGAGTAGCTCCTTGATCTCCGTGCCCGTCTCCTCTTCTGATCTTTGTCTCTGCCCCTCCCCCTCTCCTTCCCCTTCCTGGTATCTTTGGAGTGGCTCCTGGGCAGTGGGCTCACTGACCTCTCAGATGCACTAATGCTGCTATGGCGTCTGCGGCGGGAGTGGCTCCTGGACCTGGACACCGAGGAAGGGCTGCTGCTGCTGCGGCTAGGGCTTGGACTCGGGCTACGGCGACGCCGGCGGCTGGTGCTGCTGCCCTTGTGTTTCTTACTCTTCTTGCCAACAACCTTCTTGGTGGATTTCTTGGAGCGCTTGCGGGGCGGGGATTCGGAGCCGGAGTCGGAGCCGGAGCTGGAGGGGGAGCGGCTGTGGCGGTCCCGCCGGCGCTTGCCACGCGAGGATCGGATCTTCTTGGACTTGGCCTCATCCTAACAAGATAAATCAGATAGAAGCTTCAGTTAGTGGGGATTCCTCCCCAAAGAAGACAGTCGAAAAGGACTGGGCATCACATCATCCAAGTCTCAGTCTGAAATCTAAGCAACTACGACGATAAAGTATGCAATTAAACCTAGTCCAAGAAAGCAGCAATCGCCGTCCATCCTAAACGGCAGCAAGATCCTAAAACAAAAATCGGAAATCTGGAACCGGCCGGGAAAGGTCTCCTAATCCCCTAACCCTAGGTCAAGCGGGAAAAAAAAGGAGGCGGAGACCGGGATAAGTACCTCGTAGGCGGGCTTCTTGGCCGCTTTGCTCTTCATCGGGCGGCGGCTTTACCTCCTCCACCGGAAGAAGGAAGAAGAGGGAGGAGGGCGTGTGCGCTGCTGCTGTTGGGCCTGGATTTGGGTTCGCCTCTGTTTTTAGTCTCTCTCTGACCCTTTTCTGCGTGTCCAGCTTTGGATAGGATTCTAGTACTCCACTTCTTTTTGGGCAAATTCTTGCTTCGTGTTAGATTCGGTGACCAACAAGCTTTTTGGGAAAAGTTATAGTCTATGTAGTACCACAACCCCAGCTTCCTTTTACATTTTGTGACAAGAGATATTGTTGTTGGGTTAAAGCACCAACAGTAGTTTGAGATGTCGGTCCTTTAGAAGATTTCGAGAGAATTTCTTTGGCACTTCATCATATCTACTGTTCTCTCTGTACCGAATTATAAAATGTTTTGGATACATTAATGTCAACTACGAAACGATTACAATGCGTGATCAGACACAATCTATCTATACCTAATAATAAAAGCATTAAGGTTTCTTGTGGTACGTCATTTTTTTTGCCGATTTTACCCTCCCACAAAACCACATATTTACCCACCACTGCCACCCATAAGTTAAAAAACTGTTCGTTTTTTTCGTGTCTTTCCCGTGCGCTCGACCGGCCCAGCCCATCAAGTGCGTAGGTCACCTCCGTCCGAGAAAGCGCATCCCCGCCCAGCCTCACGCAGCCTGGCCTCCCTCGCGCTCCGTGGACGACCTCACCCGCGATGCCGGCCGCTCTGCCCTGTCTCTCCCTGTCGCGCGCGCGAGCCACTCCACGAGCAGACGCGCTGCTCCGCCCAAAACTGAAACACGATGCCTCTCCGCCGTGGGCCTAGCTAGGTCGTGTGATCAATCGTTGGGTGTGGGCCGGCCCAGCAAGACCTATCGCTGCTGATCAGCCAAGATAAAAAGTTTTCGTGTGTTCAGATAATTTAAGTTTGAGTCTAACACGGACACCGGGACACGGTACAGACCAACGCACCGCCTAGGCCTGCTCCCTATATATAGCAAGGATCGGAGGGGAAGCGCACAAAACTCAGAGGTTGAAACGATCTCGCCCAGACCTGTCCACGATCTCGACGAAACTCGAAGGGACGATCTCGCCGGCAAGGGCAATCGTTACATCTACGTAAAGGCCGTCCTCGGCGAACGAAGATGGCTGTAATAATCTCCAGTGGTGAGATATATTGCTAATGCCGGAGGAGGAGCCGCTGATGCATGCCAACGCAGAGCTCGCGGACAAACTCAGCCACCCCGTTGGCGAAGGCGCGCGACGCGCTCGCGGCGTACCTCACAACCGTTCATGTCCCTGCCGGATCGCTGCCCTCACCCTGCTACCGACATACGGAGTAGATCACAACCGTGCATGGCTTCTCCGATATAGCTAACTGCCATACTGGAGTTTATGTGCATGCAAATACGAGAACGATCCATATGCACGAGCATGCGCCGCGGCGACAATCATACGCGCCGAACGACGGCGTTTTGCCAACGAGGACAAGTGCAGGTGGACGACGTCTCTTGCCTGGATGGTGATGAATCAACACCGCCACGTACGTTTCCAGTCAGACCGTATACTGCTTTGGATCTGAAAAAAGACGACATACTGAGGAGTGGGAATCATATGATGACAACTATACTGTTTGATCGTGTGACGCTGGCTGCTGCTAGCTGCCTTCACCAGTTCCACGGCCTCCCGCTGGAGGAATGGTCATCGAGTAATGATTTTTTCTCTCTCTCCTGCTGGCCTCTAAATTTGATATACTAGGACGCAAGTTGGTGATGGTCTACTGGTGGAGCAGTATTTCTCTGCAAGGATCCTAAATTTCTTGATGTCACAGATAATGTGGAGCACATAAATTCTTAAAGCGTAATCACAATTTTTATAAGTGGGGACAACGTTCAGGCAGTAGTAACAAGAGACAAGTGTGAGTGCTTTGTGCTATGTACTGCTCTCCATGCACCAGTATATTGATAACTTCAGTTCATTCTCCGTTCCTTATAGAAAGAGGAATAATAAATACTTAAATGGGATGGTGGTGACAGTGATGAGGGGAACTGGCAAGTAGGCTAGCGCCTGCGATGAATAATAAATACTTAAATGGGATGGCGTCACGGAACACATATCGTCCGGGAGATTTCTCCAACGAGCGTAGGTGGTGCCTCTCGATTCTTACCGATTTCATTCCGGACTTCCCGCGGCCGGTATTATTTTTAGGGCTCTGGCAAAACGGGCAAGAATATAATAAATACTAAAATGGCAAAACCAAGTGAGTTTTCGCAATTGACCAAAGCATTTTATGGATCTGACTAATACATGGAACGACAAACGAAGCGGCAAAGTTGATTTTTTTTCTCCCGTTGCAACGCACGGGCATGTGTGCTAGTAATTCATAAAAAGTAATAACCTCTTACGATTCGAAGGAGGGAGTATCTACTTCCAATAAACCTTGTGTCCGGGGTGGGTTTGGCAAAATAAATAAATGTTGCGGTGCCCATGTCAATGCAGAGTGCAAGAGATATATTTTTTGTATTATACACGAAAGTGCAACTAGTGCCCTCTATGTGGGGTTTAGATGATTTTTAATGATAACTGGTTAAGAGACTTATGAGTTTTCGATTAACCACAAGGAAGTTGGCCACTCAAAAGTAGTGAAGACAGTTCGAATGGAATATTAAGACTCATAAGAAAAATAGATGACTCACAATGTTGAATAAACTGAAACATTTGTTTTGAATATAAAGTAGAGTTGTTGCGGCTTGGGTACAAGTTAGCTTGTGAAAAGTGATATTTCTAGGAGTCGATGCTTCAAGGTCGAAACTGAAGCATCAAGTCTGTGACGCCTGTTGAGTACAACACTTCGTGAAGCCATATCGATGTGACCGTTATGACGTATCGATACACAGAATATCCTTTAACGGCTAGTTGGTGGACTGTGCCTATAAAATAGGACCCGAGCCCTAGAAGTAGGGTTGGCAACTTGGGTGAGGTGAGCCAAACCTTACATATGTGATATACTAGATTCTAACGGCGCGGCTCGCCGCGCGGCACTTGTTGGTTCTTTGATTTTTTTTGTCCGTGGTTCTCACAGTTTGTACAGATTACTAAACAGATGAGTAATATCCATATATATAAGCGAAATGATGGCAATAGCAGTCATGTTGAGAAGTTGTTACTCAGAACTATAGCATGTTTGGCCTGTGTACAGAGAATTGATCAGAAGTGTATAAATTTGAAAGCATATTTGTAGGATCGTATGAAATCAACAATCACCACATCATATGATCAAAACCTTAAGAAACAGGGCAATGCTGAAATACACAAGGAAAGTAATATAGAAATTCAAACCACAGTGACATAACATAAGCTAACTTAGAGCTGGAACCGGTTGAGCAACCACCGGTTCTTGAGCGCTTGCAGTTGCTCTTATATTCAGATCTTGGCACAACAAATAATCGAGTCCTTCTCAGCTTTAAGTTAGCTTTGTCGGCCTGCAGAAATTGTTATGTGTGTCCTTAGCTTGAGCTATATTATTAACAGGAAAGCAACACACATTATATAAAAGCAAAATATGGTAAAGACCCTTTCTTTCAACTACACCCATCAGAGGAACCTGCGTGTTGTCTAGTTCCTATATAATTACACAAACAATTATAACTCTAGAGATTCAAGGTTACACATGCAAGTGGGTTAACTTGGGATATATTACACCATGCATTTGCAACAAATCTCGCCCATGTCTGTGCCATATTTTTCAGCGTGTCCAGGCCTTCAGAACTGATATCCAGTTTCCTTTATGTGGCCAGAAAAAAGTATAATATATTTCATAATATAATTTGAAACCAAATTCCATTTTAGCAAGGATTTCACAACCTAGCGTGCTGAATTAGGAAATCTCAAGTGAAACAGATACTAATTTAGAAGAACCACAACCAAATCAATAAATGGAGTAGAACTTGCTTTTTCTTTCCCTAAACAAACCTATGCAATACAATTTTTTCACTTGTTGGTACATCAAAAGTGCTTATACTCAAACTTACAAAGCATGCACTAATGGCAGGCATTATAAATACGAAAAGAAACCGTAACCGTGACATGAGTCCCTTGCAATTCAGGAAAAGAAATCACCAGAAGGACAACCATCAAAAAATGTTTATGTTCATATGTCTTAGGCACTGAAACTGGTCAAGTACAAATCATAATGCCTTTAAAAAAATATCATTATATTTTATTGAAGCCATAATTCCCCCATAGTACAAATTGGTCGAGAAAAAACATGCATTGGCATGACAGAAATCGAGCCGAAAGGGCGAAAAATGAATCTTTACCAATTGAATGACACCAAGTCGAGAGAAGCAACATTCATGGAGAAGAGGGGATTGAATATAGCCTATCGATGGTCATGATTGTTTTACTATTCTAGCAAGTGTTTCTTTGTTTTTCAATTTTTTGTTACCTGGTTACATATTAGTAGATGTGTAGCAGAATATACAGTTTCAATTTGTAACTTCTTTACAATACTGTAAGTGTAAGTGGATGAAGATCACTGCATTTTTTCATGAGTGTAAACAGAAGGCGCAACATCCATTTGAACATGTCAGCTGCACGACCCCGCAGACTTAATTTGAACGTCTATGCAACATGTTAAAAGTTACCTATCAGATTCGGTGGTAAAACACCTAGAACTCTTTCCAGGATGGCCAAAAAATCATGCATGTTTGCCAAAACAGGAATGTACTCCATACATAGAGAACAAACTCAACTAAATGGTTTAGTTGAGGAAACAACTTAGCTAGGAATCCAATCAAGCTATCTTTATTGCGACTCACACAATATCACACAGATAGACTATGTAATCATTTAAAAAAATACTTAAATTATCAGAAAGTATCAATATATTTCAGATTGAGATAATAAGCACAAATAGCCTAATTATGCAGTTTGGCAGCGAAATCCTCGCCGAAGAAACCAGACGGCAAAAACATCACAGAAAACTCGGCTTACCGAGCGCCGCTTGTTGTTTCTAAAACTATTTTGCCCGTACTCCTAATATATTATACAGATTAATCAGAAGACAATTAATATCCCAAACAGGAATATAAGCTATATAAAAAGGCAATAGCACACATACACTAAGAAGATGTCAATAGCACTATTAATATATTTAGGTTCAACACAGAGATCAAGCATCGAAATAGGAGCATAAGGAGGTTCAGTAGGTCCATCAGCATCAAAGCGCAATGCTACGTGAACCACAACATAGTAAATGCATAACATGGAAATATATATATGTACTAACATAGGATGACGTAACAACACAGAAGGCCTACATAGCTATGGTAGTAGCATAATGTCTGGATGGTTCGAATGTCAGGGTATATCTCAACACTGCTTAAGGAGTGTGAAGACTGTGGACTGGCTACAAAAATCGTTACAAAGAAAACAAATCAGCTTACAATAGCCATTTTAGGACAACGGTATTTATATACTGGGTTTGACAGGGCTGATAGTACCTCACAGATTTCATTGTTCTTCCTAGTGTTGTAGGGATAGGCATTTACATACATGGATTTTTGGCATTTGTTTTGAGCACCTGCATAAGTGGATCAAGTAAATAGAGAGAATAGTTTAATTTGATCTATAGAAACATCATTGTAATGAATGGGAGCACTCAGTATAGAAACTGAACTGCACCTGATCATATAAAACCAAGCAAGAAGTAAAAGAATGATGAAGGAAAAGATAATTGAATAATTGATTCGAGATTATATAGCCGAGGGGGCCAAGTGAGCAATCTCGGATACATGGATCGGGTCTGCTGGATACCTGCATATAACTCACTGGGCATGCGGTGATGGTAGCGGCGAAGATATCCAATATGTGGCTGACTGCCGTATAGGCGACCTACAACCTGTCAATTGGAGAGAAAAAGTTAACACCCACGTCCATGGAGAATATGATGGAAGTATATTTTTTCCAAAGAGGAAACATATAGTTACAGATCACGAATTTTCTTGCATTTCCATGCAGCGAGAGAAAAACTAAATCAAGTATTCAGCATAAGCTACAGACCAATGACAGGTTAAATATAATGTTTCCATTATATAAGAAATATGCATATGTAGTAGAACAATTCGAGTAAGTAGTGATATGGAACCACCTAAAATGAAATGCCCAAACTAAATAGAACACACTTTTTGGTAATAAATAGTAGATACACTTCTTGAAAACCTGTAGAGAGAAAAGATGACTATGGGGTCACAGCTGAAAAACATAATATAGAGCTAATTACTAAAATAACATTTTTTATCATTCCCATGTAATATTTTTTTATCAGCAAAGCACATGACTGAAAATAACTCCAGATAAGTTTAACATCCTGAAACTCAGAAGAATAACATCCAAGCTTGAAGTTTAAAAAATGCAGGACAGTGAATCAAGCACATCACTGGAAAGAAGAAAAAATTGTTTGATATTCATGCAACAGACCATGCATATACACACAATGTCCAGATAAAATTTGAATTCAAATAATGGGAATATTTGTTTCACTCTGATGGATAGAAACATCGCCTACAGGAAGAACATGGCCAGGGTACACATACCAGAGCTTCAACGCCAGATGGCGCCACTCTCGGTCGATGTGGAGTCACTCACGTACTCATTTGGACACCTTCCCAGAGAGGTACTTCTGATGAAATCTGCAAGAAACAAAAATGGCAAATAGGGAATTGATTATATGCTACCAGTATTATGCAGCAAGTGATTCACTATTTTGTTATCAATGCATAAGAACCTAGAGCAATCTATTTTCTAAACAAATGCATAGAAACTCAATAAGCATGTTATATATGTTATGCCTAAAAAGGTTTTGGGCCTCTTGAGTCATAATAACAGTGGATATTAACAAATATCCCTAAAACTATTGACTGAAATGGAACCACAAAAGATAGCAAGAAATCGATCATGTAACATATTATTTTTCACCTAAATGGCATGCTCAGCCTGTACATGGTCCAGGGCAAGAAAAACAATTGTTGCACAATCTAAAGAACCTGGAAGTTACCTCTAGCTCTACTCACAACCACCCGATGGGAAAAATTGATTTTTGCACTCACCTCCAACCAGCGCATCCTGTGAAGCAACAGATCCAACAAAAGAGCACTTCACAGCAGCAACTGCATAAAGAGAAAGACCCAGCGGAACTGCACAGAAAAAAGCCACGACCAACCTCTATCAGTCGGATCCATCATAAGAACAGGTATCTTTTCCAAAGAAAATATATAACCTGCAGCAAGATAAACACATGGTTGAGATCCAGCATATATGCCAAGGGGATATTCTAGGCTGGGCAGACAAATTTAGGGAAGATACACAAGACAAATTTCTTACCTCAACATGGACTAAGAACTGGCCATCTAAAACAACAGTAGCCCAAGCAAAAAAAACAATATGTGCATAAAAAGAAAAAAGGGATGTCAGGTCACATAGTTTGGAGCCGAAAATCACATATAATCCTAAACACAAGAACTAAAGGTTTACCACTTCAAAATCACAACATTCTGAATAAAAGAATTGTTATCACTCTGTGTCGTAGCATTCTTTTTACACAGGTTTAACATTTGATGCATCAATTTTGAACTTGCCATTAGGGCAACTAAAAATCACAATATGCTAGTGCTGGCAAAGCAATTGACTGGTTATGAGTAGGAAATAGAGCAGAATATATTACTTTGTCCTACTTGTGTCCACACCATGCACGAAAAAAGCTTGAAAACATAAATGAGACCAAATGAGAAGAGAGTGGACCAGGTGGTTACCTTCAGAAATATGAAGGTGAGGTGGCTCTCAGCCTCTCGCAAGGAAAGAAGGAGCACCATGGCTACCGCCGGACAGCCTTCGACCAGCCACGCCACTTAACTCGGAGCAAGCACGCAACCTATTCCTGATAACAGAAGATCACCCAAAGTTCAATGCACCATAAAGAGAAATTAGACTCCATGTGTGCCACAAAAAAATTAACTGAGAAGGAAAAACAATGTATCTCAAGTGGGGAATATCATGGCGTGCTCGGAATGCTCGGCAACCAATTGAGCGAAGGATGCAGGAGAGTATTCTCACCTAGGCATCGCCCTCTAGTATGTTTGGCGACATCTCATGCTCGCTGAGAGCGAGGATGGCTTCGGCGTGACCGACTGGGCTTCCTTGTCCGTCCGGTCCTGTACTGGAACGCGTGAACTCAACAGTTCTACTATGAAATTAGGATCTGTGAAAAAAATACAAACATGGAGCATAATTACAAAATTGTTTTCCCATCTAATCTATTCATAGCATCTGCTTCCCAATTAAGTCCCTCTACCACATGAGTAAATTTGACAACAACATACAAAACAAAAACTGGGGCATTGAATTAATAATTTTATCAAGCAATTGGCAGGGACCAGAAACACAACTAAATAGAAAAGAGCATTAATTATTGGCCGGCAAGAAGGAAGTAAATAACATGTATAAGGAGAAGAACGGAATCTAGCCAATATGAAGGAAATGAAAAATGGAAAGATGATTACCGTCCAAGAGACAGCAAATCCAAACTTGTTCAGCTGGGGCTTGGGACCCTCGATCTATGTACCTGGAAGACCATGGCAACAAAATAAATAAATTGGGAAAGCAGAAAAGCTGAGAAACATGACCAGATCGACCGGCGTAATCAGCACGTACCTAACATTTGAAGCTCAACGCAACCAGCAACGTTCAATCTCATGGTGTCCATCGCAGCCTGCTGCGCCTGCAAACCGGTGGGTCAAATGGTGGAGCAGGACCTGCTCGAGATTAGGTATATTCACATAAGAAGAAAGAAATAGAACGTGTACAACACACAGGGAAAATCAATTGATGGCCACGCTTGAGATGATAAAAAATTCTATAAAAGATATCAAAGATGGTGTTACCTGATTCCATGGTTGGGATGATGAGTCGTTGATTCTTGTCGCAGCCTGAAGAAATGGAGAGAAAGTTGCAGAACAAAATGTCAGATTTGAGCTGCATAAAGGGGAAGAACATGGGAATATCAAATCCTAGCAAGATCATATTAAATCGGTACTACAGTAGGTGATTTAAACCCTATTCTTCAATCGCAGTACACCAAATTACACCTAATAGGCCGCTATTTTCAGATCGACACACAAAACAGAAAACACCTAATAGGGACTCTTTTGGAACCTACAAAAGGGGAAAATGGTTGTAAGCCGTGTAAGAAAGAACACTCCAGTAAGTTGGAACTGCCAAAAACTGTACCAATGACCAGCAAAGAATATAAAGTTATAATGAGCTGAACAAAACACATAACCAAAACATCCTAGCAGCCTTCATCAGCAAGCAAAACATCAAATGCTACTGGAGACATAGGAAAACATCAGCAAGGAAAATAAGCAAGCAAGACATCATTCTAATCAGACTACTGGCCATCTCTAAGCAAGCAAAATGTGTACGCATGGACAACAAGTACACCAGTACCAAAAATTAATTGGAGACACCGGCGGAGCTTCGTTGGGGCAAAACTGGACCATGGCCCGCTCATATTTTTTGCAATATTTATTTTTACTCGTATGCATCTGAGGCCCGGGCTATTAGCACACAATGGCTTGCAAGTTACCTTACCTGTCTCTTCGGCTCGACTCTTCGGTAGTTAAGTCTTCTAGACAGAAGCCATGGGGATGGGTTGCGCCTACTACCCTACTGCTAGGTCTTGCAATTCAGGCCCCAAAAAACAAGGGAAAATTAGCAATCGGTGGAGTAGAGCAGGAGAAGAGAGAGCAGTGTCCGCCGCCACCGTGGCATGCAGCCAGGGGATTGACGTAGCTACAGGCACAGCCACGCACTGGACCCAATCGAGCCCCTACTCTTCTCCAATTTCTCAAGTGCTTTTTTTTTCACCAAATTCTTGGTTCGCAATTTGATAGCATGGAGGCTTAATTAATTTGCAACAGCCATGGGAAAATCAACTAAGAGAAGAATTGATTTTGTCTAGCGCAGTGGCATGGTTCAGAGATTTTTTGTGTGTGTGTTTTCTTATAGCTTGGCCCGTCCATGGATTGTTTTCAACCTTCGCCGCTGATTGGAGAACCTAAAGAATCTAGGAACTGCATCTATCTGTCTGCATAGCCAATCGATAAGAAATCAAAAGAAACTTCTTTCTTGCACGTACCTCAAACCAGCCTTCCTATGAAGCACCGGATCCAACCGGGGGAATTGATGATAACCCCCCCAAGTTGGGGGGCTTTTATCATATGCCCCCCTTGTGTCACTGATTTGTGGGCCCCGACCCCACATGTCAGTGACACATAGGGGTACCCCCCCTCAACTGGGGGGGTTATCATCAATTTTCCCGATCCAACCCAAGAACAGATCACAACGTCAACTGCAGAGAAAAGAAGAAAAAGTTGAACCTCAACCAGCCAGATCCAACCTATGAGCAGATCCATAGCAAACACAAGAAAAAAGAGAAGTGTGAGTATCTTGCTGTGGCGTACCTCAAATAAGAGATGGGAGAGGGAGGGAGATAAAAGGTACAGATGCGTACCTTCGATCTGCGCATGGATACACGGATGAGGGTATTCGACTGTGGAGGAGTTCGCTAGCGACGGGGAGGCAGACGCCTGGGCGCAGAAGACGCTCGAGTTCCCCCACGTGGTCCTCCTCGCGGCTGTGGCTGCGGATCGAGCGAGGACGACGCAGATGGAAAAAGGACGACGACGGCGCCACGCTCGCTCGATTCATCTTCCGGCGGCCTCCTTGTGCTCCTGTGTGCAGCAAAAAAAGTGCGGTTGAGGAGACGAAGCTCGGGGTGGAGGAGGAGAGGAGAAGACGCGGGGATTGGGAAGGAGCCTAGGCGAGCGGAGGCGGCCGCGCGCTCCCTGTCGTCGCTGCTTCTTCAGAGGCTGCTCATGGAGGCGGTGGATTGGGGGAGGAGGAGAGGAAGCGGGTGTCGAGGTGTGCCCTCGGCAAATCACATGGTTGCTATACCTAGGGTTGATTGAGTGGTAGAGAACGCGTAGTATCGGTGGAATCGACGGCTGACAAGCTGGATTTACTCAGGTTCAGGGCACTCGAGTGAGGTAAAACCATTACTTTCTGCTTGTCTGTATTTATGGTATGAATATGAGTGTTACAAGGGTTCGGCGAGTTGCTGATCTCACCGAGTTTTTGGTGGCTATGGATTGCTTGCCCTGATCGATCACCCCCAGCCTTTATATAGGAGGCTGGGTCTCGGGAAACATAACCGACCCAGGTTACATGTATGGAAAGCTTTAAACGACTATGAGTTGATCTAACTTGGAAATCACTCTTCGTCTTGGGCCTTCCTTCGTGGGCTTCGACTAATCCTTGGGCTCGTTTGATCATCACGTGCACCAGGTACCCTTACACTGGGGTACCCGCAGAGTATAACCTCGTCATTAGCCCCCGAGTACTTGCTTGACTCGAAGAATC
The DNA here is from genome assembly GCA_947311845.1 of Poa pratensis. Classification (NCBI taxonomy): domain Eukaryota; kingdom Viridiplantae; phylum Streptophyta; class Magnoliopsida; order Poales; family Poaceae; genus Poa; species Poa pratensis. The sequence continues at coordinate 100,383,101 of CAMZMU010000052.1, forward strand.
AAGCATGTGCTCCCTTCATCGTGCACGTCATAGTCTCCTGAACTTGTTCTTCTGACCTGATGTAGTTCTTCAAACTCCAATTTGTTTCTTTTGTATGTGTATGTTAACCAAGGGATATTGACATAGTAGGCCTGATTCACTCGAATACCGAGCTCAGTTAACTGCTTATTTGAGCAAAACCTTACTAGTCTTCAGTCAGACTCGAGTCCCCGGGCTCGAGCCTGGAACGCAGTCGAAAGATTTTGCCTAGGGATATTAACATAGTAGGCCTGATTCACTCGAAAATCGAGCTCAGTTAACCGCACATTCGGGCGAAACCATACTAGCCTTCAGTCAGACTCGAGTCCCCGGACTTGAACCTGGAACACAGTCGAGAGATTTTGCGTAGGGATATTGACATAGCAGGCCTGATTCACTCGAAAATCGAGCTCAGTTAACCGCACATTCAGGCGAAACCATACTAGCCTTCAGTCAGACTCGAGTCCCCGGACTTGAACCTGAAACACAGTCGAAAGATTTTGCCTAGGGATATTGACATAGCAGGCCTGATTCACTCGAAAATCGAGCTCAGTTAACCGCACATTCGGGCGAAACCATACTAGCCTTCAATCAGGTTTGAGTCCCCGGACTCGAAGCTGGAACACTTTTGAAACTTTTGCCTAGGGATATTGACATAGCAGGCCTGATTCACTCGAAAATCAAGCTCAGTTAACCGCACATTCGGGCGAAACCATACTAGCCTTCTATCAGGTTCGAGTCCCCGGACTCGAAGTTGGAACATACTGGACAGATTCAACTCAGGCCGTTGTAGGTCTTACTGATTTGTTCTGCAGTTTTAACTTTTGATACCTAACGCGTCCGTCAGGATTTTCATCATGTCTGTTGACATGGAAAAATTCAAGGGAAAACACTGTTGGAGCGTCTCTCGGCCCATCTCGATTGCTCGGCGGGTCTTACCTTTGCATTTGCGTATGCAGCATCCGAAACATCTACGACTGGCATAGTCCGGGAATTTATGAAGTATGATTCTTTGATTTGTGAAGTACTTTGATACATTTAATCGAGTCTATAGTCGAGTGAGTTTCTTACCTTCTTTTGAGAATCTATGGGAGCGCGACAGCGCTCCCATGGGAGTAGCTCCCGAGATTGTGGTTTATTGTCTTGCAATAGAGGATAATCTCAAATCATCCTTTTATACTGATTTTTGTCAATCGAAATATTTTGTCTTTGAAATCTATGGGAGCGCGTCAGCGCTCCCATGGGAGTAGCCCACGAGATTATGCTTTATTTCATTTGGAGTAGAGGATAATCTCAATAACTTTGTTTCTTTTCGATAAATCACAAGAAATTTTTGATGTGCTCCCATGGGAGTACTTATGCTAGCCGATTGTAGTCTTGAATCTTGTTTCAATAGTAGTCTCGAATCTTGTGTCGATAGTAGTCTCGAATCTTGTGTCGATTGTAGTCTTGAATCTTGAATCCATTACTCGAACGTGGATGCTGTCTTGACGTCATTCTTGACATCGTAGGTGCGCGTTTGCTGTTTTGGCTCAGCCCCCGAGCATGTCGAGTGGGGTTTGGTTTTTCTGTTTGACCCAGCCCCCAAGTATATCGGGTGGGGTTTTTGACGTTTACTGCGTGACCCAGCCCCTGAGTATATCGAGTGGGTTTTGGATTTTATGCTCGTGCCCCCGAGTGTTTGATGGGGTAAAAAGGCATATATGAGAAATATGGAGAAAAATGTGTCTTTATTCGAAATATGTTCGACCAGCAAGCCACCTCATTAAAACCTTCCAGTCCCCTTAGGTACCCTGGTAAGGAAAAGAGTGCGTCTGAAACTTGCTGATTCTTTGACTTTATGCGCTATTACATATGATGTTAAGAGATTTATGCATAGAACCGACGCAGGTGCGCCACGTTCCATGGGTTTGATGCTACTTCGCCCGTCTTTGCATCTTCAATCGATAGGCTCCTCCTTCGATGACTTCTGTGATGATGTAAGGTCCTTCCCATGGTGATGCAAGTTTATGGACTTTCTTCTGTTTCTCTCGCAGCACCAAGTCTCCCACCATGAAGGACCGTGTGCGTAATCGACGACTATGGTAGTTGCGAAGGTCTTGTTGATAAACGGTTGTTCGCGCCAAAGCCGTATTGCGTGCAGCAAATCGGCTGCGTCTTCGAGTGCCTTGTTCGCGTTGCTTTCTTCATATGCTTCCACCCGTGGTGCATTAAACTTGACGTCGGATGGTAACACTGCTTCCGCACCATAGACCATGAAGAACGTGTGTACTGTGTGGAGGCGTTTGGGGTGGTCCTTAAGCTCCATAGTACTGATGGGAGTTCATCTACCCATGCACCCGCGGCCCTTTTGAGTGGTACTAAGAGTCTCTTTTTGATGCCACTGCATACGAGTCCATTGGCCTTTTCGACCTGTCCATTGGATTGTGGATGTGCCACAGAGGCGTAGTTTAGTTTGATGTTTTGTTCCTTGCAAAAGGATTTGAACTCTTCCGCCGTGAAGTTTGTACCATTATCAGTTATGATGCTATCCATTACTCCAAATCGATACATGATCGATTGTATGAAACGAACTGCCGTAGAAGCTGTTGAGCTTGTGATGGGATAGCTTCGATCCATTTGGTGAACTTGTCGACTGCCACTAGTAAGTGAGTATGACCTCCTTTTGATGATTTCTTCAGTGGTCCCACCATGTCAAGTCCCCATTGGGCAAAAGGCCATGCTAATGGTATGGTTTTTAGCGCCGATGCGGGTGCATGTGGCTTGGAAGCGAACTTCTGGCAACCAATACATCTTTTGACTATGTCCTCTGCATCCCTTAGCGCTGTAGGCCAGTAAAACCCTGCTCGGAAGGCTTTGGCTACGAGTGATCGACTGCCCGCGTGGTGCCCGCAGGTACCGGCATGAATGTCCCGAAGGAGATCCTTGCCATCTTCGAGTGCAATGCATCTTTGGAACATACCTGAGGTGCTGCGTTTGTACAACTCACCGTTTATGATGGTGTATGCTTTTGCTCGTCGAGTGACGCGTCTGGCCTCGTTTGTATCTTCTGGTAGTTCATTGCGAAGTATGTATGCGAGAAAAGGTTGAGTCCATATTGGCTCAATGAGAAGTACCTCAATCGGAGGATCCTCTGTGCTTGGCGCTTTGCTCTTGTCTGTAGCTGCTGTCGTCGATGGTCGTTTGTCGATTGACCTACGCTCTATTCGTTCAAAGAAAACACCCGGCGGGACTGGTGCTTTTGTGGAAGCAATGTTGGCTAATTTGTCAGCCTCTTCATTGCTTTCTCTCCCTACGTGTCGTAGTTCGCAGCCATCGAAGCTGCCCTCCATTATGTTGTACAAATCCCGATAAGCGATCATGTTGTCTGCGATTGCATCACAGGCCTTCATTGTTTGCTGCACAACTAAGTTAGAGTCGCCATAAATCATTAGTCGAGTGCATCCCATGGCTTTTGCCATGCGCATGCCATGGATTAGACCTTCGTATTCGGCCTCGTTATTTGATGGGAACTCGAAACCCATTTGCAAGATATAGCGCAGTTTGTCGCCTTTTGGTGATATGAGTATGACGCCCGCTCCTGCTCCTTCATTCTTTTTGGATCCATCGAAATACATGGTCCAGGAATTTGATACGTCAGGTACCCCTGGCAATTGAGCTTCTACCCACTCGGTGTGAAAATCGGGTAGGACTTGTGATTTGATGGCTTTCGGGTGTTCGTACTTGATTCCTAGTGGTCCCAGCTCGATGAGCCATTTTGCTACTCGCCCCGTTGCGTTGGGGTTTGTGAGGACGTCTCCAATCGCTGATTTATTGACCACCGTTATCGGGTGTTCTGTGAAGTAGTGCGCCAGCTTTCTTGATGTCATAAATACGGCGTACGCCAATTTCTGATATTGCGGGTACCGCTGTTTGGACGGGGAAAGAACTTCACTTACGTAATATACTGGCCTCTGTATGCTTTGACTATGTCCTTCTTCCATGCGGTCAACCACCAGCACGGTGCTGACCACTCGATTGGTGGCTGAGATGTATAGGTAGAGTGGCTCATTTTCCTTAGGTGCTACGAGGATTGGCGGACTTGTGAGCATCTTTTTGAGTTCGAGGAAAGCTGCTTCAGCTTCATCCGTCCACTCGAACTTGTCTGCTTTCTTCATCAATTTGTAAAATGGAAGTGCTTTTTCGCCTAGTTTGCTGATGAATCGACTGAGTGCTGCTACTCGACCAGCTAGCTGCTGTACCTCATGGAGTTTGGTAGGTCTCTTCATTGTGAGTATAGCTTGTATCTTTTCTGGGTCTGCTTCGATTCCACGTGCAGATATCAAATAACCCAAGAGTTGTCCAGCTGGGACACCGAAGGTGCATTTCTTTGGGTTAAGCTTGATGTTGTATCTATTGAGATTCTTGAATGTCTCCGTAGATCACTGATTAATGTGTCCTCCTTTTCAGTCTTGATGACGATGTCGTCGACGTAGACCTGAACATTGCGTCCTATCTGTTCTTGTAGACAGTTTTGCATCATGCGCTGGTAGGTTGCACCTGCGTTTTTGAGCCCGAAAGGCATGGTTGTGTAGCAGTAGACCCCGAGTGGGGTTATGAATGCCGTTTTGTCTCGTCTTCTTCTTCATCCGAATTTGATGGTATCCTGAATATGCATCCAAAAATGATAACCGAGCGCATCCTGCTGTTGAGTCGATGATCTGATCGATTCGTGGTAGTGGAAAGTGATCTTTTGGACAGCATTTGTTTAGGGCAGTAAAATCTACACACATCCGCAGGGTGTCCGAGTGCTTCTTTTCGACCAGTACAGGGTTAGCAACCCAGTCTGCCTTTTTGATTTCTCGAATGAACTTTGCAGCAAGTAACCTATCAACTTCTGCCTCGATTGCACCTCTTTTGGGATCGGAGACACGGCGCATAGTTTGCTTGACTGGTCTAGATCCTGGCTTGAGTTGTAGAGAATGCTCGGCGAACTCTCTGGGGACACCTGGCATATCAGCTGGGCACCATGCGAATATTTCCCAGTTTTCACGGAGAAATTCAACGAGCGCATTTTCCTGTTCGCTGGTAAGACTCGATGATATGTTGACCGTTTTTGAGGGATCAGTCGGGTGCACTTGATGCTTCTTGTGTCGTTGGTTGCATTGAATTGTCTGTCGGATGCTAACCTCTTGTGTTCCGGCAGAAGTGTGCGGTCGTTAGAAACCTCGAGTTTGGCGAATGATTGCTCCATCCCATACATCTCGAGATTTTGTGAAGTCACGGTCGCATGAATCTGACCTTGAAAGTTCCCGTTGATCGTGATGACTCCTTTTGGTCCTGGCATTTTGAGCTGAGGTAGGCGTAGTGTGGGACGGCCATGAATCGAGCGAAAGTGGGGCGCCCAAGTATTGCATGGTATTGTGACTTCCAATCGACCACTTCGAACTCAATCGACTCGGTTCTGAAGTGAGTAGGATCTCCAAACGTAACATCGAGTTGTATGGTGCCTTCTGGGAGCACTGCTTTGCCTGGGACGATACCGTGGAAGGTACTTGTGGACTTTGGCAGATTTTCGACTGATTTGTTCATTCTGCGTAGCGTATCTGCAAAGATTATGTTGAGGCCGCTACCTCCGTCCATGAAGACCTTGGTCATGGCGTAGCCTCCGATTTGGGCGTCGAGTACCAAGGCTGCGCCCTGGTCGATATACTGCGGGTGGATGGTCCTCTCGATTGAAGACAATCGGAGTTTCTGATCCTTTCAAAAAATCTGTGATAGCTGGGGGTGCCATGACCGCCATATTGACGTGTCGAGTGTGTAACTTTTGCTCTCTATTGGAGGGACGTCCTCGCTGGATCATGTTCATCTGCCCGCGAGTTACGGGATATTTTTGTTCTCCTTGCTGCATCTGGTGCACGGCTGCTGCCATTTGTGTTCCCGTAACGGGTTGTGCTGGCACCATGTACACTGGCGTCGGTTGCGCTGGTGTTGGTGCAGGATACCTGAGTAGGCTGTGTTTGCGGTGGTATGGAATATACCTGTGCTTGTTGTACTTGTTGCGGCTGGATATGCCTGAAGGCTGTGCTTGTGATGTAGTCGATGGAGTCTGCACTAGTTGAGGAGGTGCACGTCCATCTTTTGCAGTCGCAGTATATGTTCAATCGCAAGTTGATCGAATTCCCTGCAATTTCTCAGCGAGTGGTTAGAGCGAAGCTTACCATCATCCCCTTTATAAAGATGGAATCTGCAATAATCATCCATCCTTTCTTCGATTGAGCGCTCAGGATCTTTGTCTGCTCGCCTGCGCCACTCGGCCTTCTGTAGCTATCGCGGTCGTCGCGTCTGTGGTCTCGACTGTCACGTCGATCGTCTGTGCGATGGTCTCGATTACCTCGGCGGTCGTCCGTACGATGATCTCGATTATCACGATGATCGTCGGGTCGTCTGTCAGTTTGGTCGCGGCTGTCCCTTGGCTGGACAAAGCCTGCTGCGATGAAGTTTGGATGGTCATCGTCGTGATAACGATGCTTGCGTTTGCGCCTTCGATCATCTCTGTAGCTATCTCTGCGGTCTCGACTGCCACCCTCGTGATTTTCATGTGAGGGTACGGGTCGAGTGCCTCGTACGGAGTCTTCTCCATCTGCCCACTTTGTTGCGAGTACCATGAGTGCCGCCATTGTCTTTGGATCTTCTCGACCAAGTGTTTCTTTGAAGTCTTCTCTCCAGAGTCCGTTTTTGAAGGCGTCGATTGCCCTATCTTCTGATACGTTGCCTACTGAGTTACGGATGGTGGTCCACCGCCGTATGTACGATCTCAGAGATTCATCTGACTTTTGCTTGCAGGTCCGGAGCTCCTCGAAGTTTTGGGGCGCTCACATAGAGGCTCGAAATCACCTTTGAAGTGTTCCCACGAATCGTAGTATGATTCGGGTAGCGATTTGAGCCAATCGCGAGCTGTTCCTTCCATCATGAGTTGTATGTATTGCATAGCTGGTTGTGGTACCGCGCTGACATCCAACGCCAGCCTGTAATCTTCTAGCCAGCCTGATGGCTCTTGTTTGCAGTTGAATTTGGCGTGGTAGCTAGCGAAAACTTCTTGGGCATACGAGCCTCCCGGATCCGTCGAGTGAAGCATAGCGCTCCACATGGCCCGATTTCTGCTTCCGAGTCTGAGCTGCTGCTGTATGACCTCCTCGAGTGGCTCCTGCTGGATCGATGATGACGCGAGCTTTTTCGACTGCTCCTTCCCCGAGGACTTCGACTGCGACGGTCCCGATCTGTATCTCTCCTTGGAGTTGCTTGTGGATGCTGTATGGCTTTGCTGCTATTGCCAGTTGTTTGTACAGTTGGAGGTGCTGATCCCTCTTTGGGTCTCCTGCAGGAGGTTCGATTGTTCTGAGATAGGTGCCTAGCGTCATCAGCGCCCCGGCTGGCTCAGTCGGTATGGGGACTCCTTCCGCGTCGACTGCCATAAAGGCTGGGTTTAGGTTTCGAGTGACCGCTGCACGATCTGCGTCTCCGAGGTTTATGAATCGTGACCTATTCGCGGGGTCGTTTCTGCCTGTTGAATTCACAGACAACGCTCTTCGTCGAGCACTCGATATGCTGGCTTGCTTTTTGCGTTCTTCGAGTACTGCTCGGTAGTTCTTCAACCGTATCGATTCTTGCCACTGGAAATATTGTAAGGTCAATACCTCTTCCGGAGTTGCGTTTGCTGGTAGCATTGTGCAGCTTTCGATTACTTTGCTCACTTTTTCCGCCATCTCTGCGGTGATGGTCAGCGTGGTTGTTCCGTCAGGCATGGTGACTGTGCAAGGGTACTCTGTAGGTCGACGGCATGTTGCAGCTGCTGACGTTTCTGCTGTACTCGCGGTGTATACCTGATACGGTACCACCCGATCTTCTACCCATGTGTTGCTAATGCGCATTATGGATTCGGCGTCGTCATCCAGGCTCATGTTGGAGTTGCTTTGCTTGCTGGGGTTTCTGTCGCAATCGAGTATATCTTCGAGTGCTTTGTCCAGGCTGTCTGCGTCGCAGGTGAATATCTCGTGGCTGGCACGGATTTCTGGGCCGTTGAGATCGGCGAGGTATATGTTGTCATCTATGTTCTCTTGTTCCCGCGGCATCGTTGCAGTCGACGATGTCGTCGAGTGACTCGATTGAGTTGTTTGGGCGGTACGCAGATTCGATCTCGCTTCTTCCAAATCTTTTTGCCACTTCGTCACGGAATTCTTGCGAGTTCATGGATGTTGCAGAGTCACTTGGCGATTGGATCGAGACGATCTGTGATGACGTCGCAGCCAAGATGGATGGCGTTGCAGTCGAAGCGTTGTCGAGTATCTCTGCGTCGAGCGCCTCCTTATCGAGTGGATCTAACAGGTCCTGCACACCGTCTTTATCGACAAAGAAGTTAAATTCTCCAACTGTAATATCCAAACCTGTTTCGAGCCCGGCAAAGGCTTGTTGAGCTTCCTTCGAGTGTGGCATGAGCCTCCTTGGAGATTTTGGCGAGTGATCGCTTTTTGAATTGATGCTGGTTGATCCTGTCGGCGAGTCGCCGTTTGCTGAGGTGGTTGGTGATTTGCTTTTTGATGATGTAGTAGGCGAGTTATCTTGTGCAGATGCGATCGGCGAGTGGCCGCTTGATGATGAAACCGGCGAAACCGCGAGCCCAATACTACCTGTTCCCACAGACGGCGCCAATTGTCGAGGTGTGCCCTCGGCAAATCCCATGGTTGCTATACCTAGGGTTGATTGTGTGGTAGAGAACGCGTAGTATCGGTGGAATCGACGGCTGACAAGCTGGATTTATCCAGGTTCAGGGCCCTCGAGTGAGGTAAAACCCCTACTTCCTGCTTGTCTGTATTTATGGTATGAATATGAGGGTTACAAGGGTTCGGCGAGTTGCTGATCTCACCGAGGTTTTGGTGGCTATGGATTGCTTGCCCTGATCGATCACCCTCCCAGCCTTTATATAGGAGGTTGGGTCTCGGGAAACATAACCGACCCAGGTTACATGTATGGAAAGCTTTAAACGACTATGAGTTGATCTAACTTGGAAAGCACTCTTCGTCTTGGGCCTTCCTTCGTGGGCTTCGACTAATCCTTGGGCTCCTTTGATCATCACGTGCACCAGGTACTCTTACACTAGGGTACCCGCAGAGTATAACCTCGTCAGCGGGGATCGGGGGAGGAGAAGGACAGCGGCGGCAGGAGGAGAGCGAGGGGATTGGGGGAGAGAGCGACGCGAGGAGGAGAGCGAGGGGATTGGGGGAGAGCGCGATGCGAGGGATTGGGCTGGGGTTTTCCACCACGGGCTGCAGCTTATATACCGCAGGGCGAAATGACGATTTTGCCCATAGAAGATGGACGGCTCAGATCGACGCGGGTTTTCACCCTCGGACCCGACGGCTCGCGGGGGCAGTCGCTGCGAGGAAGTCAGTGTGCACCGAAATCTCCAGCCACCAAGTCGATGACAGGTGGGACCAGGCACAGTAAAAAAAGCGCGATCGGACGGCTGAGATCGCATCAAGTCTCTATAGGACGGTCCAGAATGGAGGAGCTCTGGTGAACGGGCTGGCTATGGCAAGGATGTTATCTTTAGATTCTTGTTCTCCAAGTTCTTCTCTCTCCATTGTCCATATTCTTGAGAGAGTAAATGAGTGAGTTTGGTTGATCACCAAGGAGAGCACATTCTATCCAACAAAATCAGCTTGTTACTCTTAAAGATTTGCATCTCCTAAACGGTTAGGCATCAGCTGATTGAGCATCTAGTGTGTTGATTTTCGGCAACAAGTTTGTAAAGGTCCAGAACCTAAAGATCTTCCATTGGTGAGCGGGTCAAGCTGGTGAGCTTGTGCTGACGGAAAAGAAGGCTAAGTCGGAAAACTTGGGGTGCATACATACATAGGCTCTCCAAACGAAAATGTAAAGCTGGTGCCAATACCTTGAACATCTGGAACAAATTGGTGTCAACTTTCCCTCTTTTCACTTCATTCGTTTTCATGCTCATCCTGATAATTGTGTATTGCTCTATGTATCTCGCTAAGGATCAGATGTACTCTTTGTAACATTGATCTTATCTCGATGCCTCATTTTCTGCTCCACATACTTAATAAAATATTTGAGTTCCCCATAATCTATTTATAAAGCCTTAGTGTCGTTGTTGTTTTATCTACTCTGATAGTTTCTCATAGTTTAATTTAGAGTCTATCTCACTTATTCGCTGCTTTAGGCTTCAATTTGATCGGTCATATATTAAACTTATTTTAAGTTTTAAATGGCTTGGCTTTTATTAGAGTAAAATTTTATAAACTCCTATTCAACTCCTTCTAGTCGTATATCTTGATCCTTCATTATGCCCTTGCTCCATCCAAAGGGGTCAAGGGTTTTCACGCATAGCATCAAGGAGGAACATGGAAAAGTCACAACGACCCATTAAAAAGGGAACATCTCTAATGGGCGCCGCCACCGTCGACCATGGCCATGTGGGAAGGTTTTCACCCCAGCAAGAAGAGCCCTACCTAGGAAAACTATGTGTGGTCAGGAACAAGATAATGTCCTACCGTCTCCACATATTGCCACTCATCGGCCATCACGACGTCCTCACTACCACGACAACCGGGCATCACCGGAATCACGACCTCCTCTGAAGCATCACGACTCCCACTTCCGAGTCAAAAAGAGCCACCGTCCCGGCCTGTGAAGGGAAACCAACCTCGCCCGTTTTTCACAGAAAGCAAGTTGCTCGTGTGAGGCCAGCCACTGCAGGGGACTATACTTGGTCATATCTTGAGTCAGGCCGAAAAAAACCCAACACATTCAGGCCCGAACCCCGCCCAGACGTCCCAATCTAACCCTGGTCTATACATTTTCCCGAACAAAACACAAATACTCTCCCTCCCGGGTGCCTCGCGCGGGGTGCTCCGGAGGGCTCCCAAACCCTAGCTAGCCGCCACAAAAATTGGAGCGCCCGGCCGCTGCTGCCACCGGCGCCGGCGCCGGTGGTGACCCCTCCGCCGTCAAAGATGGGGGAGGAGAGTAGGCGGACCCCGGAGGCCCCGTCTTTGTGCGGAGATGAAGCCGACGGTGGTCGCGCAAGGTGACCCGGTGCAGTGCGCCACGGCGGTGTGGAGGCGGCAGGGCGGCGCAGCGGAGCACTGGGAGGAGCGGGAGGTTGCGCGGAAGAGGACGCGATGGAGGAGCGCCGGGCGCAGTGGCTGGCGGCGGACGCGGGCCCAACCGGACCCGATCTGGGCCGACGGGCCGTAGCCGCTGCGTCTCCGGCGTGGCATCGGCGCGGGCGGCGCTGTGTGCCGCTGGGCAGCCGTTGCTGTGGGATGTGAGGAGGTCGAGGCGGTAGGCAGAGGAGGCCGAGGCGCTCGACAGTTGGTGGTTGTGCGATGCTGTCTGGTCCTGGCCGTGTGGGAGAGAATGGCGCTGTCGTTGTCGGCAACGTTGCATCCTCCTGAAGGTGGTTCAGCAAGCGACGCGTTGCTGCGGGCGTGACGACGCCCGTTGTGCGGGAGAGTTGGTGGAGGCTGGAGGGAGAGGAATGGCGTCGATGCGGTTGTTGCATCCTCTGCGGGAGATGAATGGCCCGCAGGCGTTGCATCCTCGAGGAGACGAATGGCGCCTAGTATTTGGATGCATCCCGTTGGGAGAAGAATGGCGCCGCAGCGGGGGTTGCATCCTCCGTCCAAGGGGTGACGTGATGGCGAGGGTGGAAGCACGTCGAGCTTGTCGGGAGTGTGCGGTTGGCCGTGGAGGCAGGGGTCGTGGTTTGCTGTTTAGGCTGTTTGGATCATGAGTTTAGGTATGCAGGTGAGACCGCCGGTGAAAGCCGTACTCCGGTTGTGGCCGGAGTCGTCGATGGCGGTGCCTACGGGCGTCGCGCCCTCGTTGGAGGCATCGATGTAGCTGCTCCCACCTTGCATTTCCGGACGTGCTCCAGGGGAAACCCTTGATCTTCTTGATCGGATGGTGGCGGCGCTATCCGCGTCGCGTTCTCTCTTGGGAGCATCATTTTGGAGGTGGATCCGGGTAGAGGGACCCGTGGCTAGCTAGGTTGTGTGTGTTGTAAGCCGAAAGGCGTCAGACGTCGTCTGTATGGTTTTTGGGTCTGGTTTTCCTTATAAATTAGACCAATCTTCTATCTATTCATTGAATTTAGCAGTGATCCTGCTAACATTCAAAAAAAAAATCAAGCCATAGCCCAGTTCAATGGCATCTGGCCCGGCCCAACCCTGGATTTTCGGGTCAGGTCGGGCTATCCAGACCAGGCTGCTCATGGACATGTCTACAGGGAACACATCATCCTCTTGAATCCCATCCATCCACCAACAACGACCCGTACAAGAGTTTTCTAGTGGATGGAAAGAGTGAGGATGAGAGGGGATTTGGTGAACACCCAATCCTCACAGATCTCCACAAATACTCTTCCCCTACAATATACTAGTATGGACTAGAGTTTTTATTTGAGTAAAAAATGAGATAATTGGTGGGGATATCTAGGGATTATCCCCTCTAATTTCCTAAAATACACTAGAAGTAAACAGACTAGTGGGGATTTTTCGAGATCCGAGATAATCCCCTCCAATCACCTAAAATACACTAGAAGTAAACAATGCCTGAAAGTTTTGAGGAAAAATGGCTCAAGATCAAAGCATTATAGGAAGCACCAAACCACGATGGCCGCTTGTCGTGGGCATTGACCAGATCGACCCGAGGGCGGCATGGTGCAACCGAAGTCGAGCCTGGAAAGACGCGGGGCCCGAACCCCGGCTGCAGCTCCCATGGCGAGCCATACCTCCTGACCAAAAGGATCGATGCTACTGACCACCGATAGCATTGGCGACGCTGACTCCATTCAAAACCGCAGCCGCCATAGATCCAGCAAAGACTGGTACGTAGGACAAAGTAGGAAAGGATGAGAAGAAGGCGACAGGACCAGGGCAGGCAGGCCGGCCAGGGGGAGGGCGCCGAGAGGAGGATGATGCTGTTAAGGTGTTAAATATATAATATCACCACTTCCTAAAAGATCGGTCTTTTGGGATAGTTGGTATGTAGAACTATTCTAACATGGTATCAGATCACTTGTGAGCGCCTGAGGTCTCAGGTTCAAGTCTCAATCCCCGCACCATTTAATCCCCAATTTATTTGAGCGCCTGGGTCGGGTTCAAGTCTCAAGGGGAGGTGTTATCCATGTCGGATGTGAAGAGGGGTGTTAAGGTGTTAAAGTATATAATATCACCGCTTTCTAAAAGAGTGGATAGTTGGTTGGTAGAACTAGTCTAACAGATACGAGGGTCTGGTGGGTGCTCTGCATATTTTCCACATGACACAATGGCCATATCCTTTGTTCGAAGGTTTGAAGGCTCAGATACCGCATATGTTTTGCTTTTTCAGTCGAAACCATTAGGTTCGTTTGCTGTTGATGCATCAGGAAAAGATTTGTGCTTGTGTGCAAACACACCATATAATAATACTCAGATACCTGGAAGAGCAGATTACGTTTGACAGCTTAGTGTTGGACCAAATAGCTTGTAATGCAAGGTGAAAGAGATTGGTACCAACATAAAAGGCAGAGGCAGCATGAATTGCGTTTTTGAAAGCAAGTGCAGCACCATACTAAAAGATCAGTACATGTCAAAAGAGCATTGCTTGTCCTGAACTCAGTTTCTACATGGGATAAACCACAAGTTCAGAATGAAACTGCAACATGCAGAGTTTCGGCAAACGAGAGCAAGACTTGTAAATTATGCCGGCTCACCATCTATCACCAACCACGGCTATCTACATCAGATAAGATGCATCTTCTAGATTGATAGTTCTCAGGTAGTTTCTCTACTGCTACTGCTACTGTTTACCACCCATGTCAAGAAGCTAGACATTGATCCAAAAAGAACTGGAAAATTAGCACAGGGTATTATTACGGTGATACGCGGTCGAGCCATACGACAACTTGCTCTATCGATGGACGCTGCCGAGGGTCACTGCTGATGCACCTGCACGCCGTGTCGAGAACCGACAGCAGCTGCTTCTCATGGTCTTTGCTCCAGATCAGCCTGTCAAAGATCTGCTCTTCCTTGTTCTCAGATTTCATCTGCAGAGCCCAGGAGACCAAGTCCCTGGATCCCTTGATCTTCGACACGTCCACGGGCCGTCTACCGGTGAGAAGCTCCAGCAGGACGACGCCGAAGCTGTAGACGTCCCCTTTCGGTGTGGCGATCAGTGACTGGCTGTACTCAGGTGGTATGTAACCCAAGGTGCCAACTAGGTCAGTGGTCACATGAGTGTCATAGGGCTGTATTAGCCTTGCTAGCCCGAAATCAGCCAGGTGCGCTTCAAAGTTCTCGTTCAGAAGAATATTGCTTGACTTCACGTCTCGGTGGATGATGTTCGGCTCGCAGTCCTTGTGCAAGTAAGCCAATCCCCGGGCTGAACCCTGGGCAATTTTGAGCCTCGACTCCCATTTCAGCATGTAACCGCCATCCGCCCTCTCGTGCAGCCAGTAGTCCAGGCTACTATTCTCCATGAATGTGTAGATCAGCAACCTATCATTTCCGTAGCGGCAGTACCCTCTCAGCGAAACAAGATTCTTGTGCTGAGCCTGGGACAGCGCTTCCACCTCCGCACGGAACTCCCTCTCCATCTGCCCACAATCACCAGAGAGCCGCTTCACTGCTGCCTTCGTTCCATCTGGGAGGTAGGCCTTGTACACGAGACCAAATCCACCACAACCTATTATGTTGGCTTGATCAAAGTTGTTGGTCGACCTGATAAGGTCACTGACAGTTAGCTCCTTGGCAGAATTCTGAAAGAACAGCACTGGCTTTGAGTAGGAATAATACGTGTCATGACAAGCACCCTCGGGGTCTTCATCAGTGATAGCTCTTGCCTCCTTTTTAGAAATGTTAACCAAAATAACACACAGTAGTACTGCCAGTGCCAATCCCATGCAGACTGCCACTCCAAGTATTTTGTTTTTCCTGTTCCTGATGCTTGTTGTCGCATTGTTAACATTTGTTTCCACAGACTGATTCAGGCTGCAAGAGCTTGACCTGCACAAACCAGGGTTGTCCTCAAAACTAGAGTTTGTGAAGGTGAGGAACTGCCCTCCATTTGGGATCGGCCCAACCAAGTGATTGTGAGCCACACTGAACTTAGACAAGAAGGTGAGCTCTGTCAGGGATGACGGAATGGATCCACTGAGATTATTGGACGACAGATCAAGAACCTCCAAATTCTCCATCCTCGAGAGTGCATCAGGAATGCTTCCAGACATGACATTGTTGCTCAGATCCAGCACATGTAGCTCCTTCAAGTTACCAAACTCAGGCAAGATAGTCCCATTCAGACCATTGTTGTTCAAGAACAATGACGGCGGGAAATTCGAGAGCTGGTTATATTGCCGTCCACTTGTGCTTCGGTTATGCTTCACGTACAATGGCATGCCAGTGAATGCAATACCCGGCGAACGCCTGGCCGTGACAAGGCTCTTCAGCTGCGTCAAGCTCTTCGGTACCTCGCCGACCAAGGAATTGTTCGATAGATCCAAATAGCTCAAGTAGTCAAACTCACCAATCCATGCCGGGATGGTGCCGACCAATTGGTTCCAGGACAAATCTAGCACCTCTAATTTCTTGCATTGAGACAGCCATTCTGGAACCCTTCCCCTTAGAGCACAATCGCCAAGGGCGAGCACCTCCAGGCTCTTCAACCCAACAATGCCATCATTGGGCAGCTCCTCACCGACAAAATTCTTGGTGAGAATCAGTGTGGTGAGGTTTTCACACCGGCCCAGCACCGCAAGTGCCCCGGAGATGTCGTGCAAGCTGTTGTTCGACAACGAGAGCATGCAGAGCGAGTCAAGCCGGATGTAATCCTCTGGCAATTTCCCGGTCAATCTGTTCTTGGCAAAGCTGAGGGACTTGAGCTCACGGCAATCCGCCAGGCTAACAGGGAGTGATCCATTCAGGTGGTTCGTTGCAAGGTCAACAGAAGCAAGCAATGGCATACCAGAGAAGTTGACATGAGCAATTGGACCAGACAGGGAGTTGTTCCGGAGGTTGAGGTCGCGGATAGACGACAGTGACGACAACGACTGCGGCAGCGACCCGGAGAAGCCATTGGAGTGCGCCCATAAATGCTCCAGCGAGGTGAGGTCGCCGAACACATCCGGGAGCCGGCCGGAGAAGCGGTTCACGGACAAATCCAGCAAGGTGAGGTTTCTGAGATCGCGGAGGCGCGAGCTCAACTGGCCGGCGAGGCCGTTGGAGGCGAGGGAGAGCTTCCGCAGCCCGGCGAGGCCGAAGAGCGCGGCGGGGAGGGCGCCCGAGAAGGAGTTGGCGCCGAGGAAGAGCTCCTGGAGCGTGGCGGCGCAGGGCGGCGGGGTGGCGGACGAGGGGAGCGCGCCGGCGAGGCGGTTGCCGGAGAGGTCGAGCACCCGCAGGGCGGGCGCGCCGGCGCAGAGGTCGGGCCCGAGCGCGCCGGAGAGGGAGTTGTTGCTGGCATTGAAGGAGGCCAGACCCGGGAGCGCGGCGAGGTCGGGCAGCGAGCCGACGAGCAGATTCGAGGACAGGTCGGCGGCGCGGAGCCCGGCGATGGCGGCGACGGGGGAGACGTCCCCGGAGAGCGCGTTGCGGCTGAGGTCGAGCTCCTGGAGCCGCGCGAGGCCGGCGAGGGAGTCTCCCGGGATGGGCCCCGCGAGCCCCCGCCCGGGGAGCCGAAGCGCCGTCGCGCGGCCGCCGGCGCCGTCGCAGCTCACGCCCTCCCAGCCGCAGCATGAGTCGCCGGCGGACCACGCGGCGCGGAGGAGGACGTCGCCGCCGGCGGTGAGGTTCCCCGCGAAGGCCCGCAGCGCGAGGAGGTCGTCCGGGTGGCACGCCAGCGCCGCCTCAGCCGGCGGCGGCAAGAGAACCGCGGACAGCGCCAAGAAGAGGAGCGGCGGCGGCAGAAGCCAGCATTTTCCCATGGATTCAGCCCTTCTCTGCTCTGGTGTACACAAGAAATCGCAAGAACTCAGAGAGAAACCATCGGATGGGGAGAGGAGTGGGACTGTGGAGTGGAGTGGTTCGAAGCAGCGGCGGCAAGAGCAATGATGTGATGTGATGTGATGTGAGGAAGACGCGGCGGAGTAGGCGTGACTCCAGCCAGAGTCCAAAGTCCACTCTCCTGCTCCACACTTCCACACCACCTTGGAGACAACAGACAAATATACAGAGAAAAGCTTGCGTTCCCGTTCCGTTTCTCCTTGTAACGGAAGGACGAGTGTGGGTTGGCAGCAGCAGAGGCCACTCCATTAAAAACTAGGAGTACTGATAGGAGCGGGATCAGATCGGATCGATCAACCTTCTCCCTCCTTCGAGAGAACTCCAGTTGAGAGTCCACCTTCGTGTCCTGTTGCTGCCCCTGTCGTTGCCGTCCGGCGAGGAGATGGATTAAGTGGCTGGCACCCTCTGTACATAGTAATAGTAGATCTAGCATTAGGTTTAGCTAGCTTCGTTGCTTGTTTTGGCAGGTCCGTGGTGGATACCCGCCTCTGTATCCCTCCCTTTTGGAGCTTACTACGAACGCTCCCGAGCAGCGCTTCGTGGTTTGCGGCGACGAGGTCTTCGGCGGTGTCGACGTGGTGTCGCGGGAAGCTGGAGTGGCCGGAGTCGGTGTCTCCCTTCAATAAGCTCGATGGATGTCGTGCTCTGCGTCTGGCCTCTCCAGATCTCCGAGGTGGGGAAGGAGATGGTGTGGAAGTGGAGATTCTGACTGATTTCCCCTTTGTTGATTTACTTGCGAGCTACGACGCTGGGCTTCGATGCCAGTTCCGGCTCGACCTCCTGCTCAAGTCGGGGCGAGCCCCCCCCCCCCCGCCGATGCTCCATCTTCGACGCCAAGGTCTCAGTTGCGTGCGGCGAGCGGCGAGCGGCTCATGCGGCGATTTCAACGGGATTCACGACTCAGCAGCCCTCCGGTTCCTTCTCGTCCTCCTCTGGGTCTCCGGCGGTGCGACGGCGAACTCTTGGACGGCAGCGGATCTGGAGTTGCAGGAATCCCCAGGGATGCGTGTGTTCTTTCTTTTTTTTCTCGGGGTGTTTTCCGCTAAAAGGGGACAGCTGTTCCGTGTGTATTCTGATGTAATCTTTGTTTAATTAATCTAGATACGTTTTATCAAAAAAAAACTAGGAGTACTGCCGCATTCAAGTCTCGAGGAGACGGGAAAAACTTGAGCATTCAAAGCATTCGTACAGGTTCTGTGTTTCTTCGTGAATGTTTGGATACCACTTGGAATGAGGCTTATTTGATTCATATGATATTTGAAGAATCTGCATATTATTGAAATGCTATGTTAAAAATTATTAGAAACTCGTTTGATTCATAGAATCATATCTCATTGAAAAAATTACATAGGAATTTTATAATGTAAATTTCATAGAAAAATAACATGAGATCTAACATCATTAAAAATTATTTCACCACAATAAAGGAAATTTATCTTCCCATAGGATTTCAATTAGCTATACTTCTAGAATCAAATGAGCCGTGAAGGTATTTTTCAAAATCGGTGCCTTCAACCATTCATTCTCCAAAACTTTTCCTTGTCCGGTTCTAGAATTAGAGCATCTCTAACAGATGCCCTATATTACGAGTGGTGCCCTAAAAACCGTTTTTTAAGGCACGAAAGGCCAAAAAATGGCTGATCCAAAGTTTGCTCATTTGGGCAGAGAGGGCCGCGCGCGGCACCTGCCCTATCCCTTCATTTTCACTGCGCGCGCCTCCAACCGTCATACTGAACCATCCCGCCCCCGTGTCGCGACGGCTCCGACCGCCGCCGGCCCCGATTCACCTGCCGCCGAAACCTGTGCCACCCCTCCGCATCCGAGGCCCCGCCGCCAAATCGGCCATGATAGCCTCCGACATCCCGTCGCCGCCGTGAATCGAGATGGCAACAGCGCCGCCTCCGGGGTCAATTTGGCCTCCCCCAACGTCGGCGATGGCAAAATAGGCTGGATCTGCGGCCGTGTCGACCTCCTGCCGCTTCTCCGCCGCCTCCCTGCTCGTCGGACGAGCTGCTGCCGCGCGCCCCATTGTTGTATGTGATGAGCTATTTGCTATAGTGTGTTGATTTGTGTGTTGCTTGATGAAATATTTGATGAACCGGATGTATCGTGTTGTAATAATGAAATATTATTTAAGTTTTATTTGTTCGAAATTATTTTAGATCATCTATCATTTTATTTGTTGACATATGTATGCAAATGTGCAAAAAGATAGAGGGAGTGGTGCGGCTGCGGTGCCCTACTTTAGGGCATCTATTGGAAAGGCCGTGCCTTAAAATAGGGCATCTGCAAAAGTAAAAGAAAAATCGGTGCCCTAAAACACTAAAACAGGTGCCCTATAACCAAAAAAAGGTGCCCTAAAATAGGGCATCTGTTAGAGTTGCTCTTAGTTTTTTTCGTATTCCTAGCTACGAGTGGCGGAGCTTAAAAGAAAAACTTGGGCGGGCCAGGCTGAACGAAACACACAAATAATGGGGTGTGTGCTGCTAGTGTGCTAGTTTTAGTGAGTTAGGCTGTAATTCCTTAGGTATAAACGCTTCTCCCCAAAATTCCTGGGTGGGCCATGGCCCAGGTCGGCTTTGCCGTAGCTCCGCCCCTGCTAGCTAGTACTGAAAGCCAATTCAATAGCCAGTAAACGTAGTCATTGATATAAAAACAATTCACTACTAACACAATACTTATGGATATAATCACTAGACTAACCAGTTGGATAAAGGTAAAGCATTTCAAACCATTCAAACAAAATTAAGAAAAAGATTAGGCATTCGATATTTGCTTCACATCGGACCAACATTTGGTCGTAGGATTGGAAACAGTGTAACCTTAGGATTTTGAACGAGGCCTCACGTTGCCCTTTCCGTGATTCCTGTAAGAATAGTTTGCATGGTGGAGATGATATCACGGGTGCTAGCAAAGTTGTTTCAAGTTACTCGCACTAGAGAAGCTAATACCTGCAAGGGCACAAGTTCTTTATTGCATAATTCGTAGAAGTATGATCTCCCGGTTTATATTGTTCCCACAAGGAGCTGATCTGGCGAAGTGTTTCTTCTTATGGTTGTATGTGTCACACACAAGGTGTCAGACTTATGTGAATTGACTCACAAGTTTGAATCTCCTTAAATGTGAAGGAAAACAGGGATTGAATGTATTGAAATAAAGTTGGTTTAATACTGAAAGTAAATAACATAAATAAATAACAAGAAATAAAATGCGATAGAGTGTTGGGTTTACTGCTTATCTTATGGATGAAGTAGGCGCTGGGAGAACTCAGTACATGGCCGTGTGAATGTGCCAAATGGTGAAAGTGGATATGTGATACATATTATGTCTATTGAGTAGTCGGTAGGCGAGTCACCCTTATGTAGTTAAACCTTTCCATGCCTAGATTTTTGTTTATCACTATTGTCTTGCATCCCTGCTCCACATGTCATGGTTAGTTCAGCAATTAAAACCATTAGGTTGGACCAATGCTTTAAATTCTTTGACTTCGCGTGGTCCTCGTGATGTCTTCACTCCTCGTTGATGTCTCCACCTGTCACCTTGGACGTCGAGGATTCGTTGAACAACAAGTAAAGGTCTATGTAGGTCTATGAATCATGTTACCTGGGCCCTAGATAACAAGTATTATGCAAACCATAGACAAGTAATCCTATAATCAATATTGAAAAAACTTCCACAAATATGGTGGAAAATAAAGGCACAAACACATCTCACCATTCCCCATACATCTCCCACGCCTTGGGGATTTACTCGCACATGAGAGGCATAATAGACATAAACTCAATAATTGAAAGTAAAATGTTCATCCTAAATTACCGTAGCAAGCCACAATAAATTATAGGTCAACAATAACCAAACCTTGAGTTCAATCTAGAAAAGGTTTCTCAACCCTAAATTGTTACAATGGATCTCTCTCTCTCTCTCTCTCTCTCTCTCTCTCTCTCTCTCTCTATGTGTGGTGGAATTGTGGTGGAATGGTTGTGGATGAAGAAGATGATCATCGGCAGGATCTGGCAGACGGTCCCCTCTCTGGATCTCTTCTTCTTCTCTTCTAACTTCGGTGGATTGTTTTACTCTCTGTTTTTTCTGCCTGCCTCCTTCACGAAAGTTGTCCCTTTTAATGTGCAGGAGGCTGCGGCGTCGGGTACAGTCGCTTGCCACCGTACCCAGTCTCGTTAGGTCGCCCTGGATATGGAATTTAATCTTTTGTTTAATGGGCTTGCTTGATTTTCTCCAATTGGCATTATTATGCCTCATTTCCTTCTTTTCTATAATAAATCCTGAAACTCACAACATGAAATAAAACATCTCCAAACATCATAATATTTGGGTTAGTGTTAGAGCAAAATCCAGTAAAAACCAAGTTAAAACCGAGGAAATGGCAAAGGTAAATCACATATGATACAATATTCGTTCGGGTTTATAGCCGGATGGCTAAGTCAGTTCGGTCTTCAAGGTGATAAAGGGTCTGTTTTTTATGTGAGTTAAGTCTGCAGGTCTTCTCTGTTTGACTCGAGGTACAATTATGGTATTTGTTTATTGAAAAATTGGTGGGCCATTATCTCTCGCTTTGTTGTATGTGATCCTGCAATTGTTCGTAATGATCGATGACATGGTCGGCCTATCGCGACGTGCCGCCGCGCCGGTTTTTGGTAGTATCAATTAGGTTAGGGCGAACTTGCATTTAGCTATGTGTGGATTCTCCTTAAATAATTAGAGCCGTGCGTGCGTGGATTCAGAAGCTTGTTTTGCAGCAACTAGAAGCAAGATCGAATCACTAGTAGAATCAAGGCCAATAGTCCCGGGTCGGGAGGACCTCTAGTCCCGGTTGGGCACCCGGGACAACAGAATCGGGACTAGAGGCCCCGCCCCCTCTAGTTCCGGTTCAGTTACGACCCGGGACAAAAGAGCTCCCCACGTGGCTGCTGCCCGAGCGCGTGGTCGAGGACCTTTTGTCCTGGTTCGTAATACGACCCGGGACTAGAGAAGCTCCCACGTGACAGCCTCTGGCTCTGGCTTTTTTGTATTCCCGCCTTATTGAATATTTAAAACTATGATCAATCTTGCAAAATATATGGTTAATTAATTACAAATCAGAAAAATACATATAGCTTATCAAAATGTTCATAAAAGAAATATTTATTAAATAAAAATATACTTTATTCTTTATGAGAATTCAATCATTTAATTAATTACATGGAGATCACAACCGGGACTAGAGCCCGTCTATTCGATTACATGGAGATCATAACCCGGACTAGAGCCCGTCTATTCGATTACATGGAGATCATAACCGGGACTAGAGCCCGTCTATTCGGTGCCATTGTATTTTCCCTTTGGGTTTATGACATGGTCGATCAAAAATGCCGCAATTTCCTCTTGAATTGCTAGAAAGTGCTCCTTTAGTTGCAGATTCCTCCGCATTTTATCCAACTATAAAATAAGGAGATCAATATGAATATCAATCATCATAACAAAAAATATGAATGACACTCAACACAATTGATGGTAATAAAATAGAATTGTGAATATATTTGTTCACGTACTTCTATAAATGTCGTTGTGTTCCGCTCACTGACCTCCCGGCGAATCCACTCGCAAACAAAGTATCCACACAAATTGGTCCCTGGTGGCTGCCTCTCGCAGTACTTTACGAGAATAGAATTCAATCAAATAATAATCAAGCATGGTATAATGGTACTGAAATTAGAATTAAAAAGATGCGTGAACCTAGCTAACTCGTACTACTTACGTTGGCATGATGAAAACTAAGCTTCTCTTTAAAATCACCATGTGTCCTCTTTTTGAAAATTTTCCAAATCCTGCCCGGCAAAAAAAATGAATAAATGAGTTATTAGTTACTTGATATCTCAGGAAATGAACAAAAGAGACCGATATAGTGTGATAATGATTAAAATTACCTTTGGAGCACATCTATAATGCTTTTGTACTTCTCTTCGGGATACACCAATGAGTCGCAGATTTCAACTCTTGCAGAGTCAACTTTAATGATTAGCAGAATATAATGGTAGTTGCGCACGTTTATATACGTCTGTAACTCATGAGTTACACTTAACATCGAGTAAGCAAAAATTAATGTGTATAAGCCAGTAACACTCTTACTTGAAGTTGTAAGGAAACATTATCTTCTTTTTGTAATGTTGCTTCTGTATGAACCTTATCAAGTTGTCCTCCGTTTCCTTGGCGAAGTCCTGTAGCAAGCTGTCATTAACTCGTTTTGGGTCAACGAACCCAATGTCAAAGATTCTTTTTCTGTCACATTCATCACTCTTCATTCTGCATAATAGCGTAGTGAGCATAATTACTACAGGCAATGACCGAGCTGAGCTAGAGACTTTATTTTAGAAATAAATGAATTGAATCACTTACAGACAATAGGTACTGACGAGACTCAAGTCGAGGGCGTCAAGCTTGTATAACATATAGAGTTCTTGAAGATAAATTTGTACCTGGTCTTGACCTATGTAATGATCTTCTGTAACTTTCACAAGGATCATTTTTCGCTCTACCTTTGTGACTTGCAGGTACCAGTCATGCAGTTTTCGCATTTGTGATGGTAGAAGCTTGATCTGATCAGGTGGCAGCAGAGGCTTTCCGTATTCCCATTTCCATAATTCTACATCCAAATTGGGGATATCTTTGCTTTCCAGTTGAGAAAGAGTAATACCAGATTCTGTAGCTAATTCCGCCGCGTAGGATAAAGCAATGTCCGCCGCGGAGCCCTGATCAGTGGGTAACACCTTGAGCGGGGAGATCGACTGTTTTGCCTGTTCTCCGAGCTGGGCAATGTCTCTTTTCCCGCTGGCACTACTACTTCTCGTCGTGTGGGAGGTAGCTCTCCACATACAACGTAAATAGTCATCTGGCCTATTTATCTCAATTTGCGATAGATGTTCAAGAAAGTCCTTAGCCCACTTTATTTGATTTGCCGTAAATATTTGCTTTGGCTCGGTCTTTCTCGGGCAAGCTGTCTTTTCACATCGGCAGCCACGATCGCGGCGTTTTCCTCTTCAGTCATGTCGTAAGCTCTCTTGGGAGGAGCCGACGGTACTATTGGGAGGGGCTCTTGTCGGGGTCCGCGTCGGTAACCCATCGATGAAGCAGCGTGCTTCCCTTTTTGGCCCTGAGCCTTAGTGGGCGGAGGTGGCGGAGTCGGCTGAGGAGTCGGCTGATGCGGCGGCAGAGATCAAGATGGACTCATGTTGTGGTGGTCGTCCCTCTCGTCATCATGTGGACTTGGAGGTGGTGAATCGCGACTCGGAGGAGACGATGGTGGCCTTGGCGCCCAGCCTGGAAACACGATGTATTTCTTGCGCCATAGAATGATACCACCCTCGACGTCTCCCAGTGTCCTCTCATCATCAGCTCCAGGGATGTTAAGCTCCAGTGATTCATATCCTGGTAAATTTGATCCACGCCGACACGAGCATAGCCATATGGAATCTCATTGCAATACCACAGTGTTGTAGATTCACAAGTTAAAGCATAGCCGTCCGCCGCCTTCAGGGATAAGTTCCTCACTCCCACATGTAGCTCACAACTGGTCTTCTCCCTGATATAATCCACGGGGTAGCGATCCGTCGGTGCCTCATCAGCATCGACCCCCGTGGAAGCCACGCTGCTTCTCCGCTGAGATGGGCCGCCTTGACTATCTTGCTGCAGCTGATGAGTTGTCCCTTGCTCGCGCATTTGATCTATTTGCTTTTGTTGGTGCTTTACGATAGCAAGTATCTCGTCGTTCTTTCTTTCTAGGTTGTTCAACCGGTCTGATTCCTCCTGCTCCTTCCTCTTCTTTGCTCTCGCTCGGCTTCTATAAGATTCACGGTCCTCGGGAAACCCACTCTTCCACAGCACACTAGGTCCATAGCCTCGTGTTCGTCCTGTTTTTTCAGGATTCCCAAGAACCTTTGTCAGCTCGTCGTTCTCTCTGTCGGGAATAAACTTTCCCTCTCGAACCTCGGCGATTGCTTCAACAATTGCTTTCTGGGGTATAGGAATTTCTTTCTTTTCATCAATTATTAACTCCCCTGTTTCCATGTCATACTCCGCCCCATGCAAAAGTATCCAATTTCTTACCCTATGGGGCCAGTCCTCTTTAGCTGGAGTGATCCTTTTTCGCGCATGGCAGCCTCAGCTTGATCCTACTTAGGCTCGGCACTTCTGTAGCCACGTGCCCCCATCTTATGGTGATATTTCTTTTTCGCTGCATTATCCTTATTCTTTTTTGACCTTTGCTTAGCTAGTTCCGAATCCTTGTACTCCAGAAATGAGTCTCAGTGAATCCACTGCCTCTCTATTGTGCCAGTGAAATCTGGAGCTTTCTTATCTAAGACATATGCATGGTATAATCTGTTCTTGTACTTATTGAATTGTTCAGCTATCTTCTTAAGAGCGAAATGCTTGACTTTATCCGTCATGTCTTTTGTCTTTGCGATAGAATCCAAGACTGGTAGGGTGAAATGTGCAATGAGCTTGTCCCAAAGCACATCTTTCAATCTGTCGTGGACATAACTAACTCCCTCTACCTTTGCTGGCTTATTCCATTCCCGAACGCTGAACGGGATGTTGTCCCTAACAATAACTCCGCATTGATGGACAAACTTATTTTCGTTCGCCTTGGGAAGCAACGGTTTGCCCTCTGGAGAGACGAGCTCAATTCAGAGATGCGCATCTTCGGCCATCCCTTTGGCATGGCCTCGTTTACTTCTACCAGATTGGGTCGATGCGGAGGTCTAAAAATAAGAAACATTTGTTAATACATATATATACAAATCAATTATTGCATCTGATCAATAGAGGCTTAATATACCTCGCCAGACTGCGGATGTCCACCAATTTGCGAGTCGTCATCGCACTCGATGCTCGTTTGCGCTTCGTCTCTTCGTTCCAACTCCATTCCCGGACCGGACTCGTTCAAAAACTGTGAGCCATCTTCTGCTCCACTCGCTTCTGCTCCACCGACTTCTGCTCCACCCTCGGGTTGCCGTAGAATGGCAAAAATGTCCTCTTTATGGTATCTGCTGTTGAATTTATCCATTGCTTAACTAATAGAAAAGAAAGATAAAACAATGTTAGCATTAGCAGAATAATTCAAAGTAGGGAACATTATTTTCCTCACTTTATAAAAGCAGCATTGATCAAATATGCAAAAGTATCATTAATACATCTCCCATGAACCAAACTCGCCCTTACATCTAGAATAATCCAGTTTTTATAAGACGATTATTCCAAATTGACACTAACACCTTACCACACCACTAAAACCCTAGACCCTTATATTTTTTGCAGTATGTCAATTAATACGGGACTTAGCATTATTAGTTTGATCCTAGGCCATTATTAGTTTGATCTAGGGACTTAGCAACTATTTTCATCTAGGGACTAACAAATACTCTAACAACTATTTGGACTTAGCAAAATTTCTATTTTGCAGTATGTCAACTATTTCACCTAAGTGAAACTTTCTATTTCTACACTAAAAAAGTAATACTAAAAAAGTAATACTAAAATTTCACCTAAGTAAAATTTCTACTCTAAGTTAATCTAACCTAAGTAATACTAAAAAAACTAGCTGGGTGGCCCGCGCAATTGCGCGGCTAGATAAAAAACACTTCACTTAGAAATACAAAACTTGTGTAAGTTCGATGTTTAGCCCTGAAACTTGTATTATCCAGGAGTAGACTCTACACTTCAAGTTGTATTTTGTCCTCAAGGTGCAAAATCACTGTGAGTTTTCACTCATGGAGCGATTTTTCCACGTATAGAAACATTAACAGAGATGGGTCATGTACTTCATACGTTAGCTATCCAGTCCCTATTGTGCTCCTTGATAAGTCACGCAAATTATTTGACCCTTGATAGAATAATCAAATTTATATTGATACACGTGTGCTAGCCTGGACATGGACCAAGATATATGCACGCTTTCATACGGAGGGTACATGGACGAATATATTTATTATTGTGAACAAACATGATAGGGGCCAAGCCTGATTCCGCCTCTGTTATGATAGATATATCGACAGGTTTTTAGCAAACAGTAATTGCTAGATGACATCCAGCTAAACGAACGAAATTTTATGGTCAGGCATTCAAGAACCATCACCTTAAGAATCCGGCGCTTGCAAAATGAAGAAGAAAATGAAACATGTACAGAAAAGACTTTATTGTCTCACATGACCTGACGAATTAAGCTTTCTCTTGACAATTAGAGGACAAAAATGATATTTTAATACGGATCAAATTCTTGCATTGAAAAATTGAAACTAATAGATTATACCACTTACATGGGAGTTCAGAAGCTATATAAATTATCCATGTTTCAGAGATAAGTTAACCGCTCTGTTTGACCTAGACTTCATTCTGTCATCTAGTCCAAACTTCACGCTCAAGCTACCACATTTCTTAACCTACAGGCACTTAATGGTTAAAAATATTACAGTGACATCTTGCACCGTGGTTGTTGCCAGACTCATCACGATACCTTTGAGAGCAATTATAATAAGAGACTTATTACCTGCTTATGTGGTACTTCTGCTTACATGAAAAATAAGGGGATTGTGCTCTTATGCAGTAGCCAACATCTATGATGTCTCCTAGGAAAATATGAAAAAGGTGAAAGTTGATACTGATATATTGAGTGTCTGTAAATTATGGTTGTACATGTCATGATAACTTTGAGTAGGCAAGAGTTGGCTACACTATTAGACATGGTCTTAATAAGAGATTTTCTTTTCTAAGATACAGTACATTGGGTAGTAACTAAATAGTTATGAAAAAGTGGCTTTGCTGGTGCACATTTAGCTACTACTATTTGGTGCAGCCATACTCATCGTCATTCATGGCTCGAAGTTACAGAACATGAGCATTGAGATCCAAAGCTTCTATGAACATATTGCATGACCTACAAAACATCAGAATTCAATGTTACAGATTCTTAGGTTTCAAAAATTCTCTCTCTAGGTAGTACTTGGTCCATAATTGCATGTACGAAAACTGAGGAAGCGGCACTGGTGTGTGCATCTTTTGTACCGGGTGAAACTTCCAGAATTCAGATCTTTCAACACGTAGAAGCACAGTACTTGATTACTATGATGTTCCTGTCATAGTAAATTATTTTCAAGATCATTATCCACTCGGTACTCCAATATTTGGCGGAGAAGGTACTAAATCTTATAGAGACATGCAGCAAAGCCAAACCATATCAAGCTTGTTCTCACACAAAGCATCACGCGACGCAGCCCACGCAAATTGCAGGAAGGGATTGAAATAGCTAAAAGGAAGAAAAGTAGATGTACACGGGGAACGTACAACTGCTTTACCACCAAAATTCGCCTTCTATGATTTAACTTCACATGTTCCTTTCATTATGTAGACACCATGGTGAGGAGAATATATACTTGGCTGATTGGGAACATGTGTGAGCGGCCAACCTTTACTGAATCGATACGTAGGCAGCCGGCGAGCGTCTCCATGATCAAAGCAGTACTTTCAAAGACCAAAAGAATTTATACGTAGGTGCCTGATTGGGAACATGTGAGTGTTGATATGAGATCGGAACAGGCCGGCAGCGTCTTTAGTTGATATATGGATGCGCGGATGAGCTCCCCATCGACGTATTGCATGACCGCTGCCACCATGACACATCCTCATGATGTTTTTCAGCAAGATGTAAAAAACATATAAGCCTTCGATCTAGTCCGTGCTGCGTACCTGCATGTCTCCTCCGTGGGCGTTACTGAAGCGTGGTAGGAGATCCTGTTTGCGGCCAGATCGATAATCGCCAGCTGTAGAGAGGCTGACGCTTGCGAGGCAGCGGCTTAACGTCCGTGGTGTGGCGTCCCTGTCTGCATATGCTGGCGTGATCGCGAGTCATAATGTGTATAATTTCCAAATCGAGATGCTCAAAGAATCAAGGAGCCGACAAATTTATGCCGGACGGCCGGATACTATGGACATGTCTCCGTAGTGTCCATAGCAAATCGATTTTTACAGGAAGGAGTGATCTCTTTACAGGAAGAACCAAGGAGCCAAAAAAAAAAAATTTCCAGCCAACAGTACACGGATAGATGCAAAAACCTGATATGGACTTCGCAAATTTCGCCGGTTGCCGCCGCTGGGTGATCCGTGAACTCGATTTGATGCGGTAAGAAGCCATGGGAGGCACGGCAGCGGCAGCTTCTCCACCTTGCACTTCCTGAGCTAACTGGAGGAAGGGTAAACGCTCACAGGGATTGAAGATTCAACTCGTCGTCGTCGTCGCCAAATCGAGGAAGAAGGCGCATGTCCGCCGGAGAGAAATCGATCTGATTCTTCTTATTTTCTGAAAACGATCGGTTTCCTTTCTAATTGTAGAGCATGTCCGCTTGTCCTTTTTTTTAGATGTGCTAGTTTGTCTTTTGATCGGTATGAGTCCTGATCTATTTGGAAAGCTACAGCTCCGAACGTTTCTTGACAATCTGGACCACGTTTCCTTCTCCTTTTGCGATATCTTTTCTTGATTCTTTTTTCTCTCCAAAACTCCTCGACTCTATCCTTCCATATCGAGGCGTTAGTTTTCTATTTCAATCTAAGTCGTTCCTTGGTTGTTGCTTAATCTGGGCCGTTAAATGTCTTGTGTTTTAATTATACTAGTTGGCATGTACGTGCAACGCACGTTTTTATATTCACCGGTCGTAGATTTTATACTGCAAAGAGATGTAAGCATCATGGAGCACACAAATCTCAGATAAAAACCAACGAAACAGGTGTGCGCCGAAGAAGACATGCTCTTTGGACAACTTCTCGGTGCAAATCATGTCATATCCTCATTGTCACACACGTATCCTTCAACATGACATTCAGTGGCGGCACCGCCTCGGGCATCATCACATGCATGTAGAGGGGAAGAGGAAGAGCACACGAAGTAAGTCGTGGACATGAAAGGTTGTCGCCATCCTCGTCCTTGTTGTCGCAGAATATGCCCTTGGCCCTACGGGATTTAAGTGGCGCTCGCCGAAACTACACCCGCCGGCAAGGAAGGTGGAGCTTTAGTGACCTTCCCGTCGGCTGGCAACACCACTCTGACGATTGCAGCTCGCCAATCGGAGAGATGGTCGGGGAAGTGGTGGAGGGATGGTTGTGACGCTACGGCGAAGGCAGGGTGACGGACCAGACGAACTGTAGTCCTTAGGGCGCAAATTAGCGGTAGAAAGTTTATAACAAATTGAAAATTTTTACTTACTTTCTTCACCTTGGCACCATGATCCGTAAAAAACCTGCGACCAAGATATCCATGTAGTGATGCATATGTTGAAACGATCTGGACTTAGAGAGCTTTCCAGTGCACTGGATCTTGTATAGGTTTTGAAAACTGTTTTCAGTTGAGCTGAAAACTGTTTGATGTAATTTTATATGTGGTGGAGATTTAATGTATTAATTGCTGAAGATTTGTAAAGTGAAGCACTGGGAATCCTCATTCTTAACAAGCTTCGTGGAGGCTTCAAGGTCATTGTTAACTCTGCTTGCTTTGTGTCTGATCCTGTATAGAATATTTTGATCTTACCGGACATGAAATGTAGGCCTGTGCGGTCAAAACTCCTAGATTTGGAGAGAACAGGAAATCAAACATGCAGGACACCCCTAAGTCATCTTATATCATACATATATACTATTTCCTCAACGTGATACTTATGGATAGAGGTACTTGCTAATCTTTACCTAATAATAAAGGAACTAAGGCTTCTTGCCATATTTTCGTCTGTTTTGAAATTGTCCCTATTTATCGACCTTAATTACACGTACTGCCACCGCGCAAGTGAAAAAAACGCTTCGCACCAAAGCAGAAAGTTTCCCGTTGTACGTTCCAGCTTTTCCCCGCCCGCGATTCCCCGGCGCGCCGCGGGCCGCGGCGCTGCCCTTGGATTCTCCGGTGATGGTCGAGCGTCATGGTGGCGGCCGATCGCATGGTTGCACTCGCTGGCGATGGACGCGATCAAGATGTTGAGAGTCGTGGATGCGGTCGATCTGGGTGGCAGTGGCGCGAGAGCAGAACAGTCATGCTCGATGGAACGAGGACGGAGGCCGGATGTGGGCGGGGCAGTGATGGACTGGGCACGCACGACAACAGCCCAGGCTCCTAGATTGTAAATCCGCCGCAGACAGCACGATGCTTGTGCCGCCCTGCAAAGCTCAGCACATGGCACATTGGTGGATCGAGCAAACTGAAAACCAGATCGAGATCACTTGCAGCGACAAAAAATTGGGGCTGGGGGAAGAAACTGCTTAGTGCCAGATTGGAGAAGACACAACTCTTCACCGATCTGGGCGAAAAATTGAGGCTATTTCTTCCATCAAGTGTGGGAACCGTGAGTTAAGAAATTAATTTGGAGCCATGGGGAAGAAGACCAGAGAGAGCACGGGTAAAGAGAAGGCAAGGAAGAGAGTAAAAATGGGACCCAATAAAGTCACTGGCCCAGTGACACTGGGTACAGAGCACGCCACTGAACGATGGCAACGCGAGCGGCGAGTCCCAGCCCTGAGCTCCGGAGAGGGAGCAGCCGGTGGCGCCGAGCGCCGCGGGGGTATTCAGATCGACCCGTCGTGGCTGGACGCGGTGCGCTCCGTTCGGCTCTTACAGTCCGGTTGCCGAGCTGTGCACTCTGCAGGTCGACCTGCCGGCAGAACGAATGCTCCCGGCATCGCTGGCCGAGCGGCGGCCTCCGTGCGTCTCCGCAGCGACAACCACAACTGCAAGGGCCTCTACTACCATTCCAAATCAGCGAAAGTGACTTGCCATATCCGCGGTCCACCGCGCGTCCCCGCCTTGGTCAAGATGCCAAGAGCATGGCCGGCAACTCGGCAAGCTTTGGAGATGGACGGGAGAGCCACTGGATTGGAAGATTGGGTAGAGTCGACTCACTGGTAGAGACTAGAAAGGGGATTTCTTTTGGAATTTACAAAGGGGATTTTTCTTACTACTCCGTACATGTTACCAGGTGGAACAGCAGCAACAAGTGATAAAAAATGGTTAGATAAAATACAAGTAATATGTGTATGAAGTTTTTCTTTTGGAAAACAGTAACGATATTAAGCTTGAAAAAATTGGGTACAAAGATGTGTTTCAAACAAAAAAAAGGCTAGAGGGAATACAATCTGAACCCTAAATAGATCCAAAGTCAAAATTCTGAGAAAAAAAAACTAAATTCTGAATTGTGAATCGTAAGGACGAGGAAGAAGATAGAAAAATAGATAAGGAATCAGCCCAATGTTTTGTTGGACGCACATGACACTAAAGATGATATTATATAAATCTACAAAAGATGTTTAAGCAACGTAATTTAAATGACCTTGACAAACCAAAAACATGAAAGAAAAAAAATCTAGGAATCCAATAAAATTATAGATGGATTCAGTTTTTAAAACATATTAATTTACGTTGTCAGATAGCAGAAATAAATAACTAACTTCGCATTAGAAAAATATTTAGTGTTCCTATACAATCTAATAGTAACAATGTGCGGGTTACTTAAAATAAAGATTACTCAAGTCTTAATTTTTTATAATGTTTTCTAAGTTTTCAAAATGTGGCAACAAAATATAATGTGGATAGTCTAGCCGCGCAAATGCGAGAGTGAACTAACGTCAGATCTGTGAGAGTGAACTAACGTCAGTATAAAAACAAAATTCTCATGGCATAAGCATAGGTAATATGACTAGGTTTGCGAGCACCGGTGTTTGGATGTCTACAATAAATCTTATTAGTGGCTTTCGACCCATCATTTTATCGTCCACGGCAACATGTAAAAAGAAAGTAGTCGTGTTCTTGCTTTATATAACTCAGTATCAAATCACATTTCAAGCAAAGTTGTATCTTAATGCTCTTGAATACTACATCTATATCATTTTGTACATTTTTCATCAAAAAGTTTATTTTTTTATCCCGTTGCAACGCACGGGCATTTTTGCTAGTCCTAACAACGTAGTGATGTGTAGACTATAGCTCCGAACTGCGAAAGACCAAGTCTAAATGATTACCTCATCTGATTCTACAGTTCATTGTCCTTGCAAAGGCACTGTCCGGGGACGCTTTTCCAACAACACCTCGCTGAAACAATTCAGCCAAGTCCTCATAGGTGCGTATGTTGGAGCCCAAAGAAAAAATTAATCCATGGACGACAGAACTCACCGTACAATTGAGGACCTGACCTTGGCCCCCGACGCTTCCGGAATCCGGAAGCGGCGTCGTTCGCAGACTTCATGGATGGATCATGCTGGACCTTTGTTGATGTATGTGGCTGTTCAAGCTCTGCCTTTGTCGGTAGCTTCTCCCTAGCGGTGGAGATGGCCCTTACTCGTCCATGACTTGTCATATGATGGGGGCGCGTATAATAAACATCAGTAAGAAGCATATGTAGAGGGAAAAAAGACTACCTGCTGGAAGGTACTGAGAGAGGCGAGGATGGGCCACCAATGCAGGCACTGTACTTCCTCTCCGGCGGAGCGACCACCTTGATCTTCATGCTGCTGGTGCTGGGCGCGAGCGCAGTGATCTCCCTGTTCATATGGTCCGCGATCCCAGGGAACATGGTAGACCCACCACTAAGCACAACATTACCGTACAGATCGTTCCTGATATCCACGTCGCACTTCATGATCGAGTTGTATGTGGCGTCATGGATGCCAGCAATTTCCATCCCCGATCATGGAAGGCTGGAAGAGCACCTCGGGGCACCTGAACCTCTCCGCCCCGATGGTAATCACCTGCCCGTCGGGAAGCTCGTAGTTCTTCTCGACGGAGGAGCTGGTCCTGGTCGTCTCGAGCTCCTGCGCGTAGTCGAGGGCCATGTAGGAGAGCTTCTCCTAGAAGTCCCTGACGATTTCCCGCTCGGCGGTGGTCGTGAAAGAGTACCCTCTCTCCGTCATGATCTTCATGAGGCTGTCGTTAAGGTCGTGCTCGGCGAGGTCGAGCCGGATGATGGCGTGAGGGGGTGTGGCTCACGCCATCGCCGGAAGCCCGGAGTCCATGGCGATGTGCCAGTCGTCCGGCCGCTGGCGTGATGGGAGAGCACGGCTAGATGGCGACGTAGATGGCGGGGCAGTTGAAGGTCTAGAACGTGATCTGCGTCATACAAAAATAACGATTCGGAGATGAGTGGCAATTTAGTAGTATTATGTGATTTGGTGGGAGGGTAAAACGGGAAAAATCGGACATTGTTGAGTTGTCAAACATTGGGACGATCTGGACTGTTTGATCGGATATTGAACGGTCCAGATTTAAAGTATCCCAACAAGTTTGCTCTTTTAATAGTAGTATAGATAATAGATCTATCCTAAAAATCTACCTAAGTAATCTAAAATTTCACCTAAAATTAATCTACCCTAAATCTAACCTAAGTAATACTAATCTACCCTAAAATTTCACCTAAATTAATCTACCTAGGTAAAATTTCAACTAATCTCACCTAGCTGCGGCAGCGGAGGAGAGCGGTGGGCTCGGGCGGCGCCGGTGCGGAGGAGGACGTCGAGCGCGCGGCGGGTTCGAGCGGCGCCGGGGCGGAGGACGACGACATCGAGTGGCGCAGGCGTGGAGGAGGGCGTCGAGCGGCGCCGGCGCGTGGAGGAGAGCGACGTCGGCGCACGGCTGGGAGAGCGACGGTGGCGCGCAGCGATTGGGCAGCCTGACGGCGTCGTTCGTCGCGGCGGCGCCTCCTCCTTCTTTGTTCCTAGTTCGTGGCTCGAACCGGGGAGGAGGTCGTGGGTATTTATACCCAGGGACCTTTAGTCCCGGTTGGAGCCATCAACCGGGACTAAAGGGGTGCCCTTTAGGGGTGCCCTTTAGTCCCGGTTGGTGGCTCCAACCAAGACAAAAGGTGTTTTCGCTGGAGCCGAAAAGGGCGAGGGCAAATTTTCTGTGACAAGTGTTTGAAAGTGAATTTGAAAAGTGTTTGAATATGAATTTGAATAACTTCTGCATACTTTTGAATCTGACAAAAATTTCAACATGAAAAGTGTTTGAATTTGAATAACTAATCCCAAACCATTTTCTGTTTTCTAAAATAATTATTCTAACTATTGAAACCATTAACCATTTTGTCATTTTCAATTAAAAATGTATTAGCTAATATTTTTTGCATATTTTTGAATCTGACAATACTTTCAACATGAAAAGTGTTTGAATTTGAATAACTAATCCAACCAAGCAAAAAATTTCACTATTCTACCCTCTTTTGATGCCGGTACCGGGTGTAGACGTATAAGTTTGGATTTTCTCCAGCGGGTCTAGGGTTTCGCCGGAGAGGGCCTCCGGAGCATCGGAATCCCACCCAAACCTATTTGGTGTCATACCAGTGCATGTAGTATGCACAATCAGGAAGAAGCACACAGACCATGTGTTTCCTTCGAGCGCTTGTATGCCGTTGGATCAGCGGTGTGTTTCTTTCGAGCGCTTGTGAGCCGTTGGGTCCGCGGTGTGTTTCTTTCGAGCGCTTGTGAGCTGTAGTATGCCTAGTCAGTAAGAAGCACACGGATCGTGTGTTTCCTTCGAGCGCTTGTGAGCCGTTGGATCAGCGGTGTGTTTCTTTCGAGCGCTTGTGAGCAGTTGGATCAGCACTATCACGACCACTTCGTGAGCCACACGACCCTATATATAGCCCACCTCTCGGACATGTTCGACACTCAGTGTGTACTCATTGTAGTTCATTTGGTATACAAAGCATTCGGATTCCCTGCATACATCCGACGGTGCATTTGATATGCGGGCACTCAGGAGCCACCGTCGGGCTGTATGCAGGGGAAACCGTGTGTTTTGTTCCAACTTTCTCGAGCGCTTGTAAGCCGTTGGAGTATTTAGCTAGAACCAAAAATCAGTGTTTAGAGTTTTCTTCACAGTTTTCAGAACACAGTTAAATAAAAGGTTTCATACATTATTACACATGACCACCAACATCCGTCTCTAGTGTCGTGGTATAAACTTCTTGTTCGTGTGTGTCCCTTTCTTCTGATTGCACCGTAACCATGGATAATCTTCATCATTTAACATGATGCTTAGGTCAGTTTTTACTGTGAAGGGCGGAATTTCATGAAACTTATTGTAATCTTCTGACATGTCTGTCTTGTCCTCCACTCTCACGATGTTTCTTTTCCCTGAAAGAACTATGTGGCGCTTTGGCTCATCGTATGATGTATTCGCTTGCTTATCTTTTCTTTTTTTCGGTTTGGTAGACATTTCCTTCACATAGAAAACCTGAGCCACTTGACTGGCTAGGACGAATGGTTCGGTGTCGTACCCAAGATTCTTGAGATCCACTGTAGTCATTCCGTACTGCGGGTCTACCTGTATCCCGCCTGTCAGGTTGAACCATTTGCACCAGAACAAAGAGACCTTAAAAGAAGGTCCATAGTCAAGTTCCCATATCTACTCTATGTAACCATAATATGTGTCCTTTTGCCCATTGTTGTTTGTTGCATCAAAGCGGACACCACTGTTTTGGTTGGTGCTCTTTTTATCTTGGTTGGCCATGTAAAATGTATTCCCATTTATCTCGTACCCTTGAAAAGTCAATATAGTCAAAGATGGTGACTTGGCCAACAAGTATAGCTATTCTCCAACAGTGGTGTCATTAATGAGACGTGTTTGCAACCAACCGCCGAAAGTCTTCACGTGTTCTCCATCAATCTAATCTTTAGGTTGCTCCGGGTATTTCGAACATAAAATATTCTTGTGTTCCTCGATATATGGAGCCACAAAGCTGGAATTATGTAGAACTGTGTAGTGTGCTTGAGTGAAAGAATGCCCGTCCATACATATTGTTGCTTTCTTTCCTAGCGTGCCTTTTCCACGCAGTCTCCCCTCATGGCGCGATTGAGGAACACCGATCGGTTTAAGGTCAGGAATAAAGTCAACACAAAACTCAATGACCTCCTCTATTCCATAGCCCTTGGAGATGCTTCCTTCTGGCCTAGCACGGTTATGAACGTATTTCTTTAAGACTACCATGAACCTCTCAAAGGGGAACATGTTGTGTAGAAATACAGGACCGAGAACGGAAATCTCTTCGACTAGGTGAACTATGAGGTGCGTCATAATATTGAAGAAGGATGGTGGGAACACCAACTCGAAGCTGACAAGACATTGGACCACATCCTTTTGTAAACTTGGTAGAGTTTCTGGATTGATCAACTTCTGAGAAATTGCATTGAGAAATGCACATAGCTTCATAATGGGTACTCGAACATTTTCCGGTAGAAGCCACCTCAATGCAACCGGAAGTAATTGTGTCAAAATCATGAGGCAGTCATGAGACTTTAGGTTTTGGAACTTTTTCTCTGTCATGTTTATTATTCCCTTTATATTCGACGAGAAGCCAGATGGGATCTTGATACTGCTCAGGACTTCAAAAAAGATCTCCTTCTCTTTTTTGGTAAGAGCGTAGCTGGCAGGACCTTGATACTTCTCTGGATTCAGGTCGTCTCGTTCGTGCATACTTTACTGGTCCTGCCATGATTCCGGTGTATCTTTCGTCTTCCAATACACACCCAAGAAGTTTAGCAGGTTCACGCAAAGGTTTTTCGTCACATGCATCACGTCGATTGCAGAGCGAACCTCTAGGATTTTCCAATAGGGTAGCTCCCAAAATATATATTCTTCTTCCACGTGGTTACGTGTCCGTCAGCGTCATTCGGAACAAATTGTCCGCCAAGACCCTTTCCAAAGATCACTTTTAAATCCTTGACCATACCATATATAACATCCCCAGTAGGGCGGGTAGGCTTCGTCCGGTGATCTGCATCACCTTTGAAATGCTTGCCTTTCTTTCTTACGGGATGCTTGTTTGGAAGAAATCGACGATGCCCCAGATACACATTCTTGTTATCTAAATATATACTTTCAGTCTCACCTAAACAGTTCATGCATGCATTGTATTCCTTGTTTGACTGTCCTAAAATATTACTAAGAGCAGGCAAATCATTGATGTTTACAAACAACAACGCTCGTAGGCCAGATTCCTTTTTTTCGTGCTCATCCCACACACGTACACCTTCTTCATGGCACAATTGTAAAAGTTCTTCAACCAATGGTCTCAGGTACACATCAATGTCGTTGCCGGGTTGCTTCGGGCCTTGGATGAGCACTGACATCATAATGAACTTCCGCTTCATGCACAACCAAGGAGAAGGTTATAGATACATAGAGTCACATGCCAGGTGCTAAGACTGGAGCCCTGCTCCCCGAAAGGATTAAAGCCATCTGTACTTAGACCAAATTTTAAGTTCCTTGCGTCATCTGAAAATGTTGGGAACTCTCTGTCGATTTTTCTCCATTGCGACCCATCAGCGGGGTGTCTCAGCATCACGTCTTTCTTACGATCTTCTTTGTGCCATCGCAACAACTTGGCATGCTCTTTGTTTTGGAACAAATGTTTCAACCGTGGTATTATAGGAGCATACCACATCACCTTGGCAGGAACCCTCTTCCTAGGGCACGGCTTGCCCTCAACATCACCAGGGTCACCTCGCCTGATCTTATACCGCAATGCACCGCATACCGGGCATGCATTCAAATTCTCGTATTGCTCACCGCGGTAGAGGATTTAGTCATTGATGCATGCATGTATCTTCTGCACCTCTAATCCTAGAGGGCAGACCATCTTCTTTACTTCGTACGTACTAGAGGGCAATTTGTTATCCTTTGGAAGCATCTTCTTCAATATTTTCAGCAACTTTTCAAATCCCTTGTCAGAAGTACCATTCTCTGCCTTCCATTGTAGCAATTCCAGTGTGGTACCCAGCTTTTTCTGGCCATCTTCGCAATTTGGGTACAACAATTTTGTGTGATCAGCTAACATGCGCTCTAACTTCAACCTCTCGTTTTCACTTCCGCAGTTTATCTGTGCATCACGAATGGCCCGACGAAGATCATCATCGGGCTCATCAACAATGGGCTCTTTTTCAGGTTCGTCTTCCCCATTGTAGTACCACCGTGTTCACTAAACATAGGATAGTTGTCATTATCCTCTTCTTATTCATTGTCTTCCATTATAACCCCTCTTTCTCCATGCTTGGTCCAACAATTATAGCCGGACATGAAACCGGACTAAATCAGGTGGATGTGAAGAGTTTTTGAGGAAGAGTAATCCTTCTCATTCCGACAGACACGGCATGGACAACACATAAAACCATTCCGCGTGTTTGTCTCAGCCACATTGAGAAAAGAACGCACGGCTTGAATGTACTCGTTAGAGCGTCGGTCAGCGTACATCCATGGATGGCTCATCTGCATTATATAAGTATATCAAACGCAATCACAATGCTAAAATTAGTCCAGGTCTAAAATTATATGCACACAACGATACTTCGGCACTCAATGCGACGACATTCTATCAACTCATAAC
This sequence comes from Poa pratensis, assembly GCA_947311845.1. Taxonomy (NCBI): domain Eukaryota; kingdom Viridiplantae; phylum Streptophyta; class Magnoliopsida; order Poales; family Poaceae; genus Poa; species Poa pratensis. Next base: position 100,422,549 of record CAMZMU010000052.1, read on the forward strand.
TAAACTACGAACTACATGTGCATTTTATCAAATCATAACTAAAAAATCATCGGCCATTGCAACAATCAAGAACATTCCTCATACTTACAATAGCATGTAATGAGCTTAATTATCAATGAGATGAAAGGGTTTAGTTGCTAACCTTTTGGAACACTTCAATAGAAGGGGCGCCGCCAAATCTTGACAAATCGTGGAGATAATGGGGATAAACTCGAGCTTGGTTGACGAGGTGTGGACTCGGCAAATCCTAGGGTTGAGTACCCCGGGTTGATTGAGGGGGAGAGAGATGAGCGCTGGTGATCACGATGGCTGACAAGCAAGGCGTTTACCAGGTTCAGGCTCCCGGAGGATAACACCCTACTTCCTGCTTGTCTGGTTATTGATGGTGAGCTGTGGCTACAATGGTGAGATGGCAATCTCGCTAGGGTTTGTGTGGCGGCTATGAGCGTACGCTAGACGAAGGACCCTCCTAGCCTTTATATGGTAGGCTAGGTCTCAGGTGAACGGTGCCGATGGCGCTTACAAGCATGGCGGGGTCGCATAACCTAGCGTCGACTATCTTGGGCCGCACGTCGTCCTCCTTGGGCCTTCCTTGGGCCCTCGTCATAAGGCTGATGGGCTTGGCGTGACCCAGGTATCCCCACCGTGGGGTAGTCGAAGGGTGACCCCACGACAGGAGCCCCCGAGTGCTTAGTCGAATCGTAGAGTCAGGGTAAAGGACTCCTTCCTCCTGGGCACGCCGTCGGGTTCCTGAAAGGAACAAGTAAAATTAGTCGACTCCGGCCGTCCAGGGCTTATGGAGGATTCCTTAGTCGAACCATCGACTGCTGGGTGAGATATTGTGTGTACAGCCTTAGTCGGTGATTTTTGACTGCTATTGTTCTGAGTCACTCGGGAGCGCGAACAGCGCTCCCGATGGGAGTAGCCCCCGAGATTAAGCTGAATTGCTTGCAATTGAGGTTAAACTCAATTTTTCTTCAGTCGAAAAGCCCGCTCCCGATGGGAGTAAAGAAGGGACTCGACAGTTGGAGTCGCGACTGGCTTTGCGTGACTTACTGTGTATTTGGCCTGTTTAGCTTACTGCACAAGTTTCTTCAGCTCTTGGAGCTTACTGTATCTTCTTGCACTCGAATGAGCTGTTCGAGTTTATTCGGCTCTTAGAGCTTACTGAACATTTTTGCACTCGAATGAGCTGTTCGAGTTCTCGATCAGCCCATTGGCGTACTTGCTACGCCTGTGCAGTTGACGTCAGTGCTGACGTTTTCTGGCTCACTCTGTGTCCGACGGGACGTGACAGTGCGGGCCCTCTGTCAGTATTGACTGGAGACAGCGGTTCCGCTTTTTTCTGACCGTTGGGCGCGAAAATTTCGCAGTGTGATGATGGCGCCTTGATTCCCGCGCGTAGTGGGCGGCGTGGCCGTCGACGGTTGCTATCTCCGCGCAACACGTGGATGGCCAGATGATGTTGCGGAGAGCGGTTTCAGCAGGGACGGCTAGGATTGACTGACCGCGCGGTATATAATTTTCACCGCGGTGGTGAACAGTCATCCATCCCCATTCCTTCGTCTCCACTGCTTCTGTTTTGCCATTGTTGTGCTGCGTGCTCTGTCAGTTTCTTTTCTCCACCCTCCATGAGCAAGGCCGCGATGAAGAGGGGGAAGGCTGCTGCTGGCGCCGTCGCCGCCGCCGAGGCGAGCGTGATGAAGAAGCCCGACGGCGACTGGGTCAAATCGTCGGTGAAGAAGGCCGACCTCGAGGCCCTCCGCGTGCAGGGACTGCTGCCGCCGGCGGATAAGGCGACGGTTCGCGCTCCCGGGAAAGAGGTATTCCCCTCCCCTCGCGAGAGGGAACGCGTTTGCTTCGTGGACTTCCTTCCGCGGGGTTTCGGGTTCCCCCTCCACGATTTCGTCCGTGGTCTCTTGTATGCTTATGGGATTCAGATCCACGATCTGACTCCCAATAGCGTCTTGAGCATCGCGAGCTATTTCGTGCTCTGCGAGTGCTTCCTGGGAATCGCGCCCAACTGGCTGCTGTGGAAGTCGCTATTCCTCGTGAGGAGGAACGTGGGGAAGAGCAAGCAGGTGTACCCAGTCGGCGGCTTCGGCATCCAGGTGCGTGGCGACACCTCCTACTTCCAGATGAAGAAGTCCGATTCCGTCCAGGGCTGGCGGAAGAAGTGGTTCTACATCAGGTGTGACCAAGCAGGGCTTCCCGAATTCGCCTCTGATCGCGAGTTGCGGAAGACGAACGCATGGGCGCACCCGCTGTCGAAGGAGGACAGGGAGGCGACTCAGCCCTTGTTGACGCTACTTCGTGGCCTTCTGAAGAGCCTTGGGCGAGACGGGTGGAATTCACCTCATCGCCACCTTCTTCAGGCTTCGGGTGCAGCCGCTGCGCAGTCGCGTCCACCCGATGTGGGCGCGTGAGGATGCTGGCAATGAGCTTGATGATGACGCAGTCGAGTCGAAGGTGAGGAGCATCACTAGTCTCCGAGCCGCTGACCCGTGCAATGTCAAGTGCCCAGTCGAGCCATATGGTCCTAATAATCCTGTGCCTGAGGTGAGCTTCGTTTGCTTTGTTTGTCTTGTATCTTCTTCTGTCAAATCTTTTTGCCTGACTCGAATGGTTCATTTGCTGACAGGGTCGTTCGAGCTATGTCAGTCTTCCTCCGTTGATGGAGAATGGACCTCATGAAGAGGCAGAGTTCCCTGAGGACGAGGTTGATGACGATGAAGTTCCCTCCGCCACTTCTCCGAGTGAAGAGTTGGAGGAGGATGATGAAGACGAGGAGCCGCTGCGGAAGCGGCAGAGGCGAAAGGCTGGCGACTCTGGTTCTGCCTCGTCGCCTGTGAAGGAGGCGGGTGTGAACGAGGAAGAGACGAGCGAGTCCTCTTCGGGCACTAGGCACCCGAGCGACCTGGCTGAACCTTTGGTCGTGCCTCCACTCGGCTCTGCACCGCCGACCGAGTTCGCGAGGATGGCCTCCGTCTCCCTGGGAAGTGAAGACGATGTCGTCAGGTTAGTCGCATAACCATTGCTTTGTTTTTGTCGAGTATGCTGTTTCACTTGCGGGTCCTTGAATTGAGTTTTCTTGTCACAGCGACCGTACTGGCGCTGCTGTTTCTTCCCCTCGTGAGATGGAGCACACTTCTGCTCCTATGATCGAGCAGACTGCGAGGACGACCGGAGAGGAGGCTCTGGCGGGTGACGTTTTGGCCTTGAAGGCTTCGACCTCCGCCATGCCAGAGAGGTCTGCTGACGCGACTCCGGTTGACGCTGGGCTGCTTGAGCATGTAAGTGTTCTTCGACTCCTTCTGCAAGATCTGTATCGGGTGCGCGTACAGCGCTCCCGATGGGAGTAGCCCCCGAAGATGCGCGTGACTAGAATAGTCGGGCGTAGATTAATGTCTTGTGTTTCCTGCAGCCATTTTATCGCCAGCAGATGGAGGAGCCGCAGCCTTCGTTCGCATGGAGCAGGAGAGGGATCAGCTCCGCACTGCTCTGGAGCAAGCGAATAGTAAGTGTGAACCCTTGTGTTCGAGGGGTGCTTCGACTGCCTTTATTGCTAACTTTGCTCCGTTGATCCGTAGGCGAGAAGGAGAGCATGAAGACGCGGGTCGCGGAGCTGGAGAAGTCACTGGGTGAAGCCCAAGAGCGGGAACAAGCTCGGGATGCTCTGGAGAAGACCCAGGTCGACCGCTTGCTCGCACTCGCAGATGTTGTTGGAAGTAAGTTTTTCGGCTCAGTGCCTACTTTGCCTTTCTTCGACTTCTGACGTCTTACGGGTGTTGATTTCTTTTGAACAGGACTTGCGGAGGTGCTCCTCCAGAAGGGACTTCCAGCGAGAGTGTCGGCTTGGCGGAGGCTGTTGGCTTCGTCGACCGCGTCTGCGCATATGCATCGGCGGCGCTGCAGCAGTCGACGGCGGCACTGCAGAAGTCGACGGATGCCTTAGCGACTGTGCACCGGAGTATCTTTCCCAGCAAGCCGCCACCAGCTGCTGTTGACGCACTCGCAGCTCCATTCGAAGGCAATTCAAATGTCCTGGCGAACTTCACGCGCACGCAGACGGTACGCGGCTCCGAGCTCACTTTCCAGCTACTTCTTGGTCACCAAGTCGTGGGTGATTTTGAGAAGGTTGTCAGCGACTTCCCTCGGAAGCCTGATGGCAGGACCGCGTCCCTTAGCGGTGTGAAGGTGCAGGCGAGCCAGCTAGCTGAGAAGTTGGTCGACACCTTCGAGAAGAGGATTGCCAAAGCTGCAGAGTTGGCTGCTAGGAAGAGCCGTTCCCAGTCGGAGTCTGTAGTGTAGACTTTTTCCTTGTAGGACTATGCTTCTGCTTTTGGGCTTGAGTCTGTAATGCACTTTATATCGTGCGAGTGAACATGCTGATGATGAAATGTGAATTCGCTCCCTCGGGGGTGCAGTCGCCAAGTCTTTTTTGATGTCTTGTTTGGATGAATTATGTTGATTCTTTTCCTGGCTTGACGCTGTCAATTCTTGGCAGTCTGATATGGGCGAAGCTCCTGACGTTGCTGGAACTACTGGCGCGGACGATGAGGAGGACACCACTTCGGCTGCGCCTACTCGTCGCCGCCGTCAAGCTCCTCCAGCTCCTGTGCGAAGCGTAAATGACCAGAGAGTGATCACCTTCATGAGGAACAAGGTGTTGGAGCTCGAGTCGAAGCTGAAGAGTGCTGAGTTGGAGCTGGAGCGATTGAGGTCGCGGCCCGTTGCGCCGTTCTCCCAGCGTGAGGAGTTTCTGCTTGGCGAGATGGACTTGATCAGTCGACAGCTGCAAGGTTGGCCTTCTAGCGTTTTTGCTTCGGCTTCTGTGTCTTCCTGCTATGCTTAATGCTTGGCCTTGATGCAGATGTGAATTCTGACTTGAAGGCTGAGCAGCTTCGAGTGGACGAGCGAGTAGAGAAAGAGGCCGCCGGTGACTCACTCGAAGCGCGCCAGTTTTGGTCGAACAAATCCAGAGGTAGTGTACTGGCACGAATGCTGGATCGTACTGGCGGGCTGCTGTGCTCTTGGAAGGTTGCAGAAAAACCCTCTGGCAGATCAACAAGGTGTACTTTCCTCACAACGAGCAGCCGAATGGACTGACTGCTCTTCTGGAGAGGTTCCGTGAAGGCGGTGCGTTGAAGGAAGTCGTGCACGCTCAACTTGTTGCCGGGGCGAACGTGGCGTTGGCATACGTTCGACTGCACCGGCCTAATCTTCCATTGCACAAGGTGCTTGACGGCTTGCCTGGAGAGGGTGAATATGCCGATACTCTGGCGGCTGCGCGCCAGATGATTCGGCAGGTCCAGAACTTTAGCGAGCACCTTGTAGGGCCACTTGATGCGCCAAAGGGCGAGCCTGTAGAATAAGAACAGTATACTGCTGTTGTACAGCGTTAGCTTGTAAAGAAATTTTTCCAAGTGGAAATATGAGTGTATGTATGTCGAGGTGGGGGTAGCCCCCGAGTTAGTAAATTGTATCTTGTAGACGTCTGTAAACCTGTATGGCGCAGCCCCCGAGCGGATCGAGTGCGGCCTAGGATTTTGAATTAACCTGTGCGGCGCAGCCCCCGAGTGCTTCGAGTGCGCCGAGGTGTATCGAGTCAGACTTGTGCGGCGCAGCCCCCGAGTGCGACGGGTGCGGCCTGGTACTTTGATCTGGACCTGTGCGGCGCAGCCCCCGGGTGCTTCGGGTGGCGACCTAGGTTTTCGAGTTGGACCTGTATGGCGCAGCCCCCGAGTGCGTCGGGTGCGGCCTAGGTTGGACTTAGACCTGTGCGGCGCAGCCCCCTAGTGCTTCGGGTGACGGCCAAGGATTTTGCGAGTTACCTGTATGGCGCAGCCCCCGAGTGCGTCGGGTGATGGCCTAGGCTTGACTTAGACCTGTGCGGCGCAGCCCCCGAGTGCTTCGGGTGGCGGCCTAGGTTTTTGAGTTGAACCTGTACGGCGCAGCCCCCGAGTGCGTCGGGTGACGGCCTAGGTTTGACTTAGACCTGTGCGGCGCAGCCCCCGAGTGCTTCGGGTGACGGCCAAGGATTTTGCGAGTGACCTGTATGGCGCAGCCCCCGAGTGCGTCGGGTGACGGCCTAGGCTTGACTTTAGACCTGTGTGGCGCAGCCCCCGAGTGCTTCGGGTGGCGGCCTAGGTTTTTAGTTGAACCTGTATGGCGCAGCCCCCGAGTGCTTCGGGTGGCGGCCTAGGTTTTTGAGTTGAACCTGTATGGCGCAGCCCCCGAGTGCGTCGGTGGCAGCCTAGGTTTTGACTGAGACCTGTACGGCGCAGCCCCCGAGTGCTTCGGGTGGCGGCCAAGGATTTTGAGTTGAACCTGTGCGGCGCAGCCCCCGAGTGTTCGGGTGCGGCCTAGGTTTATGTTGCTTTTTGACTGAAAAAGTAAAGGGGAGAGCTTGTTCCACAATCACTTCATTGATTTTTGCGAGCAGGCCGCCTCATTAAAACCCTTCCAGTCCCCTCAGGTACCCTGGTAAGGGAAAGAGTGCGTCTGAAACCTGCCGCCTTGACATGTATGCTTTGTTACAACAGGGGAGTCGACTAGGCGTAGAAGCGTCGTAGCTGCGCACATTCCATGGGTTGTGGCAGACTGTTCCTGTCTTCGAGTCCTTCAGGCGGTAAGCTCCTCCGCCGATTGCTTCTGTCACAATGTATGGGCCCTCCCATGGGGAGGCAGCTTGTGCACCTTCTTCTGTTTGAGGCGGAGGACAAGGTCTCCGGGACGAACGCTCTGGGCCGCAGTCGCCGTCCGTGATAGTTGCGCAAGTCTTGCTGATACACGGCTGTGCGGGTAAGGGCGATGTCGCGTGCTTCGTCCAGGGTATCCATGTCATCCTCGAGTGCTTCTTCTGCGTCAGACTCGTCGTAGGCCACCACTCGGGTGCGAACTTGATGTCGCAGGCATGACCGCTCTGCACCGTAAACCATGAAGAATGGCGTGTACTGGGTTGAACTGTTTGGTGTGTGCGTAGACTCCAAAGCACAGATGGCAGCTCTTCGACCCAGGCGCCTGCAGCGCGCCTCAATGGTACTCGCAGGCGCTTCTTGATGCCTTGCAGACTACCATTGGCCTTTTCGACTTGCCCATTGGATTGCGGGTGCGAGACAGATGCGTAGTTGAGTTTGATGCCTTGCTCGGAGCAGAAGTCCTTGAACTCTTCGGCTGTGAAGTTCGTGCCGTTGTCGGTGATGATGCTGTGTGGCACTCCGAACCTGAAGATGATGACCTGATGAAGTTAACTGCTGAGGATGCAGTCGAACTTGTGATAGGCACGGCTTCGATCCACTTCGTGAACTTGTCGACTGCCACCAGGAGATGCGTGTGTCCTCCTGGCGAGGACTTCTTGAGTGGACCCACCATGTCGAGCCCCCATTGAGCGAAGGGCCAGGCAAGTGGGATGGTCTTTAGTGCTGAAGCTGGTGCGTGCGGCTTGTTGGCGAACTCCTGGCAGCCGAGACATTTCCTCACGAGTTCTTCTGCGTCTTGCATTGCGGTGGGCCAGTAGAATCCGGCTCGTAAAGCTTTGGCCACTAAGGCTCGACTGCTGGCGTGGTGCCCGCAGATGCCAGCGTGGATCTCGAGTAAGATGGCTTGACCGTCGACTGGGTCGACGCACCTTTGGAGTACTCCTGAGATGCTTCGCTTGTATAGCTCCCCCTTGATGATGGTGAAGCCTTTCGAACGGCGAATAATGCGCTTGGCTTCGACTGAGTTGACTGGCAGTCTCTGGTGCAGCATGTACGCCAGATATGGGCTCGTCCAGGTGGGCTCGATGAGCAGAACCTCCATTGGCTCCTTCTCTTTGCCTGGCGGGTCGGCGGTGCTCGTTGATGGTGTGGAGGATCCGGGCGCGGGTCGAAGTTTGACAGACCGCTGCGTGATGCGCTCAAGGAAGACGCCGGGTGGCACCTGCGCCTTGTCTGAGCCCAGGTTGGCGAGGGCGTCGGCTTCCTCGTTGCTTTCGCGGCCGATGTGCCGCAACTCGCAGCCGTCGAAGGTGCCCTCCAGCTGGTTGTACAGGTCTCTGTAGGCGATCATGTTGTCGGCGATGGCGTCACAGGCTTTCATGGTTTGCTGCACGACGAGGTAGGAGTCGCCGTAGATCATGAGGTGAGTGGCGCCGCAGTTCTTGGCCATTCGCATGCCATGGATTAGGGCTTCGTACTCAGCCTCGTTGTTGGAGGGTGTTGGGAAGTCCATCTGTAGCACGTACTTCAGCTTGTCGCCTTTGGGGGAGATGAGGATGACTCCTGCCCCGGCTGATCTGAACTTTTTGGAGCCGTCGAAGTACATTGTCCATGCGTTGGACAGGTCGGGGACATCTGGCAGCTGGGCTTCTATCCACTCGGTGGTGAATTCTGGGAGCACTTGGGCCTTGATTGACTTCGGGTGAGCGTATTTCAGCCCCCAGGGTCCTAGCTCGACGACCCACTTAGCGACTCGTCCTGTCGCGCATTGGTTGGTCAGGATGTCGGAGAGCCCGGAGGAGCTTACCACCGTGATCGGGTGCTCGGAGAAGTAATGGATTACTTTCCTTGAAGTCATGAAAACTCCGTAGGCCAGCTTCTGGTAGTGCGGGTAGCGCTGCTTGGACAGGGTCAACACCTCGCTAAGGTAGTAGACGGGTCGCTGAACAGGGTAACTGTGTCCTTCTTCTTCTCGTTCGACTACGAGTACCGTGCTGACCACCCTGTTTGTGGCTGACACGTAGAGGTATAGCGGCTCGTTCTCCAGTGGAGCCACCAGTACTGGGGAAGTCGTGAGTGTTTTCTTGAGTTGGTCGAACGCGACTTGCGCTTCTTCTGTCCACTCGAACTTGTCTGTCTTTTTCATCAGTTGGTAGAAAGGCAGGGCCTTTTCTCCCAACTTACTTATGAACCGGCTGAGAGCTGCGACTCGGCCGGCTAGGCGTTGCACCTCGTGAAGCTTGGTCGGTGCTGGCATTGCGAGTATGTTTTGCACCTTCTCAGGGTTGGCTTCGATTCCTCTTGCAGAGACGAGGTACCCAAGCAGTTCTCCGGCTGGCACGCCGAAGACACACTTGTCTGGGTTCAGCTTGATCTGATACTCGTCGAGGGCGGCGGAGGTCGGCGATGAGGGTGTCCTCCTTGCGGGTGGTGACGACGATGTCGTCGACGTAGACTTGGACGATCTGCCCGATGAGCCCTTTGAGGCATGCTTGCATTGTGCGCTGGTACGTGGCACCAGCGTTCTTCAACCCGAAGGGCATCGTCTGGTAGCAGAAAACGCCGTCGGGTGTGATGAATGCTGTCTTTCCTCATCGTCGACGTTCAGTCTGATCTGCTGGTAACCTGAGTAGGCGTCCAGGAAGGACAGGCGTTCGCAGCCTGCAGTCGAGTCGATGATCTGATCTATCCGCGGGAGCGGGAAATGGTCCTTGGGGCAGCATTTGTTGAGGCGGTGAAGTCGACGCACATGCGGAGTTTCTTCGTCTTCTTCTTCTCCACCAGGACGGGTTGGCGACCCAGTCCGAGTCCTTGATCTCTCGGATGAACTTGGCATTCAGCAGTCGATCGATTTCTCTGCTGATTTCGTCTCGCTTGGGCCCGGAAAAGCGTCGCATGGCCTGTTTGACGGGTCTGGCGTCCTTGTGGACTTTAAGGAGTGCTCGGCGAGGTTCCTGGGTATTCCTGGCATGTCAGAGGGTTGCCATGCGAAGATTCTCCAGTTCTCACGTAGAAACTCGACGAGCGCGCCTTCCTATGCGGGAGTCAGACTCGACGATACTTTGACCGTCTTGCTGGCGTCAGTCGGGTGGACCTGATGGGTCGTTGTGTCGTCAGCCGCGTTGAAGGCAGCGTCCTTGGCTGGTTTCTTGCGGGCTGGGAAGATGGTCTTGTCGTTGTCGACTGCCATTGCCTCGAAGTGCTCTTCGACTCCGAAGAATTCGGAGATCTTGCTGAACTCGCGGTCGCAGCTGTTGGAGCGGTCGAAGTCGCCGTGCACCGTGATGACGCCCTTGGGTCCAGGCATCTTGAGCATGAGGTAGGCGTAGTGAGGTATCGCCATGAATCTGGCGAAGGTTGGGCGCCCGAGTATCGCGTGGTACTGCGACTTCCAGTCGACTACCTCGAAGTCGATCGACTCCCTCTTGAAGTTTTCGGGTGTGCCGAAGATGACATCGAGTGTGATCGTTCCCATGGGCGTGACTGCTTGCCCTGGTACTATGCCATGGAAGGTAGTCTCTGATGCTGCCAAGTCCGTCGTTGGCCTGTTTATCCTTCTGAGGGTGTCGGCAAAGATGATGTTAATGCCACTGCCTCCGTCCATGAACACCTTTTTCAGGGTGTAATCTCCGATCAGAGCTTCGACTACCAGAGCGGCGTGCCCGGGTCGTGGTACTGCAGGCGGGTGATCTGCTCTGGAGAAGTGATTGGTGTTCTGACCTCTCAGGTAGTCGGTACCGCGGGTGGACAGTGATGGCTTGGAAACTTGGCGGTGATGAGCTTCTGGTCCTGTTTGAGGGGCGCCCTTCTGTATCATGTTGAGTTGTCCGCGTGCCGCTGGATATGCGTCCTGGATCACCGGTGGGGCATCTTGCTGCGGCTGCTGCTGCTGCAGAAAGGCTCCCGCCGCCTGTGCTGGATTGGCGACTGCGGGTGCTGCCTGGATGGCCAGCTGCGCGGCTGGCTGCGCTGCGGGTGCTGGAGTGACTATCTTCTGCATGGCTTCGTATATTTTGCGTGCCTTTCGACAGTCCTTCAACAGGTGGTTGGATCCCCACTTGCCCGTTTCCGGGTTCCTGAACATGTGGTGCCTGCAGGGTTGTTCCAGCTCTTCCGCTGGGCTTAGTGTGCGTTTCTGCCACTCGCGTTTATGGCCTCCGTCGCTGCGGTAGCTGCTGCCGCCGCTTCGGTTGTACTGCCCCTGGCTGTATTGGCGACTCTGGTCACCGCCGCTTCGACTGTACTGTGCATGGCTGTATTGGCGACTGCTGTCGCGCGCTTCATCCTCACGGGGGGTTTGGAATCCCGCCGCTACTAGCTCGATTGAGTCGTTGCCGTTGTAACGCGGCTTCTTCTTGTGGCGCCCTTCTCGCCAGTTGCTTGGTCCGGCTTCGTCCTTCGGGGAGTAGTGTGAACTATTGCGGACCGAGTCCTCTCCGTCTGCCCACTGGTTTGCTATCTTCATGACCTCGATCATGTTTTTCGGCCGGAGCCTACCAAACTCCTCGCGGAGGTCGCGGCGGGAGACGCCGTGCATGAAGGCATCCATCACTCGGTCCTCCGAGGCGGTCTCCATGGTGTTGCGGAGCAGGTCCAACGCTGGATGTATGACCGGAGCGGCTCGTCTCGTCCTTGCTTGCATGCTTGTAGTCGACGAACGTCGTCGGTCTCGAGTACGTCCCCAGGAAGGATTTAACGAAGGCCTCCGCGAACTCGTCCCACGTCCTGAAGGCGTTCTTGGGTTGAGTGTTGAGCCACCCGCGTGCAGAGCCCGTGAGCATCAGCTGGATGTACTGCATGGCCGTAGTCGAAGTACCGCCCTGGCAGCTGCAGGCTATGAGGTAGTCTTCTAGCCAGAGTCTCGGGTCCTGCTTCCCGTCGTACTTGACTGCTTCTGCCGTGAGCTTGAAGCCCTTGGGCATTCTTGTGTCGCGTATGTTGAAGCTGAAGCATGCGGCGCCGCACGGCTCGTAGTCGCCGTCGTTGCGGTCGTAGTCGAAGTTGGACGTGCTGCCGGCCGCTGGATGCGGCTGCGGTCTACCGTCCTTTGTGTGATGACGTTGCGGAGGTCTTCACCTGGCTGCGGTTGTCGCAGTTGTCTTGTCGCCGGGGCTGCGAGTGCTGCGGGCTCGTGGTCGCGGCGATCTCGATCTTCTCGCGCTTTTTCTGTCGGCGCCTTGTTTACCAGTGCGTCTTCGAGTGCCTTGATAGACATGATCTGCTGCTTGTGGAGGAGAGCGCGCGAGTCGCCCTCAGGCGGCTGTGTCAGCCGCAGGTATGTTTCGACTGCCATGAGTGCGGCTCCGGGTGTCTTGGGGACGGGTATTCCGTCTGCGTCTTCTATGTATGATGACTCGAGGTTGCGGGTGACTCTAGCGCGGTCGACCTCCGTCATCAGGGGCACGCGGGCTCTGTGGCGCCTTGCTCCTTGCGAGACCTCTGTTGAGGCAGTGAACGAGTAAGCGGCCCTCCTGGCGCTCGACGCGTCGGCCTCCTCCTTGCGTCGGAGGAGCTCGGCCTTCTCTGCGCGGAGTCGTTCGCCTTCCTTCCGCAGCAGGTACTGGACCGCCATAAGGTCCTCCCGGGGTGCGTCCGGTGGGGGTACGTGCCTCCTCGACGTGCTTCAGGGCTTTGATTGCCATGTCGCGGGTGATGGTGAGTCGCGTCACCTGGTCCGGCATGACCACCTCCAGTGGGTATGCGGGTTCGTCGTCGTTGCCCTGCGGCCTCTGGCCGATCATGAAGACTTGCGCGGGGTAGATCTGGGCAGCGGGATGGACGCTGCCACTGCTGCTTCCTTCGTCCGAGCCGTGCTCGGAGCGAAAATGGCGCACGTGGTGGGTACCACAGTCGCGCCGAGGCTCCTTCCTGGAGTTTCGCGATCTTCGCCGCGGTCGTGAGGAGTGATGTCGCTGTTGTCGACGTGGGCGCGATTGGCTTGTTGACGATCTTGTAAGTCGATGGAGACGCGAGTGGCGCGGTATACGACGCGACCTTCGTTGCGCGCGAGGGTGTGGTCGACGTAGATCTTGGCCTTGCCAGCGACGCGATCGAGGTAGTCGAAGTAGACTCGATCCGCGCGGTGGTCGACGAGGTGGTCGACGTAGTCGTAGCAGATGCGATCCCGTGGTAGCCGGAGACGCTGATGGCGCGGCCGCGTTGGGCGCGATCTCTGCCGCAGCGGAGGCGGTCGGAGTAGTCGAGGCGGACGCGATCTTCTCAGCAGTCGAAGATGCTGCCGCCGCAGTCGCAGCAGATGCGATCTCCGCAGCAGGTGGGGGCGTGGTTGGCGCAGCCGCGGCAGATGCGGGTGCCACCACCGCGGGCGGTGCGATCGCCGTGGATCTGAGTACTCCACAGCTGTCTACGAAGTAGTGCATGGTACCGAAGGTGAGGCACATACCTACGTGCAGATCGGCGTACACCGAGCGGTGGGCCGGCGGGTGGAAGGTGTACTCGAAGGAGCCGAAGCAGATTGGCTCCTTGGTGATGCAGACGTCGGTCTTCAAAGTTGATGGAGCCGGTGCGACCATGGTTCCAGCGCTCGTTCTTTCCCACAGACGGCGCCAATTGACGAGGTGTGGACTCGGCAAATCCCTGGGTTGAGTACCCCGGGTTGATTGAGGGGGAGAGAGATGAGCGCTGGTGATCACGACGGCTGACAAGCAAGGCGTTTACCCAGGTTCAGGCTCCCGGAGGATAACACCCTACTTCCTGCTTGTCTGGTTATTGATGGTGAGCTGTGGCTACAATGGCGAGATGGCAATCTCGCTAGGGTTTGTGTGGCGGCTATGAGCGTACCCTAGACGAAGGACCCTCCTAGCCTTTATATGGTAGGCTAGGTCTCAGGTGAACGGTGCCGATGGCGCTTACAAGCATGGCGGGGTCGCATGACCTAGCGTCGACTATCTTGGGCCACGTCGTCCTCCTTGGGCCTTCCTTGGGCCCTCATCATAAGGCTGATGGGCTTGGCGTGACCCAGGTATCCCCACCGTGGGGTAGTCGAAGTGTGACCCACGACATTGGTGGTGAAGAACAGAGGAGAAGGAAGCTGGCTAGCTCGGGCATTTCATCGAACACCTCTTGTGCATAGGAAGGAACAACAAACTAGCACACACCTCTCACCTTATAGGATGAAAAAAAAGCAGAGGAGAGGGGGTGAGCAGGGGCGATGCTATATAGGAAAACAGAGGACCTCTAGTCCTGGTTCGTGATACCTCCCGGGACTAGAGGTTCTCGCATGTGGCCCTGCCGGGCGAGAACCCTCTAGTCACGGCACTAGTAGAAACAAAACCTTTGGTCCAGAGCCGAATTGAGCTCTAGTACCGGATTAGCCACGAACCCGGACTAGAGGGGGGGACTAGTCTCGGTTCGAATGTTACGAGGCCGCAACGAACTTGTCCCGGTTCATAAGGGACCTCTAGTCCCGGCTCGTAATACGAACTGGGAGTCCGGGACTAGAGGGGTCTAGCCCGGCAGGACACGTTCGAGACCCCTCTAGTACCGGTCCATATTACGAATCGGTACTAGAGGTCTCTCTTTAAACCTGTAAATCTCCCGCCGACTGTTGCGCTTTGAAAGTTGATCAGCCTGGCATTTTGATTGTGCGTTGGAAGATGATCAGCCCGACGTTGATTACTATGGGAATTTAATCACTGCGTCACCCGCCGACCACCCTCTCCGCCCTATAAAAGTTACACTAATCCATGGCCTTAAGCACACCTAATTATCTCTCTAATCCTTGCAAAAACTCTCTCTCTCTCTCGATCCCTCTCCTTCTATTCCAATGGAGCCACTCACGCGTGTACCTCCGTCTCGGTTGTACTACTTCATCAAAGAAGATATGCACTTCAAGGTATGGGTCACCCTCCGTGCATCACGCGTGGAGAGGTGGATCCGCGACGTGAAGAAGTTCTTCCTCGACGCCGCACCGATCAAGTGTGTTGGACTCGACTGTGAGTTCACCGACCCTCTCCCGGGTCGACAGAGGGATCTTCCACCCGAGAAAAGGCAGCTCGCCGCCATCCTTCAACTCTCGGTGGCGTCCGAGACTCTTGTCTTCCATATCTGCAAGGCCGATGGGGTGCCGCAGCTCCTCATGGATTTCTTAGGTGACGAGACCATTAACTTCTATGGCGTGGCTATCCACAATGACGTGCGGATGCTGCGCTACTACGGAATTGTTATTCCATCCATGGTCGACCTCCAGAGGGATCGCCGGAACCCAACCGGCAATCCTACTCCGAGTCTCTATGCTCTCTCCAATGCTATCATTGGGACAAAACTTGAGAAGAAGAAGAACAACAAGAAGGACAAGAATAAGGGCAAGGACGACGACGACTTAGAAGACCTCCGAATTTTCGGTTGGGGCAACGTTCCATTGAGCTACGAGCAAGTCTTGTATGCCGCTCTGGACGCTCGCCTCGGCTTCGAGATTGCACGGAAGTGGGATAGTCTACATGGCTATTATACCAATGAGGATCGTCTTAATGTCGTTGATGAGTGGACTAGCTATATAGTGATGTGTGTGCTCCCGTTGTGTGTTCTCATGTAAATTTTGGTCAATTTGGTCCATTCGGTTACCTAAAAATTAATGACCGAAATATTTGGATTCCTATCATTTTTCTGTTCGATTTATACATATTATTTGTCGAATTTCGCTTTACGGATTTAAAGATACGAATTTATCCATATTAAATTGAAAATGGCAGTAATAATGTAAAATTCATTTTTTTTGTTATTTGTTAACAATTATCATTACTTAATCATTAATATTTATGCAAAAGATGATACAGACACAATATTTAGATTCCTATCATTTTTTTGATCGATTTATACATATTATTTGTCGAATTTTGATTTACGGATTTAAAGATATGAATTTATCCATATTAAATTGAAAATGGCAATAATAATGTAAAATTCATTTTTTTGTTATTTGTTAACAATTATTATTACTTAATTATTAATATTTATGCAAAAGATGATATGGACACAATATTTAGATTCCTATCATTTTTTTGATCGATTTATACATATTATTTGTCGAATTTCATAAGGGACCTCTAGTCCCGGTTCGTAATACGGACCAGAATTAGAGGGGTCTGGCCCGGCAGGACCACGTGCGAGACCCCTCTAGTACCGGTCCGTATTATGAACCGGTACTAGAGGTCCTCTGCTCTATATATGTCGCCCTGCTCACCCATCTCTCTCTCTGTTTTTTTCCAGCATTTAGAGGTGAGAGGTGTGTGCTAGTTTGTTGTTTACTTCCTATGCACAAGAGCTGTTCGATGAAATGTCCGAGCTAGCCAGCTTCCTTCTCCTCTGATCTTCACCACCAAGCTCGAGTTTATCCCTGTTTTCTCCACGATTTGTCAAGATTTAGCGGCGCCACTTCTATTGAAGTGTCAAGATTTGGCGGCGCCCCTTCTATTGAAGTGTTCCAAGAGGTCAAGATTTGGCGGTGCCCCATCCCCGTCCTCACCGCCGTCGATCGCCTGCGCCGTCCTGTCACCGGCACCACCTCGGTGAGCCTCTTGTTTTTATCTTTTATTTAAAAAAATCTTAGTTGTATGATTTAGATGCATAATTATTACTTGCATATAATTTTCTTAGTTGTATAATTGTTTGTTATATATAGTGCCATGGTTTTGACATCTGTCCACACCGGCTCTCGTTTGCTCTATTATTCGGATGTGGTATGATTATTTGTTATAACTATTTGTTTCATTTCGTGTTTATTACAATTATGCCGACCAACTTGACATAGATATTTTTTTATCTAGGAGGTAGTTGAACCGGAAATTCCAACCGACCATATTGTCGAGTTTTTTGAAAAAGAAAACAATGATTTGAAAGCAAAATTGAAAAGAAGTGAAGATCTTCGTCTCCAATGCTTAGACGAGAAGATGAAATTGGAGTTCAAACTTGCCGACGTCGCCGATGATCACGAGATCAAGATGAATGCAATGCGCTTGAATCTTAAAAAGATTAGAAAATATGCCATCAATCAAGAGGCTTGGTATCATTATGCTGTTGGTTCAATAATTACCTTAGTTGCGATTTTGATCGCATTTGTTGTTGGATTTAAATTCTTTAGATAGTTGTATGTTAGTTTCAATTAATGTATGTTTATGAGAACTATGTATTAGATTTGGTCACTACTCTACTTTTGTTTTAATGTGGTGAACTTGTATTAATGAATTTGGTCAGTTCTCTATTCTATTCATGATGTAGTGTAATTGGTCGATTATGTTCGTTTACCGTAATGGGTTTTAGCGGTGATTGCGTTTGATATACTTATATAATGCAGATGAGCCATCCATGGATGTCCGCTGACCGACGCTCTAACGAGTACATTCAAGGCTGCGTTCTTTTCTCAATGTGGCTGAGGCAAACACGCGGAATGGTTTTATGTGTTGTCCATGCAAAGTCTGTCGGAATGAGAAGGATTACTCTTCCTCAAGAACAATTCACATCCACCTGATAGAGCATGGTTTCATGCCCAGCTATAATTGTTGGACCAAGCACGGAGAAAGAGGGGTTATAATGGAAGACGATGAAGAAGAAGAGGATAATGACAACTATCCTATGTTCAGTGAACACGGTGGTACTACAATGGGGGAAGACGAAGCTGAAGAAGAGCCCATTCTTGATAAGCCCAATGATGATTTTCGTCAGGCCATTCATGATGCACAGATAAACTGCGGAAGTGAAAACGAGAGGTTGAAGTTGGAGCGCATGTTAGCTAATCACACAAAATTGTTGTACCCAAATTGTGAAGATGGCCAGAAAAAGCTGAGTACCACACTGGAATTGGTACAATGGAAGGCAGTAAATGGTACTTCTGACAAGAGATTTTGAAAAGTTGCTGAAAATATTGAAGAAGATGCTTCCAAAGGATAACGAATTGCCCTCTAGTACGTACGAAGTAAAGAAGGTGGTTTGCCCTCTAGGATTAGAGGTGCAGAAGATACATGCATGCATCAATGACTGTATCCTCTACCGCGGTGAGCACGAGAATTTGAATGCATGCCCGGTATGTGGTGCATTGCGGTATAAGATCAGGCGAGATGACCCTGGTGATGTTGAGGGCGACGATCGCCCCAGGAAGAGGGTTCCTGTCAAGGTGATGTGGTATGCTCCTATAATACCACGGTTGAAACATTTGTTCCAAAACAAAGAGCATGCCAAGTTGTTGCGATGGCACAAAGAAGACCGTAAGAAAGACTTGATGCTGAGACACCCTGCTGATGGGTCGCAGTGGAGAAATATTGACAGGGAGTTCCCGACATTTTCAGATGATGCAAGGAACTTAAGATTTGGTCTAAGTACGGATGACTTTAATCCTTTCGTGGAGCAGAGCTCCAGTCATAGCACCTGGCATGTGACTCTATGTATATATAACCTTCCTCCTTGGTTGTGCATGAAGCGGAAGTTCATTATGATGCCAGTGCTCATCCAAGGCCCGAAGCAACCCGGCAACGACATTGATGTGTACCTGAGGCCATTGGTTGAAGAACTTTTAGAGTTGTGGCGTGAAGAAGGTGTACGTGTGTGTGGATGAGCACGAACAAAAGGAATTTAACCTACGAGCGTTGTTGTTTGTAACCATCAATGATTGGCCTGCTCTTAGTAACATTTCAGGATAGTCAAACAAGGGATACAATGCATGCACGCACTGTTTAGGTCAGACTGAAAGTATACATTTCGGTAATAAGAATGTGTACCCGGGGCATCGTCGATTTCTTCCAAAACAGCATACCGTCAGAAAGAAAGGCAAGCATTTCAAAGGTGAGGCAGATCACCGGACGAAGCCTACCTGCCCTACTGCTGATGATATATATGACATGGTCAAGGATTTAAAAGTAATCTTTGGAAAGGGTCCTGGCGGACTATCTGTTCCAAATGACGCTGACAATCACGTACCCATGTGGAAGAAGAAATCTACATTTTGGGAGCTACCCTATTGGAAAATCCGAGATGTTCGCTCTGCAATCGACGTGATGCACGTGACGAAAAATCTTTGTGTGAACCTGCTAAGCTTCTTGGCCGTGTATGGGAAAACGAAAGATACACCGGATGCACGGCTGCACCAGCAATGTATGCACGAACGAGATGACCTGAATCCAGAGAAGTATGAAGGTCCTGCCAGCTACGCTCTTACCAGAGAAGAGAAGGAGATCTTTTTTGAAGTCCTGAGCAGTATCAAGGTCCCGTCTGGCTACTCGTCGAATATAAAGGAATAATAAAAATGGCAGAGAAAAAGTTTCAAAACCTAAAGTCTCATGACTGCCACATGATTATGACACAATTACTTCCGGTTGCATTGAGGGGTCTTCTACCGGAAAATGTTCGAGTACCCATTGTGAAGCTATGTGCATTCCTCAATGCAATTTCTCAGAAGGTAATCAGTCCAGAAACTCTACAAAGTTTACAGAAGGATGTGGTCCAATGTCTTGTCAGCTTCGAGTTGGTGTTCCCACCAACCTTCTTCAATATTATGACACACTCATAGTTCACCTAGTCGAAGAGATTAGGATTCTCGGTCCTGTATTTCTAACAACATGTTCCCCTTTGAGAGGTTCATGGGAGTCTTAAAGAAATATGTTAAAAACCGTGCTAGGCCAGAAGGAAGCATATCCAAGGGCTATGGAACAGATGAGGTCATTGAGTTTTGTGTTGAATTTATTCCTGACCTTAAGCCGATCGGTGTTCCTCAATCGCGCCATGAGGGGAGACTGCGTGGAAAAGGCACGCTAGGAAAGAAAGCAACAATATCTATGGACGAACATTCTTTCACTCAAGCACACTACACAGTTCTACATAATTCCAGCTTGGTGGCTCCGTATATCTTGGAACACAAGAATATTTTATGCTCAAAATACCCGGAGGAACCTGAAGATTGGATTGATGGAGAACACGTGAAACTTTCGGCGGTTGGTTGCAAATGCGTCTCATTAATGACACCACTGTTGGAGAACAACTATACTTGTTGGACAAGCAACCATCTTCGACTATATTGACTTTTCAAGGGTACGAGATAAATGGGAATACATTTTACATGGTCGATCAAGATAAAAAGAGCACAAACCAAAACAGTGGTGTCCGCTTTGACGCAACAAACATCTATGGGTAAAAGGACACATATTATGGTTACATAGAGGAGATATGGGAACTTGACTATGGACCTTCTTTTAAGGTCCCTTTGTTTCGGTGCAAATGGGTCAACCTGATAGCTAGCGGGGTAAAGGTAGACCCGCAGTACGGAATGACAACAATGGATCTCAAGAATCTTGGGTACCACACCGAACCATTCGTCCTAACCAATGATGTGGTTCAGGTTTTCTATGTGAAGGTCATGTCTACCAAACCGAAAAAAAGAACAGACAAGCAAGCGAATACATCATACGATGAGCCAAAGCGCCACATAGTTCTTTCAGGGAAAAGAAACATCGTGGGAGTGGAGGACAAGACAGACACGTCAGAAGATTACAATAAGTTTCATGACATTCCGCCCTTCACAGTGAAAACTGACCCAAGCATCGTGTTAAATGATGAAGATTGTACATGGTTACGGCGCAATCAGAAGAAAGGGACACAAATGAAGAAAAAGTTTATACCACGACAGTAGAGGTGGATGTTGGTGGTTATGTGTAATAATGTATGAAACCTTTTTATTTAACTGTGAAGGAAACTCTAATCACTGATTTTTGGTTCTAGCTAAATACTCCAACGGCTTACAAGCGCTTGAGAAAGTTGGAACAAAACACACGGTTTCCCCTGCATACAGCCCAACGGTGGCTCCTGAGTGCCCGCATATCAAATGCACCGTTGGACGTATGCAGGGAATCCGAATGATTTGTATTCGGTCGATCCATGTGCTTCTTTAGTCCCGGTTGGTAACACCGACCGGGACTAAAGGCGGGCTTTGCGGTCACGACTCGTGTCAGTCACGTGTCCTCCCCCAGCGCTGCCATAGCCACGTGTCCTCCCCTAGCGCTGCCCTGGGCACGTGTCCTCCCCCAACGCTGCCCTGGAGGTCTTTATATATTGTCGCCGATGGGGTAAACCCTAATCCACCATTCCTAGCCACGAACACATCGTCTCCACGAGATGGATCCGCCACGCCCGCCGCAGCGCGTTCTGGACGAGGTCGAGCGTGCTAGGCAGAGCGTGCTTGGGCGCTACCGCGGGAGCCTACCCCGCCCTATGCCCACGAGCCCGGCGTGGAGAGGAATGCCCAGCTACCGGCCTCCTGCTCCGGTGCCGATACCTCCACCAGGCGCCGCCGCTCCTCCCGCCGAGGAGGAGGAGGACGACGACGACTTCGACTGGAGCAATGACGGGGATGAGGGTTGTGGGGCGCAGATGCAGGAGGCCATGGAAGCCTCCTTCCAGTCTATCCGCGACGACCGTGTCCAGCGAGCCAAGACTGCCTGCCAGCTCAAGGCGAAGGAGGCCTCCGAGCTGGCTTGGGTGCTGAAAGACTCATCCTCCATGGATCTTTCCCTCCGCCGTAAACATGCGCGCGAGAACCAGGCGGCCGCGAACGGGGCTGGCTCCTCCCGCCGTTCCGCCTAATACGTGCGGGCAATTTTCTTAAAATTGTCGGCGCCATTACCCCTAGTCCGTTTATGTAATAATGTAACATTATTCTGAAAACTGTTGGTGATGTGTAATAATAACCATGTAAATCCGCAGTACGGAATGACTACAGTGGATCTCAAGCAAATGCCTCTCTCCGGCGAAACCCTAGACCCATTGGAGAAAATCCAAACTTTCTACCCTAGAATCAAAAGGTGGTAGAAAACTGAAACTTTTCATGTTCATCCTAGAAAGATATTCAAATTCAAACACTTTTCATGTTGAAAGTATTGTCAGATTCAAAAATATGCAAACAAAATTAGTTAATACATTTTTAATTGAAAATGGCAAAATGGTTAATAGTTTGAATAGTTAGGATAATTATTTTAGAAAACAAAAAATGGTTTTGGATTAGTTATTCAAATTCAAACAGTTTTCATGTTGAAATTTTTGTCAGATTCAAAAGTATGCAGAAGTTATTCGAATTCATATTCAAACACTTTTCAAATTCAATTTCAAACACTTGTCACTGAAAATTTGGCGCAGAAAAACACCTCTAGTACCGGTTCGTGGCTCCACCCGGTACTAGAGGTGCATTTGCGCGATGGTTGGTGGCACCGCGAAAACATCTCTAGTACCGGGTGGAGCCACGAACCGGTACTAGAGGGTCCTCTAGTACCGGTTCGAGGCTCCACCCGGTACTAGAGGTCCCTGGGTATAAATACCCAGGCCTCCTCCCCGGGTCGAGCCACAACCCGGGACAGAGGAAGAAGGAGGCCGCCGCGACGACATTGACGCCGCCAGGCTGCCCAAATCCGCCGTTGCTCCCCTCCGTGGCGCCCTCCGACGCCGCCGCGCTCCGAGACATCGCACCCTCCTCGCCCTCCGACGCCTCCTCTCCGCCGCGCCCGCCTCTCTCTCCTCCGCCGCGCTCGCCGCTCTCCTCCGCCCGAGCCCGCCGCGCCCGCCGCTCTCCTCCGCCGTCGGTGAGCCCAACCCTAGGTGCGGTGGATTTAGGTAGTTTTTTTTAGTTTAGCTAGTTTTTTTGTGTGTAATTTAGTTCGTTTTTTGTGTACTTATTTTTTGTGTAGTTTACATATACTTGTGAATTTTTTGTGTGTAATTTAGGTAGTTTAATTTTTTTTTGTACTTTAGGTAGTTTTAGTGTATATATGAAATCCTTGCTAGTGTTAGCAAAAAATTAGGTGCTAGTAAAATATTTAGTGTTAGCAAAAATTTAGTTGTTAGTGTTAATTTTAGGTTAGTTGTTAATTTTTTTGTCTTAGATGTTCTAATTGTTATTGTTAATTTTAGGTGCTTCTAATTCTAGGTTAGTTGTTAGTGCTAATTTTTTTGTTTTATAAAAATTGTGTTTTTAGTTTATTGTTCTCGGCGACGATGTCCCTGTTGGAACAGAGGGGCGATGTCCGGGACTGGGCTCCGCCGGGCTGGCACTGGGAGGTGCTACCTTCCGGGACGCGTAGCTTGGTGAGGAATCCGGGTGACGTCGTCGACCCGGATCTTCTTTGGTGGCAGTAGATTGGGCCAAGCTCGGTGCAGAGGGAGCCGACCCCCGAGGAGGTGGTACGTCGCCGTATCAGGGAGGAGGATGAGCACGTCCGTCGGTACATGTATTTGTTAGATAGACAGTATGACAGTAGGTGGTCGTTTCTTCAGAGGGTTCCTCCTCACGTGAGCTATGCCCCTGTGAGGGTTCCTTCTCTTTGGATGCGCAGCGCCCGCGGCTTAGCACCTCGCGGCTTAGGACCCGGTCGAAATTAGTTTGAGAGGTTCATGCATGGGAGAGGAGATGTATTAGTGATATTATTCGTGATGTATTAGGGTTAAATAAAAATTAATGGACGAGTTTGGTTCATGGGAGATGTATTAGTGATACTTTTGCATACTTGATCAATGTTGCTTTTGTAAAGTGAGGAAAAATAATGTTCCCTACCTTTGAATTATTTTGCTAATGCTAACATTATTTTATCTTTCTTTTGTATTAGGTAAGCAATGGATAACTTCAACAGCAGAGATGGTGAAGAGGACATTTTCGCCCTTATGCGGCAACCCGAGGGTGGAACAGAAGTTGGTGGAGCAGAAGACAATAGAACAACAGATGGCTCACAGATTTTGAACGATTCCGGTCCGGGAATGGAGGTGGACCAAAGAGACGAAGCGCAAACGAGCGTCGAGTGCGATGACGAAGCGCAAATGAGCGTCGAGTGCGATGGCGACTTGCAAATTGGTGGACATCCGCGGTCTGGCGAGGTATATTAAGCCTCTATTGATCAGATGCAATAACTGATTTGTATATGTATGTATAGTAACAAATGTTTCTTATTTTAAGACCTCCGCATCGACCCAATCTGGAGCAAGTAAACGAGGCCATGCCAAAGGGATGGCCTAAGATGCGCATCTCCGAATTGAGGTGGTCTCTTCAGAGGGCAAACCGTTGGAGCCCACGGCGAACGCAAGTAAGTTTGTGCATCAACGCGGAGTTGTTGTTAGGGACACCGTCCCGATCAACGTTCAGGAATGGAATAAGCCAGCAAAGGTAGAGGGAGTTAGTTATGTCAACGACAGATTGAAAGATGTGCTTTGGGACAAGCTCATTGCACATTTCACCCTACCGGTCTTGGATTCGAAAGAACATACAAAAGCCATGACAGGCAAAGTCAAGCATTTCGCTCTTCAGAAGATGGCTGAACAATTTAATAATTACAAGAACAGATTATACCGTGAGTACATAAAAAATAAAGCTCCAGATTTCAGTGGCACACTAGAGAGGCAGCGGGCTCACTGGAAATCATTTCTTGTGTACAAGGATTCGGAACTAGCTAAGGAAAGGTCGAAAAAGAATAAGATAAATGCAGCGAAAAAGAAATATCACCATAAGATGGGGGCAGGTGGCTACATAAGTGCCGAGCCTAAGTGGGATGCCCTTGAGGCCGCCATGCACGAAAAAGGGATCACTCCAGCTACATAGCACTTTCCCCATAGGGCAAGAAACTGGGTACTTGGGCATGGGGCGCAGTATGACATGGAAACAGGGGGTTAATAATTGATGAAAAGAAAGAAATTTCTAAACCCCAGAAAGCAATTGTTGAAGCAGTCAAAGAGGTTTGAGAGGGAAAGTTTATTCCCGACAGAGAGCACAACGAGCTGACAAAGGCCCTCGGGAATCGTGAAAAAGGAGGACGAACACGTGGCTTAGGAGTTGACACGCCGTGGCATATTGGGTTTCCCGAGGACCGTGAAACTTATAGAAGATGACTGAGAGCAAAGAAGAGGAAGGAGAAGGAGGACTCAGACCGGTTGAGCAACCTAGAAAGAATCGTACAGCAACAGCAGAAGCAACTAGATCAAATGTGCGAGCAAGGGGAAACCCATCAGCTGCAGCAAGATAGTCAAGGCGACCATCTCAGCGGAGAAGCACCGTGGCTTCCACGGAGCTCGGTGCTGATGAGGCACCGACGTTTACCTACCCCGTTGATTATATCACGGAGAAGACAAGTTGTGAGCTACATGTGCAAGTGAGGAACTTATCCCTGAAGGCGGCGGACGACTATGCTTTAACTTGTGAATCTACAACACTGTTGTCTGGCAGTGAGATTCCAGATGGCTATGCTCGTGTCGGCGTGGATCAAATTGAACCAGGATATGAATCACTGGAGCTTGACATCCCTGGAGCTGATGATGAGAGGACACTGGGAGACGTCGGGGGTGGTATCATTCTATGGCACAAGAAATACATCTTGTTTCCAGGCTCGGTGCCAAGGCCACCATCGTCTCCTCCGAGGCGGCGTGGATCACCTCCAAGTCCACATGATGACGAGAGGGACGACCACCACAACACGAGTCCATCTCGATCTCCGCCGACTCCGTCGCCTCCGCCGCCGCATCAGCCGACTCCGCCCACTAAGGCTCAGGGCCAAAAAAGGAATCGCGTCGTTTCGTCGATGGGTTTCCAACGCGGACCCCGACAGGAGCCCCTCCCAAAAGTACTGAAGGTTCCTCCCCCGAGAGCTTACGACAGGACTGTAGAGGAAAACGCCGCGATCCTGGCTGCCGAAGTGAAAAAACAGCTTGCACCGAAAAAGCCCGAGCCAAAGCCAGTATATATGGCAGAGGAAAAAAAGTGGGCTAAGAACTTTCTTGAGCATCCATCGCAAATTGAGATAAATAGGCCAGATGACTATTTGCGCTACATGAGGAGAGTTAGATCCCACACGACGACAAGTACTAGTGCCAGCGGAAAAAGAGACGTTGCCCAGCTCGGAGAACAGGCAAAACAGTCGATCTCCCCGCTCAAGGTACCCACTGGTCAGGGCTCCGCGGCGAACATTGATTTATCCTACGCGGCGCAATTTGCTACAGAAGCTGGTATTACACTTTCTCAACTGGAAAGCGAAGATATCCCCACTAATTTGGATGTAGTGTGGAAATGGGAACATGGGAAGCCTCTGCTGCCACCTGAATAGATCGAGCTACACGAATGCGAAAGCTGTATGACTGGTACTTGGAAGCCACAAAGGATCCACAGCTCGAAGTTCTCTCTGTGAAAGTTACAGAAGAACATTAGGTCAAGACCAGGTGCAAATTTATTTTGAAGAACTCTATATGTTATACAAGCTTGACGCCTTCGACTTAAGTCTCGTCAGTACCTATTGTATGTAAGTGATTCAATTCATTTATTTCTAAAGTAAAGTTTCTAGCTCAGCTCGGTCATTGCCTGTAGTAATTATGCTCACTACGCTATTATGCAGAATGAAGAGTGATGAATGTGACACAAAACAAATCTTTGACATTGGGTTCATTGACCCAGTACGAGTTAATGAAAGATTGCTACGGCAATACCCCAAGGAAACGGAGTCCAACTTGCTAAGGTTCATACAGAGGCAACATTACAAAAAGAAGATAATGTTTCCTTACCACTCCGAGTAAGAATGTTACTGTCTTGTACACATTAATTTTTGCTCACTCGATGTTAAGTGTAACTGATGAGTTACTGACGTATATAAACGTGCGCAGCTTCCATTACATTCTGCTATTCATTGAAGTTGACGCTGGAACAGTTGAAATCTATGACTCAAAGAAGTGTCCCGAAGAGAAGTCCCAAGGCATTAAAGATGTGCTCCAAAGGTAATTTCAATCATTATCGCACTATATCGGTCTCTTTTGTTCATTTCCTGAAATATCAAGTAACTAATAACTCATTTATTCATTTTTTTGCCGGGCAGGATTTGGAAAGCTTTCAAAAAGATGACAACTAGTGAATTTGCAGAGGAACTTACTTTTCATCATGATGAGGTAAGTAGTACGAGCTAGCTAGGTTCGTGCATCTCTTTAATTCTAATTTCAATACCATTATACCATGCTTGATTATTATTTGATTGAATTCTATTATCGCAAAGATCTGCGATATGCAGCCACCGGGGACCAATTTGTGTGGATACTTCGTTTGCGAGTGGATTCGCCAGGAGGTCAGCGAGCGGAACCGAGCGATATCTGCAGAAGTACGTGAACAAATATATTCATAATTCTATTTTATTATCATCAATTGTGTTGAGTGTCATTCATAATTTTTGTTATGATGATTGATATTCATATTGATCTCCTTCTTTTACAGTTGTGGGCTCACCGGAGGAACATGCAACTAAAGGAGCGCTTTTAAGCAATTCAAGAGGAAATTGCAGGATTTTTGCTGGACCATGTCATAAATCCAAAGGGAAAATACAATGGCACGCACTACTTACATTGAATCCCGGTTACGATCTCCATGTAATCGAATAGACGGGCTCTAGTCCCGATGTTATGAGATCTCCATGTAATCGAATAGACAGGCTCTAGTCCCGGTTGTGATCTCCATGTAATAAAGTATATTTTTATTAGATAGATATTTATTTTATGAACATTTTATAGGCTATATGTATTTTTCTGATTTTTAATTGATTAACCATATATTTTACAAAATTGATCATAGTTTTAAATATACAATAAGGCGGGAATACAAAAAATCCACAGGCTGCCACGTGTGGTGCTCTTTTGTCCCGGGTCATATTACGAACCGGGACAAAAGGTCCTCGACCACGCGCGCAGGCAGCGGCCACGTGTGTAGCCTTTTATTCCGGTTCGTAACTGACCCGGGACTAGAGGGGGGGCCTCTAGTCCCGATTTGGGGGCCCCGGGTGGCAAGCCGGTATTAGAGGGCCTTACCACCCGGGACTAGAGCCCTTTTTTCTACTAGTGCGGGTGGTATCACGAACCGGGATTAGAGATCCCGTTCGAACTGGGACTAGTCTCGTGCGGCCTCGTAGCCGTTGAACCGGGACTAGCCCGCCTCTAATCCCGGTTCAAAATCCATCCGGAACTAGAGCCCAATGGGGCTCTGGACCAAAGGCCTTGTTTCTACTACTGAATTGGTCTCTCAATGGTCGCCGGCAAGGAGAAACGAATTTCAAGACCTGCTGGCTAGATCGACATGGATAGCTAGGTCCACATTAGACGCCATACTCAAATTCAAAGACAAGCAAAGGGACCAGAATATAGTTCGTTGCCTTCATCTTTTGTGCGACTTCAGCAAGCAAGGAATTTCATTTCTCACAAGAATTGACTGGATAATTAATTCGAGGAACGACTGAAGGGACGTGTGGATTTGAGCAAACATTTTAATGGATCTGCATGGGAATATATTCACATCATATTACTTGTAAATGTTAACGATATATTTATATTGTATGATTACTTTTCTTGTGGACATTGCAGTTGTGCATGCCTTGTACGTAACAAAAGTCGTGTACGTTCCGTTATATATCAGTGCAATAATCCAATCGAAACCGGTGTGTAGCGCATTTCATCACGTGATAAAGCTTGCGCATGTCATGGCTCCCAAAACCGCATCCGCGAATGCATCGTCCACGCCTGCCGGTTCCTCCACCCCTCTCACGCCGGCCGCCGTCTCCGTCGCTAGCGCGAAGACCCATATCCCGGTCGTCCTTAACCTGCAGGCTGGCAACTACACCAAGTGGCGTACCTTCTTCACCGCCCTCGCCGGCAAGTTCGGTCTGATACCTCACATCAGCGAGGATGTGGACGCGCCCGGCAACGACCCGGTCTGGGCCATGGATGACTTCACCGTCCTCACGTGGATGTTCAGCACCATCCACGAAGACGTCCTGGACATCATCATGGAGCCCGAGCAGTCGGCGCTGGAGCTCTGGACGGCCGCGGAGTCGCTGTTCCGCGACAACCTGGAGTCCCAGGCGTACTTCCTCGAGTCCGCCTTCCGTGCCCTCAGCCAGGGCGACCGCCCCGTCGGTGATTTCCTGAGGGAGATCAAGACGCATGCCGATGCGCTGCGGGACGTCGCCAGCCCCGTCTCCGATAATACCATGGTGATGAACACGCTGAACGGTCTCCACGCAGACCTCTCTCACATGGCAGCCATCATCAACTCCAAGACTCCGTTCCCTTCGTTCATCAAGACGCGCTCCATGCTTATACTCGAGGAGCAGCGCCTCCAGCAGGAGCGCAAGCGATCTCAGGCGACTGCTCTGTACTCCTCTGGCCAGAGATGTCGATGCGTCTCCTGCTGTTACGGCGACTGCGCCGGCTACGGCCTTCCCGGAGTCTTCCCTGCAGTCGGCCATGACGCCTGCGGCAGGTCCTCCGGCACCCGAGGCGGCAAGGGCAAAGGGAAGCAGGCCCAACAGGCCATTTTCCACCCAGCTCCAGGTGCCCTGCCTGGCTATTTGATCTGGGCCGGTCCGTCTCCTCCTGGCCCACACGCATGGCGCACGCCTCCGGGGCAGTACAACGTCCTGCTAGGCCCACGACCCCAAGCCTACCAGTCGACGATTGCACCAGTGTCTACCTCAACACCGGCCGCTGCTCCGACGTGGGACTCCTCCGGCATCATCCACGCCATGAACACCATGCACCTGCAGTCTTCCAACTTCGGTGGATGGGTGCTGAACTCTGGCGCTACCTCACACATGTTCGCCGATGACGGTATACTCCACTCTCTCTGTCCCTAAATTTCTTGTTTTTTTTTTCAATTCATATATCTACCGACCTCGGTCAATTCTCCATAAACACTCAAACACATTCTTTTCTTCTACGCAATTTTCTTCTGTTTACTCGTGATGATTCTTGTTCCATTTATTTTGACTGGCCCATCGATTTTTCTGTAAAGGACCTCCACGCTCGGAGGGAGATTCTTCGCTGCAACAATGATGGTGATCTCTACATTTCTGGTCCATTGACACCTTCGACATCTCCACCATCCAGGATTTTGGCAACTTCCTCGAAGTACCTTAATTGGCATCGACGCCTCAACCACCCGAAGTCATCTCTAAACAGAAATAAATCATCTGTTATTTCATGTAATAAACATGCGTCATCTACTTGCCATGCATATCAGTTGGGCAAACACAGAAATAAAATCGCCTTTCTCGCTTTCTACTAATATAGCCACTTGTTGTTTTCATTGCGATGTGTGGACGTCTCCTCTTGTTAGTAGTTCAAGCTTTAAATATTATCTAGTCTTTGTTGATGATTTCTCATATTATGAGAAATTCTCTAGGAAGCATGAATCTGAGGTTCACGCCATTTTTATTAATTCATTGCCTATGAGCATACAAAATTTCAGCTCCTTCTTCAAACCATACAATCTGATAATGGCTCTGAATTTGTTAGTTCCACACTCACGGTACCAAGTATGCAAAAAACCATCACAATTGTGGAAAATTTATCAATGTTACAGGAAAAAACCACCACTTTTGTGTATTTTAGTGGGTTTTTTATACCTTCGACCTAATTGTGGTGGTCTTTTGCAATATGCTCCATACACAAAACGTGCTGCCCATGGCCTCTCATGTCCATACACCTCCCAGTGAAACACCAATCACCATCAACAATGTTGTTGTTAATCGACGTAGGTGGAAGCGATAGCCTTCCAGGTTTCGCGTTTCGTGTTAATATATCGAACAAGGCAACTACATGGGACGGTCGAGAGGGGCGACCGAGCCAGGGAGGAATACGTACATGACTTGGAGCACTACTCCATAATCATGTACATACGTACATAGAGGTGTACAATCTATTTCTATTTCTAAGCCTCCCTTAATCACAACCTTCAGAAAGGTTGAGATTACGCTTGAATTCATTCAGATTCTTGACTGACAATACCTTGGTGAAGCCATCTGCAACTTGATCTTTGCTTGATATGAATTTGATGTCCAACATTTTATTGGCAACTCTCTCTCTGACAAAATGATAGTCAATTTCAACGTGCTTAGTCCTAGCATGAAAAACAGGATTAGCAGATAATTATGTGGCACCCAAATTATCACACCATAGGCATGGTTTATTTCTTAATGTAACACCAAGTTCACCACGAATAGCTTCAACCCATATCAACTCAGTTGTAGCCATTGTTCAGGAATTCGTTAACTGGTAACGGCTCGCTCGGCCACTGAATAGCGAATAATCGGCCTATTCGCTAGTTAATCGGCCGATTAATCGGGTAATCGGCATTTATCGGCTATTCAGTAACCCACTGAATAGCGATTACTCGGCCAGTTAATCGTGATTCGGCCGAATTTTAGAACAATGGTTGTAGCATTTGCAAGAGCTTTGTATTCAGCTTCAGTGCTTGACCTGGATACTGTCTTCTGTTTTTGAGCACTCCAAGAGACCAAGTTTGACCCAAGGAATATGGCAAAGCCTCCAGTAGACCTCCTGTCATCAAGGCAGCCTGCCCAGTCTACATCTGAGAAGGCACTGAGAAGACTAGAAGAGGATCTCTGAAATGTTAGTCCAACGTGTAGTGTGCCCTTTACATAGCGTAAGATCCTTTTTGCAGTTGTCCAATGAGTAGAGGTAGGAGCATTTAGACACTAACAATTTTTGTTTACTGAGAAGGATATATGAGGACGTGTCAATGTCAAGTATTGCAATGCATCTACAACACTTATGTAATGTGTGCTATCATCAAGACCAAGGGGAGTTCCCTTAGTTAAAGATAATTTATCGATTGAAGTTAAAGGTGTAGGACAGGAGGTGCACTTTGTCATACCAACTTTAGCAAGCAAATCAGCAGCATACTTTCCCTGAGTAAGAAGCAAGCCATTTCGAGTTTTCTTTACCTCAATTCCCAAAAAGAAGTGTAGATCTCCCAAGTCCTTTAACGCAAAATCATCATGCAGGCCACGAAGGAGAGCAGAAATGGCTTGATCTGACGAGATTGTAACTATGATATCATCAACATAGATTAGAACAAAGATCATAATACCATACTTGTTATAGAGAAACAGTGATGTATCTGCTTTGGAAGGAGTAAACCCAAGTTGTTGCAACT
The DNA here is from genome assembly GCA_947311845.1 of Poa pratensis. NCBI lineage: Eukaryota > Viridiplantae > Streptophyta > Magnoliopsida > Poales > Poaceae > Poa > Poa pratensis. Next base: position 100,454,199 of record CAMZMU010000052.1, read on the forward strand.
TGGTACCTAGTCTAGAATACCATGCACGAGGGGCTTGTTTGAGCCCATATAATGCCTTGTCAAGTTTGCATATATAATGTGGAGTTTGAGAGTTTTCGAAGCCTGGGGTTGTTTCATGTATACTTCCTCCTCCAGAACGCCATGCAAAAACGCGTTCTTGACATCTAGCTGCCGCAAACTTCAACCGGCCTCTGGAAGCAGCAACTACCAGTACAATACAGATAGTTGCAGCTTTGACCACAGGGCTGAAGGTATCTTCATAATCTATTCCATACCGTTGCTTGAATCCTTTTGCAACTAAGCATGCCTTATACCTGTCAATTGTCCCATCAGCATTTTTCTTAATACGATACACCCACTTACAGTCAATAAGATTCTTTGTACGGTGCGGAGGGACAAGATGTCATGTTTTGTTCTACATAAGAGCATTGTATTCTTCTTACATCGCCTTATGCCAATGATCACTCTCAAGAGCCTCCGATAGTGTACGAGGTTCATCTGCAGACGCAAATAAACACCATCTAACAATACCATCAGTAATTATACGTGGCTGACGGATACCTTTTTGTAGTCATGTACGAGGTTCTGGAGGCGGAGGAGGCATCGGTGACGCAGAAGACTCTGCAGGGGAGCCAGCCACAGAAGATCCTGGGCTAGCACCTGGGGACCCGCCACTGTCCGTGTCAGCAGACAAGGAGGCGACGGGCGAATCTTTAGCTGTCTGCAGCGGCGACATGTCGACGTCGTGTTCGTCAGGGCAAAAAGGTGACCGCGGCGGGGTCCGTGACGGCGACCCAGGCGGGGTCCGCGAGTGCGATGTGTCTGCGTCGCGTTCGTCGGGCGGAAAGAAGACTACGGTGGGGTCCGCGATGGTGACCCAGGCGGGGTCAGCGCGGGCGGCGTGTCGATGTCGCTTTCGTCGGAGGGAGAGGACGGCGCGTCAGGCGCGGCAGGGTCCCCCTCGGGATCAGCAAAGGAATCTCCACCGGGAGGCGCGCGGATCAGATCATCATCGGGATCAGCACGGTTCTGGCATTTTCTGAAACCATGAAATCATCAGTTTGTGCATCATTTTGCTCCGTTTCTTCACCATATTGCCTGCAATTTGTTTCTGTTTCTTGCTGCAACACATCAGAACTTGCTGGTTCATGAATTTCTGCATCATCGTGAGCATTAGTAACATTTGGTACAATGGGAAAAGCCATATAATCATCATTTTTTGCATCCCCACTAGCGGAAGTGTTAGAAGATGATGGTAAAAGAAGTATTTCTTGCGAAAACGAGCACCGGCATTGGGATTAAGAGATGAAAATGGGAAGACAGTCTCGTCAAACACAACATCCCTGGAGATATAGATGCGGCCGGTGGAAACTTCTAAACACTTAACACCTTTGTGGCGAGGGTTATAGCCCAGAAAAACACACCGTGTAGACCGAAACGAAAGCTTTCTCTTGTTATAAGGACGGAGATTCGGCCAACAAGCGTAGCCAAAAACTCTAAGAGACTCATAATTCGGTTTGGTATGGAGAAGACGTTCAATGGGTGTATCAAGGTTTATAACTTTACTTGGAAGCAAGTTTATAAGAAAGTGGCAGTAAGAAATGCTTCATCCCAATACTTAAGAGGCATAGATGCATTGGCAAGCAAAGCAAGACCAACTTCAACTATATGACGGTGTTTGCGTTCAGCGGAACCGTTTTGTTGGTGGGCATGTGGGCAAGAAACATGATGAGTGATACCAACTTTTTGAAAGAAACATGGTGGGCATATTCACCACCCAAATCAGTTTGCATAGTAATAATCTTTCTATCAAATTTGCGTTCAACAAGCTGCTGAAAGTTGAGAAAAACTTGATAAACCTTAGAGCGATTTTTAAGCAAGTAGATCCAAGTAAATTTACTAAAGTCATCAATAAAGCTTACATAATATGAATGTTTTCCAACAGAAACAGGTGTTGGACCCCATACATCTGAGAACACTTGTTCCAAAGGAACAGTGAACACACTAGTAGAGACATGATATGGCAACTGATGGCTCTTTGCTAGTTGACAAGAATCACAAATGTATGGACTTATTTCAGGTGTAAAAGAAATTTGGTTTTTCCTAAGAACTTGCTGAACCACAAATGAAGAAGGATGTCCTAAACGGCGATGCCACGTAGAAGACGACGGCTTTATTGTAATGAGAGCATGCTTGGAGGACCCAGTAGAGAAAGACACTAGCGGGTAGAAACCACCATGACACGGACCTTTAAACAGAATTCTTCTTGTGGCCTGATCCTTTATCAAAAAGAAATATGGGTGAAATTCAAAGAATATATCATTGTCAAGAGTGAGTTTATGAACAGATAAAAGATTTGTGGCAGCACTAGGAACATGGAGTATATTTTTAAGATGTAAAGATGCATGTGGGGTTTGCAAAGTTGAATGACAAATGTGGCTTATATGCATACCGTTTCCGTCGGCGGTGTGGACACGGTCATGCCCCTTGTATTTGTCATGAGTAGTGAGCTTGCTCAACTCTCCTGTGATATGGTTGGAGGCACCGGTGTCAGGGTACCAGTTCGTATCGACGCCATATGAAGCTAGGTGTGCAGCCTTCTCCTCACGATCCTCATCATCAGAGTCATTGCGATCTTGGTAACGCCACCAACAATCGCTGGCGAGATGCCCGTGAATCTTGCAGATTTGACAAGTAACATTAACGTACGGGGTAGGGGCCCGACCACGGCGACCATCACGCCGACCCCTACTGCCATCACGCCGGTTCCTGTCATCACGGCGATCTCTATCATCACGCCGACCTCTGTCATCACGTCGATCACGACGGTCACCATCATAAGGCCATACATCGCGGCGATCATCATCACGCCGCGCATCACGACAGTCATCATCACGCCATCCATCACGACGATCGCCACCATCTCGGCGGCTTCCATCACGGCGCCCTTGGTAACGACGATCTCCATCCCGAGAGCGACGATCATGACGACCACGGTCACCAGTCCGTCCCTAATCATATCCACCACGAGGGCGGCTGTCGGCGACATGAGCAGAGGAGGTGAAACCGGCAGCAGGGACAGCTTCTTCTTCGTCATCCGAAAGCATCTCGCGGCGCATGTCATACGCAGCAACTCGAGCATAAAGGTCATCAAGGCTGGTACCGTGTTGGCCATTGACAGCAGCAAACACAGAGTTGTAAGAGCCACCAAGACCGTTCAGGATATAGCCAATGAGTTCATCTTCATCAATCGGCTTGCCGGCCGCGACGAGTTCAGACGAGAACCCCTTCATCTTGGTGAAGTAATCGGCGGTGGTCATCTCTTTCTTCTTGGTCTTGTTGAGGGCAGTCCAAAGGTGTGTAATCCTCGACCGAGAGACGGAGGTGAACATGGACGAGACGGTGGCCCAAACTTTGGCAGTGGTCTGGTGCTCGAGAACGTGCGCCAGCAGGTCCTGTGTGAAGGTGAACCCAGGGCGGAGGCCAAGGCAGTCGTGGAGGTAGACGACGACATGGCGACGGCGGGGTTTTTTGGTTTTGGTGGTGGCGGCGCCGGCTAGAAGCGGCGGCGGCGCCGGCTAGTCTTCGGTCTTGATTCGGTGACGGCAGCAGTGGTTTTTAGGGTTTTGTGGCGGTGGCTAGGTCTTGAAGGAGGCTCGCTCTGATACCATGTTAATCGATGTAGGTGGAAGCGATAGCCTTCCAGGCTTCGCGTTTCGTGTTAATATATCGAACAAGGCAAGTACATGGGGCGGTCGAGAGGGGCGACCGAGCCAGGGAGGAATACATACATGACTTGGAGTACTACTCCATAATCATGTACATACGTACATAGAGGTGTACAATCTATTTCTATTTCTAACAGTGCGCACCCTCCTCTTCCATTCTACATCCTCCCACCTACTGGGATGAGGATCTAGCCATTGCCACCTACTCCATTAGGTTTGATATTTCTTAATGGATCTTCTTAATGATCTTTTCTTCCCAACCCACTAGGTTTGACGCTCTGTTTGCGTATGCATGCCAATAAGGCCCCGCTTGCTTCCCAGTATTAATTCTAACTGAAAGGGTTGTAAAATACCCCCTGTAAAACCTGTGGATCCAGTGAAAAACCCCGGAAATTTATCCGATATACGAGTAGGGGCCCAAGGATGCCACTGTAAACCACGACGTCACAGTGGGCAGATCTGGCCGGAGCTGCCCGCGGCGGCGCCGTCGACGCCGGCGACGAACCAGCGCGAGCTGGGATGCGCGCGGGCGTGCGTCGGACGCGCCTCGACGCGCGCTACCCGCAGGTGGCGGCGCCGCCGCGCTTTGGTCGCTGGAGCGGCTGGTGCGACGCGCGGACGCGACGGCGGGCCAGTGCGACGGCGGCAGCGATTCCGGCCACGACGCTGCGTCCCAGCAGGCGGTTCTCGGTGAGGGGAGAGAGGGCGCGGCGGCGCATCCCGCCGTGTGAGCGGATCTGACCGGGGAGGCGCGTAGCGGCGGCAGCGGGCGCGGCGACCGACGGCGAGCTCGGTGCGGCGCGGGGAGAGAGAAGGGAAAGGGGGGCTCTGCGGAATTTTTGCAGCGGAGTCCCTGGGCTTCTGAGAATTTACGTTTAGGTCCCTCGCTTCGTAAAACTGGAGGTTTTGCCGTGCAATTTGTGGGCTTGTTTGTCGGTTTTTGATAATGTAGTCGCGCCGTGAGGCTGACAGGTGGGGCCCACCATGGCACTGGTCAACACTGTAGCAGTGACCAGTGCTCACTGCGTGGGGCTGAGAGCTCGCGAAATCGGCCGGCTTTTATATAGTTAGTAATGGCGAGAACACCTAAGATAAGAGCAATGTTACAATAAACTTTCCGACAGCAAACATCTTGAATAAACGCGCGCGACCGCAACTAATTTAGTTATTGGACATGCTGCAATGCATGCATCCGCTGTTCGATGATTCGATATTACCGGCCGCTCACAACTCACGCGTCGACGAAGATGTCGAGCTCCAAGACCGCGTCATTGCCGCGCCAGCTCACCGTCTTCACCAGCACGTACCCCCTCGCCATTCTGAACCTCCCCGTGCCTCCGACCACCGAGAGCTCCCGCACCGGCGCCAGCACGGCGTTGCGCCCCGCCACGGCCAGCGTGCTACCGTCGTAGGTCCCGCCGGTGAGCAGCACGTTCATGGAGATGAGCACCGCGAGGTCAGCCCCCGCGGGCGTCGCCGTCAGGTAGAACCCCTGAGCACGTCCGAGGACCCTCGACGCCGGACCGGGCCCCTCGGTGAGAGGGTCGTCCATTACCACCGTCTTGCCGAATCGGGCCCCGCCGGAGTCCTTGATCGTCGGGCCGGTGCCGTTGATAACCACGACGGCGCTCGGGTTGGGCCCGGTGTAGCCGTCGTGCATGTACAGATGCAGGTGGTGGTGCTCCTGCACGCCGGTGCCGGCGACGAAAGCACGAGCATGCGAGAGTGAGACGAGCACCGGCATGAGCAGCGTAACTAGAGCTGCAAAGGTGAGCCGGCGAGCCATATATCGATCAGGTTAATTTGGCAATGGGACGTTGGTAAGATGTCGTTAAATAGCATTCGGCAAATCGTCGCTGACTTTGGATTGATGGCAAAAGGCTTTCACGTGTCCCGGCCGGCCATTGAAGCTACCGGTCCCAAGATGATGAGTGCACTCCCATGCTGATACTGGCATTGTGCTGTAGCCTTGTGGAGAGCAGAGATTAGCGATGAAGACTGATGTGGACATGACATGCATGTCCCATTGCATTGGGCATGCATGGGTACGTAAAAGATGGAGGCATGCCACGAAAGTAAGTGGATGTAGTGCTCGATCACTGCTGAGAGTTCTTGCGAGTGCGATTGGATTACATCCATGCGCGGGAGAACATAAGGAATTAAATGTGGGTGCGATGTGAATAGCAATAGCAAGTTTTTTTACGTGAAATAGCAATCGCAGGAGTGCGGGCCGGTTCGGGCTACCACGTGACACCTGGTTGGTCTGAGAAGGAACTCGGGATGGGGATAGCGGCCATGGCGACGTGTCTGCTGCAGCACGGCGGCAGGAGCTTCACGGGCATGAACTAGGCCCGGCCGGGCCTAGTTGGCCTGGTGTACTCCTGCTGCTCCATCCGGTTTGCTATTGCCAATGACGGTGAATTTCCCTCCCACGTGGCTATGCATGGTATTGCCGTCCCATGTCTACGATTGTTTCTTGTCCGTTCGGCCGGCCTCGTAGCGTTTACCATGGTGAGACGTCGATGAGGGCTTCAAGACTGTGGTGGCGCATGTTGGTGGGCGGTGAGCTTGGTGGAGCTAACTGTGTGTCCGGGTTGTGATTTGTTGGGGTTGGGAGAAATCCCTGTCGGCTCTTGCCGACACCGGTGCGGTGACACCTGCGGGGCTGCCGTCCTTCTTAAAGGGCGTCGGGTGTACCCCTTTCCAATTCCCTCCGTGTACCGGGAGAAATCCTAGGATCAGTCTGGGCAACATCGTCGTCGTCGCATTCATTCTTCAAGGTGTTGCTTGGTACGCGGCCATTCGGAGGCTTAAGGGTGTGGCTGGAATTCTCCGGTGGGCGCAGCGGCTGCGGTTCATCTTCGCTTTCATTGACCTAGCGCTGTTGGCTTTAGTTTCTTTTTACTTTCTCATGTTTTTTTCTCTTGTGCTGGATTGTGCTGTTTGCCCCAGCAGGGTCTTGCGATTGTATGGTGTGGTTGCTGTATTAATATAGCGGGCTCAAGCCTGTTTCGAGAATGATAAAGAAAAGGTTGCCCAATAGGGAAAGGCAACGAGGCGTAGTCATCATCGTTTCAGGGTGCTTATATCTTTATCTGCCAATTAATATTCCTAAATAAGGGATGGTTGATTGACTAAAATATGTGTGCTTTTGGGGGCTCTCATCCCCCTCGCCCTCCCCCAAACACACGCCACCCCCCCCCCCCCCCCCCCCCCCCCTCACAATCCATCTTTTCCCCCTTCTTGTTTTTGAGGCTTAGTCTTCTCCCCCTTCTTTGTTGACAGTCAAAGATTTGTCCCTCTTCTCCTCCGTAGGCGCCACCGGCCGGAGTGAAGAGGGGAGGGGCGGCTAGGCCTCTGGCCCCTGTCTATATTAGCTTGAGTAGGTTTAAGATGTCTAGGTTTAGGTTTTGGGTCGTGTCCCAGAGTGGTGTTATGTCGGTGGATCTAGGGTTATCGAGGACGGTAGGCAGCGCTTGACGACTGGTGGTGGCATTGATCTTGCTCATCGTTCTCCAGCGGGCGAAGCCCGTGGCGAGCAGTGGCGCAACCTATCCATCCAAGTTCCTAAATAAGACTGATCTGAGCAGGTCTGGCGACCAGGGACAGGATGTGGGGATCCCTTTTGTGTTCCTCATGGAGGGGAGCAAGAAGAGTGTTCCCACACTCCTGCCTTCCGGTGGTGCATTCTGCTACAGGGGAGCTCGAAAGCTACTCCCGGGAGTGCATCCATGGCAGTCCTTTTGTGGCTGCTATCCAAGATGGTCGAAGGGACACCACTCCCTCCATCTTCGTCGGCTTCGGCTCTCTCTAACCGGTATGATGTGATCAAACAATGTTGTATCCGTTGGAGTGGTTGTTTGGAGCAAGTGAGAAATGCACCTCCAAGTGGTTGCACAATTGATGACTATGTGAGTTCATTTTCATTGTGTTTTAAATATTTATGATTTTGTTAGCTTTCGTTGTGCTCACACTTGCCTCTTTTGCAAATGTAGGATTGAATTGTTGATGAAACTTACAAGCAAATGTCGACATCCAAAGTCAAACCGTTTGTGCTCCAATATTTTTGGAAGTTGCTTGAACATGGTGAGAAATGGGGTTGAGGGGTCAAGAAGCTCCACCGAAGAAGGTGCATTCATTACCTTGGATGACGATGAAGATAGTGATGCAACAAAGGGGGGGGGGGGGGGGAAACAAGAGGATGTCCGATGGAATTAGATGGAGAAGGATAAGACGAAGAGGACAACTTAGGCCGCCAAGATAGAATGGCCAAGAAGAATAATTAAAATGGGGAGGTAAAGTGGGAAAAAAGACGCGCCTACCAGGAGTGCAAAACCTCTTTCGAGGAGCACAAGGTGAAGGCCAACATGCTTCCCGAGGAGAATCATCTCATGATGATGGATCCGAGTGGGATGGACGCGTTGGCAAGAGAGTTTGGAGAGCTGAGAAGAATGGAGATCATGCAACGGAAGAGGGAATAGCTTCGTGATGCTATGGCTGGCGGTGGTGCTTCGATCGACAACAATGGTGATGTTTCGGCTATGGTAGTGATGTGGTCTTGGCAACGATGGTGTTACTTGATTTGATCATCGTCTAGTTATGTCTGATTGCACATTATTTTGGATAATCTTAATTGCTACTTAGTCGACCGCGTGTATTCTTTTTGGACATGGACTACTGTGGAGTAATTAGTATTGTAAAGATATTTACTTATTTCTTGATTTTTTCATATACTACATATCATTGTCGGTAAACCTATGTGCAAATCAAAACGGTTTTACGGTCACGCATGGTGGCGGTGTGTAACAACGGTTTTCTCCGAGGAGCATCTCTAGCAGATACCGGATAAGCTCCCGGGCCTGTTTTTTTTGGGTCCGGGGCGAAATTCGGGTAGAACAGATTACACATAAGCCCCCGAACCGGATTTTTTTGGGGAGCAGGATATTTCACCTCCCGTGCTCCATAACTTCCGTTTCCGAGTCGATTTTTTGTGTAAACTGGAAAGCCAAGGGACGGTTGGCGGGAGTCGTCGGAATCCGGCCAACTTCCACCGCGCCATCTCAATTCCGGCCAAATCCGAGCCGTATTTCACCACGGCTTCCAGTGCTTTTGACCAAATCGTGCAGGGAAAAGCGTTGGAGCGCCGCCGCAGCAGCCACTACGGCCAGCTAGCGTCCACGGCCGATGACTCTGGTGCTCTAGTCCTGCAGTAATCGGCCGACCGGCGAGGGTAGGGGCGCGGGCCGGCGGGGTAGGGGCGCGGCTAGCGGGATAGGGCTGCGGCCAGCGGGAGGAAGAAGAAGAGAAAAGAAAAAAGAAAAACTAAAAACTGCTGACTCATGGGTCTAGTGCGTTTTAGGGGTCTTTTCGATATTTTTTCTGCGATAGAAATATTCTGTATGTACACCTTTTTGGTTTTTTTGGTATGAGATTATCCGGTATCTGCTAGATGCTAGAGGTGTTCCTAACTATATCTGGTCATGGGAAGCACGACCCGGCCCAAAATTCCAGGGCTTGAGCTTGTCCATGGGCCGGGCCTGGGCCTGAGATTTCAACCCGAATGTCGCATGGGCCTAGGTCTAGGCTTTGCATATTGGCGTTTTAAGGAAGAGGCCCGACCCGAGACCCGAAAGCCCGGGGATTTTGCAGTCATGGGTGGGCCTGGTCTTGAAATATAGGCCCGAAGGTCGGATGGGCCTAGGCCTGGGATTTCGACCGTGGGCTTTGTTAGGCCCAGCCCATGGCCAGGTATACTCCTAACCCTAAGATAGGATGATTGTTAATGTGAGAAGAAGGAGAGGAGCTTGGGTGGAGCACAGAACGGAGACCTCAAACAGGAGTGAGGAGGAGGGCATGTGGAAGAGCCTGTGGCGTGTAAAAGTCCCAGCAAAGGTGAAGAATTTCGCATGGAGGTTGGGAAAGCAAAGTCTGCCAACATCTGGGCTATTGCACCAGCGGCACATGGCAACGGAGGATGTATGCAAAATTTGTGGAGCAGACTTTGATAACTGGCGTCATAGTCTTTTTGACTGCCATATGGCACACGGAGCATGGGTTTTGACCAGTGAAGATCTCCTAGAACACGCGACAAGTACCCTGATTCCGAATGCCAGGTGTTGGATATTTCATATGTTAGAGAGTCTAAAACATGATGAGTTTGTTTGGCTCTAGGTTACTATGTGGGCAATTTGGACAGCAATGAGGAAAGCTCTGTACGAAGAAATGTTTCAAAGTCCTTTGTCAAACACATGGTTTTATTAGAAGCTATCTCCATGACCTCGGTTTAATCCAGAATAAGAAGATGTATAGTGGGACGTCAACGAGAGCTAGAAGGTCCAGCACGTGGCTACCACCTCCAGCAGGGATAGCAAAAGGTAACACTGATGGTGCAGTAAACCGTGATGGATCCCGTGGCGCAACAGCAGCAATTTTCAGAGACGCACAAGGCAAGTTCATGGGGCATCTGCTATTGTTGTCGCTGGAATTTCAGATCCTGGTACCTTAGAAGCACTTGCATGCAGAGAAGCCACAACTTTACACAAGATATCGCTATTAGCCCTGCTTATATTGCTTCAGACTGTGCTGGTGCGGTGCAAGAGATTTCAGAAGGAAGCCGAGGGAAGTATGGCACGGTGATCACTGAAATTAATACGAGGAGGAGGTTTTTTGATCGAATGGAATTCAATCATGAGATGAGGGAGTCGAAGTGGGAAGCACACGACATTGCTAAAGGTTCTTTAGGCCTGGATTTAGGAAGACATATGTGGTTAATTCACCCACCGGACTTTGTAAATGTACCCTTTATGATCCAAAAATAAAGTCCAGTGTTTTTGCTATACAAAAAAGGTGTTGAGCGCAAAAATGAAAATCTAGATTGTGGTTTTGTGTAACAACTGGGCCAACAACTCATCTGTGTATGTGCAATTTCCTGAGAAAAAGACGGCAGAGATGCTGCGATGTTTCAACGTATAAAAGCGGATATCAAACCGCATCAAGCAGGCAGGTGCATCCGGGGCCCAGTGCTCACATGGGCGAGTGACAGAGAGGAAGAAAGGTCTAGACTCTAGGCACACAGTCCGAAGTCCGAAGTCCGAACTTTCAGCATGAAAATCTAAGGTTTGGCCTTAATTAGTTGTGTCTGACAGTGGTCTTGTTGAAGACATTGTTTTGAGAGCGAGGACTATCTTCAGGGTGAAAGCCCAAGGTCTGGCCTTAATTGGTTGTGTCTGGGACTGTTCTTCTTGAAGGCGTTGCTTTTGAAGAATTGGACATCAGGTGTTGTTTTGGTGGTGGTTGTGCGGCTGCTGCAAGGACTGTAACTCTGTAGCGGGACTTTTCTTTTTATTTCTTCTTCTTATTGTCTTTCGGCTGTGTGCATCCGTAGTAGCTTTGGTTATTGCGTTGTTGCAGAGGCTGGGTGTAATTTGTATCTCCGCGATATTAATATACACTCTTTATCTATAAAAAAGGCACACAGTGCAAGCAACGTAAGCTACAGCCCACAGACACGTTTGTAAAGTAAATCTACCGCTGCATCACACATCTCCTGTTCCCAATTTTTTTTTTTGAGAATTCCTAGTCTTTTACAGTACAGCTGTAGTATTTGAACTCACGCACAACGCACTCCACACACACTCAACACCACACGCACGCCACCTGTGCGCAAGCTAGACCTAACTAGACTATACTAACCTTCTGAGCCTCAGTGAGCCTAGATCTACTGGGAAACCCCTGCGGTGGTGGACACACCACAATACCACTAACTGAACCACGGTGGAATCGGCCCAAAAGTTAGAGCTAGGACAGACTGATTAAGGGCTCAGCCTTCTGCGTAAACGCAGCCCGCAGGCCCTCCACAAATATGCTACAGCGTAAACACGGTTCACGTGAACAGTGTCGCGCAGGTGCGGGCCGCAGAGCCGAACTCTGGCCGGCCGGGTGACGCTACCGCGTCCCAACCACTGGGGTGAAAGCCCATCCGCTCCTGTTCCCAACTCAGCAATCTGTTGTTGGTCGTGGCCTAATCATTTATCCTTGCTTTCAAATGTAGCTACTACCTTAATTATCTGAACGACTCCATATCTTCAATGTTAATTCGATATCATTCCTTCCCAAATCACAGCAACCAAAGTACTAGCGCTAGCGACTGGTCATTTTCTTACCAACACCCTCACTCTGCTTTATCCATCTATTAATCCACCACCTCCTCACGCTCCGAGCTTTCCCTCTCACAAGCCACAGCCAACCCTCCCCGTCATGGCGCCGCACGCAGCCGTCCTCCTCTCTGTTCTCGCGCTCGCCTTCGCGGCGCCGCCGGCCGTGCGCGCGGCGGACGCGCCCACGCACCTCCACTTCTTCCTCCACGACGTGGTCACCGGCACCAACCCGACGGCGGTGCAGGTCATCAAGGGCCCGGCCGCAACCTCCAGCGTGATCCCGGGCATGGCCTTCGGCGACACGACCGTCATCGACGACGCGATTACGGAGACCTCGTCGCCGACCTCTGCCGCCGTGGGGCGCGCGCAGGGGTACTACATCATGTCGTCGCAGTCGGGGCCGGTGCTCATGGTGTGCGTCAACCTGCTCTTCACCACGGGGGACTACAACGGCAGCACGCTCGCCGTCGTCGGTCGCGACGACATCACGGAGACCACGCGGGAGCTCTCCGTGGTGGGCGGCACGGGCAAGTTCCGGATGGCCACCGGGTACGTCCTGTGGAAGACCAACAGCTCAGCCGGCCCCGACGCCACCATGGAGCTCGACGTCTACGCCACCACGCTTGACGGCACGACCACCATCGCCGCCGACGCGCCCGTCTCCCCCATCGAAGGCGGCGGCGCTGGGACGGGCGGCAGCGGCAGCGGGAAGTCGGCGGCGCTGAGAGGGGCACTGCCGTACGGGTGGGCCAACGCGTTGGTCGCCGCCGTCCTTGTAGCTCTGGCTGGTTGCATTTGGTGACCAGCTCGATCCACCATGAGCGTGAGTGAGTGAGTGGGATACTAGATGTCTAGATCCGATCCACACTTGAGATAGATCTAGAAGAAGATGCGTGCATTATTGGAGTGAGGTGAGACATCGGTCGGTGCGGCTAGTGGTGTGTGTTCGGTGGTGGCAGATGGATGCTTTCTTGTTGCTGGTCGGGTTAGGTTTGGTGATGTGCATGAGTACATCTGCATGCGTGAGAGGTTACTTTCTTGTTACTACATCTATTATGATAACCTAGAAGAACCGATTCTAACACTTTTATATATGCTGCTTTTCTTGGTTGTACACAACGCATCAAAAGTCGAAACATATGGAGCAGGTAGCTTGAGCACCATGAGGTGGTGATTTGACTCTATTATGGAAAAATATAAAAAAGTTATGAAAAAATATCTGGGTGTAAATCCAAATATTTTATGTTCACACACCAAGTTTAACGGTAAAAAGACATTTTGTGTGGCTTGTGTAAAAAAGATAAATTGGGGTGCTACAAAACGATTTGTTTTGTGAGACATTGTTTTGTCTTTTTAGCACAAGACACAAAAAATATATTTCTTTTTCTTGAAATTTTGTGTGCTGAGATAAGATGTCGGGATGTACACCCAGAATTGTTTTTCCATTTTTTTTTCAATTTTCTTCTAAACAATGGGAGCATATACTCCTACACTCTTATGACCCCAAGTGGATTTCCCGAGTATCATGCAATTCCTTCCCTGGAGTAAATTCATTTCTTGTTGGCACTGTATATGTTTAAGCTCCGTTGTGCAATATGTGTTTTGTTTCGGATACCCCTCGCATTGCCGTGCAACCTCCTTAGAGCATCTCCACTCGCGGCGCCCAAATGGCTGCCCAAAGGCCTTCCGGACAGGCCATTTGGGCGCCGTCCGGACGGCCTCGCGCATTTGGGCGCCCTCGCTCCCCACTCGCGGCGCCTAATTTTTTTTTGAAAAATAAAACTTCGGCGAATTTCATTCAAATTTTAGGAAATTTTACAGATTTGAATGAAATTTTAAAATACTAAACCTAATCTACTGGCGGTTGCGGCCCCTGAAGGTGAAGTAGGGGTCCTCCTCCTCCTTCTCCTTCTTCACGCCGGCGCCGCCGCTGCTTGGTCCTGCGCCGTCGTCCTCCTCCTTGATGCGGCTAGGGCCGGCGCCGTCGTCGTCGGTGAGGTCGAAGAAGGGCATGCCGTTGGCCTTGGCGTGCTCCAACGCCGACCACGCGCAGGCAGATGGCCCGTCGAGCGGTGGCACGTCGTTCATGGAGGCGGCGGCGAAGGCCTGCGCGAGGGCGTCGTCGTCCTTGCCCATCTGTGTCGCCACGAGCTCGGCCAGGAGCGGCGACAGGCCCGGCTCCGCCTTGACCTTCATCTGCTCCGGCTTCGGCGTGAGCAGAGGCGAGGCGCGGGAGCGGGAGGAGGAGGAGGCCACCGAGCGCGAGGAGAGTGCCGCCGAGCGCGACGAGGCCGCACACGGTGCCCATACGCCAGGCGCGGGTGGAGGCTGGTGCGGAGGCGCCGCCGCCGGCCAGTCGAGGAGGCTCCCGCCGGCGCTGATGTGATCCAAGACGAACTGGAGCGTGCGCCCGGGCATGCTCCAGAACGCCTCGCGGCCAGCGACGTTCTTGTCCGCCGACGGCTGCCCAGTTCCGTCCCAGCGGCGCATCTCCTCGTCGAAGAGGCGTGGAACGCCTCCTCGTAGCGGCCGTAGTTGGCCTCGTTGTCCGGGTCCCAGCGTGGGTACTGACGCATCTCCGGCGTCAGTTCGCGCCAGTAGTGCGCGATCATGGCGGGGGCAAAGTCGCGGTTCGCCTGCGTCAGCGGGCGCGGCACCGGGATCCCGCGGACGGACATCACCCGGCGGTGGCCGACGCGCATGTCGGGCGGCACCGAGTAGCCGTTGTCCCGCAATGCCTCCGACTGCTCCTTGAGGAGGGTGCGCGGCGCGAAGCCGTTCGCCGCCACGCCCCCGGTGCGCCTCCAGTTCCCGGCCATCTCCTGGTGCGGTGGCGGCTTTCGCGGTGGCGGGCAGAGAAGGAAGAGGAAGAGAGCGGCGAGGGCAGAGAGTGGCGAGTATGGGGCCGGCGTACGCCTTTTATTGCCGCCAGAGAGCGGTGGCATTAACGCCACTGTCTCGAAAAGGCGCGCCGCATTCGCGCCGACGAGCAGTGGGACGCGATGGCTCACTGGCGTCCGCCGGCAGTGAAAACGAGGTGTCGCCACGCGGCACGCGCCGTTGACGACGCCTTTGACCACCGCCGGTTGAAGTGGCGTCTCACTGAAAGGAGTGGCCCGCGCGTTGGAGGCAGACATGGCGTCGCGTTTCGTTCCGTCCGGGGCCACCCCAAGCCTCCCCAAGTTGAGGGCGTGGGCTGGACGTGCCGGACACAAATCTGGACCGCGCCGGACCGAAAACGTGTTTGAGCGGCGCGAGTGGAAGAGAAAATGTGTCCGGCACGCCCTAAAGGACTTTGGGCGGCCGTTTGGGCACCCCGAGTGGAGATGCACTTGAAAACTCTATTGGGTGGAGGGAAGCATAAAAGATGCATGCAACATGAAGTGATACATGATTCAATTGGTCATTAACCAAGTGGTAACATTTAGTCGACGTGAAATGGTTATTTATTTGACCAATTAAATATTGTTAAGATTTAGGAATGTTACTGATTGATGTTCCATGCAAATTAGCTGAAATCATAAAATTACATCAACGAGCATGTTGCTAAATGCTAGATCAGTCGCTCGCTTATGGGATGCATGCAGACACGGACTGCCCGCCTGCGGATGGTCCGCCTGCATCCTAGTTGAGATAGCATGCATGAAGAGATGGCATGCATGTATCGACATAATGTTTTTTTAAGTGCCTTAAGAGGTTACATACAAAAGAGCAGGTGACTTCCAAGAGTAGTTACTCCCTCTGTTCCAATTTAATTGAATCACATATATGTAGATGTGTACGCATCTAGACACATTTTAATGTTAGATTCATTTATATCCACATATACGTGAGTCAATTAATATGGAACGGATGGAGTACATGACTTCAACATTGAAAACAATTGATCAAAAATTTGATTGGTTAACTGAAACGATTAGAAATGAAATTTGTTGTGGTGTTCGAGGTGGACATGATTTTGTTGTGTGATAGCATAGTAAGATGATGTGATCTTATCTATCGAAAGACTAAAAAGGTTGATGCGGATATCTGAATGGGCAAAAGAATGATGGCATGGAAAAGCTTGCGTGTAGAGATAAACTACCATAATGCATGTTAGAGGGGATGACATGGACAATTGGATGGTTGGGAGATTGGATAATGTGGATAAGTTTCATGTTAAGATAGATCATCGTAAATAAAATGTTGGTGTCGTTTTGATTTATAAGATACTAGTCGGATACCCCATGTGTTGCAGCGGGGGTCTTTTTTTGAACTCTATTATTTATGTGAATGAGAGTGCATAAGATGCATGAAACATAGAGTTCTCTACAGAAATATGCAAGATTCAATTTGCCACATTATTCAAGAGGCTAAATATAATCATGTAAAATGGTTGTGTATTTGACCAATTAAAAGTCTTTAAGTCTAAAGAAATTGTTGATCTCGATAGTTTGCATGAAGATATGTCATGCTCGTTGTCGCATAAACTTCACGAAAATGTATTGAGAGGTTAGATATAGAAAGAGCACATAATACTTCTAGCAGTTACATTTATTTTAACATTACTAGCAATTGTGTAGAAAAATCCCTTAGTTGGCTTAAACAGGTTGAAACTAAATCTGGTGTTCTGGTATCACATGATTAAATTGTGTGATTGCACAGAAGGATGGTATGATCTCATCACTCGGGCGACTAAGAAAGGCGTACGTGGACAATTTGATAGCTAAAAGAATGGATGATGTGGATAGTTTCCATGTAGAGATACACAATCATTGGGGATGACATGGACAATTGAATGGTTGCAAGAATGAGTCATGTGGATAACTTGCATTTGAGATAGACTATCATAATGAATGGTTTGATGGCATTTGATTTATAAGGAACTAGATGATTCCCCGCGCGTTGCTGCGGAACAACTGGAAAAAAATTAAGTTTAGATGTGCTTAGAGAAATAGGTGTATTAACTTTTTTTAATTACAGATTATATAGAAATACATGTAAGAATAGAACAGCCACAGCCTAACTCAATCATAAACATGACATGCATGTTTTCCGGAATAAAATGACAAGATGTCCTTTCGATTTTGTTTTCTTTGCTGTGGTTACACACTTACACTTCACATACCTTTGCAGTGGCCAGTGGTTATGTACTCACATACACGAGAAAGAAAAGCAAATAATATATATTGCTCTATCTAAAGAACCAATCATCTCTGCTTGGAAGCAAGATAGTTGATGTCATGACGATCATACTTTGGAAATTCTGCACTTATGTGCCCTCTGTACTTTTAGAACAAATGCTCCCAAGAAAACTGGCATTGTGTCTATTTGAGCTCCTCTGTAAGGCAACGACATGACTAAGAACAATATTGCACAAATAAGAGCTAAGGATTATTCTTCAGATCCAAAATTAGTATGGCATAATGAATGGACATGAAGTGAATGTGTACACTCGCTGATAGCAAAATTGACCATTAGTCCAAGAACCAATACCTCACAATCTCCAAAAAAAAAAAATTGAAAGGGATTACAGCTGCGTATTCAACAGAGAATACGAATACATAGCAGAAATACACAACAGTACAAGCAAAGGACACCCAGCACAACATCAGCATCAGGGATCGCTGCCGAACCTCCGCAACGCCTGAACAGAACCTTCATCGCCGAACGCCGCCGGAGAAGAAGGCGCCAGGCCGCCGCGAAACCCGGGAAGGGAACCCCACACAAGTAGACGACCGCATATGCCGTCCGCCGCAAGCAACGGAGCTGAAGAACGCTTAACGCGCACGGCCATGGCGCCATCTTCCCGCAGCCACCCCTCTTCCATCGAGCCCTGCACTGGGCACCACCCCAGCTCGCCGGAGACCCCGCCGCAAGCAAGTCCTGAACCCACCTTCTCTCCTCGCCGCCTCGGCCGGCCAGAGAAGGAAGAAGAACATACCAGATAGAGCGCGACGCCAGAAGCGCTCCTCCCCACGCCGCCACGGCCGGCAGAGAAGGCCTGAACGCCGCACCCAGAAGCAGCGGCCACCACCAGAATCCCAGAGCATCTTCTCCTGTACAGGGCCCAGAACCTCCCGACGACGCCGGAGCCACACCGCCAGGCCGACGAGGAACGGGCACAAAATCCAACGCATGGTGGCCACCGCCGGAGTGACCGCCATGACCGGACACCAAGCTTCCAGCACCACCGCCAGTCCTCGCCAAGGAGAGCACCAGCAGAAGGACCAGAGCAAGCTTATTCGACGCCGCCTTCTCCGCCATCGACAGCGAAGAAGACCCACGCGAAAACCTAGGCTACCTAGCTACCCTAACTAGAAGCAGACGAATCCCGCCGGTGTTTCGACCCCCCTCCCCCCCACCGCCGGCAGCAAGCCGACGGGAAGGAGGAGGGCGGCGGAATCGCCGGCGAGAACACGGAATGCCCCTCCGGTTGCCTCTCTGAGTTACTGTAGAAGGGGAACGGGGAGGGGATAAGGTTAGGGTGGTGACACTGACAGATAAGTCTCCTGTCCTCAGTCCCACCTTCACAATCTCCAAATTTGAAGCCACAAAAAACATGATTCGTGGAATGGATCAGGTGCTTGAAACCAATGGATGGATGTGGGAATGTCCGACTGAATTCTCACGGTATATTAGTGCTCATCACAATATAAAGATGCAACGTTGCTATCTGAGCTTTCCATAGATCTGAAGATGAATTTCTGCAGTCACATCTTGTAAGTTGTAACTATTAATACTTCCTGCAGATATACGGAAAAAAAAATGTTCATACTTCCACCATGAAGTAACCCTTTTTTTTTGGAAAGGTCTCACCATCGACAAATTCAAAATGAGGAAGTTATGTAAAGTAAGATTCAAGGCTAAGATGGCATTGAGTATTAGCCTTTCAAATCTTATATGCAAAATTTAATCTCGTGCGGGGACAGTACAGGAGAGAATGCGCCATCAGTGGTGGGCAGTAGTGAGAACCATGACAAAGCCATAAAGATATGTTGAGTTGAATTGAATTGAACCTGACCAGCAGCTACACCTCATGCGATCTAACCAAAATGAACCATTAATTGCATCAGAATTCAGAGGAACCGAATTGTAAAAGCGACATAAATCCGATCTGATTTGCAGAAAAAATCTGATCTGATTCTAACCAATATAGGCAGTTGTGAGCTCACCTTGTACAGGGGTATCTAAGAAAAATGCGATCTAACCAAAAATGAACGTCCTGCAGCGAAGCTCGCGATGGCGGCGCTGGGATTGGCGCACGCAACTGCGACTCGTGATCCGGCAAAAGCGTGAGGTAAAGAGAAGGTCGATGACGACCCATGGAGAAATATAGAGGCAGGGATGGGGAAGATGTCCGCGATGCAAGCCTCAATGTAGTTGACGGAGTTTATATGGGGAGAAATCAACGCGAACTCGTAGTAGACCTCCATCAGTTTCCGTTTCTCGCGAGCTTGTGGGGGAGAGGAAGAGACAGCGGCGTTGCGGGATTGATGGTGAAGAGGGAAAGCCAGGCGTCAATGGTTGTAGCTTGTAGGCGGTGGGGAGGTTCGTTCCGTGTCTGTAGATGTCGATGGAGAAGACAAACAGTGGTGGGCTAGAGGAGTGGGCTGGATATGGCCGGGAATTAATGGGACGGGCTGTTTCGGTTCGTATTCTCTTGCAAAATAACTTTTGTGATCGCCTAAAAAAAGCTTTGTGATTCAGTGAGGACCAACTACGAACTGAACATGTGACTGATGACATGACACATGTGGTGGGGTGGGTTGCTTGACATGGACTAATTGAATGATTGATGATGTGTATGCCTTGCATGTTGAGAGAAATATAAGTAGTGGAGATCTCCTATTTAGATATAGAAGATATATATATATATATATATATATATATATATATATATATATATATGGATTGATGGGTGATCGGCTAAAACTTTAGATTTCTCCTCTAAGCTATTTGCCAAATTGACTTTTTTTCTCTCTAGAGATGAGTGACATGTAGGGGATTTTTCAAACGAGTTTGATCCACTCAGGGCATTAGTGATAGTAGGATTCACAAAACACAATGATAATATAAACATAAGATTGGAGTGTAATGTCTGTTGAATCATACATGATGTAAAAACTACTGGAATTTGCATTATGAAGTGTTTGACATCACATAAAAACAAAGAAATTGTAACACTAGCCTTGAGTGGATAAAAAAGTCTCCAAAACAAAGTGCAATGGAATCAAAGTAGCCCATACTCTTAAGCTTTTTTAGCTTCTCACTCATACGATTTGTAGCCAAACCAATTAGCTCCAAAGCAAGGTTTTACGTTGATTTTGGTAATTTCGCGATGTGCTAAATGTCACTTTCTGTGAGCCAGAATTCAAGAAACCAAGCGTAGCACCAGGCATCAGTCGGTTGATTCACGGGATAAATCGGTTGCCTCTCTAATGTAACTTAAGCTCATGATCATTGCAATATAAAACCCCAACCCAAACATCCTTCTATATTTTTGCAACACCGTGCACCATTTCTATCGCGGTATGTCAAATCAAGCAAACAAACATTGCAACATACAAACACGGTTGCAACAAATTTATATGTGCATACAAGAAATCCCATTTGGTCGCAACAAATTGCCAAGAAAAAACATTCATATATGCAACATCGAAGCCAATGCTTGCAACATCGTGCGAAAACAATTGTAGCATCTACAGTGGACCTCCAAAATCTTCGGAACAGTTGCAACATTCATATATGCAACGTGGAAGCCAAATATTTGTTTTTATATACAATTTTTTTCTCGTTAGATCTGGCGTTCATATCTATGTTGCATATGTGTGATGGTTCGATTTGCTAGCAACAAAACAGAGATTTGTTGAATACAACAACAAAAATGTCTGGTTTTGTTTGAAATACTACGACGTTATATTGCTTGTTTTTTATATAAAGAGGAGAAAAATGTTGCAAATGATGTTACAAAAGTATAAAAGGGTGTTGCGTACACGGGTGGTACACTAAAATTGCTATATGCCCTAGATCTCATGTTTAAGTGAGACCAAACAGATGTAGAGACAGCCGGTCTAAACCAATATTCGTCCGGCTAACACGCAGAAGCGCCTCCCCTTATTTCACAGACTATATTACAAAAGCACATAGCAACTCGACGATTCTCTTGCGAGCCATTCATCGCCAGCGAATCATGGCGCCAGGGTTGGTGTGCTCCAACAGAAATGTTAGTGATTTATGGGTTTTAATGATGCAAATGTTCATCTGGTATGCTGCAAACTCGTGTGTGTTTTACCTTAAACACACAGGCGACATGTTGCCACAACTCTAAAGTCTACAAAAAGAATGGTGTGTTATATGTTGCAAACATTCTCTCGATGTGCAGCTAGCGTTTGTTCCAGGTTGCATATGTGTGATGGTTCTTCCCTTTATTTTCTTGCGGCGAAACGAATATTTGTTCAAAAATTTATTGTATGGTTGTGTTGGACATTTGGACGCCACAAATTTCACGATTTAAGTGAGATAGGACGAATGGGGCCGGTAGAAATCAATATCGGCCCCGCCGACGCTAGAATCGCCTCCCTTATTTCGTATAGACACTGGTTGGTATACTAAACTTGCCACACTTTATCACGCTCCAAGTTTGGCAAGTTTACTGAGTTAGCCCTTGTTTGGTTTGTATCCACATTTGTGGCAAAATTCATTTCATGTAAACTAGACCCCACATGGTACTGACGAGAAGATTACCTCAAGTGTGGCAGTGTGTGGTTCCAATTTTGATCGCCTAACCTTAGTCATGTGTGGCAAAATGTTGGCACTCTTAGTATATGAATTAAACATGAACATGCCCTATAGTAGAAGTACATGGCGTACATGCTCACAGCTGGGAACGAACTGACCAATACATGGTTCATGGTTGCTATTACGATGATGAGCATCAGCAGCAGCAGCATGCATGCAGGACGGGCATGAGTATCCCTCCTATACCCAAATTAGCCGACCTTCGTTCTATATAATTTCAGCGTTAGGAATCGAACTATCCAAGTTGCTCGCGATTACACAAATCCACCACTACTTACCAGGCACGCGCGCATTAGGAATTTAGCATTTTAGAATGGCTCAAAAAGGAGGGATTCGTCGCGTCACCGGCACCGGCTGCTCGGGCTCGCTGTCGTCGCCGGGGATGGTGGCGTTGACGTTGAGCTCGTAGACGGTGAATTTCTTCTCCTCCCTCGCCGTGGTGCAGTTGACGTACCCAGACGCCGTCCGGAACTCCCCGGTGCCGCCGACAATCGCCAGCTCCCGCTCATGCTTGGACGCGTCGTGGCGGCCCTCCACCACGATGGTGGTCCCGTTGTAGTCCCCGCCGGTGAGTAGCATCACCATGTCCACCAGGTATACCGGCCGCCGCATAGATGCCAGCATGGCGGTGCCCTGCGCGCGGCCCACGTGCTTGGACGACTCGCTCCGGTTCCCGGTGAGCACGTCGTCGAACGCGTACGTCTCGCCGAAGTAGTGCTCCGGCGGCATGGACGGGTTCATCGGGCCGGTGCCCTTGGTGATCAGCACCACCCTCTGCCCCGGCGGGCCGTAGATGTTGTGCATGTACATGCGCAGGAGGATATTGCGGGCGTCATCTGCCAAGGCGGCGACGAAGAGGGCAAGAGCCACCGTGGCGGCCACGAGTATCCGGCGCCGCTTCCGGACGGAGCTAGCCATTGGCGGTGTTGTGTATGTGGTTTGGATGCTAGCTTGGGAGCAGCTACGAAGCGGAAATGAGAGGTTTTGGTTATAGCTCATTGTTGGGTGTGCAGCACAAAGAAGTCCCAAGACGCTGAAATGGGAGTTTAATACGTGCAGGTTATGGACGAGTAAAAAGATGGCGATCGAACTAATTATGCGATGTAGCGAGCTATGTTACGTTCTCGTGTAGTAATTTCTGTACTGAGTTCTCGCAAAAGAAGTTTTTATTAAATGGCGGCAGTAAGTGTCCAAGAGGGCTGGGTCTTTGCCATTCAGATTTTCGGAGAGTCAGGAGATGGTTACGGCAGCGTGGGCACACAAGTGGAACAGTTGTTCCGTGGTACTACCTCCATCTATGAATAAGTGTAGTTCCACCTTTTGTTCTAAGTCATTTTTAAAAAAAATAACCAACTTTACAAAAAAAGTAACAACATATATAACATCAAATTGGTATATTTAAACCTCATTTCAAGATGAATCTATTTTAAGACGAATTTAGTGATATTAATTTAGTGTCATATATACGGATACTTTTCACTATAAAGTTGATCAAATTTTAATAAGCTTAAATCAGGAAAAAAAACTAGGAGTACATTTATTCGTGGACGGAGTATGTACAGTCGGCCCAGCGTTCCTTCACCTAACTTTAATATTTAAGGGCTCCTTTGATTCATAGGTTTTATAAACGATTTGTGTAGAATGATATGTGAATTTTTTTTTTGGAAGTGTTGATTCATAGGATCAAAATACCCATGGGAATCTTATAGTGCAAATTTCATAGGAAAAAGGTCTTACCTCCTGAAAAATTTGTTCACCAATACCTGAATATTCGTTTAATAGGGTCTTGGATTAGGAGGTACTAGTTGAATGCCCGTGCGTTGCAACGGGTCATTAAAAATTTTCTTGCCATATACGTAATACACATGAAATTTCACGTGCATACAAGAGATAAACATATAGTATTTCTGAACAATAAAATTATATTTTGCTTAAAATGCAATTTGATTAAAAAAATAAGTTCATATACAGATACGACCAAATAATTGTCGCTTGTTGACTAAGATTCCAATTTCCTTGTATATGTAGACGGTTCCGTCAAATTAGCCAATTGTACCAGAAACACCTGCAGTGTGATTGTCTACACAACCTACGCCTATTAATTATCACTTTGAACAAAAAATATTAGACCAGATTAATACTATTCGGAAACAAAGAGAAGTGGATAAATTTATGTAACTATGCGTAAGAGCATTTCTAAACAATCACAGGAATGTAAATCTAAATATGTCTACCTAGATTTATGTCACCAAATGAACTCGCCCTAGATGTCTTCTGAGGCAGATTGTTTAATATGAAACATAGGACACAATCATAATTTATTAGGGGTTATACATAAGGGAGATTCGTAGCAACTTGACAGGACCAATACCGGGGGTATAGGTGCACCCAGATTCGGATACAATAAGCAGAAAAGCACGATCTAGATTACCGGAGGATGATATTTCTCTACCCTTATTCCTCAAAATGTGCTTCGACCACAAACATATATGTACAATCTGAGAGATACGCACTCCCTCCATGGTCCTCCCATTTTTCTGCACAGCAGCAATACCACAGATGAGTTCAAAATAATAGATGAGTACCTCAAGAAGCTAAGATACTCTTAAAGTGGTACATATAAACTGCGCTAGATGAAAAGCTTGCAACAGTGGACAAATTTAACAAATTGAAGGTTATGTTGGATCCAACAAAGGTGCTAGCAAAAACTTGGCCATGTACAGAAACACTATACTACAGCAACGGAAAGCAACATGGGTATTCGAAATTGCAATTCAGAGATCCTACAGCACCGGAAAACATGATATCTTTATTTTAGGCATGAATACAGATCTCGATTTATACCTAGTACATTCCAGCTAGAGGATCATGATATTTTTGTCAAAGTATAAGCCGTGGTTGAGTGAAATGCTTCTTGACTGGAATAACTATATACGTATTTCTAGATAATTTTGAACAGAGCTGACACCACAGAATAGTTCTAATGGAAAATTTGCATGTCTTTCTCATATGCAACAAAACGATGTTTGATATAATGTAAAACTTTTACTGAAAGTTCTGACTCCATTCCTAGCATACAGATCGAAGGGGCATCTCCCCATCACCGATTTTAGCCCCCAAACCAGCAAAGCAAATTAATTAGCGAAGTGTACCCGGCGCTAACCTGTAGTATGCCACATAGGGTGATCGAGAGGCATGCGTCCATCATCGCCGATTCGCCGGCGCAGCCACCGTGCGCCCGACGACCCGACCACCTACTCCTCCCGTCGGGCACGACCCCTTCTTCCACATCTGATGCCTACTTACAATTGCCGAGAGGAAGGCGAGTCCCTTTGATTAGAAGAAATGCGTGATGTGCAGTGCAGGGGAGAGGTCATCGCCCCACACTTAGCTCAGGCCACAGAAACCCCCCTGAGTCAGGCAACCGGCCCCTTTCCTCTGTCCTCCTCCACCATCTCCGCGTGCTCAGCTCTGACGCCGCCACCACCTGTCCTCGGTCGCCGGCAATATAGTTCTACAGCAGCCCTTGAAGCCTTGAAGCCCGTCGTTGCAAGGAATATATAGAGAGATACGTTCGCGGCGCTGCTTCCCTTTCTCCCGTCGACTTCTCGATATACCGCCGCCGCCGCCGCACCATGAGAGGAGAGAGGTATTCGGGGGAGGGGACTGATCCAGAGGTGATTGGGGGCAAGGGAGGCAGCGAGCCAGAGCCGCTCTGGGTTGCCTTCGATGGAGGAGAGGATCTAGGCTGGGGTTAGGGGAAACCACCGTGGTCCGTTGGAGATCGATAGGTGGCGGCTGGATGCGGATTACGGAAGAACCATGGAAGCTCCGTTTTTCCGTTCGGTCAAGGAAGAGACAAATCGATAAGAGGGGATCTAATACGAATCGTTATTTTCACTCGGCGGTGGCTGTACTGTAATATCTCCCAAAACCTAGGGGTAAAACCGGAAAAGTGAAAAAACGTTACGAAAAAAACGAACCGGTACATGACATACGGGTGGCAGTGGTGGGTATTTTTTGCAAATTTTAGGGGTATTTTCAACGACGTATCGCCGCCAACCATCACCTTTACTCGTATTATATAGTAGAGATATACAGGGTGAGGGGACTTTATGGAGGAAAATAATAGACGCTAAATATAATACAAAGAGCCCCAACATTCTGTGTTGCCAGGATCCACACCCGTCTGTTTTTTGGAAGGGAGTAATGTGGGCTGCGAAAGCAGTGAAAGTAGGATATAGATGGAAAGTTGGGAATGGAAAATTAGTTAAGTTTTGGGAGGACATATGATTTGGAGGGGGCTTGCCTGCTCCCCGTTGTGCTCCCATCCGTGCGCCCGCGTAGGTGGCATGCATCGGATGGTTCCCCCAGGCGGCAGTTTTTCAACCCAAAATAAATCAGAAAAAAATACCAAACGCAATACGAATCGACTCGTACGAGCGCCGCGTCAACGAACTGTAGGCTTCTCCATGCGCGTTGTAGCCAGAGGCGCTTGGAAAATGGCAAGCGGTACCGCTTCGCTCGTGACTCGCAGCGGGCGATCGCGAGGCGACTCGTTGCTCCTGCCCTAGCCGCCGTCGCCGTTTGCCGCCACCGCAGGTCACCGACGTAAGAGCTGGGCCCCTCTCCTTCCGCTTGCCGCTCCGGCGGTAGGAGGGAGGGGGATCCCTTTTTTGCATGGTAATTAGGGTTAGATAGTTTCTGGCATGGTGCGCCGTTGGGGTGGTGGGAGCGGCGCCCGGGAAAATAAATCTGCCTCAACTCTACTCCAACACTGGCGTTGTTCTTCATGGCGGCGTCTCGGAGTTGGTGGCAATGTGTGCTTGCCGATCTTTCAGATCGATGGCTGTAGGGTTCATGGATGGTGTCGGCGAGGCGGCGACGGCAACTCCATCTCCAGCTCTGTCCCCGTTGATGCGGCGTTGTCTCCGGCGCCATGGTAGAGCAAAGAGGATTCGTCCAGGAGTACGTGCAGATGGTGGTCTGCACTGGTGACAGCTGGAAGATGGTGCACCTTGTGGTGGGTTCGTGGTTGGAGGCTGACGGTTCTGGTTCCCTACTCCGACGTCGTCGTGCGTGGGTGCTAGTGCTGAAATTCGATGGCGTGTCCGGGGTCATGCTGCCCCGGTTTGATTCTTTCAACGGCAATGGTTTGTCCTATGGCAAACTGCTTTGGAGGTCCGAAAAGCTGATGATCAGTGATGGATCTGCGTCGAGCTCGGGTGAAGAGATGATCTGTCTATTTTTTTTCTTTGGTGGCTGCTACGGTGGTGCATAGGTTTATCCTATCTTTCCAGATCTGTAAGATCGGTGTATACGTATTTTGTATCCCGTGTTTTATTTATCAATGTGAATCGTATTACCATGAAAAAATGCGCGTTGTAGCCTCCACTTCAGCTGCGCTCAGCTACGGGCAGCCGGCGTGCCGACCTGCCACCGTCGAGCCGGAGGAAGTGGCTACGCCACCAAGGATCTTCCGATTCCACGTTTTGGCTTCGAGCTCGAGCCGGTCGCAACATCTGCGCCGCTCACAGGGGATTTGCCTCCTCCAGGTCCGGGCTTCCGTGCTCTCGCCGGCCGCAGCAGCCGCGCACACACAGGATTCACCGCCTCCAAGTCCGGGCTGCCTCGCTTCCGGCGAGAGAAAATGAATCCAGCGGCGGGAATGAGTCGCGAGGCGTGTGAGTGAGAATTACGGGGCGGCGGAGGTCATCGCGGCTAGCTTAGAGCATCACTAGCAGTGCCCTCAAACTGGTAACCCTCAAAACTAGTTTGAGGGCCGAGAAAACGCGAATTTGAAGGCCCAAAACGGTCGGCGCAGATCAGTGCCCTCAAACCAACCCTCAAAACAGAATACCGGCCTTCAAACCCTCAAAATAGGATTTTGACAGTTTCTTCAGAATTTCATACAACAGCCAACAATAACAGTTTGCAGCACATAATAATCATTCTAGCTATCATAAAACACCAGCAAATAATAGTTTCAAACACACAATAATAAGTCGACTTATTACAACAATGTTTTCTGCAAATTACAATAATAGTTCGAAGCAAATAGAACATGAATAAGTGTTCGAATCAAATGGAACATGAATCAACTAAAACAAAGGTAGATCATTGGCCACGGCCAAGCAGCTGCCAGTGGTGCTCGACCAGATCATCGCGGAGCTGGTTATGAGTGCTGGCATTTTCAATATCCCGATGTGCTTGGAGAAAAGCTTGAACGCGATCAGGGTTCCTCTCCGCTCGCACTCGGGTACCAACATTGTCGTAGAAACAAGGCAAGTTTAACCCTCTCTCATCCTCGATGATCATCTGAAGATCATCCGAAGATGACCAACCGGAACTGTCGGACATCGAATTGTCCATGTTCGCATCCATCTAAAAATACCGAGACACATACAATTAATCTAACTAAAATGAACCAAAAAGGAAAATACAAAAGAAAAAAGAAAAAGTTTTGCTTACCGTCGCGGGCGGGGTCGGAGGCGGCGGGGTCGGAGGAGGACGGCCTCGGAGCTGTCGGGCGAGCTCGGGGCGGGAGAGGCGGAGGCGGACGGGAGGCGGGGTGGGCGGGGCGAGCTCGGTGGAGGAGAGGCGGAGGCGGACGGGAGGCGGGGTGGGCGGGCCGACACCGAGTCGGGGCGGCGGGGCGAGCTCGGCGGAGGATGAATCGGGGCGGCGGCGGCGGCATTGCGACCAGAGGAGGAGGACGCGAGGAGGAGGAAGGGGAGGTTGGGGAAATTTCACTCCCGCGAGCCCGCGTTGACCAGATGAAGGGCCCTTCAGTTTTGCCTCTGGACCTGCACTAGTCCAGGTCGAGTGGGGAGATGAGGGTTCGGCCTTCAAATTTTTTTTGAGGGTTAAAGGGTCTAAGGGTTCTGTTCCGCGCCTCGTTTCGGCCTCAATCCTCAAAAAAGCAGTTATTTTGAGGGTTTGACCAGTTTGAGGGCACTGCTAGTGATGCTCTTATCCCCTTCCATCTTCCGCTGCTCAGAATTACGAGTTCTGACAAGAGAAGATACTATTTTTTTTGTTGGCGGGGGACAAGAGAAGATACTAGGCGAGTAATACTACGCGCCGCTCGTACGAGTCGATTCGTATCGGTATTTTTTTCTGATTTATTTTGTGTTGAAAAACTGCCGCCTGGGGGAACCATCCGATGCATGCCACGTACGCGGGCGCACGGATGGGAGCACAACGGGGGAGCAGGTCGCTGTCCACGCAATTTTGGGAGTTGTATTTCATTTCGAACCAACAGACAAAAACTTGGGATGGATCTCAACTCAAATGTGATTTTAGGAGAACGTTCACGGGTGAGTTGATGGTGCAGTGGCAAGAGCTACTGGCCGTTGCTAGATCTTTAGTTTTAAGTGAGGATGAGGATCAACTCATCTGGCAGTATGAGTCTAAGGGCGTATATTCATCTAAATCGATGTACGCCATTGTGAACTTTAGAGGCGTCCAGGCGTTCAGCCTTTGTACCTCCCGGTGGTTTGGGAGCTCAAAGTTCCTCCTCGGATCCAAGTCTTCCTTTGGCTGTTTTCACAGAACAAAGTGACTAGAGACAATCTGAGGAGAGGGATGCCTAAGCCGTTAGAATGTAATCTCTATAAAGAAATAGAGTCGGTGTACCACCTGTTTTTTGAATGCATTGTCGCTAGAGGTCTGTGGGATTTAGTGGAATTGTCTTCGCTAGAGTCCAGTCTTTGGCATCTAAGTAGCTTTGTGACAAGCGTTATATGCATCTAAACGTGGCTACATCTGCTGTTTTATGGAGTTTATGAAATAATAGAAATAGTATTGCTTTTAATCGTCGTACTTGGATAAATATGAAACAGGTCTAGCGGCTAACGCTCTCACACATAAAATTGTGGGTGATCCCACACGAGGATCTAGGAGGAGTCAAGCTGGAACAGTTCGTGGACTTGCTGACGGGAAAGCTCCGAAGTCACTTGACACTGGAACCAGGCTGAGATGCGTGGATTTCAGCTGGATCCACACCTGGACGACCACTGCTACCTCGGCCTACGGAGGAAGGGCAACTGCATCTTACCTGAAGGACCGGAGGAGAGCGACGCTATCCATGTGGTGATGTGAAAGGCTGGTGCGGCTTGTTGAAGCTGAGAGTAGCTTGTTGTTTCATTGGAAAGTTGGAACTTGTTTTGGTGTAGCTTTTGTAGCAGCTGCCTTATGCTATGTTTGGCAGTTTTGGGCCGTTGGCCATGGTGTTGCATTCCCAGAAACTTGGTAGTGTGAGACACTTGCTTTTGAGAAATAGCTTGAGCTCTAGCTGGTAGTGTTTGTTTCTGTAGTTTTTAAGCTCTTCCCGTAAGCGACTGATGATGTATGGTTTCTTTTCTTTATGAAATGGAACCGGGAGGGGCTCCCTGTGAATCTAAAAAAAAATTGTTCACCATAATCAAATAAACTTACTTTTTCTATAGGATTCAACAAGACATTTCCTTCTAATCATATAACTTTCCTATTTTTACATTTTTCCTATCCTACGAATAAAGGAATCCTAGGTCTTTTTTTTTTAACCTCGGCTGAGGATACAATTTATACCGGAGTCCATCTTCAGAGTCCATCTTCTCCGATCTAATTTATACCGGAGTTCCCGCCGGCGGCCGTCAATCCACGGTCCATGGACCATGCCTCGCATGTGCATGTGCATATGCATGAGACGCATGATCTGTTCCGGCCGGCCGGCCGCCGTCCCGTGCGTACCTAGCGTGAATGTGCAGGCGCATGATGCATCCCTGCATTGAAGTCATTGGTGGCTAGCTGCCCTGTCGTGCCTACTGCACGGTTGTCCAGATCGGAGGGCCAGCCAGATCGGGAGGTCTCACGAATGAAGGCGGCGGCCAGATCACGAGACCGGCAACTCAGAACGGCGGTGGCCGGTTCGTGAGGCCATCGACACAGGATGGCGGCAGTCAGATCATATGAGTACCTGTACCGGTAGCCGGATGCGCATCTGGTATGCGCGACACTATGTTGTGAGTTGTGACCGGGTTCGAGTTCATGGGTGTAAACCGCCTGGTGTCAAGTGTGATCATTCCCAACAATGGATCGTAAAGGACAACACATAGAAGAAATTACGTTGCGGGGTCGGTGCAGCAATCTCCGTGTCGACAATCAGTCTAGGGTGCTGTCACACTTCGATTTGTCGGCATCACGAGGTACGTCGTGACATATTTAGTTGCAATTACCGTGGTGCTGACAATGATGAGAAATGTCAAGATGGTTGTGCCTCGTGACCGGTGGATCTCGATAGCTCATGTCGAGTTCGACTTTCCAAGTGATGATGGAGATAAGTTTGAATGTGGTGAAGACTGTGAATTGGATGATTAGTATTTTGTAGTAGTCTCGGGAATCGGGACCGGCAACACAGGGGACTTCTTGGTGGTGCTCTATGGACACAAAGTATTGACTTCAGAGGTGAAAACCCTACGCCTGACCTTCACTCAGTGTACCTGGCAATGACGGATCACTATTCGTCTCCTTATTGAAGGTATTGTCTGGAGTTCAGTCAGACTTTAAGGCGTCGTTCTTAGAAAACCTTTTTGTCGATCAGTCCGGGTGTGACCTATGGTGGTGCTAGTTCCTGCTTCGCTCGGCTGGGTTCTTTTCTTTTTCTTTATTTTTTTTTTGGTTGTGTGCATCTTAATGTCTAGACTAGCTATTAATATTATATTGTTGCAGAGCATGTGTGTGTAATTGATATCTGCTTATTATTAATATATTCTTTCTATAAAAACAAACTTTTAGTATAGTCCTTTTTCCTCCTTGTGAACTTTTTTCTTTTTCCAAAAAAAATGCATGGCGGAGTTTTAACCCTGCCCGTCAGAAGATTTTTTTTTGTTTGATTTTGTTTGTGTTTGTGGAAGAAATGTTCAGTTTTATTAGAGGTGACAGTCACAAAGTTGTTTTAGGAATCAGCCGC
The DNA here is from genome assembly GCA_947311845.1 of Poa pratensis. Classification (NCBI taxonomy): domain Eukaryota; kingdom Viridiplantae; phylum Streptophyta; class Magnoliopsida; order Poales; family Poaceae; genus Poa; species Poa pratensis. The sequence goes on from CAMZMU010000052.1 coordinate 100,485,815, forward strand.
GTGTTTTGATGCCCTTGACGGCAGTGGCCAGTCATTGCGACGGCCCCTAGGTGAGTGCCACCTTCAGGCTTCAGCCTGCTCAGCCTCAATATAAGCACAGCGTGCGGCCTGGAAAGATGAGGTAGGCCAGCCAGGGGTATAATTTTATACCCATGGGTAGTATCCTACAGCCGTACCCTACCCGTTAAGTCGTGGATAGTGCACGGGTATAATCTCGTACCCGTGGGTATACCTATATCTTGCCCGTTTATATATCTTATCCGTGGAGGTCCAAAATTAATTCTCGTGAGATTGTGAACCTATGATAAAGTTGTCATCAATTGTTAATTTGAATTCAGATAATTTTCATGTACTCGAATATATGTGTTATTGAGTTGAGATAAATGTTTTTCTTTTATCAATGTGTTATCGATGAATGTAAATTTCTGTATAATTTGTGTACTATTTGATCTACCGTTGGGTACCAATGGGTGTGGATACCCGTCGGTATGGGTACAGGTAGAGTTTTGTACCATATACTACACGGATATGGGTATGGTATTGCTCTACCCACCCCATACCCTACCCATTGCCATCCTTAGCCTTAATTATAGGTGTGGTGGATGATGAGTCAAAACAATATGAGCAGTCGAGCAGAAGATGAACCACCTTTCATTAATTTATAAATTGTAAAAGAAAAATGAAAAACGGCTGCTTCAATCTCCACACAAGGTCTAAGATGTTTGTTTGCCTGCCCAAAGAACGCTTTCCCATTCATACTGAGAGCTGACCCGTTCGAATTCAGCTAAGACATCAAACTGAAAACAACGAATAGATGGAGATTTACTATCTTTCCACATGTGTTCAACTGCTCCAACCTTTGATCATACAAGTGCAGAAGGTTAAAACGGTTCAGACTCCTTACTTGCTCTTCAGCAACTGATGTACTTGCTCCAAGGCTGATGCTATTGTTGGGTAATCTTATCAGTACATTCATCACATACCTGGACTTCGCAAACACAAACTATTCCAGTTTTCTTAAGACATCCCACGAGTAAATAAAAAAACTGGATCCACAAACGAGAAGACAAAATTTGTGTCGACTTGACTTACATATGCCTATAGCAACATACAAATCAATCTAATCAAAAATGATATTAGACGGTACAGGCACACACTACTAGGCGAGTGCTGTAGAGTCATTGAGCACCTTGCGGGCACGCCAGTAGATATCACTTGATGTTTCCGATGTTCCTACCTGGTTGGTATAGTGCAAATGAAAGGTCAACAAATGTAAGCACGCACAAGCAGGTGACTGAGGAAAACAAAGTCTAATTAGCAGCATCTTTTTCTACTAGATGAGTAGGCAGAGCTCCTACCGGTTTTGCTCCAAAAGAGTAACTAGTTATAAACAGCAAAAGGTCCATACCTTCAACTCCATCTTGTAGTACTTTCTCCAAAGTTCTCTTTCTTGCGGATACTGGTTGATTGCTGATTCAAACAGCTTGCGCGCAGTATCAATGTCATCATGGTTTCCCATTGATGCAAGGTTAGCTTCCAGCTCTATGCAGAACTGGAATAACTTGAGACTGGGACGCGGTAACTTCAAAAAACTGCATGGACACGCGAGTGTCAGAAACATGCTACCTCAATACTACATAAGCAATAACCCTGCATTCTAAATGAACCAAGATCAAGTCTCAACGCCCAACAAGCAATATCAACTAAACCCATCCCATTTAGACCTTTAATGCAGGAATATGTGTACCCAAAAAGGGACAGTGAAGGCAGACAATACATCTGAATTAAGTACAAAAAAACTTCCAAAACATTTAATAATATTTCCAAAACATTTCATAGCATATTAGGCCCTGTCAGCACAATTCGAAATTGCTAGCAATGATGATGGACAAAAACCACTACATGCAATACTGCTCATTTCACTCATGTAATGAGCATGGCAACTCAGATTAGCATTGCAAACAATATCACTGAAGGACCATAAATTCCATACCTCTTATACATCTCCCTAGCTTTTTCAATACCATTCTTCTGCAAAACCCATCCGACAATAGCACAAGAGACTGAAGCTCCACAATCACTACCACCAGCCGAACTTAATGATAACTTTGCACACTCCACCAGTTTTTTAAAATACTTCTCATTATGAGAAAACAATTTCATGGCCTGCAATGAATTACAAACAAACTTTTTAAGAATGCGCAAGGAAAACAGTAATACACCTTATACAGAAGCAGTTGAACAATATAGAGATATTATGGTAGAAAGTACAATGCAACGCATATCAAGTAGACAAATGAAATAGAAAGACCAAGACAATGACATACTACCACAGATATAGAAATAATAAATCATAATCACACATTCATACTAGAAATAGAGCAAAACAAAATATTGCCGATGATCTAAAGTAGCACAAGGGAATAATATTCTGGAAACTAGGGACCATGATCACTGGGAAAGCACGAAAAGCTAAGACACATACCATATGCCACAGTCCCTCAGCCTTGGTTATGGATAACTTCGGAAGTACAACATTAAATAGATCAAACAGAGACCTTAGATTCTCCTTACTAAAGGTAGCACTGCCAGTAGCAGTACCAAGCGACTTTATCTCTACAGAAGCTCTCAGGTTCCAAAGATTTGCAGCCTGTGAAAGAGGACCGCTGCAGAGCTTTCCTGCAAGATTCTTAGCTTCCTCAAATCTTCCAAGTCTCAAAACGAGTGAGACATATTGGCAAGCAAGTTCCTCGGTGAGACATCCACAGGACTCAGCATTTTCATAAACTTTCAGCATTGATGAAGTGAATTCTGAAGCATCAAATTCAGCATCCTGGAATAATGAGATGGAATCCTCTCTGTCGGAGAATATAACACCCAACCAAAATTTTGCATACAGGGAGTACATTTTGGAAGTAGGCAACTTTCTGACAGCTTCATCATACACCTGAATTGAAAGACATGTATTTAGAACATTGACAATGTTGTGTTCAGTGACACTCATATCTTGGAAGAAAATAGATAGTCACATATACTTAACCTGACTGAACTTAAAGGACTATTAGCTACCATATATGTATAGCTATGTAAGCATCTACTCTGTGGATAAGTCCAGCTGAAAGATTAAAATTGTGACTGACACTTTGTACAACAAGCATATAGTGATACATAATCCTTACCATAAACATCAACTTGATCCTAATCTAGTCGGGGGCAAACCTACCCCTTCATCGCAGGAAGAGATGGCGAGGGCAAATTAATAAAGAAGTATGTAACTTTTCCATCTCAAGAAAGTAAGAAAGATTGACTTTCATTCATAATTCATGATGGAGATAATTAATGAAGTGACGGCGTAATGTTGTCACCTGAATTGATTTGTTCAACTTATTCAATAAAGCTTCTTTGATATTCGAGGAATCAGTGGAGTCATTAAGCTGAAGCCTAGCAAACCAATCCCAGTAGACCTGATCATGAGAGAAATCTTTCTTCAGGTCATCCATGACCTCCAGCCTCAACTCTTCAGAATGTGCGAGGTCAACACTATTTAATATCTCCAAAATTTTCTTCCTCAAGGTCAAGCTTGACGGAAGAGCTTCCATAGCACCATGATAAATTGTACGAATGATTAACAGCCCTTGCTGCCAAAACAGATCTTCCTTCTCCTCCAAATCAACTCCCTGCAAGCCAGACTCCTCAGCACCTTGTTCATTAAGTGACATGAACAGCTCTTTGTTCTCCTCTTTCCAGTGACCTGAATCATCGTTACTTTTCTGCAGTGTCTTCACGTCCTCCCCAAGAGCTACCTTTCGAGCCTTAAGCTTGTTAAGATAGGTAAGTTCCATGCGAAGATACTCAATCCACATATCCTCTGATTCGGGACAAGATCTGAGACCCCTCTGCATGAGTGCACGTGCTGCAGCAACATTCAGGTTCTGATCGAATTCCCATGCTGCTGCATACATCCAAAGCCCAGGAACCTTGGGATGGTAACGAATGGCTTGTGCCATAACCTGCAAATAATAGAATAAACATGAGAATAATGACATGTCCTGCATTTAACACTTCTATCTAGCTTTGGTCCACAAAATGGATTTTTGCAAACCTACTTATCGAAAGTCACCACAAGGAGGTTACAAGGGCCGACAGAGAGGATATGCATAAATGCAACAGAAGAGCAATAAAATCAACCCAAGTATGCAATTATAAGAAGGCACAGAAGAACAAGAAAATCTCTTAATGTTACAAGGGCCGACAGAGAGGATATGCATAAATGCAACAGAAGAGCAATAAAATCAACCCAAGTATGCAATTATAAGAAGGCACAGAAGAACAAGAAAATCTCTTAATGTTAACGGTTTCTTAGGCTCTAGCCCAAGTCTTCTAGCAGATTCCACATTTCACAACACATGGCATATCAAGAACATGCAAACTCCGACCTTTTACCAACTATGACTAACATTGGAATTCCGAATTCATAGCCGAAAATTCACATCATAATAAAATACACACCTACTCCCTCGTTTCTAAATATAAGATGTTTTAGGCTTTTTCCAGATTCATGTGTATCTAGATGTATCTAGACACGTTTTAGTGTATATGTTCACTCATTTTGGTCCGCATCTAGCCAACACGTGAAACACCTAAAACATCTTAGGCTTGTTATGTTTAATGCATAGAACACCAATAATTTCCACTACAGCTTTCTTGTCTTCTCACTCTCTTGCAAGTGCGTACTGAAATCAACAAGGTTAAAAGGCCACACCTACCTAACAGGTGAATATTCACCATATCTGGAATTATGAACAATTGTTTCACTATCACATCCAATATTCTCCCAACTATCACCATGAGTGTCCCTGTATCCCCCCGAGCAAGCACTTACCACGATAGCTGGTCCGCCTCAGTGATCCATAGGTAATGACACAGGAGTTTGACTTCCGCCTCGCAGATTTCCCTATACCTATTCTAAGAAACCTGGGCCCAAACTCAACTCCCTAAAAATGTTCTCGGTAATACGGTTGTTACTGCTGATATTTCGAGCCCTGAATAACACCCTTGTAGCACCACCTTGTCTGAGAGGCAGGCCAGGGAATTCCAAATTGGTAAGCTACCCTTTTGACTTTCAGAACTCAACTGATGAAACAATTAGTAAATTTCACGCAAGTCTAGATACCCAGAACTACCAGCTGAATTTCCGAGTCCAATTTACCTTGCCTAAATATTCACCCAGAATTACAACGCACATCCCACATTAGCACTAAATTTATAGCTCAAAACAAAATCGCACAGAAGGTCATCTCAAGTTCCCAAAGTTTGTGAGCATAAATGTTTGTTGAATCCGAAATTCACATCATAAGGTTAAGTCGCAACTCGGCCATGGTGAAATAGAGCATGACGGACACTGACAGTATCCTCTGTCCATGCTGCAGGCCTAAAATAAATTCGCACTAAATCGTCGCTGAACCAATAGTCCCTCACTGTCTCTGTCCACGCTGCAGACCTAAAAAACATTCTCACTAAATCGTCGCTGCTGCAAAAAGAGCTCTACACGCAGAAAAGCTGACAAATTTGATCCTCCAGAAGCTATTGGATGATGTAGGGTGGACTTGCAGGTAAGTAAGTATAGGATGCGTACGTACCTGCTTCATCCTTCCGTGTCGCTTCTGGCGGCAGAACTCGAGGTATCGGAACCAGAGGTCGAGGTCACCCTTGAACCTGACGCTGGCCTTCCTGTAGACTCTGAGGACGATGAGGACAGCCGCGACGTCGGAGACGGACTTGGCCCACTTCTTCTTCCTCCTCTTCCTCTTCTTGTTGCCGTCCTTGTCGTCGTTGTTGTCGCGGGGGGCAGGGTCGTCGGGCGTGGCGCGTATGATGGCGCGCTTGCGCAGGTCGCGGAGCGCGTCGACGCGGAGCAGGTACGCGATGTAGTCGAGGAAGTCGTCCTTGCGCGGCGAGTGGCGGCTGATGCGGTACTCGAAGTCGCGGCGGTGATTCACGACCTCGGCGAGCTCGGCCCTGGTGAAGAGGCCCCGGCGCTCGAGGTCGTCCAGCTCGTCGGACATAAGCTCGAGAAGGTACTGCACCGTGTCCGCCATGTCGGCGGTGGAGCTGCTGCGGCTGCTGCTAGCTAGGGTTTAGGGTTTTTGGTGGCGGCGTGGAGGGAAGAGGAGAGGAGAGCCGCCACGGCAAGGAGGAGAAAAGAGTGAGGGGTGGTCTCGCGCCGCCGCTGTGGGAGAGCTTAGGGATGGGATGGCCTGGGTTCAGCGGGCTGCTGGGCTTACAACTTACAAGGCCCGTGGTGCTCTAGGCCTTCTTTCCTTCAAGGCCCCTATATCCCCTCTCTCCCTGATGTCATATTGGGCTTGAGAAATCCTTTCTTGAAGCATTTAGACAAGAAAAAAATAAACCATAAAATCTGGGGTTTGTACTAAGGATGTTTTAAAAGTTGTTTGGTTGTCACAAGGCACCTGCTTTCAGGATTTGTGTCAAGCACAACCTGCAAATAATCACCCAACATGCAGATTGTGCTTTCTGGTCACCTATCACCATCTAAAGTGTCTTCCTCCTTGCTCTATAAGTTTTGCTCTTTAGGTGCAAAATACTCTTCTTCTCTCATTTCCCCAAGGCTCTGGATCTTTTGAATCTTCATACATCTCCTCAACATTTATATCCCCTTCATAGTCTGGAAATGGATCATCTCTTTGCATCTTGTGTTGTTTTAGCTTGTCCATTAATTCTTGACCCTCAGAAGTATATGTTTCCTTCTTCTACTTCTTAAACTTCTTAAAATTAACCAAGCTCCTCTGATACCCTTGTGTTGTTCTCTTCGGATCTATATTCACCCACGATAATTCTTTCTTCACAATGTTCTTCACCCATGTGCTCTTCTTTTTCTACAGAAATAGTTGTTTTTCCCTTCTTCAGATTTGAACTGTGTTGTGTGCGAAGATATAACACATTAGAGAAATCAACAACTATTGGTTACAATTCACACCTACACTAACCTAATCCCAGATCCAAAAGAAGAAAATAAAGGAAATAAACTTACTCCACACCACTGAAGGAGGATGCTCACAGGTGTCTGCTCTTCGATGTCGAGGCATGCACCACCTTGGCCAGATCTGCCACCACAGCATGGAACGCCGACTGCGCCCAGCGCGATCAAGGACTTGCCAATGCTCAAGGTTCCGAACCAGTGGCGGAACCTGTGCCGCCACCGAGAAGGGTGGCGCCGAGCGGGTTGCCGTCGCTAGAATTCTCAGCCGCCATCAGGGATTGCAGCGAGCGCGAGAGGGAGAGGGATTGACAGTACGCGCAACAGAAGGATAACTTAAACCTCATTCCCCCTTTCAGACAGACAAGATAACGGTCGTCTTTTCGCGGTCCCGCTGTCAGTTTCAGTGTCAGTTCACTCTAAGTTTTGTTTTAGCGTTTTCTGCAAAAAAATCTTTAATGAACTAGCGGATTTCGGTCTGAAAAATATAAAGTGGTACCAAATGATAAATTTAACGCTTTTATGCTATTCACTCCCTAATGGGCAGTTGCAGCAAAGACGTCTAAATGGTAAGTTATGACAAGAATCAGAGCAAAACAAAGATTAAAAAAGCCTAAAGTCTTATACGTCTATATAGTAACTCGCTAGTACCTGGTAGTCTTCTTATGTATTCACTGCTGACTTGTGTATGTGAATTGTCTAGCCATTTTCTCAGTTCGTACTTTTGATTTCGTTGGTTAGTGCGTGAAACTTAATATGGTATTAGAGCGCAGTGTTTTGAATTCGATCCTGATTTTCACAATCTATATTAAAATTGTTTCTCCCTTTGTGTACTTCTATCATAGGTGAGTGTCGTGTCTCAGAAGAGGGACACCGGGAGTAAAGGATACCCCTTTTTAGGTTCGGCACGGGGCGCGAAGGAGGCTGGAAACGTCTTCACCCGGAAGGTGTTCGCCAAGCTTCTTCGGTGGTGGTGATGAGCAAACAAGCACAAAGATACACAGAGTTACCCAGGTTCAGGCCGCCCGGAGGCTAACAGCCCTACTCCTGCATGTCTGGATTGATGGGTTCATCATGGAGTGGTTTACAAGGGTGTTCTACGGGTGAACCCGACAGTGTACCGGCCGGAGGTAGACGAAGAGCAGATCCTGCCCTGGGGAGATCACCTCTCTTTCTCCTCCAAACCCTAGTCTAGTCTCGTCTTGCTCTAGCTTGACTCAGCTTAACTTGACCTCCTCGGCCTCGGTGTCTTGGTCCTCCTTTTATAGGCGAAGGGGATACCACAAGGGCACGCGAGGGCGTGAGGGGTTTTAGCGAGAGAAAACCCCTCCTAGGCGCGTGGAGGAGACGTGGCTCCTTCTCCTCCATGCGCTTCCTCGAGTTGTCGCTATCAACCTTTGGGAAAGGTGGGGAGAGTGGACTGACACCTCCACCGACCACGCCCAAGGTCGTGTCCTTCGTCTTGGAGCCCAAGTCTTCTACCAGCTTCCGCACGAGCTCGCGTTCTTATCCTCTTCAGCGGTATGGATGGAGAACCCCGGAGGTACGCCCGGCCACCTGCCGGATACCCTGACCCGAGAGCACTCCGTCTTGAATCCCGGGAGATAGGTGACCCGAAGGCCACCTATTCCTTAGCCGTGTGTCGATGCTGAACTTGACGATCTTCAGGGTGGAAGATGGGGTGGCCCATCTTCCGTCTTGACTCCTTGCCTTGTCCAGCTTCATGGTGGGCCCAGACTGTGGACCCACTTTGGCAGCAAAAGGGGAACCCCATGTTCCACTATTGCGACAGTAGCCCCTGGGCATAGTCCGGCGGCTCTTGCTCCTGGTGCTGTCGGGGCTATGGCCAAAGAGGGTCCCGGGCGCCTTGACTTCCTTGTTCCGGTGGGAGCTCGCTAGGATGAAGTAGAAACGAGCCCCCAAATTCTCGCAAGACTTGGTCGAAGCGAACGTTGCGGCTTGCACGGGTAGCCAACGTTCACTTGAATCCAACGGGATGAAACGCCCAAATCGGAACGTCTCCTCGATCCTCGCGCCCGTCGGAGTAATGGGGCCACGACGCGACGTGTGGGCTGCCTTATAAGCCACGACTCGGCGGCACTGTAGCTGTTACTTCCTCCAAATCGCCAGAAATCCCCAAATCGCCGCCACCGAGAATCGCCTCCGTCTCTTCACCGAGCGCCGCTCTTAATCCTCCGCCCAGCGCCCTTCGCTTGAATCTTTGGCTCCGCCCTTCCCCGCTTATGGCGCCGAAGCGGGGGAAGAGAGGAGTGGTGAGGAAGATGAAGCAATCCGCGGCGCTGGAGGCGGTGATTGAAGCTTCCCTCGCCGATGAATCTCCTTCTATGAGGGTGACGCAAGTTGTGCTCACCCCGAGCGCGTTCAGGACGGACGAGGATGTCGAAGAAGCGCTCCTGTCCCTTGCTGAGGACTTCCGCGACACCGAAGATGTGGTGGCGCGCCCTGCTATCGGAGCCCAGCAAGATGGAGAAGTGGTAATCTTCCATGACTTCTGCGTGATTGGTCTATTTCCTCCATTCTCTGAGTTCTTCATGGCAATCTTGGAGGCCTATGGGCTGCATATGCTTCATTTGCATCCCAATGCCATGCTGATCTTGGCCCTCTTCGCCTACGCCTGTGAGGCGTTCGTGGGAGTGATGCCTTCTGTGGCGCTGTTCCGCCATTACTTTGTTCCCCACATGGGAAGATCCAGGTGGGTTTCCGGGTGCGTCTCCTTCGTCCTGAGAACCGAAACAGCCCACCAGTACCCGGAAGTGCTGGTGAACTATGACTGGGGAGAATGGAGGTACAACTGGTACTTCATCGGAGCGGGCGCGCTAGTCCTTATCTGGCCACGCCTTCATCTCCAGCAGAACGTCTTGCCCATTCCAGAAAGGTGAGCCCTTAGGAAGCGGCACTTGCTCCTGCCATCGAGAGATTGACTAATGTCCGCAACTTGGGAGTGACGGGACCCATGATCATTGGAGATTACGTTAAACGGGGGATTGCTCCGCTGAGGTTCTGGAGCCAGCCTTTGTGGGAGCTGAACTAGGCGGGTAGAAGCGCCCAGTAGAAGAGGTTCCATATGACAGAGGTTCAGCAGTCGGCCAACATGAGCTTTCTGCAGCCGGGGACATCATATTTGCTCCTAGATAATGTCCTGCCCTTGTTCGAGGATCCCATCGCCGACGAGATCCGAATCCCCATGCCCTTGTGCAACGAGTACGGGGTTGCTGGCACAACCGGTATTGAACCACCGCCCGCACCTAGGGCGCCGCGGCGACAAGAAGAGCAGCCCCTGGCGTACGGTGATGTTTCCTCGGAAGAGTCTTGGTCTTCTGACGACGAGGGGGAAGAAGGGCTCCTCCCAGCCGTAGCAACTGTGCGAGCAACTTCTGATCATCTGCCAGCAGCTGAGGACCCGCCTGGCTCCAGGGCAGCGAGTCCACCTTCTTCTCCAAGTGTCCAAGCGTCACAAGACTCCGAACAGGTGTCCGAGGCCATCCCGCCTCCGCTAGCAGGGGAGGAAGATGGCGTAGAGACCAAGGCATGGTCTGGCGTCTTCGGTGACTTGGTGGATCAGAAGTGGTCCTTCTCCGGGTCAAAGAGACCCCGACGGTGAGCCTAGCTAGCCCATTCCTTGTTCACAGATTGCTTCCTGGTATAGTCTTGATCTGATGACTTACGTTCATACCCCTTGCAAGAGCCCGACGCCGGAGTGGCCTAGCAAGAGGGCCCGGGAGGATGAAGGAGCTGAAGCTGAAGGAACTGCCGGGGCTCTGCCTACTGGTGACGCAGAGCCCCTAGTTCTTGATCTTGCCATGGTGGACTCCGAAGCGATGCCGAGTCCTCCGGTGATACCAACGCATGAGCCTCCACCTTCAGCCTCCAAGACTACTGCGATGGGGGCCCCAGATGTTTCAGGTGAGACTGGAATCATGGAAGTTCGTCTGCATCAGCTCTTGTCTCGTTGCTGATGGCTTTGTTTCTTGCAGGGGTCACAGGCGGTTCCGGGGAAAAGCGCGACGTTGATCCCCGGGAAACCGCTCCTCTGAGAGGACCCGTCGCCGGTCAACCAAGTCCAGGGGACATGGTCGTCCGGCATGTCGCGGCTTCTAACGCTCCCGTGAGCGGAGTGAAGGCTCGAGATTCTCCCGGGCGTTCTCCAGTGTCAGGGAGTTCCTGGCGTTTGCGCAAGCCGAGCTGGCACAACCAGAGACTCCACTGCCGGGGGACAGGAGCAGCTTACAAGCCCGGGAGTCGGAGCTGGCGGTGAACGAGGAGAGGCTCAGCACCTGGGAGATGTGACTAGCAGCGGAAGAGATGCTTGACGCCCGGGAGTTGAGGGTCTCCAAACAGGAAAAGGAGCTGGCAGCGCGTCTGTCCGACCTGGAAGACAACAAACGCATTCAACTTGCCACCATCGAGGAGCTCCAGGCGCGGGTGGCCCGGGACGAGGATCTCCTGGAGCAGGGCATGGAAAACGTGGCTGGCTGGACCAGGAGCGAGCTGGAGCACATCCTCCGGGAGAGAGACCAGGGGATTGCGTCAAGAAATAAGCAGATCTCCAAGCTAAAGGGCAGTCTTAAGGACGAGCGAGTGGGGAGCGATCAAGCCAGGTCTGACTTCTAGAGAGCTAGAGATGAGAACAATCGTCTGAAGAGCCGGGTGACGTCGCTGAAGGATGACAACGAAGCCTAGAGAACGGCTCTTTTATGACGGCTGAGAGGTCCAGGAAGGAAACGACTGCCCGCTGCAACGCTCTGGAGGAGAAAATCTGAGAACTGGAGGGCGCCATCAAATTCAGAGACGAGGCCGACGAGCGAAGGGCTGCTGTCCGCGAGAAGGAGCTTTTGGAGTTGACTGGCGGCCAAGAGGCTATTGAAGCATCCAAGTCCCAGGCCCAGATCGCGTGGGATCAGCACGAGGAGGTGTCGAACCAGCTCAAAGCGGTGCAGGGCGAGCTGGAGAAGGCCAAGGAGACTCATGGAGCGGAGATGCACAAACACAAGCTCTACCAGCGCGATATCTTCAACATCTTGCTCCAGATGTCCACCGAGTCTTTCAGCATCGTGAAGGAATTCAAGGAGCTGGGTGTGCCTTCTCCCCCATCCTTCAGGATGACCATTCCCGCACCTTCAAGCACTATCCCTCCTTCTTGGGGCTCGTAGCGAGGGTGATTGGCGACATCAAGGAGCAGGCGAGGAAGACCACCCGCCGGGCAGGAGAGGAAGCAGTCCGCTAAGCAGTCACCTAGGTAATCACCGCCCTTCACCAGCATCACCCGCAACTTTCGCTGCTGTCCGAGCTGGAGAACTTGGGGCCTGCCACGCCATCTCCTCCGGGTACCTCCCGCCAGGTGGAGGAAATCCTAGAGCGCCTTTCCCGCAAGGATGATCATGAACCTGAGCAGTCCTGAAAAGGACAAGGCAATACCAGAGGCCGTGAACCATGCTTTTGTAATAACACAGCCGATAGGGGCATGTGAACTGATGCTTTTGAATGTAAACAACTTTTTCCAGATTATGTAAGTTTTATGGCACTCGTGGGGGCTTAACGCTCTCGGGAAGGGTCCATAGGCCAGAGCGCTAACCAGCCGTGAGTAAGCAGACTCGATCTAGGATACTGACACAGGGCGCAACCGCCCTAAGGACCCACCGCTCTTGACCGCACGGACCTTAGCCCACGACTTCACTGCCAGAGGGAAACAGACAGTGTCGTCGCGAAGGCGCTGCCCCAAGGGTACGCCCGCCTTCGTCTTAGCCAAAGTGCATAAAACCGCGATAATCAGGAAAAAGCCCGCGCATGCGCGTTTGTACTTATCTCACGATTGGATTCCTTTGAAGTACTTCGGTAATTGCGGCATCGCTCTTCCGCAGAAGCGGGTCTTCTATGTCGTGTTCCAGGCATAATTCTACCCCGTTCGGCCTTATTCAGGTTGGAACGGGTCTCCGAACCGAAGTACCCCATGTACCCAGCGAACCCTTTCCGGGGCTGGCAACTGGATGGCTTGCGCCGGTCCGGAGACCCTTGTGTTACTGAACTCTGAGGTCACCTTCTAGGTGATCCGACAACTTACTGGCGCGCTGTGAGCGCCGGTCCGGGGACCCTTGATGTTAACGAACCCGGAGATCACCCTGCTGGTGGTCTGGCATCTTGCTGGCGCATTAGAGGCGCCGGTTCGAGGACCTTCTTCAGAGTTCTATCCTTGAGACCTCGAAGCCATCCATCGGGCGATCCAGTATTTCTGGGGAGGTCCACTTGGTGTCGTGGTTTTGTCACGGCAGATGTTACCGGGTGGTAACTTGAGATTGGAGGCAAGGCAGTCATAGCGTTCGGGAGATTGTTTAGATCGCTAGGGAAAAAAAGATGAATCCTGGTTCAGCCTCTCCATAGGAGATAAAGACCTACTTCTAGCCTGGTGTTTCTCTATTCTCATATCGATCTCGATCACCCGGCGGATAACAACACCGTCGGGTTCCGAGTCTAGGTTACAAGGGTTCTCTCGCTCTAAGCTTGTGTGTCTGGTCTCTCTGAAGTTCGTCCTGTTCTCCGACCCAGGAGCCGGTTTATATAGACATCCGGGTCTCCTGGTCGATTACAAGGTAAGGCCGGGTCACGCCCGATCTCGGAGTCCTAACCGAAGTCTAACTCATCTATCTTGGCCTCCAAGTCTCGCATACCGCCTCCGGGTCTTCTAGAACCTCCCTTGTTTACACCGGGTTACCGACAAACTCGTAGGTCCATCAATGTAGCCCGGCCCAAGATGATCTGGTGGGCCTCGCCAGTCTTTCCTCCTGGCGGGTCGTAGCTTCACTGTCCTTGGGCCTACCGGGTTATCGTTTCCCCAACAGTAGCCCCTAGGATGATTTGAACTCCAAGTTGGCGCACTTCTTCAACCTATGACCATAGCCTTTGGAGAAGAGCCGCCATCCTTTGTAGTTCAAATTATCCTCCTGAAGTAAAAACTGGTTAATCAAAATAATATGCCGGGTTACATTACTTCTTTTTGCTTTGAGTGGTTTTTGCTCATAGTTTCTTTCATAACCCGGTTCCACGATTTCCGGAACTTTAGTCAAACTTGTCAGAGAATATTCTGCCCTGAATCTCGGTCGTTCAACATTCCTTATCTTATCTTATCTTGTCTCTCTTCTTTTTACCATTTTACCCCTAGGTCAACTCTGACCAAGGTTATAAATAGTGGGACCCAGGGTAAATGCATTCACTTTCCCCTCCAGCCGCCACTTCGTCTTCAACCTCGAGACAGAGAGCTCAAGAACCCTAGCGCGAGTTCTTGAACACCCGAAGCTCAATCCAGCCACATCTCCTCAAACCAGGTACAATCGCTCTTCCTTTTAGTGTAAATCTCATTCCTTTGTACTCCGCACCACTTTTTACTCATCTCCATGCCTTTCTTGGTCTAGATCTATACTCATTGAACCCTGGTCTTTTCAGCTTCTTCGAGCTCTCAACAATGGGGAAAAAGACCACGGCGAGGGGATTGAGAAAATGGCCGGCGGCGCATCTAGCTCCACCGCGCCCACAACTCCGGCACCGGTGAACTGGACGAAGTCCACCGTGACAGAAGCTACTCTCCAAAAATACGTGGGCTATGGCGAGCTCCCGCCCAAGAAGAGATCCAATGGCGTGCAGCGGGAGAGGAGATCCGCCCCAAGCCAAAGAAAATGAGATAGTGGTACTTCTTGATCACGTAACCAGGGGGCTTCGTCCGCCGGGTTCTCTATTTTTTCGCCGGGTTATGTCATACTACGGCCTCACTCCTTTGGACATAGCACCCAATTACCTTCTGAATATCAGCAACTTTGTAGTTTTTTGTGAGGACTACCTCCAAGTTCCTCCCAGCTTGCTTTGTTCTTAGAAATCTTTTACTGCAACCCCCAGAACCGCAAAAACCAAGCCTTAGGGCCATACAGGGGGTTTCTATCCAACGCAGGAAGGATGCCAGTACTTTTTCCCGGCTCTTCTCTTAGCCAGCCATCCCAAGGGATGGCAAAACACATATTTCTACTGCAAGGACACCTCTCCTTTAAAGGACGTGGCTCGTTACCCGGCCTTCCAAAACTCTCCATTAAAATACAACGCCAAGATGAATAGCCGGGCTACTGATGCTCCTGCCCGGCTCGAAGTTGAGGGCCTGGTTCGCCGGGCTAAAGCTCTGCTTGCCCACGGCTTGGCCGAGACTGACCTCGTCAAGTGCTGGGTTGGTTGGTTTATCCAGCCACTCTCAATCAGGACCCGACTTTTCCATGAATACACTGGTGAGCCAACTGATGATATGCGATACTCTGAGATCACTCTCACTGATGACCAACTGGTGAAGAACGCCAAGCAACTTCTTGGCGAGACCAAGGAAAAGATCGCACTGACCGGGCTTGCCCTTTTAGTGCCAAGAACCTGCCACCTTCAGTAATTTTCCAACCTTGTTCCTTTGTTTCAAAGCAACTAACCACTTGTCTATAATCTTTTACTCTCTATTTTTCCTTAATTAGGACCAAGCATGGTGGTCTGTAGATTTTACCTCTATTTCCTCTTCTGACGATGAGGAAACAGAGACTGACAAAGACAATGAAGATGATGGTGAGCTAGATTCTCTTGGCCGGCTCTTTATTGAACTGATTGACAATGACCCGGTTCAAATGAACCCTTCTACTGATAACTCGCCAATTTCTCTCTCAGGACAAGATGACCCGGATGCTGTTGAAATGTCGGGTCAAAAGCTGCTCAACCTCTCCTGCTCAACCTCCTGCTCAACCTCCGAGTTCCAAAAGAACTCGTGCCGCAATTGCAAAGGTGCCACACTCTCGCTTCTATAATTATGTGATGAACAAATCTCAACCTGAAGAGCAACCACAGGAACAAGAGGAAGAGGCCAACAAGAAGAGGAAGACCCGGTCTACCTCAACCTGTGATTCCCTTAGTGGAGGTATCCCCTACAACACTTCACTTCGTAAAGCTGTCTCCACGATTGGTGCCTCCAAATCCTCGTCTAGTTTTGCTGGCAAAATCCGGGTCTCTAAGTCCCAATCTTGTCAGCTTCTTCAGATGAGAGCGTGGCGCACCTGCCTGATGACATCCAGATCAACATTGGGTATGCTGTTTTCACTTCTTGTACATATACCTTTTACTACTTTTCTTGAATCACTTTTCTCATCAATTTTCTTTGTATAGTGCCAGGGCGACGCTATTGGAGCCGCCTCCCTCTTCTGACCCGGCCTTGAGCGAGCCTGTTGTTCAAGAGGCTACAGCTCAAGGTCCAATTGTATCTGAGCCGGCATCAATGGAAATGGAGCCCCAGGCACCAACTCCTCCAAGCCCTGCTGTCAACTCCAATAACCCGGCATCGCCGGCCAAATCTGCTACCAACTCCCCCAACACTGTCACCAAAGACACTGAAGAAGTGCAAGTGTTGGGATCACGAAAGGTTATCCAAGATGGGCCCTCCACTACCATTGCAAGATTGTGAGCCAGAGGTGAAGACTGAAGCTGGAAACCGTGGCAAAGACCCGGTTATTTATTCTGGGATGCCGGCTTTGGATAGCCTGGAACTTCCTGCTCTGCTTTCTGAGTACTTTTCCCGGGTTTCACAACACCGGGGTATTGAGGACAGCTTCATCTCCACCATCCAAAAGCGCCATGAGGTAATTTCCCTTCTTTAAATATATTTATGCAGTAGCCCCCAAGCTCTAAGTTTATCACTTGTTGATGAGCTTGGTGCTTGTTCTAAAATAACATAGCAAAAAATATTTCACAACACATTGTATGTAACTTCAAACTGTAGCTTTGTTAAACTTCAAACTGTAGCCCTCAAGTGCCGGGTTGCAAGCCTGCAGCAACCTGGGACTAAATTTTCACTTTGTATTTGTAGACTGTAAAATTTCCACTGAGTAGCCCCTAAGTGCCGGGTTGTGTGCCTGCAGCAACCTGGGACTAAAAATATCACCTTGTGCTTTAAATTTTCACTTGGCAAAAAACTTCAACTGAGTAGCCCCTAAGTGCCGGGTTGTATGCCTGCAGCAACTCGGGACTAAAATTCTCTTCCACTAATACCTCTTTACTATTTGCAGCCCCAAGTTCTAGATTGCATCTATATCAGTAACTTGAGATGCTAATAACTTTATTATTCATGTCTGTAACAGCAAAACGCTCTCACGTTGCTGAAGAAATTAGCCGGCTCACTGAGCAACTTGCCAGTGAGACCCGGCTAAATCTGAAATGGAGAAAAAGCTCAAAGAACTGGAAGCCTCCCTATCCAGCTCAACAGAAGAAAATTTATCTCTGAAGAAGGAAGTGGAGAAGCTTGAAAATCTTGGAAGACCCGGCTTGAATTTGCCGAGAAAAAATTAGCTGAAGCAGAGAAAGCCCTCAAGTCTTGCACTGACCTACTGGGTAATCTTGTCAAGGCAATCTGGGGTATGTTTTTTTTATCTTTTCTCTTGCCTGAATCTTTATACTTTTGTATCATACTCATGAATGACCTTGTTAATATTTTGCAGGGACCCGGAATCATCTGAACTTGGCAAGCGCTGAAACTCAAATACAGAGTGTGATGGCCTTGGTGCGGCAGCTATACTATGGAGCCGGGCGAGCAATTGCTGCAGCCCGTGGAACAGATGAGCCACCCAAATCACTAAAGAATTTTCTGAGCCATCTCTCTACTATCCCTGAGTGGTTTGCCCGCTGGAAGATCTCTTGCTGTCGCAAGGGTGCCATGCGCACTCTTGCATTGGCCAAATCTCACTACCCAGATATTGACCCGACTAAACTTGCCAAAGGATTCCCAGAGTTCAACTTGGATGGCTCACGCTTTGACGATAAATCCTTTGCCCAAATTGACAAGATGATCCGGTATCCCGCTACAACAATTGCCGAACGTCTCAGATTAGATACTTTTCAACCCGGCTTTGACAAGAAGGCCCGGCAGGTTACATCCCCAGAACCGGAGCCAGCAATTGAGGTTCCTCCAAAACTATCTGAACAAGCAGCTGCTCCTGCTGTTACCGGGTCAGGGACACCAGCTATGCCCCTCCCAGCCGTCCAAGTGTAGATGAAAATGACATTGTTGGGTATAAGCTGAGCGCAATTTGCTGGCACTCCAAGCCAAGTATTGCAAGTACTGGGGAAGGTTCTAGCAAGGCTAAATCAAAGGAAGCCCCAAGACTCAGAAATCAACTCAGTGGCGACTGACCCGGCAGAGGCTTCCAAGAGAAACCCGGCGAGCCAACCAGAAGAGACCACAAGTTTTGTTCCTGAGCCAGAGCCGGCCGCTATGCCTTCCACTGAGCCAACAGCTGATGACCCGACAAAGGCTCCTGCTACTACACCAAATGAACTGTCGATATTCTTTTGACGGTGTACCTGTACACCTTGTGAATTTGCATGAGATGTAACAAAAAATTCTAATGTGTTAGCTCTGCAAAATTCAATGGTTTAGATGACCCTTTTGTTTATCTTTAACTGTAAGCCGGCTTTCGCATGGATTCTCACTGTTGCATCTCACTCTGTAAAAACAGTGGCAGTTAAGTCCCCATGGGCATCATAACTGATTGAAATTACAGGAGAACAAACAGGCCATATAATCGCGAGTCACATCAAGCTTAAGTAAGATAGACAAGAAAATAATGGCTTAAAAATTAGCCGGGTTATGGGATTGCAGCTGTACCTTAAAGATAATCAGCCCCATGACCAACGTGGCATCATGGCCGGGTCAATAGGTTTGAAGCTGTGCTTTCATGAAGCAAGCAGCCCCTAAGACCAAAATATGCAATGGCGGGTCTCTTTTCTTTAGAGTTTCTGGCTCATTGTTCTCAGTAGGATAATACAATGGCGGGTCTCCTCTTTCAGGAGTTTCTGGCTCATTGTTATGAATATGATGAACTTGAACATAAATAAGTAAAAACTGTAAAGTAAATGCATAAAAGAGATGATTCTTTGGGCACATATATCTTTATTCATATATTATATCAGCAAGCCACCTCATTAAAAACCTTCCAGTCCCCTTAGGTACCCTGGTAAGGAAAAGAGTGCGTCTGAAACCTGCTGTCTTTTTACATCGTGTGTTACATATTTGTGAACTCAATTCTGACACTAAGTGTAGTAAGGACGAAGCTGTGCTATGTTCCACGGCATGTTCCTTTCCTCTAATGCTTTGGTGTTGTGATCAGTATCGTTCTCCCAGTCACTTTTCTCTCTAGCATCAACCAAGTAATATGACCCGTTGTGCAATTTCCGGCTTATGATAAAAGGTCCTTCCCATGGAGGTGACAACTTGTGCATCCCAGCCTACGATTGTGTCAATCGCAAAACTAGGTCACCCTCTTGAAAAGTTTTCGTTCTGACCCGGTGCGCGTGATAACGTCGCAAATCTTGCTGATAAATTGCTGACCTCTCCAGGACTCGTTTCCCGTTCTTCTTCTAACATATCAACTGCATCTTGCCGGGTTTGCTCGTTCTCAACTTAAAATGGTTCGATACATCTTTGCATAGCTTATAGCTAGCTTAAAACAATAAAGCAGCGGAAATAAATCTTCAATGAGTCTCCATTCTTCATGATGCGCCACAAGCGAACACATGTTGGTTGTAGACTCGATACCCTTAACGTAAACTCACTCGTCATCAGAACAATCTGCAACAAATAAAGGTTTGCAATGGAGTGGGTCAGATACCATTAAAATGGATCTTGCAAGTGACACTATGTGGACACTTAATGGAATAACTCTAATAACCTATATGCATATTTGGCTGGTGGAGTTTCAAGGCTATTTTGCATAAAGCCAATTTTGCCTAACACTTTTTAAAACACTTTTCTTTTGTCAAAACAGATATGGCATGAAAACCACCCTCTAGTCTACCTCTGTTCAACCCTCAAAATTTTAATTTAAGAAATTGGAATGATGGGAGCCTCCGTTGCATCCTTGATCAGCTGCGCAAATTGTCCGTAACGGGAACACGGCTAAGTACTTAGTTTTAACTCTCGAGAGGTTGTGCACTTTCACCATGAGACCCAACAAACCCAAACTATCCTCAAGCACTCGATTTGTGCTAAGGAAAAGGAGAGAGTTCAGACGAGACCTTTGGGGAAAAGTCAAGGCAGAGCCATTATACCACATGGCTGCACTGGAAGCATATTCACTTGGAGAAAACTTTGGTCCCTTTGTCCCTGGGTGGCCATCCTCAAGTGAACTCTCAGGTGAGAACCCCACATACCATGGTCCTAAGTATAGTAAACTATCTTAGGTGAAAACCCTCATGGACATGGTCCTGAGTAGCCACTCAACATAAACCATACAATACCAATTCCACCCAGATGATAATTTAACTTAGTAGAATTAAGCCTTTCAATAAAACACTTTTGCATAGAATCAATATTTCTACTAAGTTATCAATAGAATTCTAGACACAACTAGTGTAAAGGAGATAGTAGTTTAGCATAGCAATACTATCCTACACATGCATATAAAGAAATACACTAAGTCATCATAGAAAAATACTTAGGAAATTTATGGGGGTGTGCCACTTGCCTTGGCAACAGGGAGTGCAGTAGTAGCAGTTGCGACTGCCTTCGTCTCTCTCTGAAATTTCTAACAATTCAAACAAGCCACAAATAAAACATACAATCATAAATGCAACACTTAGAAAAATATGATATGCAGGATGACACAGTAATTATGATATGAAGGACATGCAAACAAAATAAGAGAAAGACATAAATAACAATATCCCATTTAGCTAAGGCAAGGTCTAGGTTGAGCTTAAAGTAAACTTGATAAAACAAAAGTTGAAAGGTTATTCTAATTTTTCACAACTTTGGTCTTCAAATAATCTTCAACTCCTTTGTAGCTTCATTGATCTTCAATGGTCTTCAATTAGCACTCTAGGAACTTAGTCTTAAACACCAAGGACTTGGTCTATGTCCAAAGTGAGGCAAAATAGAAATGAAGAGAAAATAGAAAGAAAGAAGTAGTTGGTCTTCCAAGAATCTTCTCCAGGCTTCCTTGTAGCTTTCTTCTTGGTGTGTTGACTTCATTTAATTTTGTAGACTTGATGGTTCTGAAGACTTGATGATGTTGGCAGCATCCAGGTTGGTCTTGAATATAACTTAGCCACCATGAAGTCTAAGAGTAGAAGGAAGGAAGGAAAAGAGAAAAAGACTTAGAAAAGTAGGATGGTTGGTCTTCATGAACTTCCTCTTGATTTCTCCTAAGTACTTTTCTTCTTGGAGATGCTCCTGAGTCTTGTTTTCTTGGCTAAGTCCTTCTTTGGTTTCCACTAATTCTACTTAGTGGTTTTTGACTAGGAGAGTCATAATACCTAACATGTATCCTCAAAATTTCTAAGGAGGAAGTCATGTAAGAAGTACAAAATAATACTAAGGACTTAATATGCATGCCATGCTTATGAAAATGCTCTAAGGAAATGCAAGCAATAAAGATGATCCAAAATAACTAAGGACCAAGGGTCAAACAATAAGTCACAAATAAATTCTAAGTAAAAGTTAATCAACATAAGAGAGGCTAAAATTCTCTAAGGAAAAGTGTTGTCAAAACACTTGTCAAAAATTTACTAAGGGAGAAAATAGTTTTGTTTTGAGAGACAAAATATTTCTAAGTACTTTAAGTGCTAAAGTCTCCAAAATACTACTAAGTTATTTTACAACTCAAAAATAAAAAGAAAATATTTTTTAATACATTTTATTAATTAACATAACACCTAAAAAGCATTTAAACAATATTTACTCAAAAATCATTGAAAAATTATTTTACAAAATTAATAGAGTATTCCTACGGCCAATACTTAGGCATGTAAATTTATAGCAAAAGAATTTGATCAAATATCAATTTTTAATTTATAGTTATGTTCAAAATACTATTAAACACACTTTTAAAATTAAACAAAATTTATTCGACAAAACATAAAAATAATTATGCCAAAAGTTTCTACGTGTCATAAGCTTTTCAAAAATATAAAGTTTGCAAAATTTGGCCGAGCCAATAAAAAGTAGTGATAGATCTAATCTACAGGGACTAAACTGTAAAAGACGCTAAAAAGAAATAAAAACAGAAAACTCCTGGCGGCGGTTGTCCACGTGGCGGCCTCCGATTGGTGCGCTTCATTGACGGGCAGATGCGGACGCGGGCGGACGTGGACGCGGACGGACGGGCTTCACGGACGGATGCGGGCAACTTGGTGACGTGGCATCTTCTCGTTGGCTGATACCCCTTCGCTGAGAATGGATCTAATCTAACCGTAGGAAATAGATCTAACGGTCCTAGATCTAAAGACCTAAAACGGGTGGCACGGCTGGCCGGAGAAACTCCGGTGTCCTCCACTCGCGGTGGCGCCATTGCTGACGTCGAGAAATCGATGCAAGGAGAGGGGTTAGTAGAGGGGTTCCGTTACCACTAGCTGCGGGGCGTCGTGGCGTAGTGGAATGCGTGGTCTCCGTTTGCTGGCGAGCTCTCCTTCTCCTTCTATTGCTCGCCGGAGTCGCTCCCGCTGCGGTGGTCGATGTCGAGGATGGGCGCGTCGTTATGCTGCGATAGAAGATGCCGCGCTGCGTTAGGGAGATGCGCACAACGGAAGTAGGAAGTCTGGGAGGGGATATAGGGGTCAGGAACGGCGGAGCTCACCGGAATTGAAGAAAATGGCCGGCGGCAATAGCGGACGGCGGTGGCGCAATGCGAGCAGCCTGGGGGCGATTTTGCTAGGGTTTTTGGGGGGTTTTGGAGCGGCGATTGTGGGGGTTTATAAGGGGCAGGAGGGGGCGAGGGATTCGTTGCAAATCGTAACGGATTTGGTCCCGATTTTAGTTAGGGTTTTGGGAAGAAACCGTGTTCGTCACGAAGTAGGCGATGACAAGGGGGCCCGCCCGCCAGTGGGAGAGAGGAGAGAGTGGGCCGTGGGCTGCTGTTGGGCTGGTTCGCGTTGCTCGGGCGGCAGATAGGAGCTGGGCCGTGCGGTAGATAGTAGTAGGGCTTGGCCCATTTGGCTAGGGTTCCTATTTTTTTTGTTCAACAACTTTTCTTTTCTTCCCCAAAACTTTAATATCTGTTTAAATACAAAACCAAAATAAGTCAAACCAATTTCTATAGTTTTGTAAAAACCAACTCTTTAATTTGAAAACCTCAAATAATATTTTCCAACAAAATTATTTACAAAAATTTGAAATAGGTTTAAAATGGAAATTTGACACTTAATGCCAAATCTTTAAAATTAGGTTTAAAACAATCAAAGGTGGCTTAAATAAAACTTGAATATCACAAGATAAACCTTTTGCAAATATTTATAGTTCAACAAATACAATCAATTCTCAAACAACATTAACAGAACAATACATAAAAGTCAAAAGAAAATTTTGGAGCATAAATGCTCTAC
The DNA here is from genome assembly GCA_947311845.1 of Poa pratensis. Classification (NCBI taxonomy): domain Eukaryota; kingdom Viridiplantae; phylum Streptophyta; class Magnoliopsida; order Poales; family Poaceae; genus Poa; species Poa pratensis. The sequence continues at coordinate 100,509,204 of CAMZMU010000052.1, forward strand.
TAATTTATTTTCTTAAATATGTTTTCAAGTGGAAATTTATTTCCCACTTTTGAAGTAACCAAATGCAAACAAAGCTATATGATGATGAATGCATGCATGATTTTTCTTTTCAAAGCAAAATACATAATAGTTTTCAAAAGTTTTAAATTTTTATGATTTTTCAACTTTTTGAAAAACTTGGGATGTTACATGAGCTTGCCTGGCATATCTTTGACATTCATCACATCTCTGGACCAAATATTCCGCGTCTGCCAGGGCAGTTAACCAGAAAAATCCGTGTCTGAAAGCTTTTGCTACCAAAGACCGGGTCGAAGCGTGATGACCGCAATCTCCCTCATGTATTTCTCTAAGAATTTTCTGTCCCTCCTCAGGGGAACACAACGTTGGAACACCCCTGAAGGACTTCTCTTAAACAGCTCTGTGCCAATAACCACATATGACTTGGCCCGACGCACAATTTGCCGGGCTATGACTTCTTGCACTGCTAACTCGCCTCACAGGAGATAAGCGATGTATGGCTTAGTCCACTCTGGTCTTTCATGCACATGAGCAACTAAATCTGAAGCTTGATCCTGGCATCCCAGATCCTCTTCGGCTTCTATTTTGACTGATGGGTTCCATAGCTCATCCAAGAAAACGTTTGGTGGAACCGGGTCTCGGCGTGAGCTGAGTCTCGACAAAGCATCTGCTGCCTCATTTTTCCTGCGATCGATGTGATCCACCTGATAGCCAGAAAAGAACCCGGCTACCTTGTCTACTTCTCTTCTGTAAGCCGCCATTTTTGCATCTTTCCGGTCCCAAGTTCCAGACACCTGCTGGGAAACGAGGTCCGAGTCTCCAAAACAATGAATGCGCTTGATGTTCATCTCCTTTGCCATACGTAGCCCGTGAAGTAGGGCCTCATACTCTGCCACATTGTTGGAGCAATCAAAGTGAATTTGCAAAACATAGTTCAACTTTTCACCTCTTGGTGATGTGAGCACCACGCCGGCTCCTGATCCTTCGAGCTGCTTTGACCCGTCAAAATGCATGACCTAGTTTTTTGGTACTGGGTGTTTGCTGTGGCATGCTTAACTCTGTCCAATCATTAACAAAATCTACCAAGGCCTAAGACTTGATAGCGGTGCGTGGCTCATAACTGATGTGATAATCACCCATCTCTATCGCCCACTTGGAGATCCATCCCGTTGCATCTGAGTTTCTGATAATTTCTGCTAGCGGGATTGAACTAACAACTCTGAATGGGTGCTCCAAGAAGTAATGCTTCAATTTCTGGGTCGCCATAAAAACACCGAAAACAAGTTTCTGCCAATGTGGATACCTCTGCTTGGTTTCTGAAAGCACTTCACTAACATAGTAAACCGGCCTCTGGACCAGGTGTTCTTTTCCTTCCTCTTTTCTTTCTACTACCACCACGACACTCACTGCACGTGGTCCTGCTGTAACATATAGCAAACAAAGGCTCCTTTGGAGCAGGAGCCGCCAAGATTGGCGCCTCTGCCAATGTTTGCTTCAACAACTCAAAAACATCATCTGCTTCTTTGTCCCACACAAACTTATCTGATTTCTTCAAGAGCCGGTAAAGTGGAATTGCTTTCTCTCCTAACCTCGAAATAAACCGGCTTAGGGCTGCAATGCATCCCGTAAGCTTCTGAACATCAGCCAGCTCCTCTGGCTTGTTCAAACTCTGTATAGCTTTGATTTTTGCCGGGTTAGCCTCGATTCCACGCTGTGACACAATGTAACCGAGCAGCATCCCCGCTGGAACTCCGAACACACACTTGGTGGGATTAAGCTTCATATTATACTTCCTTAGATTAGCAAAAGTTTCCCTCAGGTCATCAATGAGTGACCGGCTTTCTCTGACTTGATTACTACATCATCAACATAAGCATGCACGTTGCGGCCAATTTGCTTCGCAAAACAGTTCTGGAAGCACCTCTGGTAAGTCGCCCCTGCGTTCTTCAAACCAAAGGTCATATTTTTGTGACAATACGCCCCAAAAGGGGTTATGAAAGCTGTCTTTTCCCAATCTTCCTCATTGAGCTTGATCTGATTGTAACCCGAATATGCATCCAAGAAACACAAGAGCTCGCTGCCCGCAACTGCATCGATAATCTGATCAATACGAGGTAATGCAAAAGGATCTTTGGGACAAACCTTATTCAAACTGGTGTAGTCTATGCACATCCGCCACTCATTATTCTTCTTCAACACAAGTACCGGGTTAGCCAACCACTTGGGGTGAAAAACCTCCATGATAAAGCCCGCAGCCAAAAGCCGGGCTACCTCTTTTCCCACAATCTTTCTCATTTCCTCATTCAATATGCGCAAACCTTGTTTGACGGGTTTTGCGCCCGGGTTAACATGTAACTTGTGCTCAGCGAGTTCAGCAGGTACGCCAGGCATGTCACTAGGTGTCCATGCAAAAATGTCCTTGTTCTCACGGATGAACTCGATGAGCGCGCTTTCCTATTTGTCAGTTAAATTGGTCCCCACGGCGAACTGCTTGGAAGAATCGCCGGGTGTGAAATCAACCATCTTAGTATCTTGGGCGGGTTTGAATTTTTCTTTCTCTTCAGCCGCATATACATTGTTAGCCGGGTTACTATAATGACCCACTGGCGTGTGAAATCTGGGTTGTGGTGGTGGCATAGCTTCAACATCTCTACCGGCTCCTCCGGTTGGTACAACTGGTGACCCGGCTTGCGCTGGGGCCGGCGGGTTAGCCACCATCTGTCCTGTAGCTTGAACTGCAGGTGTTCCTCCAATCAACTGATCCTGTGGCGTCTGGAATAGATTAGCCGGGTTAATGTGACCACCACGGCCAATCAAACTCTGTTGTTTCTGTTGCTGTTCTCTGGATCTAATTTCTAATGTTGTTGCCGCTTGCCATAAGAACTCGTCCTGCTAATCCAACTACCGCTGCAGCACCGCTTGCTGATCAAAACACCGTTGTAATGATGCCATCTGCTGCTCGTAATTGATGCGAGCCAGGTCTGTTGCCCTAACTTGTGCTGCTGCCGCTGCTGGGGTCACAGGATTTGCTATTGCTACTGGATCAACTGGCAGGTCACTAAGGAATCGCGGCGGCGGTGGGTTAGGTAAAGTTGATGTTCCTTGACCCGTTGCCCTGTTCGCCAAGAATCCAAACATGTTTCTATGTGCCGCTGTATTTTCTGACTAGGCACTAACTGATGCACGTTCTCCATCTACTCCAACCCGCTGTTGCTCCTGGATAACTGGTTCTCTGATCGCCAAACCCGGCGCCGCTTGACCCGGCTGGGTTACTACCGCCAAAGCTGTTGTTGGGACTGGTTCTGTGTTGATTGCTGGAGCGGTGTACACCACAGCCCGGCGCACCGGACCCGGTTCTAACTCGTACTCTTCCTCTTCTACCTCGTATCCATAGCGATCCTCGAACAATTCCAATATGGATTTTGTATCATCATTGATCTGGCCATATGGAGCCCAAGCCTGCTTTTCTGACCCAGCTCCATGCGTGGTGTTTCCTGACTCGATCTCCGTCGTCCCAACTGATTCCTCTCCATCCGAGTGAACGGTGGTTCCTGCTTCAGATACAGAATCAGAAAATTGCAGGGCGGGTTTTGATGTACCTATCATCCCCACGAAGACGTTGATCCGCCCGATCGGAATGACTGAGCCGGTCTCCAGTGAATCTGACTCCAGGCTCCACCCGAAATCATCCATGACGTGCTCTCCTTGTAGATTGATGATGACCCGGCCAATGGCCAGGTTCTGCATGCCTCGCAAAGCTTCTCCCGTGATGATAACGCTTGCCCCACGGTGGGCGCCAACTGTCGTGGTTTTGTCACGGCAGATGTTACCGGGTGGTAACTTGAGATTGGAGGCAAGGCAGTCATAGCATTCGGGAGATTGTTTAGCTTGCTAGGGAAAAAGGATGTATCCTGGTTCAGCCTCTCCATAGGAGATAAAGACCTACTTCTAGCCTGGTGTTTCTCTATTCTCATATCGATCTCGATCACCCAGCGGACAACAACACCGGCAGGTTCCGAGTCTAGGTTACAAGGGTTCTCTCGCTCTAAGCTTGTGTGTCTCTGGTCTCTCTGAAGTTCGTCCTGTTCTACGACCTAGGAGCCGGTTTATATAGACATCCGGGTCTCCTGGTCGATTACAAGGTAAGGCCGGGTCACGCCTGAACTCGGAGTCCTAACCGAAGTCTAACTCATCTATCTTGGCCTCCAAGTCTCGCATACCGCCTCCGGGTCTTCTAGAACCTCCCTTGTTTACACCGGGTTACCGATAAACTCCTAGGTCCATCAATGTAGCCCGGCCCAAAATGATCTGGTGGGCCTCGCTAGTCTTTCCTCCTGGCGGGTCATAGCTTCACTGTCCTTGGGCCTACCGGGTTGTCTTTCCCCCAACACTTGGTCCCGGGTGTATTGTGACGATGTGACCCGGGAGTTCCCATTCTCCTTCTTCAGAATCATTGTGAACGAAGGTTTGCTCCCAGCTGGCGGCGGTTAGCCTCTGACTGTTGACAAGGATATACATCCCGGGTACCCTACCATAAAGGTACCTGGTGCACGTGTCGACTAGGGCCCAACTATCAAGAGCCTACATGAAGCCCATGACGAAAGGCCCAGCAAGATGGAGTACCCTCCAAAATTAGACATAGGCATAGTGGTTTAGGCTTTCCTTACATGTAATCTAACTCGGTTGCGAACTCCCGAGACCCAGCCTATTATATAAAGGCTGGGAGGGCCGCCGATCCAGGACACGCAATACTCGAACCACCAAAACCCTAGCGAGATCGACATCTCGCCAGGACCCCATTGTAGCCCGCATAATCTCACACGATCAATACCAGACAAGCAGGAAGTAGGGTGTTACTCTCCGGAGGCCTGAACCTGGGTAAATCCCTGCTTTTGCTTGTCACCGACGAAACTCCAGCTCTACCACGTTCTCTCCCTCGTAATCTCAACCCTAGGTCCTTAACCATGGGATTTGATGAGTTAACCCCTCGTCAATTGGCGCCGTCTGTGGGAAAGAATAGTGCTGGACTCACGGTTTCTTCGGTTCCATCGGAAAACGGCGACTCGCCGATCGCATCTACAAACGGCAACTCGCCGGCTGCATCAACAAACCAGAACTCGCCGACTCGGGCGGCACACGGCAACTCGCCGACTCACTCGACAAACGGCAGCGCCAACTTCACCTGCAAAAAGCACATCAGATCCTCTGATGAACTTCGAGCCACACTCGCCAGAATTCCAGGAGACGTTCGCTGATCTCGAGTCAGGTTTGGGTTTAACCGTTGGTTCGTTCAATTTTTTCGTAAACAAGCTTGGTATGCAGGACTTGACAGATCCACGCCAACTCGCGACTTCCGCACCCGAGGCTCCATCGGTTGCGGCTCCTTCGACTGCGGATCCATCAACTGCGTCCATACCATCGTCGATCCTCCAAGCCTGCTCGTCTGCAACAACCATGTCGACTCGAGAGATCAACGAGTTCATTGCGAAAGAACTCCAAGGTGAGGAGGCTGAATCAGCATACCGCACAAACGATCCCGAGCTCAATCTTCCACTCGAGGATAGCTTCGACTGCGGGATCTCCCTCAGCGACTTCGATGAGCCCGAAACTCATATCGACAACCACGTCGACTCCGAGATCTGCACCAACAACAACCTCGACTTCGAGATCCATAACAACTTCGCCGACACCGAGATGAGCATAGGCGATGAAGACATCGACAGCGAGATCCGTCCAGACGGACCACTCGACGGGCATATCGACTCCGACATGAGCCTTGATGAAGACGTCGAGTCCATGACGGGACTCGAAAACACATACACATACCCTCGGGTGATACCCCAGCAGGTCTACGTTGCCTTCGCCGCAGAATCATCTGATATGCGGCCAGTCGCAGGCCTACAGAATTCCCGTGCACAGTTACTATGCCGGATGGAGTCACAAATCTCACAATTACTGCTGAGATGGCAGCAAAAGCAGATAAAGTCATCAAGGAGTGCACAATGATGCCAGTGGACGCAACACGAGAGGAGATGTTGACCTTCCAGTACTTCAACTGGCAGGAATCACTTCGACTGCAGCAGATCAGAGCAACACTCGAAGAACGTAAAAAGCAAGCTAGCTTGTCGAGTGCACGAGAAGACAGCTCTCCTGAGCTCCACCGGGCGAGCAGACACAAGACCCAGATCAAGGCTGTCACGCCTCGCGGAAGATGAGAGGGCAGCACTCACCCGCAACTTAGGCCACTCTTTCATGACATTCGACGAGAGGGAGTGCCAGTACCCAAAACAGCTGCGGGTGCCCTTTTTACTGCTGCAGCATACCTAGAGGCAATCAAGCCTCCAGCGGATGACCCCAATGCAAAACTACATCGCCAACAGATCAAATCACTCGCCTTAGCGGCGAAGGCCATACGCCAAATCCCAAAAACTCCAGGAGGGAGTCGAGACCGTGCCATAGTAAACCGCGTCGTGAAGAACATAATCGCAGTGGTCGCAGTCACCACTCGAAGGAAAGAAGCGGCTCACGTCGGCGCAGGTCCAGGAGCAGATCACGCAGATCTTACAGTAGCGACTCGTACTCTGATCAGGAGCCTGAGCCACACGGAGCTCTGTGCTTCACTCGACGCGTCCGCGAGACACGGATGCCCAAAGGGTTCAAACTCACATCTGAACAGCCCAAATACACGGGTCGACAGGAACCTTCAGGATGGCTGGAAGACTACAGACTGGCTGTCGCGTGCCAGCGAGGCACGAATATCACAGCCATGCAATACATACGACTCATGCTCGAAGGCACAGCCCGCGACTGGCTCAAGGCTCTACCTCCATCAACATACGACTCGTGGGATCACTTCCGCGCAGACTTCATCAAAAACTTCGAGCCTCTATGTGAGCGACCAAAAACGTTCGAAGAACTGAGAGCCTGCGTTCAACGGTCGGACGAAACGTTGAGGTCATACATCCGACGATGGACTGAGATACGCAACTCAGTTGGAGTAATTTCAGAAGATATGGCCATGGATGCTTTCATCATGGGCCTCGCCAGGCGAGATTTCAAAGAAGCACTTGGTCGCCAAAAGCCAACCTCTGTGGCTAACCTCCTAAAGATCGCGACTGAGTGGGCAGACGGAGAAGACATGGCGCACACCACACGCGGGTCCTCACCCCGTGACAATCATGATAGCGGCAGTCGAACCGCAGGGACTCGTACAGAGACGACCGGAGGCGCAAACGTTCAAAACGTCACTACGACGACGACAGACCCGAATTCATGGCGGCTGGATTCTCCACACCCCGCAATGACCAAGACAGAAGCGACCGACGGTCAGAAGATCGACGGGATAGTCGAGATGATCGCCGGGACAGTCGAGACCGCAACCAACGCAGCGACAGCTACAAGAAGAAAGATTGGCGCAAGTCGCGCTCCGGCGCAAAAACGAGCGATCATTCGATGACAAGATGGATGCTGATTGCAGATTCCACCTGTACAAGGGGGAAGACGGAAAATTGCGCTCCAATCACTCGATGAGAAACTGCAGAGAATTCGACCAACTAGCATCTGAATACGTGCAACTCAGAAAGGCAACAGCCGCACACGCACCCGCACCTGCACCTGTGCCTCAGCCAAACAATGTGCCGTTCTGATGGCACCACCTCCACCACCACAGCCTGCCGCAGGCGGAAATATCGCGGGTGCCATACAACCCGTACCTCGGGTGGACGAACCTCAGTACCCTCCGCCCCAAGGGCAGATGTACATGATACAGAAAGGTCGCCCTTCCAACAGGGAGCAAAAACTTCGCACTCGACAAGTAAATATGGCGGTCATGTCACCTCCTGCCGTAACTGAATTCTTGAAGGGATCCGAAACTGCAATAAGCTTCAGCAGAGAGGACCACCCACCATCGGTCGTTCGTCCAGGGCACTCTGCTCTGGTACTCGACGCCAAATTGGAGGTTACGCCATGTCCAAGGTCTTCATGGATGGTGGCAGCGGCATAAACATCATCTTCGCGATACGCTCCGCAAAATGAACAGGTCAGTCGAAAACCTGCCAAAATCCTCAAATACCTTTCACGGTATCGTCCCAGGCAAAGCAATAAGCCCAGAAGGCACCATACAACTCGACGTTACGTTCGGGGACAAAAACCACTTCAGGACAGAGTCGATTGAGTTCGAAGTTGTCGACTGGAAGTCACAATACCACGCCATACTTGGACGCCCGACGTTCGCTCGATTCATGGCGTCCCACACTACGCATACCTCCAGCTGAAAATGCCTGGACCAAAAGGAGTAATCACAGTCAAAGGAAACTTCCAAAAGTCCGATTCTTGCGACCGAGAGTTTAGCAAAATCTCTGAGATGTTCGGCATGGAAGCAACACTCGCCGATCTAGCGGTCTCCAACGATCGAACACTTATGCCGGAGCACAAGAAGGTGGCAGTCGACAGAGCATTCAATGCCACCAATGACACAAGGTCGCATCAGGTGCACCCGACTGACCCGACCAAGACAGTCAATGTCTCTTCGAGTCTGCCTATCGCATAGGAAAGCGCGCTCGTCGAATTCCTCCGTGAGAACTGGGATATATTTGCGTGGTGTCCAGCCGACATGCCAGGTATTCCCAGGGAATTCGCCGAGCACTCTCTCCAATTATTTCCAGATGCTAAACCAGTCAAGCAAACAATGCGCCGCATATCCGGCCCGAAAAGAACCGCAGTCGAAGCCGAAGTCGACAGACTACTCGCAGCAGGTTTCATCAGAGAAATCAAGAAATCACAATGGGTGGCTAACCCCGTACTTGTAGAGAAGAAGCACACAGATATCCTTCGGATGTGCGTAGATTTCACAGCACTCAATAAATGTTGTCCAAAGGATCACTTTCCACTACCTCGAATCGACCAGATCGTCGACTCCACCGCCGGGTGCGCTCGCTTGTCCTTCCTGGATGCTTACTCAGGTTACCACCAGATAAGGATGAAGGAAGAGGATGAAGAGAAAACGGCGTTCATAACCCCACTCGGGGTCTACTGCTACACAACATGCCTTTCGGGCTCAAGAACGCAGGCGCAACCTACCAGCGCATGATGCAAGACTGCCTCAAGAAGCAAATTGGGCGAAACGTCCAGGTCTACGTAGACGACATCGTCATACACAAGGGAGGAAAACACACTACTCGATGACTTGCGAGAGACGTTCGCAAACCTCAAACGCTTCCACATCAAGCTCAACCCGAAGAAGTGCACGTTCGGCGTGCCAGCCGGGCAGCTCTGGGTATCTAGTCTCGCTCGTGGAATCGAGGCGGACCCGGAGAAAATACAGGCCATCTTGACAATGCAAAGGCCTTCAAAGCTCCATGACGTACAAAAATTAGCAGGTCGAGTGGCAGCACTCAGTCGATTCATCAGCAAACTGGGCGAAAAAGCACTCCCGTTCTATCGGCTGATGAAGAAAGCAGACAAATTCGAGTGGACGCCAGAAGCCGAAGCAGCCTTCACGGACCTCAAGCGAGTCCTCACAAGCCCTCCAATCCTCGTCGCACCAAGGGAACGAGAGCCACTATACCTGTATGTCTCCGCAACTAACAGGGTGGTAAGTACCGTACTGGTAGTCGAACGCAGGGAGGAGGGACACGCCCAAAGCATACAACGCCCAGTCTACTACTTGAGTGAAGTCCTCTCCATATCAAAGCAGCGGTACCCGCATTATCAAAAGCTGGCCTACGCCGTGTTCATGTCCTCAAGGAAGCTGACGCACTACTTCGCAGAGCACCCGATCACTGTAATCAGCACCTCAGGGATCGGAGACATCCTCACAAATCCCAACGCAACTGGGCGAGTCGCAAAATGGCTCATCGAGCTAGGACCACGAGATATCAAGTATGATTACCCGAAGGCCATCAAAGCACAAGTCTTACCTGACTTCCATACCGAGTGGATCGAAGCTCAGTTGCCAGGAGCACCAGATGTGTCCAACTCATGGACTATGTACTTCGACGGCTCAAAGAAGAACGAAGGCGCAGGCGCAGGTGTCATCCTCATATCACCAAAAGGCGACAAGCTTCGCTATGTCCTGCAGATGGGATTCGAGTTACCATCCAATAACGAAGCTGAGTACGAGGCCCTGATCCATGGCATGCGGATGGCCAAAGCCCTCGGGTGCACTCGACTGATGATCTATGGTGACTCGAACCTGTGGTGCAGCAAACAATGAAGGCCTGCGATGCCATCGCAGATAACATGATCGCCTACCGTGACCTGTACAACCTAATGGAGGGCAGCTTCGAAGGCTGCGAGTTGCGGCACATAGGGCGCGAGAGCAACGAAGAAGCAGACAGCTAGCCAACCTTGGCGCGACCAAAGCACCAGTTCCACCTGGTGTCTTCCTCGAGCGCATCGAGCACAGTCCATCAAGCAAAAACGAACATCTCCTACATCAGCCGCACCAGCCAAGAGCAAAGCACCTAGCACAGAGGACCCGCCAGTCGAGGTACTCCTCATTGAGCCAACTTGGACTCAACCTTTCCTCGCATACATACTCCGCGGCGAGGTACCTGAAGACATAACAGAGTCAAGACGCGTCACTCGACGATCTAAAGCATACACCGTCATCAACGGCGAACTATACAAGCGCAGCGTATCAGGTATGTTCCAACGATGCATAGCATTCGAAGATGGCCAGGCCATCCTTCGTGATATTCATGCAGGTACCTGCGGGCATCACGCCAGCAGTCGATCACTCGTAGCCAAAGCCTTTCGCGCAGGCTTTACTGGCCCACAGCACTCAAAGACGCGGAGGACATAGTCAAAAGGTGCATCGGCTGTCAAAAATTCGCCACAAAGCCGCACGCACCCGCATCGGCGTTGAAGACAATACCATTGGCCTGGCCCTTCGCCCAGTGGGGGCTCGATATGGTCGGGCCACTCAAAAATCCTCCCATGGAGGGCATACTCACCTTCTGGTGGCGGTCGACAAGTTCACCAAGTGGATTGAAGCAGTCCCTATCACAAGTTCGACTGCCACTACAGCAGTCAATTTCATAAAATCCATCATATACCGCTTCGGTGTACCAAGCAGCATCATCACTGATAACGGTACAAACTTCACGGCTGAAGAGTTCCGATCCTTCTGCAAAGAGCAAGACATCACGCTCAACTATGCATCCGTGGCACACCCGCAGTCCAATGGCCAAGTCGAAAAAGCCAATGGACTCGTGAAGCGGAATCAAGAAACGCCTCCTGGTGCCACTCAAAAGAGCCGCGGGTGCTTGGGTCGAAGAACTCCCATCTGTGCTATGGAGCCTACGCACAACTCCTAACGCTTCAACACAGTTCACCCCATTTTTCATGGTCTACGGCGCAGAGGCAATCCTGCCATCAGATGTAAGATTCAATGCACCAAGAGTCGAAGCATACAACGAAGAAGATGCAGATGAAGCACTCGAAGACGCAGTCGACTTGCTCGAAGAAGCACGCGACACGGCGCTAGCACGCACAGCTGTCTATCAGCAAGACCTCCGCAACTACCACAGCCGTCGACTGCGCACCAGGTCCTTCGAGGTTGGCGACCTGGTACTTCGACTGAAGCAAAAGAAGGTGCACAAACTCGCTCCCCATGGGAAGGACCCTTTATCATCACCGAGGTCATTGGTGGTGGAGCATACAGACTGAAGCACGCGAAGACAGGCGAACTCTCGCACAATCCTTGGAACGTTGCGCAGCTGCGCTGTTTCTATGCTTAGATTGCTCAGTCGCACAATGTAATAGGCACATATGTCGGATGGCTGCAGGTTTCAGACGCGCTCTTTTCCTTCCAGGGTACCTAAGGGGGCTGGAAGGTTTTTAATGAGGCGGCCTGCAGCTTAACATTCAAAAGTGGAATATAATCAAAATGTTCCTCCTATCTCTCTATTTACTATTCGCATACTCATTAGTACATACCTTGGCCGCACCCGAAACGCTCGAGGGCTGCGCCATCAAGGACACGAGTTTTGCTCCTTCAAGAATAATACCTCAACCCCACTCAAAGTTGGGGTTGGGTCACAAAAGTTCAGCAAGAACGCAGAACTCCTCAACCCCACACGCACGCTCGGGGGCTGAGTCTCAAAGCAAAATTGAAACTCAGATATCACAAAGATTCACACCCCACTTTAACACTCGGGGGCTATGCAATTATTGGTTCACACTCGAATTTTCATAAACCCCACTCGATAGACTCGGGGGCTGAGGAAACACAAAATAAATAATGCATATTATATACAATGGCAAATTTACACTCGGGGGCTGCCCCCTCTGCAAGTTTATACACAAAAAGCCTCTAGTCTTCAGGCTCGTGACAACGCTTGATGGGACAAAGTCCTCCAACGGCGTGGCGGCATGACATCGCTCGACCAGAATCTCTGCAGATAGAAGGGTGCCATCAAGGTCTTCCTGGGACAAAGTCGCTCCAACGGCGGGTGGCGGCAACACCAAGTTGGGACGTCGACTCCGCACATACGCCATCGCCGCGTTGGCTCCAACCACAAGCTTCTGTGTAAGCACCCCGGATGGAGCCTGCATTACGGAAAAATCGAGCAAGGCATGGATACCTTGTGGTTGTGGTCCTGTTGGAAACAGGGTCTGGTTGATGCGAATCAAAGCCGCCCTGCATAACTCGAGTAGCTGAGCGCTTCGCCACGCTCGATCCTTCAGAGTAGCAGTGTGCGCGCTCGGAACCTATCAAGCCAAAAATGCTGACGGCCAGTTATCGGGTTGTCAGTGGCATTATCCAGACGCTCTTCAACGCGAGCTTACTCTGCTTGGAAGTCAGAGACAAAACCTGCACAAAGAACAAATCAAGTCACTCGCAATAAGAGTGGCCAAACAATCCATAATCAGAGAAAGGATTGTACTCACACTCGAGTTGCCTGTTTACAAGGTCCATCTCGCCAAGCACATAATCTTCTTGTTCTGTGGCTGGAGCTGGTCTCATTCTCAATGTATCCAGCTCGCGCTGGGCACTCTTTAGCTCTCGCTCCAGTCTCACGCATCGAGTTTTCATATACTCCATTACTCTGGCATCATTGGCCACCTGATCCCGTGATCGGGTGGCAGTCTGAGGTTGCGAGGAATCAGCTGAAGTAGCGGGTTCTTGTGGCTGTTCAAGGCATCACACAAATCTCATGTAAGAAATGAGAAACCAAGCACATAATCAAGCGAGTCAACGACACATAGCCTTTCAGGTGAAAACGCAAAAGGCATTAAAGATGACATTCATACAAAGTGCAGCAAAAATACACGCATACTCACGTGATCATAATGTGTCATTACAGAGCATAAAAATAGGTTCGGCTGCCTTAAAACTATGACGCAGACTCCGACCTAGCCCTACTCGAACGGGCGGCGACCTCTGTTGCCCGGCGCTCCATGGTGGTCATAAATATGTTGGCCAGTTGGGCGGCTGGCTCGCTAACATGCTTCAGAGATACTAGTTTCCCGCCAGCCTTCCGAGGGAAGTCAGACATAGCCGCCTCGAAGTTACCCTCTATCCCATGACCTAATATCATCTTGAGGGTGGACTCCGAGCCGCGTACCGTGAGGGCGCGAGCAAAATTCGCCATGGTCGAAGTCCCTGGACCAAGAACGTTGGCGAAGCCATCAACAGTCGATGGTTGCTCGCCAAACGGAAGCACTTCTTTACACGGCCGAGTGTACTGGTGGACTTGGCGAGAGCATCCTTCGCCTGGACGAACATGGCATCAAGGTCACCTATCACGTGGTCGAGTGCCAATTCATCACTGACCACGTCAGAAGGTGCTGGTGCGCCAATAATTCCTTCAACAAAGACCAAAAAGAGCAAAATCACTACACAGCACTCAGAGCTACACAAAAAATGTCAAAGGGAAAGTTACTAACCTCCCACATCCCGAGCGAGGCCAGCCAGTCGCTCAGCGTACCCTCTCTCGCGTACGGCGGCTGCGGCCTTGGTGGCATCCAAAGTTTTCTTCGACTCGGCGCGCTGGGAGGCAGCGCCTCCTCTAGCTCCTTCACCCGGGACTCAGCCGATGCCTTGTCACCTGAATTTGATGGCAAGAAGTAACTCAAACATTCGACTAAGCAAAGACAGTGCAAAAAGAACTTCGGGTACAGAATCAAAATACACTTACGGGTAAGTTGCTCCAAGTTAGCACGCAGACTGTCCCTCTCCTGTTCCACCTGGACAAAAGCTTTGCCTGATTCCACCAGGTTGAGGTAGTAGGGCTGCAAGCACATGAAACCAGCATGAGTTATACATAACCAGTCCCGTATGCGGACTCGACAAATGACACTTACGTGTTCAATCCAAGGCGCAGGCCTTGCGGCAGATGTCCCGCTTCTGGGATTGCAGCACTCGCAACCTTGGCCGTTTCAATGGCAGTAGCCGTGGCTACTGATTGAACGATCTCAGGAGCAACAGAGAGACGTCGGGTGCTCAGGGGTCAAAATTTTGTCAGATGGAGGAGTCGGAGGATGCACAGTCTCAGCACTACGAGTGACAGAAGACAAACAACATAAGCACGAATACCAAAACGAAAAAACTCAGTACAAAAGCATAGGAGCAAACCTGTGCTCTTCTTCCTCTTCACTGTCGAGGTTGTCAAAATTTGGGCCTCCAAAAAGCAGCTCCTCACCCGACTGGGGAGGAGGAGCTGAGCTCAACGGGCTCACATCCAAAGGATCAGCTTTGGCAGAAGGAGAGGAGCCCGAGTCTCCGTCATCCTTCACATCCACTCCTTCGTGGGTGAGCTCATGGAAGAAGACAAACCTCGGGCCACCCGACGACGCTTGCGAGTGGGAACCTCGCTCACATGATCAGTCGCGGCTGGCTCCTCAGTCTGTACTTCCTCTGCCTCTTCCTCTTCGACCTCTTCCATCAGAGATGTGGTAGCCGAAGGTAGAGGCGATTCATCCCCTCCCTTCGTTTCTACCTCTTGCACCTCCGTTTCGTGAGTTGGGCCATTCTCTGGAAGGGAGGAAGAGTTGACGCAGTCGAATGACCCTGCATATCACAAATAACAGTACAAGGCTAAGAAAGCAAAATCGCTGAGTGGTAACGCCATATGACAAATAACACATACGGTTGTACTAACCTCTGGCAAAGGCTTGTCCGGCCCATATGGAGTGACAGGGCAGTCGACGTTGCAGGGGTCGCTTGACTTAATGCTGGTAATGGATCGCACATGCACCACTACCTCGTTCTTCGACACTTCCTCCTGGCTCATTCGACTGGAGTCGAGCACACCCTCATACTTCCACATGGGGTGAGCTCGGGCGCGATTGGCCACACTCGCATCTTCACAAAGGTGGCAATCAGGTGCGCACCTGTGACGTTGCCCAGCAGCTTTCCAATATTTGACAAAAGAGGCGCTGCCTCCGCCTGTTCTTCAGTCGACAGTTGATGATCCCAGGCGTTGGTCCTCGCAAGCGAACTGGCAGACGAGAACGCCGGGATTCCTTCCTGGTCGACGCGGACGTAGAACCATTTTTCCTCCACCCTTGCGCCGAGTCGACTGGCTTCAGGGCGAAGTAGCGCGTATCGCTGCGCACTTGGATCCCGCAGCCGCCCAGAGGATAGGTGCGGCCGCCCCTCTTGTTCGGCCGGACAGGAAGATGGACTTCCATAACGCCCAGCTAGGGGAAACCCCCAGAAAGCATTCGCACAAAACCATAAAACAGGCAATGTGCAGTATGCCATTAGGGGTGAAATCATGGATTTGCACCCCATAGGCATACATCAAACCATGCACGAAATCGTGGATGGGGAATGCGAACCCCCTAGTCAAGAACTCCGCAAAACAAACGCGCTCATTGGTGCGAGGTTAATGGAGTACCTCCTTGGGTGACGGCGTGCGGACGAACAGCAGGTCCGCGGGAGGTAGCAGCCCATCCTCGCGAAGCTTGTCGAGGTGCGTCTCCTTGATCGAAGACTTCACCCAGTCCCTGTCGCTTTTCTTCAGGCCGGCGGCGGACGCAGATGCGCTGGCCGCAACCTTCTTCCCCTTCACTGCCACCGCATCGGTCGCGGCGGCAGCAGTCACGGCGGCACACTTGTTGCCCGCTACCTTCTTTATCGTCAAGGAGAGGGTGGTGGAGCGCACAAAGCTTTGGCACAAGAACAATGGAGGAGGACGTGAGGAAGAAGATGAAACAGGGGCGGCGCAGGAGGCAAATGGCTAGTAAAAAAAATTCTGCCAATGCCATCCTCCCTATTTACCACAAAGCAAAATCAATCACAACCGTCCAAACCACAATCGTGTGCTCCATGGTGAATCCTACCGTACACGTGGCGAACATGGAGGGCAACCGTCAACGGCCACTCCGCCCACTACGCACGGGAAACGAGGAAGTCATCATCACGACGCCGCGAAAATCGCGTCAAAACGGTAAAAAAAAGTCCAAACGGCACAAGTCTTCGGTCAGCACTGCAGCCCAGGGCCCACGTGTCACGTCCCATCCATCACAGCATAACGCACACCACCGCGTGTCAGACAGCGCAGTCGCCATAAGCGTAATCCCTGACGTCATTGCAAGCGCTCTGTTTGGCAAAGCATTCGAGTTCGCCCAACGCATGTCAGTCACTCGACTGCCTTGCTTGATTCGGGTGTGAAAAAGCAATGTTAAGGCAAAATTGGTCACTCGACCGTTCCTTCGACTAAGACATATTACTCCCATTGGGAGCGTATCAAAAATTTCTTCGACTAAGAATATATGGGATAAAAGGATCTGAGATTATCCTCCATTGCAAGCAATAAAGCACAATCTCGGGGGCTACTCCCATCGGGAGTGCTGTCGTGCACCCGATAGAATAACGACAAAGTATCAGTCAACAAAAGACTCGACTCAGTTCATATGCAAAATTTGATGCAAAATCATACTCGAAAATTTCCGAGTTGCGTCCGCCGCAAATAACCTCGGATGCTGCATGCATAGTGCAAAGGTAAGACCCGCCGAACTTTCGAGCTGCGCTAAGGACCGTTCCAACAACGTTAATCCTTAAAACTTTCCATGTCAGCAGACATGATGAAAAATCCCGACGAACGCGTTGGGTAAATTTCAAAGTTATACTGCAGATCGATTCGGTAAGACCTCCGCGGCCTAGTCGAGTCTGACCAGTCTGTTCGAAATTCGAGTCCGGGAACTCGAGTTTGATTGAAAGCTAGTAAGGTTTTACCCGAATGTGTAGTTAACCGATCCCGATCCGTCGAGTACCGGGCCTACTAAGCTATTATCCCTTGATTATCATAGGCAAAAACCAAAGTCGATGAAAATACTCGACATAGCCAACATGTGCTATTCATACAGGAATTCCAATTATAAACACAAGTACAAAGAATATGACGTGCACTTACGAACGAGTCCATGCCCGATTCTTCGAGTCAGACAAGTACTCGGGGGCTACTGACAAGGATATACATCCCGGGTACCCTACCATAAGGGTACCTGGTGCACGTGTCGACTAAGGCCCAACTATCAAGAGCCTACATGAAGCCCATGACGAAAGGCCCAACAAGATGGAGTATCCTCCAAGATTAGACATAGCCATAGTCGGTTTAGGCTTTCCTTACATGTAATCTGAATCGGTTGTGAACTCCGAGACCTAGCCTATTATATAAAGGCTGGGAGGGCTGCGATCCAGGACACGCAATACTCGAACCACCAAAACCCTAGCGAGATCGACATCTCGCCAGGACCCATTGTAGCCCGCATAATCTCACACGATCAATACCAGACAAGCAGGAAGTAGGGTGTTACTCTCCGGAGGCCTGAACCTGGGTAAAATCCCTGCTTTTGCTTGTTAACCGATGAAACTACCAACTCTACCATGTTCTCTCCCTCGTAATCTTAACCCTAAGTCCTTAACCATGGGATTTGATGAGTTAACCCCTCGTCAACTGTCCTGAGTCCGATGTGAGGTACAGGGCGCCCTTTCCTCCTCCGTTTGAGTGGAGGCATCAACGAAAGTTCTGAAAGACTTCCTTTTTGCGGTGCGCCATGACGGGTTTTGGTTTTCCTCGGCCCCATGGTGAGGGGAAATCTCTGCTGATGTGCCCCAGTTCGCCGCAGGTGTAACATTCTCCATTTTCCCGGCGCACTTGAATATCATTGAACTCGCGGCATTCTTCGAGACTATGTCTGGCGGATTGATGATACATGCACCACACCCCCGGCTGACCGTCCTTACCCGGAGGTATCTTGATCTCTTGCGGCACGTAGATGAGGGGATCTTCAAGAGGAGGCTCGACCTCGTTGTCTTGGTGTGGATCTTCGCCTTTCGGAGGCTGCACTGCAGGAAGAATGTCGGGGCAGAGTTCCTCCCTTACTTCGCGTGTCCGCGAAGGGGAAAGTACATCAATACCCGTGGTATCTTCCTGAGGCCTTTCCTCGCTGATGAAAGGGCTGACATATGTCGCAGAGCGGATGAACTGAATCAAGGGCCTCGATATTGGACGGTGGGCGCGGAGAAGATTCCTCAAGGACGAATCCAAATCCTGGGTACCGCAGATATTCCATGGCCGTTCTTCCCTTCCTCTTTTTGCCCATCTTGACGCTGCGTCAGTGGCACCGAATCTGAATCCGTCGGGAGGGGATCTCGACCAACTAAAAGCAGATCTTGTCGCGGGCGATGAGCTTGAAGTGGAACTTGATGATGAACTTGCGATGACCATGTTGATGAGTGTGGAGTCGTTGAAGGCGAATCCAGCGCTTGCACCCCCCTACCTGACGCGCTAGATGTCGTGTCTCGGAAGAGGGACACCGGGAGTAAAGGATACCCCCTTTTTAGGTTCGGCACGGGGCGTGAAGGAGGCTGGAAACGCCTTCACCGGAAGGTGTTCGCCAAGCTTCTTCGGTGGTGGTGATGAGCCAACAAGCACAAAGACACAGAGAGTTACCCAGGTTCAGGCCGCCCGGAGACTAACAGCCCTACTCCTGCATGTCTGGATTGATGGGTTCATCATGGAGTGGTTTACACGGGTGTTCTACGGGTGAACCCGGCAGTGTACCGGCCGGAGGTAGACGAAGAGCAGATCCTGCCCTGGGGAGATCACCTCTCTTTCTCCTCCAAACCCTAGACTAGTCTCGTCTTGCTCTAGCTTGACTCAGCTCAACTTGACCTCCTCGGCCTCGGTTGCCTTGGTCCTCCTTTTATAGGCGAAGGGGATACCACAAGGGCACGCGAGGGCGAGAGGGGTTTTGGCGAGAGAAAACCCCTCCTAGGCGCATGGAGGAGACGTGGCTCCTTCTCCGCCATGCGCTTCCTCGAGTTGTCACTATCAACCTTTGGGAAAGGTGGGAGGGTGGACTGACACCTCCACCGACCACGCCCAAGGCCGTGTCCTTCGTCTTGGAGCCCAAGTCTTCTACCAGCTTGCGCACGAGCTGGCGTTCTTATCCTCTTCAGCGGTACGGATGGAGAACCCCGGAGGTACGCCCGACCACCTGCCGGATACCCTGACCCGAGAGCACTCCGTCTTGAATCCCGGGAGATAGGTGACCCCGGAAGGCCACCTATTCCTTAGCCGTGTGTCGATGCTGAACTTGACGATCTTCAGGTGGAAGATGGGTGGCCCATCTTCCGTCTTGACTCCTTGCCTTGTCCATCTTCATGGTGGGCCCAGACGATGGACCCACTTTGGCAGCAAAAGGGGAACCCCATGTTCCACTGTTGCGACAGTGAGATTGTTATTCCTATACTCACGTGTTGACTTTCCGCGTCACACGCGAGAGGGGGTGTTTAAATCATGGAAAAGAAATATCACGATATTAAGGCGCTAATAGTGTGTTATAGCATATTCAGAAAGTGCATGTTAAATTTTACTACTTTTGATCCCCATGGAGTTAATGGTGTAATAGCATGTTATATCGCACTAAAACGTCATAGCATTATAGCATGCTATTTTTTTTCAGCCCAAAGGACCGAATTTCCCCCTTAGGAAGAATAAGTTGCTGCCTGTTTGTAGTGGTGATAAACTATGATTTGTCGCATCATCTCCTGAATCTGAAATTGAGATCATTAATGTTGAGTTTCTAAATACATAATTTATACTATGTTGTTGCCCCTTAGGATATTGATGTTAGACTTGTAACCAGTTGGAGAACAATTTTATAGATGGTTATGCATATATTGTTTTGTCAGTTTTAAACTAAATCCTTTATTCTGATAGAAATCTTTATTTTTTGGGCTATATCTGTTTTTTTTTTCAGAACGCCATTTCAAATATAGCATGCTATTAGTACTCTATAGTTGTATAGCATCTGAAAGAGGCCTCCGCTATTTCTTTTTAGCAATATATTTTTAGTTTGGTTTAAATGTATGCTATTTGAATTGGCTTGATTTTTCTATCAGTTAAGACTTTTAACCGCGTTAGCTAGTGCATAAAACTTAACATTTGCTTCTAACAAAAAAAAATTAACATTTACAAGATGTTTTCGCCACGAAGAAATTCGTTTTGTTAATTAGAAGCATCACCATAACAACCGACACTCCAAATTCAGCGCGCGCGTTCTCAGATCTCAGTGTCTCTCTCACGAAGAAGTTGAGCAAGTTCTATCGGCGGTTGTCAGGTTGGATATATGGCGAGTAGCTGGTTTTTGTGGTCAGCGGTCAGCGCGGGTGTGAAAGAAGGAAGATTAGCAGAGCAGTAGCAAGACTTGACCGACAGTGACATGTCTGACGGGCGCGTGCGTTTGGCCCCTTCGCCTTCAGAGCTCGGTTGATGATATTTTCCCCCATCCCTCTCTGCTTCTCTGCTCCTCTGCTAAAATACAGAGTTCCAACGGGAGCAACGCTTTCTCTTCTGAGTTCTGCCAAGGCGAAGAAGAATGCAATTCTGGTTGTACGTGTTCTCTCTACATCTCGATCGTCAGCATGATGCATATACGAGTCCAGTTATAGCAAGTGGTTCACTGTTAGAATTACTACTACACACTGCTGAAGCAGGTCAGCTTGCGTTGCATGTGTTAAACTAACAAAAGATCCATGTCTCGTTGCCGGTGAAGATCGAGTTAAGTAATGTATATGTGTCTGCAGATTAGGTAACCAACAAATTAAGCAAAGCCAAATTAAGCTATCCCCGATCAGCTCCAATGGATAGCGGCGGCGTGTAGACAAATGATATCTCTGTCTGAACTTCAGTTTCTACGGCTGTACGCACGCAGGTATGACTAACGATCGACATAGCGGCTGGTTATTCTTATCCACACAAGAGCTAGCTGTACAAGAGTTAGCCGTTGCCTTTGCAAACACTACTAGTCAACGATGATCCATCAGTGTCAGCCCCGATATATCCATGGAGTACTTTTCTGTCCTTCCACACCTTCACAGGCAGTGAACACAGCTCATGCTTTCACAGGCAGCATGTGCATCCGGGAGAGTCCTCTCCAGCTCCGTCAGAAGAAAAAATCGTTAACTAATTAATCGTGCTCCGTGATCCGTGCAGTTAATCATGCGTAATCTGTGCCCGGCTGCTAAAGCATGTTCACAAGCAGTTTTACTATTGCACGCGCCATTCTTCTTGTCAGACAGAGCAGAGTTGGAGCATCTCTGAACAAGACCAAGGAGCCGTTGGTTTTTGTGAGGCACGCCGGTTTCAGCTTCAAACGTCCATGTACTTGCGACTTGTATATTGTCAGCATCCCAATCCATGCATCCATCAAATTTGGCTCATATATCCAAGTCTTGGGATATTACTTCGTTCGCGTGCGTACTGAAATGGAAACCTACGAAGAAAGGAACTGGTTGATTAATATAGTCACCGGAGCAGGCTGGGGATAAGAAGGAACACACACGAGATACCCTTGTTTCTGGATCAACTTTAGGGCCGAATTTATGCGTGATGCGTGCAGTAAAGCAGCAGAAAAAAGGATCAGGTCATGAGAAAACCGCCAATTTCTTGTACTACTAGAATATTCTCCAACGAAAACCTGCTAGCAGACGATTGACTGTTTAGCGCGGGTTATATAGTTTATTACTATATTAACACCTCCACCAGCAACGTAATTATAGGTAGCTTGAGTCCAAGGTTGCTGACTCCATCATATCATAGCAGATGGCAAGGTATCTTCTTATCTGGCTGTTTAGCTGGCATGCGTCATATGCAAGTATATATACTTGTATTCTCAATGTGAACGGTTAATCATCAAAATCAATATGATTTGTTTCAGACTGCAATTCGGCCGATAACCTTGCACCGAATTTAAACAATTTCGATCATCAACAACTTGCGCACCATTTGATCATGCATGAGTAGTGTATATGCATGTGAACCAACAACCCAACGGTGCTGGAAACCGAATCGAACAAGTCAAAACCGAGCAATCAACTTGACAACCGCAACGGACATCCAGCCAGATTAAGCAGAATAAGATAAACCCTCCAACTCAGCATTCATACATATTTGAGCTATTTTTTACCACCACCTCGGCCGTTGACCTGCTTGCTTGCTCGCAAACCATACGCACGGCACAAACTAGCTGTTGAGGCAGCTGGCTCTGTTAGTCGGTTCTAGCTCTATATAAACAGCTTCACCTCCACCTTCTCCTCTCACCACATACGTGTACCAAACGTTCGTTAGCTTGTTTTGGGCATACAATACATCTCGTAGTAGTTCTCTGACCGACCGACGTAAACATGGCCGGCGGCGCCGTCGTGAACACGGCCGGCGGGAAGACTATCCCGGCAGGCTCACCCTCTTTGTCTTCTTCACCTGCGTCATCGCCGCCACCGGCGGGCTCATCTTCGGATATGACATCGGTATCTCAGGTACGTCGTTCGTCTCTGCACATCTCACCCATGCATGTATGGTTAATTTTTTACTTCTCTTCAAGCAATTTACTAACATCGTAGCTTATGTCTTGATCAGGGGGTGTGACTTCCATGAACCCTTTCCTGGAAAAGTTCTTCCCGGAGGTGTACCGGAAGAAGCAGATGGCGAGCTCGGCGAACCAGTACTGCAAGTACGACAACCAGCTGCTCCAGACCTTCACCTCCTCCCTCTACCTCGCCGCGCTCGTCTCCTCCATCTTCGCCGCCACCGTCACCCGCCTCGTGGGCCGCAAGTGGTCCATGTTCGCCGGAGGGTTCAGCTTCCTCATTGGCGCCGCGCTCAACGGCGCCGCCCAGGACATCGCCATGCTCATCATCGTCGTATCCTCCTCGGCGTCGGCGTCGGGTTCGCCAATCAGGTAATTAATCCAGCCAGTTTATTATAGTAATAGCAGTTTGATTGCGATGCGTAGATGCCACTCTGTCGACCTGTCTTTTTTTTGACACCGACGCACGCACAGAGCTACGAGTAAATATCTGTACGTACTGGCAAAATGAAATTAAAAAGAAAGTAAAAAGAGAAAATCTGTCTCACATGTCGAGCCATCCAACGGGACAGAGAAATACTCCAATTATAAACTTTATTGATAGTGTATTCTACTGCTATCCGAGCGATTTCGTCAATGATGATGCGTGTCCAAATATCCCATCAACATCAACGGCTAAGTTTCAAAAGATGACGATATTCACACTGAAATAAAGGATTATGGGATCATAAACAACTAGCATATGCATGTGCCAAGTCCAAGTTGGTAGGCTAGTTTATTCAGCAAATATTAGTTATGTTAGTTAGTATCTCGTCGTGAAGCTAAGTAGGGGGACCCACTTGATGCTCCCCAAAGTCCAAGCTGTCCATAGAGACGATTCTTGAGGTTGACTGCCATGTTGTTTTGCGTATCCCACATCAGTGGACTACTTGTTTCCATGGCCATTTCTTTTCATGTTGGTGCTTGTCTCACCTGTCACCATTAGCTAGCTAGCCGTGATCTGGATTCTGGACTCAGTTCGCATATCATCTAGACATCTACTCAATTTTGAACCCATAATTCTATCCGTGTTAAAAATAATAATAAGAGGACATATATATACTATATCATGTTTTTTCCTTTATAGCAAATCGCGGCAAGGATGAGCTGTTGAAACTTGAAAGTACTATTCATTTTAGTAGCTGGTACACTGCAGTTTCAGTTGATAAATTCATTGGGCTGGCCAGCTAGCTGTAAAAAAAAAAGTCGTCGTACTGGGAAGACAGCCCAGCAGCGCTATTTTGATAGAAATGATTGGGACGACAGCCCAGCTATTTTTGATAGAAATGATTGTGCGTACGCACCGAGTGCGAGCACGGAAGCTCGAACTCGGCGGGCCGGGCATATCACTATGCTCCCTGCCACCCACTGGCGGAGCTCCATGGAGCCAAGGGGGTGCACAGGACACCGGGAAAATTTATTTTTCGTCCTATAATAGCAGATTTTCACCATGTGTGCACCCTGAAACCAACGTTTTTATCTGTTGTGGCACCATGTGTGCACCCTGGTCCGCTCAGCTCTAACTCCGCCACTGCTGCCACCGGCTAGCTGTAGATCCATCGAGTAATGCAAATCACTCCATCGAGGTTCATGTGCAAAAGGGCTTCCCTTTGAAACTGTTCAAGCCTGTGAAACTGATTAAACTTTGCATCTATCAAAACTGCATCATGTGCATGCGATTATTTCACAGCTAGGCATGCACGCACATCACATAATGACTCCAGCCATTTTTCGACATATTACTCACGGTCTCGTGGGCTATAAAGGAAAATAAGAATATAATTTATCAAGTAGGAACCCACGGGAAGAGATTCGTGGGTGTCCGTATCTTAACTTTTTCAGCTGATAGAGATGAGAGCACTGGCGGACCTCAATGGAGGCCAAAAGGGCCATGGCCCCCCAACTCCATTAGATTTTGCACAGTACTAATTAGTATTTATCATTTTTTACCATACAAAACATAAAATAATTCGAATTAGCCCCCTCAGATGTCACCTAACGTATTTAGCCCCTCCAATAGTTCTGGTCAAGGTCCGCCACTGGATAAGAGGTTGGGACTAGGAAATTTCCACATGCGCCATTGCTTTTCTTGAGTCCTCCCAAGAAGACTTTGACTCGGCAAGATCAATGGCGCCGTTTTCAGAGCAACAGTCATGTGCAGATGAAGCAAGGAAGAAAGGCGTAACCAAAGCAAGGAAAAAATGGGAAAAGAGCGGCAACAGCTGCTGAAAAAACAAAACAGCAGCTTATATTTAACAAAAAAAAACTTTGATACAACAAACATCTCTCTTTTTCCTAGAAATATCTCATTTTCTCATTGATGCAGAAACGGAAACTTAATTAATTTACAAAGACCACACTAATTGTTTTGCTAGCCAACGTATATCGTAGAGTCAAAGTTGACGTTACTATTTGATTTTTTTTGGTAAATTTGGTACTGACGATGACGAATCGTATGGATGTTTGGTGCAGTCTGTGCCGGTGTACCTGTCGGAGATGGCGCCCGCGCGGCTTCGGGGCATGCTCAACATCGGCTTCCAGCTCATGATCACCATCGGCATCCTGGCCGCGGAGCTGATCAACTACGGCACCAACAAGATCAAGGCCGGGTACGGGTGGCGCATCAGCCTCGCCCTCGCCGCGTGCCGGCGGCGATCATCACTCTGGGATCCCTGTTCCTCCCCGACACCCCCAACTCCCTGATCGAGCGCGGCCACCCGGAGGCGGCGCGGCGCATGCTGAACCACATCCGCGGCAACGACGTGGACATCAGCGAGGAGTACGCCGACCTGGTGGTGGCGAGCGAGGAGTCGAAACTGGTGCAGCACCCATGGCGCAACATCCTTGAGCGCAAGTACCGGGCGCAGCTCACCATGGCGATCATGATCCCCTTCTTCCAGCAGCTCACGGGCATCAACGTCATCATGTTCTACGCTCCCGTGCTGTTCGAGACGCTGGGGTTCAAGGGCGATGCGTCGCTCATGTCGGCCGTCATCACGGGCCTCGTCAACGTCTTCGCCACCCTGGTGGGGCTGTTCACCGTCGACAGGCTGGGCCGACGGAAGCTTTTCCTGCAGGCGGCGCGCAGATGCTGGTGAGCCAGCTGGTGGTGGGCACCCTCATCGCCGTCAAGTTCGGGACCAGCGGCGTCGGGGACATGCCCAAGGGCTACGCGGCGGCGGTGGTGCTCTTCATCTGCATCTACGTCGCCGGGTTCGCCTGGTCCTGGGGTCCCCTCGGGTGGCTGGTGCCCAGCGAGATCTTCCCGCTGGAGATCAGGCCGGCGGGGCAGAGCATCAACGTCTCCGTCAACATGCTCTTCACCTTCGTCATCGCGCAGGCCTTCCTCACCATGCTCTGCCACATGAAGTTCGGCCTCTTCTACTTCTTCGCCGGCTGGGTGGTCATCATGACCGTCTTCATCGCGCTCTTCCTGCCGGAGACCAAGGGGGTGCCCATCGAGGAGATGGTGCTCGTCTGGAAGGGACACTGGTTCTGGAACCGCTTCATCGAGACGAAGACGTCCACGTCGGCGCCACCAACGGCAAGGCCAAGGCCGCCACCGCATAGATTGCCACCGTCCCTCGTGTACATTAATTTCTTCTCCTTCGCTGTTCTGTTTGTCTCCCTCCGTAGATGCTTAGGTCGATCGTGAGTTGTGTGTGTACGTGTTTCACACCGATTCTTGCACTAATTAAGCTGTACTCCGTATCAATCATCACCATTATGATTATCACACCTGCCTACCTGGATCAAGAAAAATCTCATGACTCATGAGAGGCATGCATGTTTCTGATAACTACTTTAAGGTTTGCCAAGACAGCGATGCAAAAGAATTCCCGAACCTCAAGTTTTTAGACTGCAAAATCATAGCTTAAGGGAATGCAACGGAACAAAACTACTTTAAGGTTTCAGCTCGCAGAAACAACCATTCCAAACATGCTAGATAGCATTCACAAACACCAGATGTTTGGTACCAAAATCAATTGCCATAGGTTTTTGTGTTTGTTCCACATCAAAGTTTACAGCATTTCAATGAATTTATTAAAAAAACACTGCTACTAGGCAAAAGCTGCCATGTCTTCAGCAGCATATGGAAGAGCTCTTCACCATACTGTTTGAGCCATTATTATTTTACAAACTTAAAAGGGAAAATTTGGAACATCCTTGTTCAAGAGCCTTGACTGACCAAGTGGCTGTGCTTGAATCATCTCACCGCGACTTCTCCTCAATCTGAATTTGCTTCAACGGATCCCCAGCACCCACATATTCCACTGGTCTAGAGCCGAGCGCTGCCATTGGCATGTTCCAGGATCTTGGCTGCTTCGCCAAAGGGCCTGAAGTATGCGCGGAACGGGGATGCCGTGAAGATGTGCCAGACACCAGCCTCGAAGATTTGCGGTCCGACCTGGAACTGCGGTCGGAACGATGGGAAGAAGATATCTTGCGTGAGTGACGGTCTGAGACCTCTTTTGAGCCAGTTGCTCTTACAGGCTGCTTGTTGTACACAGCAAGGTTCGGCAAGAGACCTAACAGATACTTCTTCAGGTGCTGGTCACCTATATTCTTCTGTGCTGGGTTGCCCTCTAGGTTGATTGCTTCGAGAGAATTGTAGTTCGCAGCCAGCTGGCCAAGGCCCTTGGATGTAGATATCTTGTTGTGGCGCAAGTCCAGAATCTTTAGCTTCAGAAGGCGGTGAAGGCCATCTATCTCACTGATCTTGTTACCAGCAAGATATAACTCCTTCAAAGAAGAACAGGAAGCCAAGCCTAACAAATGTCCCAAAACATAACCAAGTGAGAAACAGGCAAAGTTATAAACATAAGCTGTCGTAAATCATAAGAGTATGGCCAAACTTGACTAAGAATCAACCATTCAATGTTTAAGCAATGGACTTAATTTGGTTCTCCGTAACATTCTATGTATCAAGGACCACACAGCATAGTGATTTCTGTCTCCAGAGCATGTTTAATGGGGAATATGATAAGAGTTATTATCTAGAAAGGCCACACAATGGTCAGCCTTGAGCTAGCGTTCAGTTCTCCATAAACTACGCATATATCATAAGAAAGTAAAGGCTGTTGAAATCCATACCATGACCAATCCTGGAGATCCTATTATAGCTGATGTCCAACAAGCGTAAGCGTGTTAGATCTCTAAGGCCTTCGATAGTTGAGATATTATTCTTGGACAGGCTTAACATGTGAAGACCTTTTGGAAGTGCTCCTGCGGTTATTCGCACTGTGCAGAAAACCCCAGATGTTAGAGAATTAATGGCATTCTCTCCTGAAACAAATGAATATTCCAATAGTAACTAATAACTAATAACATGCTAAATCATGGAAGAAATCTCACCAATTGAGTTCCCCGATAATTCAATAGACGTAGGCCTGAGAACGCAGAGAGTCTTGGGATTGCAACCAAACCAAGGTTTGCCAATTGTGCAGATGAAGAAACAGGAGTCAGTTTGAAATATAAGTGTAAGCTATCTCCATGCCAAGATGACTTTTAGCATCAGGGCGCACAGCAGAAACGCCGGTAACTGACTCGCTATATTTTGTTGATGCAGAACTTGAACTTTCTCCATGCTCCTCCACAATGGCGTCACTCTCAATATCAATTTGGCTTATCCAATCCTCGATCCTCTTAATGTTATAAGTTCTAGGAGTAAGTTCATTTGCGTCCAAATGCTGATCGCCATTCATTCCAGTTTCACTGTGTTCAGCTATCTCACTAATACCCTTCGAGTCAGACAGATTCTTCAAATTAGGTATGTCAATGCTAAGTGACGAGTGGTAGAGAGTGCCATCTCTGTTCCACAGCTTCGCTTCCCTCTCTTGATCTATAGCTCCATTGATGACATCATCCTTGCCAGAATGGTGACAACAATGCCCTGAATCGTCACAGCAAGGGGAAACTGGATCAGCTGAGTTGTCAGCAGTAATATATTTACCATCCCAGTATTCATTACTTGGCATCCCATCCCTGACAAACTTTTCATCTAGACTTGCAGAGGACCGTTGGCCGCCTTCAGCAGCATCAGAGCGACCTCCTGAACCATCTTCCAATTCTAATGCTTCAAAGATATCTGGAGAAGAAGGTCCAGCACAAAGCACATCCAAATTTGATTAGAGCGATTTGTTTCATCACCACTCAAGTAACCAGCCTTTTCACCATCCATTGAACATAAATCCTCGAAAGATCTGCAACGAGGGCCAAGTCTCTCAGAATCAACAGAACCTTGTACATCGCTATTGGAATTATTCTGGAATATAGCAGATTGTGATCTTGGAAATTTGCTTTGGTCATAAGACATGTGATGCCTGTCAGAGTCAACAGCATGGTCAACTGAAGGTTCATAAACACCATGACTCATCAGTCATATGAGGCATCAAAAGTATTCTCATTGTTCTTGCTGTTCAACTTAGTGGATCCTCCGACATCTGTATTGCTCTTGAAACTAGAGCAATGACTTCTGTGATCATGGTCTATGCTATGACATTCAGTACCTTCACTACCATGATCATCACAATCCTTTTGAAGCATGTTCCCAGAGACTGGCTCTCTGTAGGTGTCCAACCTTCTCCTCCTGATCATCATCAGAGGATGCATGTCTATTCCAGTCCCCAGATCTCCAGCATTCTTGATGAGACAATGAATTGGTATCATACTGCACACTAGCAGCTGAGCGGCTGTTTTCATCTGTCATCTGATTCGGGCTCTTTGATCCAGCTGTGAACTTCACTGTTTGTTCCCGAGAATCCTTCTTTGAAGCGGTGAGCATCGTTTCGTCAGCCAGCAGAAAGCACTCCTGAAGTACAAAAGGAAAAAACATGATATTTGAGGTCAGATTAGTTGTTAGTCCAGACACATGATACAATGGGAAAAGTAAGAAATACAGCAGGTACTTTCCATACCTTTGATTTCTGTTGTGTAGTAAAGATGAAAAGCAGAAAAACCTAACCATAAGTCAGTTCCAGTGTCAACTCAGCTAACACCAGATCCAGAAACCGAGTCAATCCAATCACATTGCTAAACCACAGGACTATCTTGGAAGAGAGTTGGGCTTGGAAAGAAAAATTACATCTCAAATATTAAATTAACCATAATCAACAAAAAGGCCCTCCAATGCTCGACGTAGTCTCCAGACGTAAGATGGAATTACTCCCAAAGGCAGTGATAAGTTGACTGCAGAATTGTTGCAAACCCACACCCACTTAGAGGTGCGAGACCTGTGCGAATTCTTGATATCTGCCAGAATGGATGAAGGTTTAGGCACTAGACAATTCCGGGTGGATGCATGTAGTCGAGAAATCCTGCAAAAAACAAAATGGGTATGAGCTATCTGGCAAGCATCATACTCAATGTGAAAAAATTCATGTACGGTCATAGGAAGTTTTTTTTTTTTTTGATTTTTTTGAAATTCGGTCATAGGAAGTTATACAACACAAGGACAAAAGTTTGCAGTTAACTTTGTTCAATATATAAACAGTGATATTCGCTGCAAACCGTTTGCACTTAGTTTCGTAGCGTAACAGTGATGTTAAGTTCAGTTCATGAATTGTGTTAATGAAATCAGTTACTCCGTACTAATATATTCGACTGAAACTAAAATAAGACTAGTACAAATTATTCAGTTTCACGCCAGAAAGAAGACCAAATCACCAAAACACATAAGTACTGCTACATGACTCAGATTATAGCGAGTCCATACAAAGCTAATTAGCTATACTCCATAATTATCTCCTAGCTAGTACCAAAAAGTAACATGATGTTAAGTTCAAGATGAATTTGAAATCAGTTACTACATATATTCAACTGAAACTAAAATAAGACTAGTACAAATTATTCAGTTCCACGCGAGAAAGAAGACCAAAACAAATAAGTACTGCTACATGAGTCGGAATATAGCTAGTCCATACAAAGCTAATTAGCTATACTCCATAATTAGCCCCTAGCTAGTTCCGGCAATACAGGACAAAATCCCACTACTAACAATTATTGAGTTCTTAAAGGGCCTGCACTCGAAGCTCCTCCCGAACAAGCAAAAGTTTGGCAACTTGTGCATGTTCCCGTGTCCCCGTCCTCCCTTACCGCACCTCACGATTTGCACGAGATAGAAGCTGACACGTCCATGTCCTTACACTGAATTTTAAACACCTTTTCAATCCCAAAAATCTTGCGCCGATGGTTTTAGATGAAACAGCTGTGTTATGCTCAGAGAGATATATTTATCAATCTTTGAGAATACATCATTGACTGACAGGCACACGAACGTAGTCTATAATTCTCACGGAATCGAATCGAAGCTAATCGCAATTCGAGCCATTGATCCATCTAACGAAGCTCCGTACAGCTTTAGCTTCCACTGCACCGCGATCAGATTCGAACAGCCAGGCAACAATTCGTGTGGAATCCAATTCGATAAGTTCTTGCTTCTTGGAGACCAGATCGTTAGACGGAAATCCGCAGCCAAAACCCAAGAACGGGCATGGCGATGAACAAAGAACATGGCGAATCTAACTACTGCGTAACCGGACAGAAACCACTAACCCGGGGCATAAATCTAGCAACAGGGAACTTGGAGAAATTTAGAAGTGAAGAGGAAGAAGAAGAAGTATAGCGTTGCTGACCTCCTCCCCGTGGCTCTCCCCTGTTCCACGTGAGCGGTGGGCGGCGGCGGCGCTTTTGTACAATCGGATTGGATCTGTGCGTTCGTGCGTGCGTGCGCGCTCGTACGATGAGATGAGTTGTACTTGTACCCTGATTAGTGGAGACTAGAGGAAGAGGGGACGGAGGAGGATGACGAGGAGTAGGAGGAGAGGTGGCGTGGTGCGGCGCAATCGCAATCGCAATCGGTTTGTAGGAGGTGGGTAGGTTTGGTGTTTGGACCTCGATGACAATTGGTTTCCTCCGAGATTTTTTTTTAATGACTATTTCGGACGGTAGTGGACGGTAGTATACGCGCCAGCAAAATTTGAAAACTAGCACGCCGTCGTCCCGGAGGGAGCCAAAAGTTGCAACTTTTGGCCTGGCCCGGGCCGAAAGCCTACTTTCGGCCTATCAGGAGCCGAAACCTGCATTCGGCTTGCAAAGGGCCGAGAGCTGCATGGCCACGGCGGGCCCGTGTCAGGCCCGTGTCAGGCCAGCAAACTTTCGTCCCGGGCGGAACCGAAAGTGCTTGAGACTCCTCTTTCGGTCTGGGCAAAGCAGACAATTTTTTTCCCGCCACCGTTTCCCGTCCAAATATTTCCCGCTATCGTTCCCGCCATCGTTTCCCGCCAAATGCCGCCACCGGTAGTTCTATAAAACCCAGTCGAAGGTAGCATGGTACTCACTTGAGCGCAAGCATGGTATGTATTGGTCCTTGCGAGAAGTGTGTGTCCGGGTTTCACATTTCCGCATCCAAGCATCTCGCCAGGCTTTCGAGCAATTTGAAGGTAGATGGTAGGGTAGTTCCACTTGAAGAAATTTTGCACACTAAGATAATAATATGTCTCGTACATAGATAATAATATGTCTCGTACATAGATTATAATATGTCTCGTACAGACGAACATAAATATGAATATGTCTCACATAGAAATATATACGGATATGTCTCATACACCTAAGTACGAATATGTCCCAAATATATCACTGACCCCTGCGTGGCCGAGCCTGACGAGGAGGGGGCTGGACGGGCGTTGACCTGCCGTACCTGTGAGCTAACCTCAATTGACGAGGCACTGTCAAGTCCACGTCATCCTGTCGCGGCTGCGTCCCACGACCTTGCAGCGGCAACTCCTCGTCCTCGTCCTGCGTAGGCTGTGACGGGCGGTGGCGTACAGTACATCGGATTCTCCTGGTCAAATCGTGGAGAGTTGTATGCCGAACCACCTCCACCTGCAGATGATAGTATGTTAGTATGTGATGTTGGTGAACAAGAGTAATATGTGGGAAAAAATAAAACATATTAACCGAGATGGAGCATTGGCTGAGTCATAGGCGGTGCAACCCCGCTCCAAATCATCTCTGCATAAGACGGTTGACCGTACATACTAGGGTGTTGCCCGAAACCTTCATCACGTGGCATGCCCCACTGATGCATACCAGGCTGCTGCATCATCATATGAGGGGGCATGACCCACGACGAAGTACCCGGCTGGGAAGGAACTGGCTGAGAAGGACCCGGCTCGAAATGCTCCGGCTGGTGAGATGATGAACCGACCTCGAACGTAGGTCGTGTGCTCCTAGGCTGAGGAGGTGTAAAACGAGGTCTCGGGTCGTGTCGATGTGTGTAGTGTGCGGAAGGTGATACATGTGCATCCGGAGTGGGTGTAGAGTGGCGCGGAGGACGCGGAGCTGGCTGGCGTGGCACAACATCGGCAACACCGGAACAGGCGTGGCAAAATTGTCTACACTACTACTAACGCAACCACCAACAAAATACTTACTATGCACCCGTCCACTAACAGAGTATTATTACACTATACAATAATTATCTAGTGACTAATAAGGGTTTACCCTTGACGCGTGTCGATCCGGTTAGTGCCGCTCTCCGGCTTCAATCTACCGCCACCACTGCTCCACCACAACACCACCTTCTCAAACAACAACTTGTACCATCACTATCCACCATTGCTCCCAATCCTCCACCTCCACCCCTCAAAACGACTCCAAAAAACCTAACCCATCAACAGATCTTGGATGCCCCAGCACTTCTCTCTTCTTTTTTAGCAATCTAATCACTTGCAGCAAATTTTTTTTGGACAGAATCGGCTGCTCATTCGGTGGAGAGGAAGAACAGCACGAACAGGAGGAAGAGGAAAGTGGCGAGCAGAGGAGACACGCGGTCGAGGGCGAGCGCGGGCGGAGATTCTTATCTGCTCGCTTTCGACTCGCTCCGAGCCGAAAGTCGAGTTTCGACCCGCTCGGCGCCGAAAGAGGTGGGACCCCGCCTGCCGCTCGTGCTGCGCATGCAGCTCTCGTCGGCTAGCCTGCCGACAGGAGACTTTCGACTTGGAGGGAACCGAAAGCCAGCTTTCGGTCCGCTCGGGACCGACAGCGCACTACTTTTCAAATTTCGCATCCGCGCATGCTACCGGCCGAAATACCCATTAAAAATAATATTATTAAAAAAATCTCGTTTCCTCCTCCTCTTTTTTTCATTTATATAAGGGTTTCATCAGAATATAGAAATTCCAGAAAGATTATTTATTTGTAAGTCATCAGAATCTTTTTTTATCGCGGTAATTTTTTTGCGAAAAGACCAAGCAGTCTATTGATCATCAACAACGTACAAAGAATTCTAAAAGTAATAAAATTACAAATAACTCTTCAGACCGCCTAGCGACGACTATGAACAACTGAAGCGAGCCGAAGGCGCGCCGCCGTCCTCACCTCTCCCTCACCGGAGCCGCGTAAACCTTGTCGTAGTAGAGCTTGTTCTAATAGACAGACGGGAAGTGGTCGTGCTAAGACCCCGAGGGACCAGCGCATTAGAGCAGTAACCATTGCCAATGATGACAACCGTAAATCGGAAGAGCCCGACCGGCAACCACATGGACGAACACGAAAACGGACAGGATCCCAGGAAATCTGCCGGACACAAGCCTCCACACGCCTTCTGCTGGCGCTAGACGCTGAAAGAGCATGTGTTGCCCCATGTGTGGTTTTGGTAATTAATGACAATCTTTATGGACTAATGTTTGCATTGAGATATCTTTATAGATCGAGTCTATGAAGAAGTTTGGAGTTCATGTGTTGGACTCTAGAAGAGTATATGATGACCAAGGTTCTATCCAAGGATTTATATATGAAGAATGGTCATGTGTAGAGATGAGCTTATTGCAAGCATGGCTTGGAAAAGAAGATTGAGTGAACTTCATGTTTATCTCCAAGCCATCATCTATATCAAGAGAAGTATATGAAGCGCAAGTGGATACATGAAGACGGAGATTAGCGAGGCTCTCCCATAATGGTGTATGGGGGAGCATTTGGAGATGTCTTCATCAAGCATGAGCTAGCAAGCGCAAATCAAGAAAAGTGGTCCACTTGAAGAGATCAAGATCGTCATCATCTAGCTCAAGTGGAATGCGCAAGGCAAAGGTATGATCTTAATAGGGTTTCTATTTTACCGGTCTCATGGTGTTAGTGGGAGACCGGGTTATAGGATAGATGCCGTACTATCAAGAGGGGCTCTCAAGTGAGTAACTTGATCGCATCTTTGTGGAGAGCTCAATCCTTTGCATACTTGGCATCATCATCTTTCTTGGTTCTTATTTTGTGCCCCTGAGCACCCCTGAGGCCAGAGACTCCGACCTAGGCAAAACAACAGCAAAACAGCAAAACCTGAAATGCAATAACTTTCTCGTTCGAACTCCAAATCAGGTGAAACCAATTTTGTTTATTAAGAACCACAAATAGAGTTAAGTTGACACACATGGGGAGGTGTGAAACTTTCTTCATGGATAAACCGATAATATTTCCAACATGAAAACGCAACAAGTTTTCCATCCGGACTCCGTTTTCAATGATCTTGGGCCTTCTCCGAAGATAATCACAAGCACTACAAGATCATGCATATACACATCATAGTCCATCATGTGAGGAGGATAACACAAGAGGAGAGTTTGACCTCTCTACAAGAGACGAACCGGTAAAACCTCCAACATAAAAAATGCAACAAGATATTCATATGAAATCCGTTTTTGATGAACTAGAGCTTGGTATGGAGATAAACACAAGCTCCAAATTCTCACATGGATAAAAGCCAAATAAGAACCAAGAAAGATGAATGCGAAATATGCAAATGTTTGAGCTCTCCACAAAAATGCGATCAAGTTACTCACTTGAGAGCCCCTCTTGATAGTACGCCGTCTATCCTAAACCCGGTCTCCCACTAAACACCATGAGACCGGTAAAATAGAAACCCTATAAAGATCATATCTTTGCCTTGCGCATTCCACTTGAGCTAGATGATGACGATCTTGACTCCCTCAAGTTGGAACACCTTTCTTGATTGTGCTTGCTAGCACATACTTGATGAAGACCTCTCCAAATACTCCCCCATACACCATGATGGGAGAGCCCTGCTAAACTCCGTCTTCATGAATTCACTTGCACTTCATCTTCTTATCTTGATATATATGATGGCTTGGAGATAACATGAAAGTTCACTCAATCTTATTTTCCAAGCCATGCTTGCAATAAGCTCAACTCTTCACATGACCATTCTTCATATAATCCCTTGGATAGAACCTTGGTCATCATGCAATCTTCTAGAGTTCAACACATGAACTCCAATCTTTTCCTATGGACAAGATCTACAAGAATATCTCAAAGCAAACAGTAGTCCATAAGGATTGTCATTAATTACCAAAACCACGCATGGGGCAACACATGCACTTTCAGAATGTATGATGTAGTCAGCAGCAAAGTTTTCCCTTGATTACAAAACAAGGTTGTCAGATCCAGTATGGACAAGATCTACAAGAATATCTCAAAGCAAACAGTAGTCCATAAGGATTGTCATTAATTACCAAAACCACGCATGATGCACTTGGGATTACTTCAGGAGATTTGGTGGTCAACGAGGATCACCTGAAGGGGTTCCGAGCACTCTTTGATTCTCCCTTGAAAGAGCAGCAGCTCCGGGTCCTCGCGGGCGTCTTCGGCAAGAAATTGCCAGCACCCACGGCGCCAGTGAGAGCCATCACTGAGATGGCAGGGAGGCCGGGGTACATTAGGTGTGCCCCTGGAGTCTTTTACAATCCTTTTTAATGGATTACAACATAGAGATAGGGAGCTGGAATGGCAGGGGCCTTAATGACCCTGCGAGAAAAGATTCAGTGAGGGAGTTTTTTGATTCGACCAATGTAAACCTAGTTTGTATCCAGGAGACCAAGCTAGCGGTTATCGACCGCTACATTGTAATGCAATGCCTTGGCCCATCTTTCGATGGGTTTGCTTATTTACCGGCGATTCAGACAAGGGGAGGCATACTTCTTGCTTGGAAAACATCCGTGCTTGAAGTTAAGTCGATCAGCCTTGATACGCATTCGATTACTGGTGAGGTTCACACTGCAAATGGAAGCACGTGGTGGATCACAGGTGTTTACGGGCCCCAAAGCAACGAGAGCAAGATCTTGTTCCTGCAGGAACTGGCGCAGAGACGGCTGCTGTGCCCCGGGCCATGGTTGGTAATTGGAGATTTCAACATGATCCTCAGGGCGTCGGAGAAGAGCAACACCAACCTGAACCGCACCATCATGTCGAAGTTCAGAGAGTTTGTGGGAGAACAGGAGTTAAAAGACCTGTACATGCACGGAAGACGCTTTACTTGGAGCAACGGCAGAGCTGCCCCGACAATGACTAGAATCGACAGGGCCCTGGTCTCGGTGGATTGGGATTTGATGCACCCTGACTGCATTTTACAGGCACTCTCTTCTTCTGTGTCGGATCACGCGCCCCTGCTCCTGTCTCTGAATGCAGTGGTAAAGCCAACAAAGCGCTTTAAGTTTGAGCTTTTCTGGACGAAACTTGAAGGTTTCGAAGAGGCAGTAAAGGAGGGTTGGGTCTGTGATGATCAAATAGTAGACCCATACAGGCGTTTGGACACCTTGCTTAGAAACACTGCATCCCACCTACAAGGCTGGGGTCAAAAGCGGGTAGGTAATGTTAAACTGCAAATAGCTATGGCAAACACAGTGATTCTACGATTTGACAAAGCTCAGGAGGGAAGAAACCTTTCAGAAGGGGAAGCTTGGCTGCACAGAACCTTAAAGCAAACTCTGTTAGGCCTCTCATCCTTGGAAAGAACTATTGCTCGGCAACGGTCAAGGGTCAGATGGTTAAAAGAGGGAGATGCCAATACGAAGCTGTTTCATGCAGTGGCTAATGGTAGACGGGCAAAGAATTTTATCCCGGCAGTTCGTGTTGACGATGTCATTTGCACTGATCAAAATAGCAAGGAAGAGGCATTCTTCAACGCCTACAGGGCACTGCTTGGAGAGATCCATAACAGAGAACACACAATTGACCTGCAAAGAATTGGGTTGCCAAGAATAAATCTTCAGGACCTGGATTGTATGTTGACAGAGGAGGAAGTTTGGGGAGTTATTAAGGACTTGCCATCGGACCGTGCCCCCGGACCTGATGGTTTCTGTGGAGCCTTTTTTCAAAAAGCTTGGCCAGTGATCAAAGCAGATGTGATGGCCGCAGTGATGAAGTTTTTATAGGAGATGGCAGAGGGTTTGGGAAGCTCAACAAAGCGCTAATCACATTGATCCCCAAGAAGGCTGATGCCGTTGAGATTTCTGACTTTCGCCCGATAAGCTTGGTTCATAGCATCTCGAAACTATGCTCCAAGATACTAGCCAATAGGTTGAGACCCAGGCTGGGAGATTTGGTAAGCATGAACCAATCAGCATTCATCAGAGGAAGAAACCTGCATGATAACTTCATGCTAGTCAGGCAAGCTGCTAGGAAGATCAACTCTAGGAGGATTCCAGGGGTCCTAATCAAATTAGACATTTCGAAAGCCTTTGACTCACTATCTTGGGCTTTCCTGTTTGAGGTGTTACGACAGTTTGGGTTCAGTGATATCTGGCTAAGAAGAATTGCAATCCTTTTTCAAACTGCAAGCACGAAAATCTTGGTTAATGGAGTTCCAGGAAAGAGCTTCCTGCATGCTTGTGGTCTCAGGCAGGGCGACCCCATTTCACCGATGTTTTTTGTGCTGGCAATGGAGGTTCTAACACAAATGACATTGCGTGCGGTCGAAGGTGAACTACTGCAAAATCTACCGGGCATTAGACCCCTGCAGCGTCTATCTGCGTTTGCGGATGATGTGGTCCTGTTCTGCACCCCGGCAGTCACGGATGTGGTTGCAGTCAAAGAGCTACTTAACTTATTCGGTGGAGCATCGGGGTTAAGGATGAACTTTCAGAAAACCACTGCTACATTCATTAGATGTTCAGAGGTCCAAGAACAGCAAGTACAGCAGATTCTGGGGTGTACAAAGGCTGCATTCCCTATCACTTACCTCGGATTGCAGTTGGCCTTGAGACCTCTAACAAAGGCTGAGTGGCAGCCAGTCCTAGACAGAGCAATCGCGTGTGTACCGGCATGGCAGCGCGGTCTGATTGAGAGACCGGCAGACTGGTCTTAATCAAAGCGGTACTCACAGCGAGACCTGTACACCACCTACTGGTAGCAGATGCTCCAATTTGGCTACTCGAGGAACTCAACAAATGGTTCTGCTCGTTTTTCTGGAAAGCCAAGGATAAGATAAACGGAGGTAACTGTCTGGTTGCGTGGGACAAAATTTGCAGTCCATATTGCTTCGGAGGCTTGGGAGTTAAGAACCTCAGGTTGCAGGGTTTAGCACTGAGAGCGAGATGGGTTTGGCTATCTAGAACAGATAAGCTCAGACCTTGGCAGGGACTCACGATGATCAAAGACGTGGACACAACGAAGGTTTTCCAAAGCCTGTCATCAATTGTAGTTGGGAAAGGCACTGATGTATTTTTTTGGAAAGACAAATGGATTGGAGGAGCCACAGTTTCAGACATTGCGCCGGCGGTTCTGGCCCTTGTGAGCACGCGAACCAAGAACAAAAGAACCGTGCAAGAAGGGCTGCTCGAGCACAGCTGGATGCTGGACGTGATCGGGGACATTACCATGGAGGTCAGCGTGCAGTGTATCAAGTTGTGGCTCGCTGTCGCGTCAGTCGAAAGGGATGCTGAAGCTGAAGATTTATTCAGCTGGCCTTGTTCTAAATCAGGAGATTACACGGCTAGGGACACTTACAAGAGACTCTGCCTAGGAAGAGAGGAGTTCATTGCCACCACCTGGATATGGAAGTCGAAAGCCCCTCTGAAATGCCGAATCTTTGCTTGGTTGGCAATCCAATATCGCCTTTGGACCTCAGACAGGAGATTCAGACATCATCTGCAAGCTCAAACTTCAGCCTGCTTCGTATGCTTACAGGAGGAAGACACAGTCGATCATCTTCTAATTCAGTGTGTGTTTGCCCGACAGGTGTGGTACCAAGTTGCACAGCTTCTGCAAGTTAGAATCCCAACGCCGGAGGGGGATGAGAGACTGCAGTTTTGGTGGCAGAGAGCAAGAAGTGAGGTTCAGGGCCGTGACCGTCGGAGGATGGACACCCTGATTATCCTCACTTGCTGGTCTCTCTGGAAGCACAGGAACGCTTGGGCCTTCAACAATACCAGAATGCAATTCTCTGTTGATCAATTGGTGGGAAGGATCAGAGATGAGTGGGCAACCTGGGAGCAGGTACCAGCCGGAGGGAGGTATCATCCACCATGAGTAGTTAGCCTAGTTTTTGGCGTGAGTGGAGTTCCAGTCCGGCTTGTATGCAAGCAAGGGCTGATTCTTGTAAATTACATTCTCTCTTCTATAAATATATGGTACGCCTTTGGCGTACTCGCTAAAAAAAAGATCCAGTAGGAATTGGAAGAGCTTCAGAAAGGTGTCAGCGGCGCCGTTACCTGATCACTGACGTGGACCTGCACACACACAATCAAAGTACTTTGCCCCAACGAAACAGGAAGGTTGTCAATCTCCCCGGCTTGCTGAATACAAAGGATTAAACGTATGGTGTAGAATATGATGATGAACACAAAAATATCAGCATGAAGCAAGGAAGAGCGTGGTGAAAATGGTGTTTGTATCAGTGTGGAATAAAGGACCGGGGTCCACGGTGAAAGTGCATGTGTTGCCCCGTGTGTGGTTTTGGTAATTAATGACAATCTTTATGGACTAATGTTTGCACTGAGATATACTTGTAGATCTTGTCCATAGGAAATGATTGGAGTTCATGTGTTGGACTCTAGAAGATTACATTATGATCAATGCTCTACTCAAGGGTTTATATGAAGAATGGTCATGTGTAGAGAAGATGAAGTGCAAGCTCAATATGATCCATCTCGAAAGATAACATTTGATTGAAGCTTGCAAAGGAGACATGAAGACGGAGCTTTGCGAGGCCCTCCCATAAGGAGTATGGGGGAGCATTTGGAGAAGTCTTCATCAAGCATGTGCTAGCAAGCACAATCAAGAAAGGTGTTCCAACTTGAGAAAGTCAAGTTCGTTATCATCGAGCTCAAGTGGAATGCGCAAGGCAAAGGTATGATCTTGATAGGTTTTCTATTTTACCGGTCTCATGTTGTTAGTGGGAGACCGGGTTTTAGGATAGACAGCGTACTATCAAGAGGGGTTCTCAAGTGAGTAACTTGATCGCATCTTTGTGGAGAGCTCATACCTTTGCATACTTGGCATATCATCTTTCTTGGTTCTTATTTGGCTTTTCTCCTTGTTGGGTTTTGGTGCTTGTCGTGATCTTCATGACAAGCCCAAGTTCTTCGAAAACAGATTTCTTATGGAAAACTTGTTGCATTTTCGTGTTGGAAATATTATCGGTCCTCCTTCGAGATAGGGTCCACACCTCCCCATGTGTGGCAAAACTCTCGTCGTTACCTTTCCAACGCAATTGGATTCACATGTTTTGGAGTTCATACGAGAAAGTTATTGCATTTCAGGTTTTGCAGTTTCACTGTTTTCAGGCCGGAGTCTCCGGTCTTCTGGACCGGAGTCTCCGGTCCTTGGTTTTCCTCGGAGAGTGTTTTGGTCCTTGGTTTTCCTCGGAGAGTGTTTTTCTTGTTCAGCCCCTGGTGGGGGCCGGAGTTTCCGGC
Organism: Poa pratensis; assembly: GCA_947311845.1. Lineage (NCBI taxonomy): Eukaryota > Viridiplantae > Streptophyta > Magnoliopsida > Poales > Poaceae > Poa > Poa pratensis. The sequence goes on from CAMZMU010000052.1 coordinate 100,550,789, forward strand.
CCAAGGGGCCAGAGTATCCGCCCCAGGCCGGAGTTTCCGGTCCCTGGGGCCGGAGTTTCTGCCTGAGCTTCTCTCGTCTGTTTGTTGTTCACCTCCTGGTGGGGGCCGGAGTTTCCGCCCCCAAGGGGCCGGAGTTTCTGCCCCAGGCCGGAGTATCCGGTCACTTGGACCGGAAACTCCGGTGTGAATCTGGCTGCAACGGCTACTTTTCTGGGAGGGGTATAAATACCCCTCCACCTTCCTCCAGCCAGCTAGCTCAGCCCAGCAACCTTTGCTTTCTCTCTCCTCCATTGTTGCAAGCTCATTTCCTTGATATCTCCCAATCCCTCCACCCAAACTCTTTGATCTTTGGAGGATTGAAGGAGAAGACCTAGATCTACATTTCCACCAATCAATATCTCCTCTAAGTGAGGGGAACATAGTGGATCTAGTTCTTGGAGTTCTTGAGTGGTTCTCCTCTTTGTTCTTCCTCTCTTATTCCCCCATAAGCATTTGTTGCTTTGTTGGAATTTGAGAGTGGAGGACTTGAGCACTTGTGCTCTTGCCTTTTGCATTTGGTGCATCGGTGTGCTCTCCACGAGGATTCGTGGAAGTTGAAAGCTTGTGAACTTGTTACTCTTGGGTCCTTGGACCCTAGACACCTTTGTGGTGGTTGGACCCTTGTGTGGTCACTTGAAGCCGTTCGGGAGCCCCAATCCCATTGTGGGTTGTGCATCGGATTGTTGTTGAAAGCCGTTCGGGAGCCCCCAATCCCTTTGTGGGTTGTGCCTCGGATTGTTGTTGAAAGGCTCCAGATTCCGCCTCGAAGGAATACCGATAGTGGAAGGTGAACCAAACCTTTGTGGTGCGGTTCATTGGAGAAGAGGGTGAAACCTTTGTGGTTGTTGAACCGTTGTGTCGGTTCACACCTCTCCAACGAGACGTACTCCCTTTCAAGGAGGAACTCGGGAATACTTCCTCGTCTCCGCGTGCTTCGGTTATTTCTATACCCGAGCTTTTTTACTTATGCACTTTACATTGTGATAGCCTTCGTGCTTGAAGTATTCTATTGCTATCACCTTGTTGCTTGTCTTGCTTAGCATAAGTTGTTGGTGCACATAGGTGAGCCTAGTTTATTTAGGTTGTTGGCTTGTTAATTTAAACACCTAGTTGTATTCCGCAATTAGCAAGCCTAAACCGGAAAAGTTTTAATCGCCTATTCACCCCCCCCCCCCTCTAGGCGACATCATTGTCCTTTCACACGGTTCACTAGTGGTGTCTCTCCATAAGACAAATAAACATACATGTTGGGTGAGCGAATTACAGCTGGACAATTGACAAATTGCAAACGCATGACAATGCAATATATGACAAGCACATGTTCATTGTTATATCTATTGGGCATTACAAAAATATACATAGACCACTTACTAGCTGCATCTATGACTCATAATCCACTCACAAGATAGCTTCCGGGTCTCCCATGAGTATTAAGTTTGACGAGGGGTTAACTCATCAAATCCCATGGTTAGGACCTAGGGTTGAGATTATGGGGAGAGAACGTGGTAGTACTGGTAGTTTTGTCGGCTGACAAGCAGAGGCAAAGATTTACCCATGTTCAGGCCCCTCGGGTGGAGGTAAAGAACCTACTTCCTGCTTGTCTGGTATTGATCGAGTGAGATTATGCGGTTACAAGAGGAGCTCCGGCGAGATGTCGATCTCGCTAGGGTTTTTGGTGGTTCGAGTATGGCTTGTCCTAGATCGGCACCCCTCCCAGCCTTTAAATAGGTTGGGTCTCGGGAGTTCGTAACCGACCTAGTTTACACGTAAGGAAAGTCTAAACCGACTATGCCTATGTCTAATTTTGGAGGGTACTCCATCTTCTGGGGCCTCTTGCCGTGGGCTTCGAGTAGGCTCTTCGCTATTGGGGCTTAGACGTCACGTGCACCAGGTACCCTCACAGTAGGGTACCCGAGATGTATACCCTTGTCAGTAGCCCCCGAGTACTTGTCTGACTCGAAGAATCGGGCATGGACTCATTCGTAAGTGCACGTCATATGCTTTGCATTTTGTATATTTATAATTGGAATTCCTGTATGAATAGCACATGTTGGCTATGTCGAGTATATCTCATCAACCGTGGTTTTTGCTTATGATGATCAAGGGATAATAGCTTAGCAGGCCCAGTACACTCGACGGATCGGGACTGGTTAACTACACATTCGGGTAAAACCTTACTAGCTTTCAATCAAACTCGAGTCCCCGGACTCGAATCTGGAACAAACTGATCTGATTCGACTAGGCCGCGGAGGTCTTACTGAGTCGATCTGCAGTGTAGCTTTGAAATTTACCCAACGCGTCCGTTGGGATTTTTCATCATGTCTGCTGACACGGAAAGTATAAGGATTAACGTTGCTGGAACGGTCCTTAGCCCAACTCGAAAGTTCGGCGGGTCTTACCTTTGCACTATGCATGCAGCATCCGAGGTGTTTGCGGCAGACGCAACTCGGGAATGTTTCGAGTATGATTTTTGCATATGAACTGAGTCGAGCCTTTTATCGACTGATTATGTGTCATTATTCTATCGGGTGCGCGATAGCGCTCCCGATGGGAGTAGCCCCCGAGATTGTGCTTTATTACTTGCAATGGAGCATAATCTCAAATCTTTTTTATCCCATATACTCTTAGTCGAAGAAATTTTTGATACGCTCCCGATGGGAGTAATATGCCTTAGTCGAATGAACGGTCGAGTGACCAATTTTTGCCTTAACATTGCTTTTTCACACCCGGATCAAGCGAGGCAGTCGAGTGACTGGTATGCGTTGGGCGAACTCGAATGCTCTTCTGGACAAAGCGCTTGCGATGACGTCAGGGATGGCGTTTTTGGCGACTGCGCTACCTAACACACGGTGGCGTGCGTTATGCTGTGATGGATGGGACGTGACACGTATGTGGGCCCATTGTGCAGCGCTGACCGAACAACGGTGTCGTTTGGACTTGATTTGACCACTCTGGTCCACTTTTGACGGAGGCATGATGATGGCTCCTCTTTTTGCGTGCGTAGTGGGCGGAGTGGCTGGCGACGGTTGCCCTCCGTGGTTGCCACGTGTATGGTGAGATTGAGTGTGTAACGCACGATTAGGATCTGAATGGTTGTGATCGCTTTTGATTTGTGGTAAATAGGGGGAACGGTGCTGGCATTATTTTTACTTGCCATTTGCTCTGCGCGCCGCCCCTGCTTCATCGTCTTCCTCTCGCTCCCCACTGTTCCTGCGTCCGAGCTTCTGTTGTTCCCCTTAGCCACCATAGCCATGGCACTAAAGAGAAAGGCTGCTGCTGCCGACGCGCCTACGGCCGACGCGGCCGCTCTGAAGGGGAAGAAGACTGCGGCTGGCGCATCTGCGCCTGTTGTCGACCTCAAAAAGAGCGACGGCGATTGGATGAAATCCACCATTAAAGAGGCACATATGGACAAGCTTCGCGAGGAGGGAATTCTGCCACCCGCGGACCAGCTGTTCGTCCGCGCGCCGTCACCCAAGGAGGTACTCCCCGAGCCTCGCGCCAACGAGCGCGTTTGTTTTATGGAGTTTCTGCCTAGGGGTTTTTCGCTTCCCCTCCACGACTTTGTTCGTGGCTTGTTGTATGCATACGGGGTGCAAATCCATGATTTCACCCCGAATGGCATTATGCACATTGCCCGCTTTATGGTTTTGTGCGAGTGCTTCTTGGGAGTTTCTCCCAGCTGGGCCCTCTGGAATTCAATTTTCATGGTCCGGCCCAATAACCGAGGCGGCCGCACCTATCCTGTTGGCTGCTTTGGGATCCAGGTGCGCAGCGACACCCGCTACTTCGCCCTGAAGCCAGTTGACTCGGCGCAAGGGTGGAGGAAGAGGTGGTTTTATGTGCGCGTCGACCAGGAAGGAGTCCCGCCATTCTTGACTGCTGGTATACTCGCGAGGACGAATGCCTGGGACCACCCGCTTTCGGCAGAAGAAAAGGCAGAAGCGGCACCTCTGCTGTCGAAGATTGGAGAGCTGCTAAGAAGCATAACTGGTGTGCATTTGATTGCCACCTTTGTGAAGATGCCGGTGTGGCCGCTCCGCATTCGCGCCCACCCCATGTGGGAGTATGAGGGTGCGCTCGACGCCACCTGAATGAGCAAGGAGGAACTGTCGAAGAGCGAGCTGGTGTCACATGTGCGGTCCATTACTAGAACGAAATCTAGCGAGCCCTGCAACGTCGACTGCACTATCACTCCTTATGGTCCTGATAGGCCTTTGGAGGAGGTTAGTGAACGATCAAATTTATGATCTCCTGCCTTTGCTATTTTGTTATGCATCTTTGTAACTTTCGATTGCTGTATTTGGTATGCAGGGCCATTCAACTGCATCAATGTAGCGTACCTGCACTTAAAATATGGCGAGGTACCTGTGTATAGTGCAAACCCTGGATCGTTTCATTTGCACACACAGTTTAAGATGTTGTATCACAACAAAGTATCATTATTACATCGAATGATCCAGACTTGGTAAAATATTCATTACAACTTGCATAGCATATAGCTAGCTTGAAAGAGGAAAGCAGCAGAAATAAATCTTCATGGAGTCCTCATCCTTTGCATGTGCCACAGGCGAAAACATATTGGTTGCAGACTCGAAACCCAAACGTAACCTTACACATCGTCAGAAATTTCTGCAACAAATAAAATTTTGCAACAGAGTGGGTCAGAACCATTAAAAATGATTATGGAAAGTGACATTATGTGAACACTTAATGGAATAACTCTAATAGCCTATATGCATATTTGGCTGGTGGAGTTTCAAGGTTATTTTGCATAAAAGCCAATTTTGCCTAACACTTTGTAAAACATTTTCTTCAAAAGTTGGAGACGATATGGTATAAAACCATAGTCTCATCTACCCTTGTTCACCATCAAGTTTTACTTTCGAAATTGGAATGATGAAGCCTCCGTTGAATCCTTGATCAGCTGCTCAAATTGTCCGTAACCGGGGACACGGCTAAGTACTTAGTTTTAACTCTGCAGACGTTGTGCACTTTCACCATTAGACTCAACTAACCCAAACTATCCTCAAGCACACATTTTGTGCTAAGGAAAAGGAGAGAGTTGAGACAAGACTTTTCATAAGCATATTCCCCATCCCATACCGGCTTGACCCGTTCCACCTACACCCTCTACATCTGCTTGTCAAGCCGGGAGGAGTCCACGCAACTTAATCCATCTAGTCAGAGCCCATATGACTAATGGTTGCACGGTAAGCAATCTTCACTTAGAGAAAACATTGGCCCCTTAATACCCTGGGTGGCAACCACAAGTGACCATCCCTTAGAGGTCACCCCTAAGAGATGACACTCAACCTTTCCATCATCTTTTCATAACCAAGTCCACCCAGGTGATAAATTACTTAGTAGAATTAAGCTTTAAAGAAAACACATTTGAATAGCATCAGATATTCTACTAAGTTATCAAAGGGGTTCTAGACACAACTAGTGTAAAGGTATGGTGGGTTTAGCACATAGCAATAATACTATCCAACACATGCATATAAGGAAATACACTAAGTAATGCATATAAAAATACTTAGAAAATTTATGGGGTGTGCCACTTACCTTGGCAAACAGAAGTGTAGTAGTAGCAGTTGCAACCACTTTCGTCTCTCTCCGGAATTTCTAACAAGTCAAACAAATCACAAATAAACATACAATCATAAATGCAACACTTAGAAAAATATGACATGCATGGGATGCAAAATGATAAAAAGAATTATGATGAGAAAGACATACAAAACAAATTAAGGAAAAAGACATAAAATAACTTAATCCCATTGGCTAAGGCAAGGTCAAGGTCAAGCAAAATAAACTTGATAACAACAACTTGAAAAGTTGCAAGGCTACTCCAAGTCTTCACAAGTTTGGTCTTCAATTAATCTTCAACTCCTTTGTAGTTTCATTGATCTTCAATGATCTTCAATTATCACTACTTAATCTTAAACACCCAAGGACTTGGTCTATGTCCAAAGTGAGACAAAATAGAAATGAAGAGAAGATAGAAAGAAAGAAGTAGTTGGTCTTCCAAGAATCTTCTCCAGGCTTCCTTGTAGCTTTCTCCTTGGTGTGTTGACTTCACTGACTTTTGTAGACTTTGATGGTTCTGCAGTCTTGATGATGTTGGCAGCATCAAGGTTGGTCTTGAATATAACTTATTCACTATGAAGTCTAGGAGAAGGAGGAAGAAAAGGAGAAAGAGAAGAAGACTTAGAAAAAGTAGGATGGTTGGTCTTCATGAACTTCCTCTTGATTTCTTCTAAGTAATTTTCTTCTTGTAGATGCTTCTATAGTCTTGTTTTCTTGGCTAAGTCCTTCCTTGATTTCCACTAATTCTAACTTAGTGGTTTTTGACTAGGAGAGTCATAAGAAATAACATGCATCCTCAATTTTGCTAAGGAGGAATGTCATGTAATGAAGTGCAAAAATAATACTAAGGACTTAATATGCATGCCATGCTTATGAAAATGCTCTAAGGAATTGCAAGCAAGAAGGATGGTCAAAATATAGCTAAGGACCAAGGGTCACAACAAGTTACTAAATTATTCTAAGGAAAAGTTAACACATAAGAGGAGCAAAAAATTTCTAAGGAAAAGTGTTTGTCAAAGTACTTGTCAAATATTTTCGTAAGGCAGAGATAGTTTTGTTTTGAGAGCCAAATTATTTCTAAGTACTTTAGGTACTAAAGTCTTCAAAATACTATTAAGTTATTTTATAACTCGAATATAAGAAGAAAATAATTTTTAATACATTTTATTTATTTAAATAACACCTAAAAAGCATTTAATCACTATTTACTCAAAAATTCATTAAAAATAATTTTACAAAAATAATAGAGTAATCCTACGGCCAATACTTAGGCATACAAAAATATAGCAAAAGAGTTTGCTCAAAAATCTATTTTTAAACTCAAATTATAGTCAAAATACTATTTAAACTACTTTTAAAAATTAACTAATTTAAATTCTACAAAACCTAGAAATAACCATGCCAAAAGTTTCTACATCTCATAAGCTTTCCAAAAATATATTTTTCATAAAATTTGGATAAACGAGTAAAAATTAATAAAAAATCTAATCGCAGGGACTAATCTGTAAAGTGCAGGGGCTAAACTGTGGAGAAAACAAATAAAATCTTCTCGCTGAAGTCCCTGGCCACGTGGCGGCTCCTGATTGGTGCGGTCTTCTTCGCGGGCAGATGCGGGCGCGGACGGAGAGGGCGACATGGCGCGCCGTGGTTTGCCGATACCGATTCGATTAAATGATCTAATCTAAGCCGTCCAAAACAGATCTAACGGTGTTGGATCTGCTGACCAAAGACGAGCGGCGCGGCTGGCCGGAGTTACTCCGGTGGCCATGTTCCGCGGCGGCGCCATGGTTTGCTTGCACGCACCCGTCGAACGAGAGAGGAAGGGGGCCATTGGCCAAACCGCGGGGTGCAGGAGATCAAGGCGAAGTCGATGGCGTGGTCTCGGGTGGCGGGGGTGGTCTGCTTCGCTGGGGATCCTTCGCCGAAGTCAAGGAAGCGGACGGCGGCGGCAGGACGATGATGCACAGCTCGTTCCACTGTGAAATAAAATATCGCGATAATTTAGAAAGATGCAGAACGAAGAATAAGGAAGAATGGAATAGGAGGGAGGGCTCGGGGTCGACGAAGTTGACCGGAGCACGAGCTCTTCACCGGCGGCAATGGCGGGACGGCGGGGTCGATTGTGAGCAGCCTGGCGGCGTGTAGTTGGAGATTTCGGGGGCAAAAGAGAGGGGGCGAGCAGGGGTTTATATGGGGGCAGAGACACGCAGGATTCGTTGCAAATCGCAACGATTTCGGGAAGATTTGGTTAGGGTTTCGGAATCCTTGCCTTGCACAGGAGGTTGGAGACGCGTGACGTCATCGCTGATGTCCTGGGTGGGTCCCACATGTCAGTCAGACAGAAGGGGAGTTGGGCCGTGGGCTGGTGTTGGGCTAGTGCGTACTGCACCGTGCGACAATTAGGGCGTCCTATTTTTTTGTTCAAAAGGTTTTCTTTTTCTTTTTCAAAAAGGAAACTTTAATATCTTTTAAAATAAATGTCCAAATGGGCTCAAACCAGTTTCTAAATTTTTGTAAAATTCAAACCTTTCTAATGAAACCTTCGAAGCCCTTTTTCCAACATTTTATAATATAATTTTGAAATGAGTTTAAAAAGGATTTTGGACATAATAATGCCTTTTAAAAACTATAGGGTTTTTTATAAATTCTTTTTGAAATATAATTTAAACCAAAGCGAAATATGAGTAATTTGATTTATCTCAGTCAATAAGATAATTTTGCATAAAACTCCAATAGTTTAAAAAGGGGTTTGATAGATCAAAACTCATTTTAAAAACTAAATAAATATTTTCTTTCAAAAGCAAAACTATAAAACTTGAAAATAGAGAATAGGTAAGTAATAGACTAACTTCCAATACATACAAAGAATTTACAACCAAACACATTTTTTTTCTTTTTCAAATAGAAATCATTTTGATTTCCAAACTAAGTTTTTAATAAACAATATGACACTTGATGTCAAAATTCAAATAGGTTTTAAAACAATCAAATGTGGCTTAAATAAAACTTGAATACCTCAAGATAAACATTTTACAAATATATATATTTCAACAAATACAATCAATTCACAAGCAAACATTAACGGAACAATAAGTTCAAAGTCAAAGAAATTTGGAGCAGAATTTGCTCTACTAATATATTTTCTTAAATATGTTTTCAAGTGGAAATTTATTTCCCACTTTTGAAATAACCAAATGCAAACAATGCCATATGATGATGAATGCATGCATGATTTTTCTTTTCAAAGCAAAATACATAATAGTTTTCGAAAGTTTTAAAATTTTCTGATTTTTCAACCTTTTGAAAAACTTGGGATGTTACAATCAACCCTTTCTCCTCTTCCCGAAGATGGCCCAACACATGAAACGGAGGTGCAAACGGTAGAAACGAAGGGAGGGGATGAATCGCTTCTACCTTCGGCTACCACATCTCCTATGGAAGAGGTCGAAGAGGAAGGGGCAGAGGAAGTACATGCTGAGGAGCCCGCGACGACTGATCATGCGAGCGAGGTTCTCACTCGCAAGCGTCGTCGGGTGGCCCGAGGTATGTCTTCTTCCACAAGTTCACCCGCGAAGGAGTCAGATGTGAAAGATGATGGAGACTCGAGCTCGTCTCCTACTACCACAGCTGCTCCTTTGAACGTGAGCCCGCTGAGCTCAGCTCCTCCTCCCCAGTTGGGTGAGGAGTTGCTTTTTGGAGGCCCAAACTTTGACAACCTCGATACTGATGAGGAAGAAGAGCACATGTATGCGTTTGAGCTTTTTGTACTAAGGTTTTTGGTGATTGATATGTTTGCTTATGTTGAATTTCTTCTGTCACTCGCAGTGCTGAGATTGTGCGCCCTCTGACTCCTCAAGCCGAGAAGATTACGACCCCTGAGCACCCGAAAGTCTCTCACGTGGCTCCGGAGATCGTTCAATCAGCAGCCACGGCTACTGCTATTGAAATGGCCAAGGCTATGAGTGCCGCAACTCCGGAGGTCGGGACATCAGCCGTGAAGCCCGCGCCTTGGACGGAACACGTAAGTGTCTTTTTGTCGAGTCCGCATTCGGGACTGGGTATGTATAACTTATGCTGGTTTCGTGTGATTGCAGCCTTACTACCTCAACCTGCTAGAATCGGGCAAGGGTTTTGTCCAACTGGAGGAAGAGAGGGACAGTCTGCGCACCAGTTTGGAGCAACTCACTCGTAAGTGTATTTTGATTCTTAACCCGAAGTTCCTTTTTGCACTGTCTTTGCTTAGTTGAGTGTTTGAATTACTTCTTGCCATCAAATTCAGATGACAAGGCATCGGCCGAGTCCCGGGTGAAGGAGCTAGAAGATGCACTCGCCAAGCAGCGTGCTGAGTCGAAGAAGGCTTTGGATGACGCCAAGAACCCCGCTGCCTTCCGCGAGAAACAGTATGCTGAGCGGCTGGCTAGCCTCACCCGAGATGTGGGCGGTTAGTAAAATTTGCCACTTTCTGTTTAATTCTGTTGCCGCTGAATGTTGTGTAAGAGTTTTTGTTCTTTCTGATTTTTGAAGGGGCTGTTGGCGCACCGGCACCTGTAGACCAGGCGAGTGGCGATTTGTCGCTCGACCGTGCTATTGGCGACCTTGACGCCGTCTCCGCCCAAGCTAAGGATGTGCTCGCCAAGTCTACGAGCACACTCGGCGCTGTATACAAGGGCGTGTTCCCGTCTGGCCAACTTTCGTTGACTGTGGATGGCTTCGCCGACGTCCTAGTCCCAGGAACCTCGACTATGGCAAGTTTTGCTCGCACCCTGACGGTACGCGGCTCAGAGACCACCATCAATCTCCTTTTAGGTCGTGGGATAGAGGGTGACTTTGAGGCCGCTCTGTCTGATTTCCCGTGGAAGCCGGACGGGAAGCTGGTGTCTCTGAAGCATGTGAACGAGCCAGCCGCGCGGCTGGCTGAATTTTTTATGACTACCATGGAACGCTGGTCAGCAGAGGTCGCCAATCGCGCGCGTAGGGCTAGGTCGGAGTCTGCATCATAGACTTTAGGGCCATCTACCCTTTTTATGGACTGTAATTATACTTTTATGATCTCGCGAGTATGCGTATGCTTTTGCTACACTTGTATGAATTGGTTCTTTTTTGTGTTCTAGCCTGTAAGGCCATGTGCTGTTTACTTGCCTGAGCTTTGTGATGAATCTCTCATATCTGACATGAGATTTTTATGATGTTTGGAACAGTCACGGTCAGCCGCTACTTCAGCTGGTTCGTCACGGCATCGTGCTTCTACCTGATCTCGAGCTCAAGTGGCGAATGATACCGCAGTAATGCGTTATATGAAGGCTCGAGTCGTAAAACTGGAGCAAGAGTTGAAGAGCGCCCAGAGCGAGCTGGATAGGATGAGGGCGAGGCCTGCCTTACCCACTCAGCGAGAGGACTATGTGCTTGGCAAGATGGAGATCGTGAACAGACAACTCGAGTGTAAGCATGACTGTCTTGATCTCAAGAACTCATAGCCTGTCCTTTTTATTGATCCAACGTGCGTTGTTGCAGGCTTTGTTCCAGATTTCCATGCGGAGCAAGCTCGTGTCGATGAGCAATTGAATAATGCGACTGACGAACCAACGACGGGTCGTCAGCACTTTCGCTTAGATAAGAACCGAGCGCGCATACTCGCAACTCTAAAGGATCGAGTGTGGCGGAGCACTCTGCTGCTCGAGTTATGCCGGTCGGCCTTCCGTCGAATCAACCAGACTCTTTTCCCAACGGGGCCGCAACCTTAGGGAATCCATGCGCTGCTCGGGCTTTTCCGGAGTGCATGTCCTATTTGAGATTTCATCACCCAGAAGCTTGTGGACGGAGCCAACGCAACGATGGCGTATATCCGGAGTCAGCGTCCAAATATGCAGCTACATCCACCCGTGCCTGGCTCGGCTTTGTCACTGTCGCAACTTGGCGGTACAGTCGAGTCTACGAGGGTGATGGTCGAGTGTTATCACGCTCAACTTATGGGCCCTGTGCTACCAGTCAAGGACGAACCGGAAGATTAGGGTATTTCTGTATAGAGGGATAGCCCCCGAGTGTAAATTTGCCACTTGTACGTAGTGTATAATTTTTTATTTGTACGTGTGCAGCCCCCGAGTATATCGAGTGGGGTTTATGAACAACACTTTAGAATATGGAACATAAATTGCACAGCCCCCGAGTGTTCGAGTGAGGCTATGATTTTTATGACCCAGCCCCCTAGTGTTCGAGTGCGGCTGGGGTATTATGTTTGAAGGAGCGAAAACTCATGCTTTGAGATAGCGCAGCCCCCGAGTACTCGGGTGAGGCAAATTTTGTGTGAATAAGTTATGTGAGTAGTAAGCAGGAAGAAATATGAGGAATCATTGATTATATTCCATTTTTGAATGTTAAGCTGCAGACCGCCTCATTAAAAACCTTCCAGTCCCCGTAGGTAACCTGGTAAGGAAAAGAGCGCGTCTGAAACCTGCAGCCATCCGACATATGTGCCTATTACATTGTGCGACTGAGCAATCTAAGCATAGAAACGGCGCAGCTGCGCAACGTTGCAAGGATTGTGCGAGAATTCGCCTGTCTTCGCATGGTTCAGTCTGTGTGCTCCACCACCAATGACTTCGGTGATGATGAAGGGTCCTTCCCATTGAGAGGCGAGTTTATGCACCTTCTTTTGCTTCAGTCGAAGTACCAGGTCGCCAACCTCGAAGGATCTAGTGCGCAGTCGACGGCTGTGGTAGTTGCGGAGGTCTTGCTGATAGACAGCTGTGCGTGCGAGCGCTATGTTGCGTGCTTCTTCGAGCAAGTCGACTGCATCTTCGAGTGCTTCATCTGCATCTTCTTCATTGTATGCATCGACTCTTGGTGCATTGAATCTTACATCTGATGGCAGGATTGCCTCTGCGCCGTAGACCATGAAAAATGGGGTGAACTGTGTTGAAGCGTTGGGAGTTGTGCGTAGGCTCCGTAGCACAGATGTGAGTTCTTTGACCCAAGCACCCGCAGCTCTTTTGAGTGGCACCAGGAGGCGTTTCTTGATTCCGCTCGTCACGAGTCCGTTGGCTTTTTTGACTTGGCCATTGGACTGTGGGTGTGCCACAGATGCATAGTTGAGTGTGATGTCCTGCTCTTTGCAGAAGGATCGGAACTCTTCAGCCGTGAAGTTTGTACCGTTATCAGTGATAATGCTGCTTGGTACGCCGAAGCGGTATATGATGGATTTTATGAAAATGACTGCTGTAGTGGTAGTCGAACTTGTGATAGGGACTGCTTTAATCCACGTGGTGAAGTTGTCGACTGCCACCAGAAGGTGAGTATGCCCTCCATGGGAGGATTTTTTTAGTGGCCCGACCATATCGAGCCCCCACTGGGCGAAGGGCCAGGCCAATGGTATTGTCTTCAACACCGATGCGGGTGCGTGCGGCTTTGTGGCGAATTTTTGACAGCCGATACACCTTTTGACTATGTCCTCCGCGTCTTTGAGTGATGTGGGCCAGTAGAAACCTACGCGGAAGGCTTTGGCTATGAGTGATCGACTGCTGGCGTGATGCCCGCAGGTACCTGCATGAATATCATGAAGGACCTGGCCATCTTCGAATGCTATGCATCGTTGGAACATACCTGATATGTTGCACTTGTATAGTTCGCCATTGCTGACGGTGTATGCTTTAGATCGTCGAGTGACGCGTCTTGACTCTGTTATGTCTTCGGGTATCTCTCCGCGGAGTATGTATGCGAGGAAAGGTTGAGTCCAAGTTGGTTTGATGAGGAGTATCTCGACTGGCGGGTCCTCTGTGCTAGGTGCTTTGCTCTTGGCTGGTGCAGCTGATGTAGGAGTTGTTTGTTTTTTCTTGATGGACCTGTGCTCGATGCGCTCGAGGAAAACACCAGGTGGAACTGGTGCTTTGGTCGCGCCAATGTTGGCTAGCTTATCTGCTTCTTCGTTGCTCTCGCGTCCTATGTGCCGCAACTCGCAGCCTTCGAAGCTGCCCTCCATTATGTTGTACAGGTCGCATAGGCGATCATGTTGTCTGCAATGGCATCGCAGGCCTTCTGTAACAGCCCAAAGTTCGGAAACCTAAAAACCAGGGTAAAATTTTCGCCTTTGTGTTGCATTGCATCATGGCATCCAATATTAACTTGCTAAACAACACACAAATGGTTTTGGCACCATCTAAAAACAAATGCCCAACTTGTTCAATTACAAATTCAAAACGTGCGACTGGTTTCAAAATTAAAAGAGAAAAGGACTAGTCCGTGTTGGAAACAAAAGAGCAGGGGGCTCTGTGTAAAAAAGGACACTAAAGAAAAGGAGAGAAAACCCCCAACCAGCCCACTCCCTCCATCCTCACTCTCCTCTCCTTTTTCTCTCCCATAGAGCTCCAAAAGCTAGCTCCCATGGCCGAGCTCGCCGCCGTTGATTGAGGAGTCCCCGAGCGAAACGAAGACCGCCATTAGCTCCGCCTCGCCGTCCTCTACCTCTCCACCGAAGGAATTGAGCCGGGAAGCCTTCAATCGAGCTCACCGTCAAGTTCTCCGCAAACCACCGCCGGAGCTTTCCCGGACGATTCCGGCCGTCTCCGGTCATCTCCGGTCCTCCCGAGCACTCCCTACGAGTTCAGGGTGAGCTAACCATCCTAATGCACCGCTACATTTCCTCCCTTTCCCCCTAGTTCATCGAATCCCCGTAGCTCTATTTCGTTTTGGTCGCGTTGAGAAATCCGGTGTCCAACCCGGAAATTTCCGGAACTGAACCCGGAATCACCCGGTACCAGACCCGGAATTGTCCGGAATCTATACCGGGTTAAGCAAAACGGTACTGGACGCGACCATCTTTGCCCGGATCATACCCGGAAATGACCCGGAATTAAACCCGGTGCCAGACCCGGTATAAAACCCGGAATGACCCGGTACAAAACCCGGAATCATCCCAGAAAATTCCGGATTTCAAACCGGATGCTCTCTGAAACTTGTTTTAACACCAATTCTTTTTCCGTTGCTTTATAATTGTTGCAAGAATGTTAACCACCTAAACATTGCATCTCTCACATGATCATGTCATATCATCTACAAGTTAAATCCTAGGGTCTCAACTACGTTAATCAACAAGTAAAGATGATTCCTTACTTAACTCCACGGTGTATTCGAGGTGTGTCCCCACTAAGCACCCAAACTCCGTTTAAATTGAATAGTTGAATCATCCTCCTCTCGGGGATTTAAATTGACATGTCATCAGGTGTTTGTGCATTGCATTTGCTAAAGTTGTGTGGTGATTGATTGTTCTTCCGTTGCTATGCCTCGATAGATCAAGCAGCCGGGGTTACTCCACAATACCCGACGATCCGTACTACCAGCACGTTGAGCAAGGCAAGCGTAATCCCCCCTCTGAGCATATCTTATCCTATTTTCCGCAAATATATTTTCTCCACTATAATATTGCATGCGGTTCCAAATGTCACTTTTGTTGGATTAGAGTATCCTATAGTTGCATTAAGTTCCCTATGCCATTTACCTGTTTTCCCTCCTATTATCCATAGGTTGGTATTGTTGGCCTGCGATACTTACTATGCTATGTTGATGCTTAGCCATGCTTAGTTAATTGCATAGCTATACGATGGATGATTCATGTGGGAAACAGGTGATGA
The DNA here is from genome assembly GCA_947311845.1 of Poa pratensis. NCBI lineage: Eukaryota > Viridiplantae > Streptophyta > Magnoliopsida > Poales > Poaceae > Poa > Poa pratensis. Next base: position 100,566,040 of record CAMZMU010000052.1, read on the forward strand.
TATGAGAATGATGGTGGAGAAATTGTGGTGACGGATGGTAAAATGCTTAAAGGTGGGGATGAGAGGCCACATGGGATGTGGTGGGTTGTCTCGTTCTCGCCGCCTAAGTGCGAGTTCTCGCCTACGAGCCAAGTTGAGCGTGCAACCATGCGTGGGCATATGGAACCTCGTCGACCGACTAACTTGTGGCGGACTAGCCGAGGGTCCTCTAGTTTGGCTTTCCATTTGCGCGTGCGTTGAGTTGGTGGCCAAGACGGAGATGAGGACTACGGTGTTAGGAAAATGAGTGGCCGTGGGGCGGGGTGTTGTGATCCTGGCTGTCCTACCGCCACTGATGATCCTTGGTTAGTCTTAAGCGAGGTAAAGGTCGTAGCCGCTCCCACCCAGCCGGCTTTCCCCGGAAGAGAGCTAAGAGCTAGGCAATGGGCCGGACGGTACGCATGGATAAGAAGCTGGGAGGTCTCTCGGGAACCTGGCGTCTTTCACATTGTACACCCCTGCAGGGATAAATCTTTTCGAAAAGCCGTGTCCACGGTTATGGACGATTTGGTGACGGATTCTGAGATCATAGAATAACTTTAACGGAATGATTAAAAACTGGGTACTAGAGGTACCACTTCACGATTGCAAGGTGAGCCTCCTCGAGGGTGATTCGGGGAGGTGCCTTTGATGAACAGGTACAATGTTCATGATGGTGGTAAATGGTGAGAAATGTGATTCTAGAGAAAAGAGTTACTCCTTACCTCTTTTTAAAATACTCTGAATAGTCGATGCCTTTGTGTTATGTTTTCTGAAATAAAATCAGCTTTATGCAAAACAGCCATAAAACCTTGAAAGCCAATCATCGAACATATATTAGCTCTTAATCTTGCGAGTTCGTCGAACTCAACGTCTTTGCTTTTGTTTCAGAGGAGGACTTCACCGACCTCGAAGGTGGGTTCTTTGTGGACTTCGACGAGTAGTCTGGGGTTCCCAGGTGGCAGCTTGGGACATCCTGGAACAGCTGGCGTTGTGATGTTTATCTGTAGGCCTCTTAGGCCATATGTTGGTTCTTGTTGTTTAGAACAACCTAAATTGCTTCCGCTTGTTGTAATGTTGGGTCTGTGACCTCTGGTTGTCATTTGCTATCTTTCTCTATTATAAGAGTTGAATTATATGATTTGTGTCGTAGAGTCTGTGATGTGCCAGTTGTTCCATAGTCTTGATCTCTCTATTATGCTTTGATAGTGTGTCCGGTGGTATCGGATAACCGGGGACACAGTATCACTGTATAACAGTCGGGTCGGGGCGCCACACCTTCATTGTTTGCTGCACCACAAGATTCGAGTCACCATAGATCATCAGTCGAGTGCACCCGAGGGCTTTGGCCATCCGCATGCCATGCATCAGGGCCTCGTACTCAGCTTCGTTATTGGAAGGTAACTCGAATCCCATCTGCAGGATATAGCGAAGCTTGTCGCCTTTTGGTGATATGAGGATGACACCTGCGCCTTCGTTCTTTTTTGAGCCGTCGAAGTACATAGTCCATGAGTTGGACACATCTGGTGCTCCTGGCAACTGAGCTTCGATCCACTCGGTATGGAAGTCAGGTAAGACTTGTGCTTTGATGGCCTTCGGGTAATCATACTTGATATCTCGTGGTCCTAGCTCGATGAGCCATTTTGCGACTCGCCCAGTTGCGTTGGGGTTTGTGAGGATGTCTCCGATCCCTGAGGTGCTGATTACAGTGATCGGGTGCTCTACGAAGTAATGCGTCAGCTTCCTTGAGGACATGAACACGGCGTAGGCCAGCTTTTGATAATGCGGGTACCGCTGCTTTGATATGGAGAGAACTTCACTCAGGTAATAGACTGGGCGTTGTATGCTTTGGGCGTGTCCCTCCTCCCTTCGTTCGACTACCAGTACGGTGCTCACCACCCTGTTAGTTGCGGAGACATACAGGTATAGTGGCTCTCGTTCCCTTGGTGCGACGAGGATTGGAGGGCTTGTGAGGACTCGCTTGAGGTCCGTGAAGGCTGCTTCGGCTTCTGGCGTCCACTCGAATTTGTCTGCTTTCTTCATCAGTCGATAGAACGGGAGTGCTTTTTCGCCCAGTTTGCTGATGAATCGACTGAGTGCTGCCACTCGACCTGCCAATTTTTGTACGTCATGGAGCTTTGAAGGCCTTTGCATCGTCAAGATGGCCTGTATTTTCTCCGGGTCCGCCTCGATTCCACGAGCCGAGACTAGATACCCCAGGAGATGCCCGGCTGGCACGCCGAACGTGCACTTCTTCGGGTTGAGCTTGATGTGGAAGCGTTTGAGGTTTGCGAACGTCTCTCGCAAGTCATCGAGTAGTGTGTTTTCCTCCCTTGTTGTGATGACGATGTCGTCTACGTAGACCTGGACGTTTCGCCCAATTTGCTTCTTGAGGCAATCTTGCATCATGCGCTGGTAGGTTGCGCCTGCGTTCTTGAGCCCGAAAGGCATTGTTGTGTAGCAGTAGACCCCGAGTGGGGTTATGAACGCCGTTTTCTCTTCATCCTCTTCCTTCATCCTTATCTGGTGGTAACCTGAGTAAGCATCCAGGAAGGACAAGCGAGCGCACCCGGCGGTGGAGTCGACGATCTGGTCGATTCGAGGTAGTGGAAAGTGATCCTTTGGACAACATTTATTGAGTGCTGTGAAATCTACGCACATCCGAAGGATATCTGTGTGCTTCTTCTCTACAAGTACGGGGTTGGCCACCCATTGTGATTTCTTGATTTCTCTGATGAAACCTGCTGCGAGTAGTCTGTCGACTTCGGCTTCGACTGCGGTTCTTTTCGGGCCGGATATGCGGCGCATTGTTTGCTTGACTGGTTTAGCATCTGGAAATAATTGGAGAGAGTGCTCGGCGAATTCCCTGGGAATACCTGGCATGTCGGCTGGACACCACGCAAATATATCCCAGTTCTCACGGAGGAATTCGACGAGCGCGCTTTCCTATGCGATAGGCAGACTCGAAGAGACATTGACTGTCTTGGTCGGGTCAGTCGGGTGCACCTGATGCGACCTTGTGTCATTGGTGGCGTTGAATGCTCTGTCGACTGCCACCTTCTTGTGCTCCGGCATAAGTGTTCGATCGTTGGAGACCGCTAGATCGGCGAGTGTTGCTTCCATGCCGAACATCTCAGAGATTTTGCTAAACTCTCGGTCGCAAGAGTCGGACTTTTGGAAGTTTCCTTTGACTGTGATTACTCCTTTTGGTCCAGGCATCTTTAGCTGGAGGTATGCGTAGTGTGGGACCGCCATGAATCGAGCGAACGTCGGGCGTCCAAGTATGGCATGGTATTGTGACTTCCAGTCGACAACTTCGAACTCAATCGACTCGTCCTGAAGTGGTTTTTGTCCCCGAACGTAACGTCGAGTTGTATGGTGCCTTCTGGGCTTATTGCTTTGCCTGGGACGATACCGTGAAAGGTATTTGAGGATTTTGGCAGGTTTTCGACTGACCTGTTCATTTTGCGGAGCGTATCTGCGAAGATGATGTTTATGCCGCTGCCACCATCCATGAAGACCTTGGACATGGCGTAGCCTCCAATTTGGCGTCGAGTACCAGAGCAGAGTGCCCTGGACGAACGACCGATGGTGGGTGGTCCTCTCTGCTGAAGCTTATTGCGGTTTCGATCCCTTCAAGAATTCAGTTATAGCAGGAGGTGACATGACCGCCATGTTTACTTGTCGAGTGCGAAGTTTTTGCTCCCTGTTGGAAGGGCGACCTTTCTGTATCATGTACATCTGCCCTTGGGGCGGAGGGTACTGAGGTTCGTCCACCCGAGGTACGGGTTGTATGGCACCCGCGATGTTTCCGCCTGCGGCAGGCTGTGGTGGTGGAGGTGGTGCCATCAGAACGGCACATTGTTTGGCTGAGGCACAGGTGCAGGTGCGGGTGCGTGTGCGGCTGCTGCCTTTCTGAGTTGTACGTATTAGATGCTAGTTGGTCGAATTCTCTGCAGTTTCTCATCGAGTGATTGGAGCGCAATTTTCCATCTTCCCCTTGTACAGGTGGAATCTGCAATCAGCATCCATCTTTTCGTCGAATGATCGCTCGTTTTGCGCGCCGAGCGCGACTTGCGCCAGTCTTTCTTTTGTAGCTGTCGCTGCGTTGGCCGCGGTCTCGACTGTCCCGGCGATCATCTCGACTGTCCCGGCGATCATCTCGACTGTCCGTCGATCTTCTGACGTCGGTCGCTTCTGTCTTGGTCATTGCGGGGTGTGGAAACCAGCCGCCATGAATTCGGGTCTGTCGTCATCGTAGTGACGTTTTGAACGTTTGCGCCTCCGGTCGTCTCTGTACGAGTCTCTGCGGCTTCGACTACCGCTTTCATGATTGTCACGGGGTGAGGACCGCGTGTGGTGCGCGCCATGTCTTTCCGTCTGCCCACTCAGTCGCGATCTTCAGGAGGTTAGCCACAGAGGTTGGCTTTTGACAACAAGTGCTTCTTTGAAGTCTCGCCTGGCGAGGCCCATGATGAAAGCATCCATGGCCATATCTTCTGAAATTACTCCAACTGAGTTGCGTATCTCAGTCCATCGTCGGATGTATGACCTCAACGTTTCGTCTGACCGTTGAACGCAGGCTCGCAGTTCTTCGAACGTTTTTGGGCGCTCACATAGAGGCTCGAATTTTTTGATGAAGTCTGCGCGAAGTGATCCCACGAGTCGTATGTTGATGGAGGTAGAGCTTGAGCCAGTCGCGGGCTGTGCCTTCGAGCATGAGTCGTATGTATTGCATGGCTGTGATATTTGTGCCTCGCTGGCACGCGACAGCCAGCCTGTAGTCCTCCAGCCACCTGAAGGTTCCTGTCGACCCGTGTATTTGGGCTGTTCAGATGTGAGTTTGAACCCTTTGGGCATCCGTGTCTCGCGGACGCGTCGAGTGAAGCACAGAGCTCCGTGTGGCTCAGGCTCCTGATCAGAGTACGAGTCGCTACTGTAAGATCTGCGTGATCTGCTCCTGGACCTGCGCCGACGTGAGCCGCTTCTTTCCTTCGAGTGGTGACGGCGACCACTGCGATTGTGTTCTTCACGACGCGTGTCTATTATGGCACGGTCTCGACCCCTCCTGGAGTTTTTGGGATTTGGCGTATGGCCTTTGCTGCTAAGGCGAGTGATTTGATTTGTTGGCGATGTAGTTTTGCATTGGGGTCATCCGCTGGAGGCTTGATTGCCTCTAGGTATGCTGCAGCGGTAAAGAGGGCACCCGCAGCTGTTTTGGGTACTGGCACTCCCTCCTCGTCGAATGTCATGAAAGAGTGGCCTAAGTTGCGGGTGAGTGTTGCCCTCATCTTCCGCGTGGTGTGATAGCCTTGATCTGGGTCTTGTGTCTGCTCGCCCGGTGGAGCTCATGGAGAGCTGTCTTCTTCGTACACTCGACAAGCTAGCTTCTTTTTACGTTCTTCGAGTGTTGCTCTGATCTGCTGCAGTCGAAGTGATTCCTGCCAGTTGAAGTACTGGAAGGTCAACATCTCCTCTCGTGTTGCATCTGTTGGCATCATTGTGCACTCCTTGATGACTTTATCTGCTTTTGCTGCCATCTCAGCAGTAATTGTGAGATTTGTGACTCCATCCGGCATAGTAACTATGCACGGGAATTCTGTAGGCCTGCGACTGGCCACAGCATCAGATGATTCTGCGGCGAAGGCAACGTAGACCTGCTGGGGTATCACCCGAGGGTATGTGTATGTGTTTTTGAGTCCCGTCATGGACTCGACGTCTTCATCAAGTCTCATGTCTGAGTCGATATGCCGTCGAGTGGTCCGTCTGGACGGATCTCGCTGTCGATGTCTTCATCGCCTATGCTCATCTCGGTGTCGGCGAAGTTGTTATGAATCTCGAAGTCGAGGCTATTGTTGGTGCAGATCTCGGAGTCGACGTGGTTGTCGATATGAGTTTCGGGCTCGTCGAAGTCGCTGAGGGAGATCCCGCAGTCGAAGCTACCCTCGAGTGAAAGATTGAGCTCGGGATCGTTTGTGCGGTATGCTGATTCGGCCTCCTCACCTTGGAGTTCTTTCGCAAGAACTCGTCGATCTCTCGAGTTGACATGGTTGTTGCAGACGAGCAGGATGGGAGGATCGACGATGATATGGACGCAGTTGATGGATCCGCAGTCGAAGGAGCCGTGATCGATGGAGCCTCGGGTGCGGAAGTGGCGAGTTGGCGTGGATCTGTCAAGTCCTACACACCAAGCTTGTTTACGAAAAAATTGAACGAGCCAACGGTTAAACCCAAACCTGACTCGAGATCAGCGAACGTCTCCTGGAATTCTGGCGAGTGTGGCTTGAAGTCCATTAGAGGATCTGATGTGCTTTTTGCAGGTGAAGTTGGCGTGCTGCCGTTTGTCGAGTGAGTCGGCGAGTTGCCGTGTGCTGGCCGAGTCGGCGAGTTCTGGTTTGTTGACGTAGCCGGCGAGTTGCCGTTTGTAGATCCGATCGGCGAGTTGCTGTTTTCCGATGGAAACGAAGAAACCGCGAGTCCAGCACTATTCTTTCCCACAGACGGCGCCAATTGACGAGGGGTTAACTCATCAAATCCCATGGTTAGGACCTAGGGTTGAGATTATGGGGAGAGAACGTAGTAGTACTGGTAGTTTCGTCGGCTGACAAGCAGAGGCAAAGATTTACCCAGGTTCAGGCCCCTCGGGTGGAGGTAAAGACCCTACTTCCTGCTTGTCTGGTATTGATCGAGTGAGATTATGCGGTTACAAGAGGAGCTCCGGCGAGATGTCGATCTCGCTAGGGCTTTTGGTGGTTCGAGTATGGCTTGTCCTAGATCGGCACCCCTCCCAGCCTTTAAATAGGCTAGGTCTCGGGAGTTCGTAACCGACCTAGTTTACACGTAAGGAAAGTCTAAACCGACTATGGCTATGTCTAATTTTGGAGTGTACTCCATCTTCTGGGGCCTCTTGCCTTGGGCTTCGAGTAGGCTCTTCGCTATTGGGCCTTAGACGTCACGTGCACCAGGTACCCTCACGGTAGGGTACCCGAGATGTATACCCTTGTCAAAATTGCAAGCAACAGATTATAGCATTAAGCAAAGTGTGTAATGTAAACAAACGCATTAGACTTAACAGCAGTACCCTTAAACTAATCATCGGTTATTTTATCTCTAGTGGCAACATCACATCTACAGACTTAGTTGTTTCTGTCTATCCAGCCCAGGCTTCTAGAGGCATGAACCCACTATCTAGCATAAATAACCTCTCTTGAAGTCATTAGCATTTACTTGGCCAAATCATCTACTAACAACGGAGAGCATGCAGGAACATAGATAAAACATAATATCGATAGATGAACAAACTTGATCATAACTTCACAATTCATCGGATCCCAGCAAACACAACATGTAGCATTACATAAAGATGATCTTCATCATGTTAGGCAGCTCACAAGATCTAAACATGATAGCACAAGGTGGAGAAACTACCAACTAGCTACTGCTATGGACCCGTAGTCCCGTGGAGAACTACTCATGCATCACTCCGGAGGCAGGCATGGTGATGTAGAGCCCTCCGGTGATGATTTCCCCTCCAGCAAGGTGCCGAGAAGAACTGCAGAAACCCTCCCGAACTAGGGTTGAAGACGATGGCGGCCTCGGAACTTTTCGTGGATTTTTGCTCGGGTCTCTAGGGTTTCCCGATTAGATGCAATTTATAGGCGAAAGGGCGGCGTCGGTGGCCAGCCGAGGTGGGGCGGCGGCCTAGGTGCGCGGCCCCACCCTGGGTCGCGCCGTGGGCCTGCCTGGTGTGGCCCCCGGCTCCGTCCTCCTGGCTGCTGCTCTGTTTCGGTCCAGAAATAAATCAGTTAAATTGGCGTCTGATTCCGAGAATATTTCCAGAATAGATTTTCTAAAACAAAAAGACAGCAGAAAACAGGAACTGGCACTGTGACATCTTGTTAATAGGTTAGTCCCAGAAAATGCATAAAAATGATATAAAATGTAAGATAAACATGTGGTAATTAATATATAATAGGCATGTAAAATCAAAAATTATAGATACGTTTTGGACGTATCAAGTATCTCGTTCCATACGATTATGTGGGTTGTAAAACTTGTACTGCTACACGATAATTGTACTTCCCGGCTACAAGATTGTTTTATAACATTATATCGGTGATCTCAACGAGTAAGTTATCTATCGTGAAACCTGTCCTGAATACGTTTTCAATATGTTCTGTCCGATTGATCATTGCATGTCACCACATTAAATGTCACACTCCTCATGCCCTCATCAAAACAATATCCTCAACCTCTTTGATTTTCCATTATCTTTGGTTTGAATCAAATGATTTTTTTTGCAATATAACACGAACTTCATTACTTAACCAGCGGAATTACAATCCTGGGAGTTTGATCAAATGAATCAATTGGTAGTTCACTGATGTGGAACTCGGTATCCTCCAACATGCTCACATAAGAAGGAGGTATTGCAATGACACAATACAATGCAAAAATGAACTCACTAAGCATCCATCCGAATTTGACTCAATTTGGAGTATATGGTGTCAATTTACACCTCTCGGTCGGATCATCGAGCATATTGTGGGCACCAAATTCCATGAAGCCCGAGGTAGGGACATGTTCATTTCGCCTGAGGAGGAGGAGTTGGTCCACGAGCCGTCGTCGTATTCGTCCTCATCGGCCCAGAAGAGGCCGACTTTTGCCACTGAATTGGCGTTGGAGGAGGCAGCCCGAACCCATACCCTGACACTAGAGGAGGAAGACCGAAGGAGACAGTCATGGCGTCTCCAGCCCCATGATGATGTGATTGCCATGTCGCTTGCGCTTGGTCCCACGCGACGAGAGGCGGCGCGGCGGAGGATGCAGTGACGTGGGAGATGTGGAATGGCGATTGCGGTCGCCGAACGGCCGAGTCCATAACCGCGCTTGAGAGGCGGGGGGCAGGGAGGGTCAGTCGGGACGGGGACGATGGCGAAGCAGGAAATCAGAGCCGAAAAATGTCGCTCTCGCCAAATGCACGAGTGATGTGTGGGAAACCAACAAAAATCTCCCCTCATACTGGGTATATTCAGGATTGTAAGGTCCTTTTGTGGTTTCCCGCGGAAAAAAAAAATGCCATACAAGCCATTTTGCGGAATCCAGTCAGTATTTTTTTCGTCCAAAACTGTAGGTAGGCGGTTAATTTCGGGTTCAGACACTTCTGCGAGATCTGTTAGAGTTGTTGTAAAACTTGTACTCCTATGTGGTAAAACAAAAACTTGTAACTAGCTATCGGTGTGGTGAACCAAAACTTGTAGTTATCTATCACTATATCACTAGAAGTGCACTCTAAATAACTTTTGGTCCTCCAATTTTAAGACCAAGATTAACAAATATTTCAAAATAAGCGAGTTAGTAGAAGTTACATTAAGAAAATAATGGCTAATCTGCATCATTATCTGAATTTTAACGCACTATATATTTCAGTAGCTAGTTTGTCTTGCAAAGTTTTCATTACGAAAAACAGTGAGCCTAAATCATGTGGAGTAGGAAATAGCAGAAACATGAGTCGCTCACTCATAAGTACCTTGACGGCTCGAGATGCCACATCAGATATGTGACCACTGGCCACAGATAAAACGCTGCAATCGTGGGTAAAGTTTTTTCGAGAAGACGGTGACGTCAAATTATTTGTGTAATTATGGGTCAGGCAATAATATTCGGGCGGACTGTCCGACTGTCCATCACAGGGGAATCTTCTAAGCGGATATAATTTGTAGAAATGGGTGGCTGCTACCATCAGTGTTTACTTCCGACTACGATACATACGAGAGGATAAAGAATGATCCATATCTGCTTGTACAGTTGTACTGGGAAATTTGTGCTTTTAAAGCATCCGTATAAATTCATAGAAGATGGCAAACCTGCGCAGCCTATGTAGCTCGGTACCGGATCGACTAAGAAACACTTTTTTCACTTTAGATATTTCAATATTATAAAATAGATTGGAGATTAATTTATGGAAAGATAAGTGGTTAGTAAATTCTACTCTCCAGATACAATATCCAACTCTATATAACATTGTCCGCCACAACGTCATAAAAGTGGTACAATTGCAACGGTGTTGGAGTCATCCACACCAACTGTGACTTCCAGACGAGATTTAATTGGTCCCAGACGTAAAAAATGGCCTAACTGGACGGCTGGCTACGATCCAAATGACGCAAGGGACTGGTGAATTTAGATTGAATCTACTCGAAAACGACAGTAAACTCTATGTTTTGAACGTTGATTCAATCAGATGTGCTAGTTGATTATAACAAAATAATCTAAAAATGAAGATACAACTCAAAATTAAAAATTTGTGTGATATGTTCGTAAAGGAGTAATCCTAAACAAAGAAAATCTTGTAAAACGCAAATGGCATGGAATTATGAAGTGTGTGTTATATCATCGTGATGAGACGATCCAACACTATTTTTTCTAGTGCAAGTTTGCAAATATTTTTGACAATTGGTTACATGGAATTGATCACAATTCAAAATTCTTATTAGGATGGGAGCGCTTGTCGTAGTATGGTCGGTTTGGCTATTTAGAAATGACAAGCTTTTTTACAACAATTTTTTTCTCTCTTATGCAGATAGTCTAACGTTACCACAGTTTACTTTTTCTATTGTCCATCCTTCAACGTGTGAGAAATCAAGATATATTTATAGAGGTGTCTACACGGTTGGAAGACACGGCGAGAGATATTTTTAGCCAACATCGATAGCCGCGTGATTTTTTGGATTGGCCCTCCAACACCATAGGCGGATTATAGTTTCTTCACGAATCTTGTTTCTCGCCTTGCTTTTTTTTTAACTTATGTCTGAATGTTGCGGTTGTGTGCATTTTACCTTTTACCTATGCAGAGACCGGGTGTACTATTTTAATTCAACGCCCTTTATCAAAAATGTATCTCAGCACATTCCTGGCGTGTTTTGAAAACAACCCTAATTACTCATGCATTCATTTCTTGGCTCATGTTATTTGATACTCATGTTTATCATGGAAGTTTGTTTTGAAAGATTAATCTTCGTATAGTCTTTGAATCTATCCGCTACATATATATCTATGGATTAAGTTAGTGTATTGATTTGCTCGTAGTCGCATTTTGGATTAGTATATCATTGATTGTGTTTTACAATATGATATATTTTCTCACATAATATGCGGCTAAACATTCAAGACTGGAGTGTTCATATTTGCCTCGCTCTATATTCAACTCTTATTTTCAATTGACATTATTCGACTCATATTCATATCTGGCGCTATTTTTCTCCAACCCGACTTTAAGGAAAAATATGGCTTAAATACAAAGTAGCCAATATCCATCTGTATCCGCTCCGGGTTCACCCATAAATAGGAGTATCCCGGGATTAATGCAACAACCTTGACATGTCTATTTTAAATCATACTTGATTTATTGATGAACTTTTTTGGTACGTCAAAATCTTGGTTTCATCCTCTTCTTTTCTGCTGCTCCCTCCCAGGTGATCCATCACATTGTTGAGCTAAGTTGATCCGCCATCTTATTCCCCACTCCACCGAGCCAACATATCTTCTTTCTCCACAACTGATGTTTAGCGAGTGGAGCGTTGCTATTGGTAATCCAAAATATCCCAGAGAAACTGAAAATGGATGTGAAAATATATGCATCCGAAGTAAATGAAAATGGATGTAGAAAATATCTGGATTTATAAAATTAGTATATGGTATTTAATTTTGAAAGGAATGTGGATATGAAAGTGGATATATCAGTACCAAAATAAAGTCATGTTAGCCAATTTCAGTAATCCTAGCTTTGTATTCAAACATCATTACGATGTTTTTTTAAGTAATAAAGCGCACTTTATTAAAAAAACTACAAATTGTTGGAAATAACGAGGGAAAATTGTTCTTGAAAACTATTGGATACAACGACATCGTCAGTCTACCTTTGTTGTATACACCACCACGAATAATGGACAATTCCAAGACTTAGCTTAGCAATGACAAAGTGGTCTTGATATGATTCGAGCATATAATAGATAACGGAAACTGAATAACAAAGGGCTTCTTTTATGGTACCTGAAGTTAACTCATCCATCCATTTCTCCCATCTGATGGGTAATATACTCCAACACAAATGTCACAGTGAACCACTATAAAAGAGCAGGGAGTGCCCAATAAGGGGCAAATCGTAGTCACAAAGGATAGTTAACAATGTTAATCTTTGGGGGCATTATTGTATTTTCATTAGATTTCAAAAGAATGGTGAAATGTGGACCTGTCACTAACCCAACCACATCGTTATCACATCATGGCATCACACAGTAGTTGACAGACACATTTAAATTAAAATAAACACTTGGCCTGCATCAGTCTGCCATATGTTTTCGGTATACAAGTGTTTTTGCCAAACGGGAAAATGAATTAATAAGCATTACATTACATGACAGTATACAGTTGCTAGATGAGTAAGATAAATTTGCCCCACTGGATGGCGTTGACGCGATGCGCAGCTGGGAAACATCCACACGACATATTGAGCAGACGGTGATGAGACTTCAGACGACCTTGAGCTTCTTGGCGATGCCGGCAAAGTACTTCCCCTGGTGCTCCGCCAAGGCGAGCTCCGCGACGCTGGGCTTCCTGCTTCCGTCGGTGTTGGCGAAGGTGCCGGATCCGTACGGGCTCCCGCCCTTGACCTCGTCCATGTTGAACATGCCCGCGCCGTGCGTGTACCCGACCGGCACGTACACCATGCCGTGGTGCGTGAGCTGCGTCACGGCCGTCAGAGCGGTGGTTTCCTGGCCGCCGCCCTGGGTGCCCGTGGAGAGGAAGAGGCCGGCGGGCTTGCCGGCGAGGGCACCAGACTGCCAGAGACCGCCGGTGGAGTCGAAGAAGGCCTTCATCTGCGCCGCCATCATGCCGAAGCGCGTCGGGAAGCCGAACAGGACGCCGTCGGCCTCGGCCAGCTGCGTCGGCGTGATGACTGCATGGTCCTCACGCCGGGCGCCGCGTGCATCTTCCCCAGAACCTCCTCCGGCAGCGTCTCCGGCACCCGCCAGATGGTGACCTCCACGTCAGGGACGGACTCGGCGCCCTTCTTGATCTCCTCCGCCAGCGTCGCGACGTGTCCCCAGGTCGAGTAGTACCTGAACCGATGCAGATAAACAAAAAATTGAGTAATCAAATCAATGAGCTCGCTAGCCAAAAATATAGAGTAATCAAACAAAAGATTGAGCGGAGGCGGAGCCTTACACGATGTAGATCTTGGTCGCCATGGCCGCTAGCTGAAAAACTAATTTGTCTTGTGAATTGCTCTGCTTCCTCTTGCAGTATAGCTATCTGGTGAAGAAAGAGGCATAACTGGCACCGATATTTGTAGGGGAAGCTAGAAGATTGTTAATTTGACGCCCCTGCAGTCGCAGTCTTGCAGAAGATTGAAGAAAGGTCGTTGAGAAAATAAGCATGTGATTATCCGGGGCTGCTAATCGTGGGTGTCGCGTAGTAGGTATAGCAAAAGATGTGGTCTAACTCTGGTTAACTTGTCATGGCAACCGTTGCGTACGTGCTCATGGCGTCGATACTGACATATACGTATACGTATATATATATATATATATATATATATATATATACTGGATGCTTGTATATCAGATTATCATAAATAGTTGGGTTCTCGGAGACAAGAAGGAGCCTCCAAAGTCCAAACTAGCGTGGGCACAGTGATCTGAATGGTTGTAATCGGCAATAGCTGAAAGCTTCCAACTGGAAAGAGCAAAACAGCCTGCTGGGCTGCTGGGCTGCTGGCTTGGCTCCACATGGCACACCCTTGAGCCAAGCAGAGTCATCAAAACTCGTTTAATTAACGATTCGGGCCAAGCTAAGCACTGATTCGTTAGACTCGCCGGCGGTCTATGGCGTTGGCGTGTTGCCCAGTGGAGTTGTCGTCATGGTGTGTTGTCAAGTGGAATCCTGAAAAAACTCCATGCCTAGATCAGGAGGACACTAATGGTGTGTTCGGTTCTGGAATCAGTTGGAATGGAACGGAACCGTTCCTTTCCCAGAACTCATTCTTGCGTTCTTTTCTGGGATGGAGTGGAATGGAATGATTCCAGAAAAGGGAATATTCCCTCAATATGCGGAACCGACCGGTCCGGCCGATTCGGCCGGACGGTGGAACGGCATAGTAATACTAGGCGATTAACTCTAATTTAATCAAGTTTAGCAATAATTAATCAAGTTTAATAATAATTAATCAAGATTAGGAATAATTAATCAAGTTTATCAATAATTAATTAAGTTTAGCAATAATTAATCTAGATTAGGAACTAATTAATCGAGTTTGATGCGGTTCTTATTCCATTCCATTCCATTCCACCCCATTCCAGAAAAGAACATAAGAATGAAACGATTCCGTAACAATTTTTTGTCCAAAAAGAACACAGGAATGGAACGGTTCCGTGACAGTGGAATGGAATGGTTCCATTCCATTCCACTCCATTCTCAAACCGAACACACCCTAAGAGCATCTCCAATAGGTGCTCGGTAGCTTGGCGCGCTAAATTTTTTTTGCCATGCTAAAATAGGGTTTTAGCGCGCAGGGAAGGGTGGTTGTTTTTTCAGGCGTGGAAAATTTAGCACGCGTAGGGTGAGCTTTTCAAGAGACGCTAAAATAGTGCGCCGCAAACACTTTTTTAACAGACAAATAAGTTCATCTGGATCAAACTGACGATAAAAAATAACTGAAAAACAAGTTCTTCATACTAAAAATAAAACTACTCGTCGTCGTCGTCGGAGGTGTTATCGATGTCGGTGAACAGATCAGCCCACCTGGGATCTTCCTTGGCCTAGGTGGTGTTGCCGCCGTAGAGCTGCTCCTCCGCCGCGGCCTTGCGCGCCCGTTTCTCGGCCCTCTCCTCCGCGCGCTCAGCCCTCCTCTCTGCCCGCTCGGCCGCCCTGGTCGCCCAGAACTGCTCCTCGGCGGCGGCGGCTTCTTTCGGGTGGCGCGCACGCCCCTGCGCCACGACGAGCTCGTCCCTCTCCGTGACGAGGAGGCGGGTCTGGTTCCGGCGGTGGAGGCGGCGGTCTTCGTCGGTGACGAGGCGCGGCAGCGGCACCAGAGCCTGCGCCTGCTCCACGTTGCGCGCGTCCTGGAAATTCATCTCGCGCCGAGGCCGGCCGAGGAGCCACGCCGTCGCGTCGTAGGCGCGGGCGGCCTCGTGCGTCGTCTCGAAGGTGCCGAGGGAAATCCGCTCCGGTGCTCCGTGTAGTAGGTGCCGCTCGGCCGTGCCCGAACGCCGCGTTAGCCTGAGAGGCTCCTACGACGCGGAGGCATGGGGGCGGCAGCGGCGGAAGCTCGGTTGGCGGCGGTGGAAGCGGTGGGGATTTTTTCAGTGCACGCACGGGAGAGGAAAGAGAGCGGTTGGAGAGCGCGTGGCTGCTCAGCGCGCTGGACACGGGGCGCAATATATAGCGCGCGGGAAGGCTTTTGCCCTGCGCGGGACTTTCCTGCGTCTGCCGGAGCGCGCGCGGCAAAATGCCGGTAATTGACGCGCGGCTAATTTCCTGCCTCTGTTGGAGATGCTCTAATCATTCATTTCCATCTCCAATCGGACTGCACAAATTTTGACCCCTATAAAGAGGTCGGCCACCCCCTATGTCCTCGGTGAATCACAATCCGACTTTTAAAATCTTCAATCCATGCAAATACTTGCATCATAGACTTGTAGTAGTTCATCACAAACCGACCATACAATATAGTTTATCTAGTGCATCTAAGTAATCCAAACATTGCGATTCTGATCAACTAAGATAACAATACCTCCAAGTGCATATTGGAGGCAAATCTCCTTCTTGAGAAAAAAATCTATTGATCTTACTCATATTTAATTGAGTTTCAGATGAAATCAAAATTAAGCAAACTCTAAAAGTCATACTGTGTCAAAATCAGAGGTGGTGTTTCACCTGTCGTCGAGGGAAACCACGTCCACGTTGGTGTCCCAGGTGACCATGGTGGTGGTGGTACGCTCAGGGGACAACGATGGGGCATGGGAGAGCTCATGGGACGGCGGCGGAAATGTGGCCGCCGCGGAGCTCTTTTCCAGCCGAAGTGTGGTTGGGGGAGTGAGGCGGGACTGCGGACGGTGGAGGGGGGTGCGGGGGTGCATGATTGTAGGTTTCATTGGTTGTACCTGGCAATGAAAAAACCTTTCTTATTCAATGCATTGCCTGAAGAGCGCGGGTTCTCTCCTGGGTGAAATCCTATAATTTTTAATTGGGTGACGACGGGGTTTAAACATTGTTCCCTTCTTGGAGGACGTCTCTTTTGGAGAACTATATTATTTAATCCGGGTGTTCTTTGGTGGTGGTTGATTCCTCCTGCTGCGAGTGGTTGATAACTGTGATGGGATCCTTTTTCATTCTTCTTCATTTTCTTTTTAGATACGTGCATCTGTGATGTCTCGAGTAGTTCTTAACATTATGTTGGTGCAGAGTTTAGGTGTAATTGGTACTCTATCCGTTTCTAATTGTACATGTTTTGAATATTTTTATGTGGACTAAATAAATGAGTGAACGTATATGCTAAAACATGTCTAAATACATGAGAATATGAATGAGAGAAAACGTCTTATAATTAGGAATGGAGAGAATATCCTTTTGATATTACTAGTACACGTGTACGTGCAACGCACGTCTATATTATATAATGGTGGCTTTGCGACTATAATAACACGATGATCATTGATTTTTGTATAATAAACCCGTATGTGAAATTTATGTGGATAAAGATGGGAGTCAATGTTGCTAATATCATTGATTTTGGATAATTTAATTACTGTTTATCTCCACAAAGTAATAATTGTGATACCACATCCAAACTTTGATCTATATATTTTCCAAAACTATCTAGTAATGTTGCATTGCGCAATGCACACGCCAATTACACAATCTTTGAAAACTTAAACACTAAAGGATTTATTTTCTTACTTTCCAAATATAAAAAATATTCTCACGTGTAGATAACACATCATTATGTAATTATATTCAGCATTACCCTTGTCGGTTGTATAGAAATAGCAAAGTTTTTTATCACTTCCTATCATCAAAATACCAACTCTTTTCACATGCTCAATAGTCGTTATTTGAAATGCAGATGTTCAATATTCGTTTTCACATTGCATATGTTCAATAGTATTTTAAAATAGACCTGAAATTAAATTTAAAATGCATATGTTCAATATTTGCTTTCACAACAAACTAAATCATTGTAATGAAAAGAGATACATATACCAGAAAAGTGCAGGAATTAGTCATTGGTTCTTCACTAAATCACTAATATCGATGTTAGAATAGACCATATTTGCACTCCAATCAACTACAAGTAAGAAATACATACATTAGAGTACCTACAGTTACAGCTACCAATGAAAGAGAGAATCACTGACCGGCTGTACGAAACATGGGGTCGAACAACTCAAATACATCCGGGCTGAGTACATCCAATCCAAAGGACTGTCCATGAAAACAAAACATAGTAAAAGAGTGAGCTCGTCTTTAACGTATGCTGGTATAGTACGGTGGTATCCTGGTAGGTTGGGGAGTTAGAGGACGTTGAAGCGGACGCTGGATCTCTGCGGAGAGTTGGTCCGGTTCATCGGATGGAGCAGCAGGACATCGGGGCAGTGCCTTGCTGATGCGGAAGCTTCGAGACGGCACAAGACGCGTGGAGGAAGAGATCCGGCGAGCAGAGCAGATACGCCCATGAGCGTCGGCGATGGTGAACCCTAGCGGTGACGGACCCAGAGGCGGTGCGAGTGCGTGCGGGGTAGCGACATGCTGCCTCGCGTTGTGGACGGCCGGGGACAGACCAAAGGCGGATCGAGCGCGAGCGGGGCGGCGGCGTGCTCGCGTTGGCCGACGGCGGGCTGGGGACAGACGCAGCGGTGGCGTGCTCGTGCTGGGGAGGGCGGCGGGGGACAGACCGGGCTCGAGCGCGAGCGCTCGCGGGGCGGCGGCGTGCTCGCGTTGGGGACGGCGGCGGGCGACAGAGATAGACGCAGCGGCGCCGAGCTCGCGTTGGGGGCGGCGACGGTCGTTCCGTGTTTGTTTTTTAGGCGGTGGCAATCCTTGTAATTATCAGGAAACCGAAAAGGAGTGTTGAGTTGTCAAACATTGGAGCGATCTGGGTCGTTAATCAGATATTGAACGGTACAAATTTAATGTATAAACGTGCACGCGCAATGCGCGTCTCCACCAATATTGATTGATAAAACACATTATATGTCTATTTTTTATGGATCCGAGAAAACACATTATATGTCCATTATTCAATTTTCTGTTATCCTTATTACAACATAACATAAAATTTAGTTGAATCATGAGAACGTTTCATCCATGCTCATAATTTCATTACAAAAGCGAGAAAGTAGTACTAACTTTCATATAGTAAGTCATATTTATTCTTATTGTGAAGATAATTTTACCCGGAGGATCTCTTCACCACGTGCGTCGAAGTTTGAATTGGACGAAAATCTTCTGCATCCCATCGAGTTCACTATGTTGACCTTGTAGTCGCTCATCATCCTGCAAGCACCAGAAATCAAGATCAAGAAATTCCAAGAAGATAAAACACAATACTGCACGAAGGCCATAATTCAACAATGCACTGTGAATTGTGTGTCTCTGCAAAATTACCCTTTTAGGCTGTTCATTCTTCCCTCCAATCATTGTGGGGATTATACGACCGGTGATTGGATCACTCCCTTGGATATTAGAAGCACCATGTCATGTGGCAATCCATAAGGCAAGTCAGCATATAAGTAAAGCAAGCATACTTACCAAAAAACATGAACCAACAGTGAACAATCCAATGACAACAACCGTACACTTCAAATTGGCATAACACTATAATTCAGGAAATCCAATCTTTTGACGGATCTGCTGTCTCCTGCAACACTGGCCAAATCAAGACGATGGTGAGTACTGGTGAGGAAGCATGCGCCTCCAATTTTATCGTTGACTTAAGATGATTTTCGGCAGGTAAAGCATACAATTCAGAGCTAGCTTCCTGGGATTGAGGGCGCTGGCCTGGGCATGCCGCTTCCGCCGGGGAGTAGTACCGGAGCTCACCTTCCGGCCGGCCGGCCGTGCGTAGACGCGGCGGCGCAAGCTGTACCCCGGGGCGGCGGGGAGCAGCTGCCGGCAGAAACCAGATGCGACGGCGCTGACCCTGACCAGCTCATACTGTGGGGAACCAAGACGATGGGCCAACCTGGGCGGAGATATGAACCTGGCCTGCTCGGCGAAGCCCATAGCGCCCTTGTTCAACCGGTACGATGGAATTAGTAGTATTATGTGATTTGGTGGGAGGGTAAAACGGGAAAAAGTAGATTTGTGTTAAGTTGTCAAACATTGGAGCGATCTGAACCGTTGGCCAAATATTAAAGGGCTCAGATTTAATGTATCAACACAAGTTTGCTCTTTTAATAATAGTATAGAATATATTTCACCGTCGAAAAAAAGTTGAGTTTATAAAATGCTCCAATTTCTATAAAGGAGGTTACTTTCGCCGTGGGATAATTTTTCAACTATCCCGTTGACAACATGGTTTACTAGCACAGGCAAGGGGACGTCAGTACCGACGATATGAACACGCACGCAACTCAACCAGCTGATGCCAACAGGCGTTGTGTCCAGGTTCAGAGGTTCACCTTCACCGACCACACCGATTGTTAATTAGTAAGACTTTCTATCAACGATTTGACAAGAGCTTTTCGAGTAAAGATTATTAGATGATGTGTGAAGGTTCACATCGTGGGCTCGTGGCAACCCTGTGAACTGTATGTAAGAAGTCCTTATTCATAATTCCTCTATATCAAATATTACGTGTTTTAGGTTGATCGAAATGAGGATTTTGAAAACATAGAACCAAAAAAGCGCATGGTTGATATGTCATGTAAAGTAGATTGCCACATGATTCTAAAACACAAAATATTTGCAACATGTGTCTGCACATAATTTAAACAATATTTTTGGAGGATTGATGATGAGAGATGATGGCTCAGGGCAACACTGGGCTGACCAGGGACCTCCTCCGTCCCATCCATCGTCGGTACCGTCGGCGACCGGATATTCTCGCTTGTGCTCGTGGGCTCCGGCATTTTATCCTTGTCCCACATCTAATAATTTTGCTGACACCTCACGATCTTTTCGGTGTCCTGGTCGCAATTTCGGCAGGGAATAGGGATTTGTCAAATGGCCATCCCAACGGCAGATATTGCCATCCAGGCTCCTCCCGGTGCGGGTGCGATGGGTGCCTCCCTGTTCTAGTAGGTCGGAGCTGGCGGCCGCCATTATTCGCCCATCTCCATATGTGCTTAAGTTGGGTCACACCCTTATTCGCCTTCCCGGTCCACTGCACCGTCGTAGACCCGATGCTGCCTAGGGGCCGCCGAGGGCTGCGAGCCTGTGCGGGTTGGCAATCTTCACCGGACAATACATCGTCACCATTGGCTACGTCGACCACGACAAGTCCACATCTACAATTACCAAGTGCCAAGGTAGGAAATATCAAGGCAGCCACGTGTTTTAAGGGATCGGCAAAGCCCCAGAGGAGAAAACACCATCTCAATGGCTCATGTCAGAGTTTGAGACGGCTAAGTACGGTGTAGGCTGGGATTGATGATGGTAGCCCGATAAGTAACAATGTGTTCGTGATGTATTGGGAGAATACGACGCCTCACTATTCATTGTGCAAACGCGGTTTAGCCGGTGATTGGTGCATTGGAGCAGTGTCACTGGCAAGTGGGTGCGCCAACACATGGTAACTTTGCGCTTTGGTGTTGTTGTGTTAGCACCGAGTCTTGATTTCCGGGTGAAAACTCTAGATATAATCTTCATTGGTTGCACCTTCAATGGTAGATTGTAGTTGTTTCCTTATTGGAGGCATTGTCTCGAGATCGCTCAGACTTTCTCTGAGTTGAAAACTCATGATCTGACTTTGCTGGTTAGCTCGTGCGACACACGCGGTTTCCTTCCTGAAGGTGTCGCTCTTGGAAAATATTTTCCGTAGTCTGAGTTTACCAACTGTGGTGGTTGTTCCTACTTCCACGAATCATTGATTGTTTCGTTGGGGCCTTTATTTTTATCTTGTTTTGTTGTGTTGTGTGCATCGTTAACTATCTCCTGACATTGCAGAGACCAGATGTAATGGGTACCAACTTGATACTAATAAAAAATTTATTAAAAAAGAGTAGGAGAGATAGAGTGAAAGTGCATCGGACTTCTTAAAATGAGATTTGGTCTCATGTTGAGAATTCGGTGGAATGGGGGCATAGGAATGGATACCATTGGAGTTTGGTAGTCCCAATCCTATGATCCAAAAGCTACCATAGAAAAAAATTCTTATGATTCAAATCCTCCAAATTTTTATGAAAATCCTTCAAATGAGCCCTACAGTTTTACTAAGTATATGGGAAAATATATCGATCACGTATAAAATATCAAATCAATATTATTACAACCATTAAGAAATATACATATTGTGTGCATTTGGTATGGTAGATGTTGACATTTGGTAAAATCTTACAGAGTCAAAGACTAAATTAAAACGTAGGTTTTTTTAGATAGAGGGAATATTGTTTGCTTTTACTTTAACCCTTTTTTCATTTCCTTTGGTTTGCTCGGCACGCCGGCTGCTCTTAGGATATTTCTGCTAACCTATATCAGTTTGATAGTGGAAGGGTGGAAGCCGGCCGTCTCGTGTTTAGAAAAAGGTACCAGGTTTAATCTTTTTCCTTCAACTTCCATAGAAGAAGCAGATTAATTTGCAAAACAGAGACGATCGAACTCTGCAGATAACGGCAATGGATACCAAGATCTGCATGATGTAATGCTCCACCTATGTGCACTCTTCGAGAAACAACAAAGCTAAGAACCTGAAATTAACATTATCAGCGTTCGAACAACGGACTCAAAATAAACCTCCATTAAACTGAATTGTTCTATTTTGGGAGGTCCAAGACGAGGCGGCTGTGTATGCCGAATTATTTGGCTGCGAGCAAGGTCAGTTCCCTATTAGCTATTTGGGTATTTCGTTTCATTATCGTAAACTCACAAATGCGGAGTGGAAACATGTCGATGATAGACTTCAAAAAAGGCTAAGTAGTTGGAAAGAAAAACTCCTATCTCTAGGTGAAAGATTGGTCCTTATCAATTCAGTACTAAGTAATATGGTACTGTATATGATTTATTTCCTCTAGTTATTAAAAGGAGTCTTGCATAGATTGGACTATTTTCGATCGAGATTATTTTGGCAAGGGGATAGTGAGAAAAAGAAATATCGACTGGCTAAGTGGGATGTGGTTTGATCTTGGGAGGCTTGGTATTCAGAACCTTCAGGTTAAAAATACTGCCCTGTTAGGTAAATGGCTATTCAAGCTACTTACACAAGATGGTGTATGGCAAACTCTTCTGAAAAGAAAATATGTTGGCTCAAAAGCATTGCCCCAAGTTTTTTGAAAGCTTGGGACTCACATTTTTGGGTTGTTCTAATGGCGACAAAAAATATTTCTTCCGCTTTGGATTATTCATAATTAAAGATGGCTCGGAAATCAAATTCTGGAGGATAAGTGGTTGGGTAACGCCGCCCTCTGGGAACAATACCCTGCTCTATATACACTGTCCGTCAGAAAAGTGATACAATCGCTACGGTTATGGAGTCTTCTCCACAAAATGTGGCGTTCACACGTGATTTATTTGGCCCTAGACTTGCATCTTGGAATGCTCTAATCAAACGGTTGGTGATGGTCCAACTGACGCAAGGGGTTGATGAATTTGGTGGAATCTGAATAAGAATGATAAATTCTCAGTGGGTTTCTTGTACAGAGCATTGATCCAGTCGGTCGTGCCAGTTTATAACAATAAGAAAATACGGAAAATGAAGATACCGCTAAAAATTTAAAAAAACGGTGTGGTATGTTCATAAAGGAGTAATACTTATCAAAGACAACCTTGTAAGACACAATTGGCATGGAAATACAAGTGTATGTTCTGTCATCACGACGAGACGATCAATCACTTATTCTTCCATTGCAAATTCGTCCAATCTATATAGTCAGCCATCCAAATAGCTTCTAACTTGTATCCACCACCTAGTGTTGTGAACGTTTTCGGCAACTGGCTACATGGTATTGATCACAAGTTTAGGATTCTAATTAGGGCTGGGAGCGCTTGGCGTTATCTGATCGCTTTGGCTATATAGAAATGACAAGGTTTTTGATAATAAGATTTTTTTTATGCAGGTCATCTACCGGTGTACAAGTTTAATCCGTTTATGGTCACCGCTACAATACGTGTAGTATCAAAACCTGTTTATGGAGGTGTGTACACGGTTGGAGCCTACGGCGAGGGATATTTTTATCAACATGGGTGGCCGCGTGGTCTACGGATTGGCATTCCATTGCCTTCGGTGATCTATAGTTTATTTGGTATCACTTGTTTATCGTCTTTTTATGTTATTTGCTACTTCATACTTTTTCGGCTGTGTGCATCCCTGTTATGCGATAACACGGTGTAATGCTTAAACCTTTTGAGTAATAAAGCGCCCTTTATTGGGGGAAAATACACCATATGCAAACTTGACAGGAACAAGATTTAGAACAGAGCATACAACCCAACTTCTCATCTTCACAAGAAGCAGCAGCAGTAAGATTAGTCTGCCCGGGCATCAGGTACCCAGTAAACAGCCTCGTGCATTGCCTCTTATTAACTACCAAACCAGTTGCCATCTGCTTCATAGTATTGTTTAATTCATCATGCACATAACTTACCCCAACACATATTTCAGGCAAACACAGACAAGTTAGGCAACCGCATATATAGAAAGACCTCGTTTATTGATGCTACTTTATGTCAATACCGAGGGTTTCATATACCCTACCTACCTAACCCACAGTCCTCTAAAAAATCCTGTAAAAAATCTATAACTGATCAAGAAACTGGCCTCACATATCGGCGAATAAGTGGTAAGTACTGGAATCAAGCATGATAAGCCTGAGCGCAGCAACTGCAGCCGTGACAGACAACAAACTGAACCCAACAACGTTCAGCCAGTGCCAACCTTTCTGGAAGGCAGACATCTTGGGCCCCTTGACCATGAGGTACATGTGGTTTGCGAGGACGAATGTGAGGGGGAAGGTGCTCAGGGCGCCCGTCAGGCTCATGAAGTCGCCGAGGAACGGGAGCATCGCAGCCACCAATGTGTTCACCGTCAGGTAGCCTCCTCTCACAGCAACTCTGAACACAACGTTGTGGATTGCAAAAGGCCCACCTTGTCCACTGCCGAATCTTGTGTCCAGGTACTCATACATCGGGCTTGCAAATATCTGCAAAGCAAACTCAAGTTGGTTAACCTAGGAAAAACCGTCAACTTCATGGCTGCAAAACAAATTCAAGTTGGTTAAGTAGGAAAAACTGTCAACTTCATCGGCGTTGCTGGTTTGGACTTACATGTAATGCTATGACAGTCTGAAGAAACGCCGAGAGGTTTGCAACAATTTTGATCCAAGCTGGGCCATGGACGCTATTCAGTAGATAACTTGACGTTGATGAGCCGTAAGCCCAGTAACCCATAAAGGTCACGGCATACAGAGGCAACGAGCCAATAGTGAACTGGAACCAGAGAGCCTTCTCCATGTTCTTGACCACAGGAGGCCTTATGGTTGCCTGCAATGTATATAAGACACATAAGGTACATTCATGGCAGATAAACTAGTCATTAGTCACTAGTCTTACATGCTACTACACAATGTAACTCACTTGAATTTCTGGCAGCATTCCAGTGTTGTACGCAAATACAAGATTTGCTACAGCACCTATCGTAGTGAAGATTCTAGTTGACTGTGATCCCGGAATACTATAATCCTTTACAGGTGCTGTTATCCCTTGAAAAAATAAGTGATGAAACATATTGTCATATTGCAGGCCAAAAATTAAATGAACATGTCAAGACTGCTGAAAAGGAACCAAAGGATAATACCATCTCTAAGCGACAGCACAAATGCTATCATGATATAGATGAGACTGAAAACTGTGGAGAATCCCAACCAAATCCGGAGAGCAGATAGATAAGGAATTCCAAATGCAAAAAGGGCACAGACGAACCCAGATAATGCTATGCAGTAGGGAAGTTTTAGAAGTCCGTCGTCTCTAAAGAGTACATATATTGCCTGAAGAGAGAAAATCATAAATAAGTCTTGGAGGGCCAAAACATCACGCAAGTATCACAAATAAGTCTTGGAGGACAAAACATCACACAAGTATCTTTGCCACAACCATAACAGAACTTAGGTTGTTGTGGTTATGGCTATCATACCTTTAGTGCTTGGCCAGCTAAGATGATAAATCCTGTGTTGATCATGAAAAGATTAATGTACTGTAGAGCCCATGTAAGCGCATACATTTTTCTTCCTGGAGTCATCAGAATAAAGGTAAACTAATTATAAGCAGAAGCTAACTTTCTTATTTGTTAAGAAATAAAAGGATTGCATTTTGAGACCCATCCCAATAATATAAAATAATCACAAGACGAGCGTGAAGAATAAAGTGATGGCGCACTCTGGGCAAAAAAGTAGAATTAAAAACAGAAAACTACCTATCTTTGACCCAAGACCTCAATAACCACAACCTTTGCTTTCTACTACGAAAAGCTTTGCCCGGTTCCGGTGAGGGAGGGACGAGGACGGCGCCACACCTTCGGCTTGCTCCAGTGTTTGTAGTTGTCGCTATGTAGTCCAAGAACTATTTATATTTTTTATTACTTTGGGGTTTTTGTACCGCTGTCGATGATTATTAATAGATTGGTGGAACTTTTCGGAAATAAAAAAAACTTACATATGGGTGTCCTGGAAGTCAAAATAGAGTGAACTCCATTATTTAAATGTAATTTCTATCTCATTACAATAGGGGAATGGAGTGTATGAATGTGTACCATAGATGTGTCCAGCGAGATCTCTGTATCTGATATGGCGTTTGCCACCAGCTTCATGGAGGCGGCCAAGCAGAGCATTTGCATACATCGATATTGCAGCAGCCAGGAGTAAGCCACATGTTCCACCGATCCAGCCTAAAGGGACCATAATCGACCCAGAGTACCCTAGAACATATGCACTATTCACCCCTGTTGTCAGGACGAATCCCACTTGATACCAAGGATCTGAAAATGACCAGAAACTTTCATGAGTTATAGTATGTGCTAATTTAAGACATGGATACATGAATTATATTCAGAAGAAAATAATCAGGCAAAAGAAGAATCATAATGTCTTTTCAGTCTTGAACCCAGAGCAGGCTACATGGTTTAAAAATATTTGTAGTTTCAGTTACGGGAAGCAGTGAGGTGAGGCGTCACTAACGTTATTTTCGGTCCTGAACCCACAGCACGGATCCATGGTTTACTTCGTATTTTCCGATTTAGATACTGGAACAGTGAGACGAGGCATCACTGAAAATTCAGAGTAACTCAGCATTTTATTTTGTTTTTGTTTGTCTTTTCATGATCAAAGTATGATGAATGTAAAAATCCTTGGAGTGTAAAGTAGAAATTCAGTTGGGTTCAAACAAAGAAAGGCAGCTGTGACATGGGATCAATTTTACAGCAGACCATATTATTGATAGGCATTTGACTTGATGGCAACAGACTAATTAAGATGCACCACAAGAAGAGAGCAGTACAAGATTCACATAAGCCAAGAACCAGTGAGCAGCTGAGCTATCCTTGTTGTTACCATGTAAGGAAGAGTAAGGTAGAAATGATTACCAATGCTAATCTGGTGCGCGGTATCCTCGGAAATGTCGACGGTCTCACCCTTTTCGTCATCAGTCATCTTGCTGGGCAGCAGCGGCTCCCTGTCTATGTCACCTGAGCCAGGCAAAGACGAGGAAGAAGAGGCTGAGGCCCAAGAAGAAGAAGCGGGAGGAGAATAGCTAGAGAGGGCTTCCTCGTCGAGCTGCTGCTGCTGCTGCTGCCTGGTGACCTATAAAAGGAGGCTGCCAACGTCACAAAGGCAGCATACAGCAACTGAATTCTGGGAATTTTCATTCTTTTTCAAAGAGAAGAATACCCCATCAATTCCTCATTTTCACTTCACATCCATAACACATGCGCATTAATACTAATACCCTATTAATTCCTTCTTTGTACTCCACCTTCTTAGCACACGTTGCGAAAAATAATACTTAACAAAAATAACGATGAAATATAACAGTAACAATATAAATAATAGAGAAATAATTGAAGCGACCAATCCATCTCAGAATAAATGCATTAGTCCATTCATCCGATTCTATAGCAGCATAGATTCGTTGGTGTTGTGCGCCGGGCTATCTTTCTTTCTAATGCAGAGAGAATGAAAGAAAGGTAGAGGAACAAGGCTCACTCACATCCATCTCTGAAAGGCAAGGGGGCGGGGCTTCCTTTTAGATTTATTAATGCTTTCCTCCTCCGATCAGTTGAATTCAATCCGAGAAAAATGGAGAGCCTTTGACTCGCCACCCCCGCTCACGGAGAATATAAACAGAATCGAAGCGATCCCCTCCCCACTAACACCGCCCCTTTCGTTCTCGGCGATGCGTCCGATGATTGGTGGCGGCGGCAGCAGCAGCGGCGAACCGCGCGTAGTAGCTGGGCTCGTGCTGCGCCGCCGCCTGCAGTGATATATAACAGGCGGGGCGGAAGGGGAAGGCGGAGGAAGAAGAAGAGGGGCCAGGAACTTCAATTGTGTCTGTTGGATTGTTTTTCTACTAGACGATGAGCTCGTTGGTTGGTTAGTCGCGAATTTTTCGCAACTGCAAAGGCTCTGCTCTGCTGTATCGGTGGTTTGTTTGTGAGTTTGTTATTCGAGCAAAATCCCAATATAAAACTTTTTTCTATTTTTTAAGAATCAAATCCCAATATTAAACTACGCGTATCTCTCTCAACCAAAAAGAAAGATCAACTGATTGTTCAAGAGTTGTTTCCTTTTTTGGCTACTATGGCGTGCACGGCAACATAACTCGTTGCCGTCTCCATAAAGATTCGGGTGACGACTCGACTCCTGAAGCATCAGCGGCAGTTCTGCTGATGTGCCGGTCATTTTCTCCTTTCTCTCGCAGCAGCGACACGAGCCACGCAAAATACCTCTTCTTCGATCCCCTCCTATTCATCAAATCTAGGTCTCTACTCACCATTCATGACCGAGTGTTTATTAGTGCAGCATCATATACCTTGCCTGCATTTCCTGTCCGCAGAATGGACCGGAGAAGAGGACCAAAGGAAGCATAAACATCAGTAATCCATTCCTGCACTCACATCGCTAGCTACTTCATGAGACCATTCCTGATTCAGCTCTAAAATATATTAAAAAAAATATTGTTTGTACCAGCTCTAGAATGCAACCTCTGCACCCATTAGGAAAAACTCTAATTAAAAGGTGACATGAATAACAAACCCAGGCAGTCTTACCAGAACATGCAGGTTACAGGTTCTATCCGATTCTACTGAGGACGGTATCAAAAGTTCAAAACCCTGTTTCCTTACAAACCATCAGCTACTGCTATTGTTAGCGTCCACTCAGATTTAGCCCAGCACTCGGCCTAGTTTCAGACGTTTATGCGCACACGGCTCAACTATAAGAGGAGAACCCATTCCATCCCAAAAGCCGGACTGAAAGGAGGAGAAATCTCTCCCTTATAAGCTGGGTGTGGCCTTCTCCCCTAGGCGAGGTGGGACTAAACTTGAGCAGCATTCACTAGTCAACAGCAGCCCTAACATTCCATCCCCCTGAGAAGCCCCTCAGGAAGGCATGGCGATGCTGGCTCTGATACCAGATGTTAGCGTCCACTCAGATTTAGCCCAGCACTCGGCCTAGTTTCAGACGTTTATGCGCACACGGCCCAACTACAAGAGGAGAGCCCATTCCATCCCAAAAGCCCGGACTGAAAGGAGGAGAAATCTCTTCCTTATAAGCTGGGTGTGGCCTCCTCCCCTAGGCGAGGTGGAACTAAACTTGAGCAGCCTCCACTAGTCAACAGCAGCCCTAACAGCTATGCACAGCCTCCATTTTTTGTCAGCAATGCCAGATTCTAGTAAGCCAGAATTACTCCGGGTACCGTTTTCCTTACAAACAAACAATTAATCTTCACAGACAAACTACAAACAGTACTCTAATCTAATCTCATCCCAGGCAAACAAACTCTGAAGTGACAAGTACCAAGGCAATCCAGACGTTTACAATACAAAATCACCAATCAAATGCCAGTGTTCTTTGGTCCATCATAGCCACTCTAGTGAAAAATCTTAATAATGGTACATCTGATATCAAAATTGGACTGCAGAAGATCCATATCATCACAGTGTGTTAACTATATTGCAGTCTTATACTACCTCCGTTTCAATGAATAATGCGCACGCGCTTTCCAAGATGAACTTTGACCGAAAAATTTGAGCAAAAATATCTTGATTATATTCTACATAATTAATATCGTTGGATCGTATTGAAAAACATTTTTTAATTATGTTAAATTTATACCTATAATCTTTATATATTTGGAGTAATTCTTGGTCAAAGAAAAAACACAAAAACGAGGGCGCCTTACTTATTGGAATGGAGGGAGCATATAGGAGTATTTCATAATAACCTGCCCATGCCTTTGATGTCACAGACTGTTGTCTTTACATGTTTCCACGATGCAACTAGTCCAACGAAAAGGAGCATCCGACTCCAAAATACAAAACTAATTAAAGCAAACCCTGGATTACCCCTAACTGAAAGTAGCAATGGGCATATAGTAGCATGCTCCTAGATCTCACACAATGATTTGATTTCAGCACTCTTGTGCACATCTACAATATTAATGCAAAACGGCTTTGGCTAACTGAATTGCACCTAGCTGCATTTTGTTAGGCAACTTGAGATGGACCTATGTCACCAAGCTGCAACAGTCTCCTGCAAGTTGAACCTGCTAGATAAGAAACTCTGAATATACTAATGCAGGACTACTAAATTAACACTAGTTTTTTCTCTCGAAAAGGGAGGTATACCCCAGCCTCTGCATAATTAACACTAGCTGTGAAGTGCTTTTGAAACCAAAGCAATCAACTTTGCAAAGCACATATGGGTGAACTGAGGAGTACTGGAGGAGCAATCACCAAATCAAGCAAAATTTCGCAAAGTACAAACGCATGAAGTGGTTGCATGAAAGGAATGCATCAGTAACAGGGGGTGCCAGAAGAACACTATTACACTATGTTAATTCAGCAGAAATGGGGTGAAGAACCCTCTAAATGATGCAGCAAAGCTTGCCACCTTATCTCTCGTCAGCTATATGCATTTGCCAGAAAATTAAGATCATATTGCTCTGTCCTTCAGAGATGGGAACTTGAACACTATAGCAAGCACATCACTCTGAACCACAAGATGGAAAAATAGTAGTAGCACAGGTGGAGGACATGAGAGATACAACTTAGAAAGAGCAAAAGCAATCGAATTCTAACCCCGGTGGGAAGTGCAGAAATTGCGTTCTTCGCTTTCCCCCGCAAAGTCTGCATTTTCCACCGCACTTACTAGCAACAACAATTCCCTACTTACAGTTACATGAACACACACTTGTTGCAATCTAGCTAGCGAGCGACTGACTACTTGTTACCAGCTGAGGCGACACCGGCGGAAGGGAGGTCCTTGACTCCGACGAGCACAATCTTCTCGTAGACGCCGTCTTGGGAGGCCGGGTGCATGGGGTACTCGACGGGCGCGACGGGGCGGCGCGCCCCATGGAGTACCAGACGAAGAGCACGAAGAAGGTGAGCACGGCGCCGCAGGCGGCGGCGAACAGCAGCGACACCCAGTGGTAACGGTTTCCTGGGCGGCGCGGTGGAGGCGGTCCGGCGGCGGCGTGGTGGCCGACAGGCCGGTGGGGTCGAGCGGCAGGGAGTGCATGAGGTAGGGCGGCCCGTTGACGGCCCTGAAGGCCCAGCTGAAGAGGGTGCAGTTGGCGTGAGCGGAGGCGAGTCCCGCGAGCACGGTCTTGTTCCTGCCGCTGCCGCCGCCGCGGAGGAGGGCGGATAGATCGAGCGGCTGGGAGAGCAGCGAGGCCGGCGGCTTGCGGGGGGCCGAGGCGGAGAGGCCGACGAGGAGCGTGGCGGACGTGGCGTTGTACTCGATCCAGGAATGCAGCCTCCGGGTGGCGGCGGAGAGACCGGTGAAAAGGCCGGCCTTTTCGCCGGCGAGGTCGATTTGGATGCGGATGTCCGCGGGGTCCGCGGCGTCGAAGGCGACGGAGAGGGCGCCGGCGGCGGGGCTTGGTGCGGCGGGCGTGAGGAAGAAGGCGAGGGACGCGGCGGCGGCGTGGGATTTGGTGGGGGTGGGGCGGAGGGAGAAGGAGAAGTAGGTGGAGAAGCCGGCGTGGGGGGCGAAGTGGATGGGCTTGCGGTACTGTACGCGGGCGTGCGGGGAGCGCATGGAGATGGCGCCGGCGGCAGTGGCATTGGCGCCGGCGAGGGCGAGCTGCGCGACGGCGCCGTCGCCCGGGAAGAAGTCGAAGGCGAAGGGGGGAGGGTGGTGGACCTTGCCTGCGACGGCCGCCGACGGCAGGAGCAGGAGGAGGAGGAGCAGCGGGGGGAGCGGCATCGTGCTCCTCTTGCTTAGAGCACAGTGAGACAGACCAGTGAGCTCTCGATCTTGCCCTTCAGCTCAATGCCGATTTCTTCAAGCTTTGGGGGTTCAATCCCTTGCTTCTTCCCCCGGATAGATTTACAGTGGGGTGGAGTGGATTGGATTGGATTTGGATTGGGCGAGGAAGGAGGGGGCGTAGTGGGTGCTGCTTTCTTGCTCGCTTTTGCCCTGTCCCCCAGCTGCTTTCACTCTCTCTTTCTTCAGAAGATGTCACTCACTCGGGAAGCTCAACCATTCACCATTCATTAATGCCAGAGAGGTGTGGGGCGTGTCTGTTCTGCTGGTGTTTAGGGACAGCAGCAGCGTGTCATCGCTAATTAAGGGCAAGACACAAACAGAAGAGAACACGGCAAGAGTCAATCAGTGAGCAAGCAATTCCAGCGCTGGGGACGACTCGACTTTGGGAGAGTGTAAAACACGCATGCGTGCACTGTCTTTTTTGTGGTCACCGCCTCGTTTAATCGCAGAACATAAGTTTAGCTCCTCCTCAAAAGGATGAAAAGGGAACCAAACGGGGCACCACCCAGCGACACCCAAACCAAAAGCCGTGTCATCGGCTGCCTTGACAAGCACTGAGCGCGCGGCTAATTCGTTAGACCATCTCTGCTGGGCCTCTAAGAGCATCTCCACCGGGGCCTCTAAATGTGTGTCCGGCACCTCCAAATGAGGCCCAATTGGGGGTGCCGGATATGTGTCCGGTCAACATTTAGAGGCCGCCCACAGCGGTACTCCCCAAAGGCCCACCCCAAACGGCTCGAAATTAGAGCGAACTGTCGAACACCTTGCGGGCGCACGAACCGCCGCCGGCAACCGCCGCGTCGCTCCGCGTTACGGCAACCGCCGCCGGTTCGTGTGGGCTTGCAACCGCCGCCGCTTGGCAGCAATATCTAACCATCCTCGCGGGCGCACGTCGATGTCATTCTATTCGACGCCATGGTCGAGTGGGGTACCGGCGCCACCAGCGAGGAGTCCAGCGGCGAAGGCCAAGTACCGCTGTCTTCATCCTCGAGCGGCAGCTGGTGGCGGCTGCTCAGCCGCGCGGTCTCCAGCGAGAGCACGTAGGGAGGCGAGTTCTCGGCCTCCTCGCGCCACATGCCTCGCTGGAACGCCTTGGCCATCTCCGCCTCCTCGTTGCGACGTCGGAGTTCCTCCAGCTGCTCGTGGCGTTGCTGCCCGCCGGGGCTACCCGCCATGGCGGCCTATGTTCTTGAGGGAGAGGGAGGGAGAGGGAGAAGAGATGATGTGAGGAGAAGGGGCTGGGCTGTGTCGGGTTTTAAAGGCGGCCGGAGGAGCGGGGTTGGGTGGCCTACATTAACGCGGCCACCGCTTCCCTGGCCGCGCATTGACGCCGACGAAGCGTCTGCAGGACGCCGCCGCGGCCAGCCGCTGCGACACCAGCACGCGTCGCTTCCGTCTGCGCCATTGGAAGCGGCGCGGCGTTATTGCGACGCGTCGCTTCGCTCTGCGCCCGCCAGGGGAACGGGTGCGGCGTTATTGCGACGCGTGATGACAGGCGTGGCGCCGTCTCGTCGCCTCGACATTAAACGCGGCGGAACGGCCTCCTGCGCAGCCTTCATTAACACGGGACGGGCGCGTCGTGTGTATGACGGGCGGGCCATCGCTGTCGGTTGGAGGTCCTCCTGGGGGTGCCGGACACAAAATCGCTCGGGGCGAGGCTTTGGGGGGTGCCGCTGGTGGGCGTTGTTGGTGTTCGGGCCCCCAAAGGGCCTTTGGGGGGGTCCTTTAGAGGCCCCGGTGGAGATGCTCTAAGAGCATGAGCATCTCCACCGGGGGCCTCCAAATGTGTGTCCGGCACCCCCCCCCCCAATTGGGTCTCTTTTCGGGGTGCCGGACATGTGTCCGGGCAACATTTAGAGGCCGCCCACAGCGGTACTCCCCAAAGGGCCACCCCCAAACGTGCGCAAATTGTCGAACACCTCGGGGGCGTTTTAAAAACATTGCGAGCGACATGAAATTTAATCGATTCAAAGTTAAACGATTCAAATTTAAACTAAACGATTGGAATTTAAACCCTAATCTAAACCCTAAGCCCTAAGCTAAACCCTAATCTAAACTCGGCATGCCTCGTCGTCGTAGCGGGGCGCCTGTCCTGCCAGGGAGGCCTTCTGGGTCTCCTGGGCTAGGCGCGAGCAGACACGCCTCTCCTGCCGGAGCACGCTCGCCGCCCGGCGCATGTCATCCCTGGCAGTCCTTGCAGCTGCGGCATCGCTCTCCGCTGCTGCTGCCTACCCCGCCTCGCACGCGGCATCCCTCGCAGCTGCTGCCTGCCTGGCCTCGCGCGCCCGGTTCAGCTCCTCGTAAACCGCCTGCTGGGTGGCCTCCATCGAGGCCGGATTCTCCCGCTCCGCGGCCACGACGTTGAGCTCCGCGTACGTCGCGCGCTCGGCGGCCATGAAGGCGCGGCAGCGAACGTCTCGCTCCGCGGTCTCGAGGGAGGCCTTCAGGACGGCGGCCTCGACGGCGTTGCCAACCACCTCGTAGCCGAGGCTGAGCTGGTTGGCCGCCTGCTCGGCGCGCCAGGTGTCGAAGGTGTTCACGGCGACCACCTGGTCGGGCCACAGCAGCGGCGGCAGCTCCTGCTCCGGCGCCGGCTCCTGCTCCTGCGCCGGCTCCTCCTCCGGAGGCGGCTCCTGCCCAGGGTAAGGACCTTGGGTCGGCTCCTGCTCCAGCTGCTCCTCCACGTCGATGTCGTCGACGTTCGCCCAATCGAAGGGCTCCTCGTCGATGACCGACTGGAGAGCCTGCTCCGGCGCCTGCTCCTGCCCCAGAGGGTGAGCGCGGCGCGCTGCCTGGGTGAGGATGGACCAGGTGGTTTGGAGGCGGTGAGGCATCGTGCTTGGCTGGGGGCGACACTACGGCGAGTGTTGGTGTGGTGAGGCTGCACGGTGGAGGAGTGTATGCCTATTGGGTTGCGCGTACGGTAAATTAAAATTTCACGTATTGCTACGCAACCCTTTCCAGGATCTACTATCAAGATACATGTGAATACGAAGATCCAAAGATCTAGTTTAGTATACGTTGCCAACACCGTAGATTGCGGAAGAACGTGTTGATGATGTAGTCGATGTAGCCGTACGCGGTCTCTCTCAACCAAGCCTGGTAGAGAGATTCCGACGCCTTATTCTCCTTCGCTTCACCACCTTGATTCAACAGCTGAAGGGTGCAACGTATATGACGAGGAACCCCTCCGAGAGCTTGCACACGTACACTGGAAAGGTTCAGCAGCGCTTCGCCGTCCAAGTTTGAAGTCTGCTGGTGTATATGAAGGTGGAGATCTCAACACATGAGAAGGTGAGAGAGAGAGATTAGATCTAGTCTAATCGGATAGGTCGCCTCTAATTAGAGGTCCCTCTAATCCAACTAGAAGAGATATAAACTTGAGAGCTACTTGCGTCTCGTCTATTCTAATTGAGAAACTTGTGTGAATCTTGTGTCTCTCCAATTAGAGGGGTGGGGTTTATAAAGGAGCCCAAGAGGTAGGGAGACTTGGAAAGGAGGAAACCTTCCCCTAGTCCAATTGGACAAAAGGAAAGTTTCCCCTTGCCCAATTCGGTATGGGAGGATGAGTTGGGGTTGCACCCCAACTCTCCTCCCCCTCCCTTCCTTGCACCGGCCGGGTGGGGCCCACCCCTAGGCCGAACCTACCTAGGGCGGGTGGGGCCCACCGCCGTGCACCGACCTTGCGGGTGGGGCCCGCCCTAGGCCGGCCGCCACTTGGTGGTGTGGCCCTTTTAATATTTTCCCGTAATTATATTATCAATTAAATAAATGAATATTTAATTAACACATAATTAAATAATACTTTGTCATATTAATTCTTATTTGAATATTTCCTTTTACAGAATATTCACCGAATTAATACAGTTTCATATGATCCGGGACACCTAGTGTCCGCCGACAAAATACTCGGACAAATATATCCTCTCTTATAAACCTTCTCGGAATAAATCCGACCGTGATAGTAACTTCTATCACAAACTTTCTCTCTTGACAAGGTATGTCATATCACGCAAGCACCATGCCGATGATACTGTCTCCATGTTCCAGACCAACCATATAACACAACTAACCAATCCTAGCTTAAGTGTGTCCACCCTACAGGTCCGATAACGGGTAGCTATAATTGGTTGGGTATCAACCAATCACCGGCCAGTGACAGTTCCAAGGACGTCCTGTGTGGCTGCTATCGTTATGCGAATAACTCTACTGTTGAACCTGTTGATTATCATATATCAATCCCATTACTCACGACACTGAACTTCACCCGAGATATAGATCCGTGATGATACCATGAATCAATCAAGGATTGATTCACATCATCTTTGTCTATCTCGTTACCGGTAAGTTCCATTTACTCGTTGCCGTATTATGATATCCCACACAGTGTAACTTCATGTGCATTGTCTGCAGAACGTAGTGGATATGTATATAATACCGAGTGGCCCTGGAAGTATCTCTCTTAACCTAGAGGAGTAATTTCCCATCTCAGAACATCAGGATACACACACACCTTTGAAGCCACCCAGCAACTGCCTTTATGGTCACCCTGTTACGGCCGTGACGGTTGACAGCACCAAAGCAACTCCTCCAGTATGCATGACCCCAATAACCTCATGGTTACAAGGACATGTTATACAACAACCTTTCTGTGATAAAGCTAAGGACAAAAAGACTATTTAACGGAATCTCTTAGCATACCAACACTTGGGTGACCCAGCCATATTATAGTCCAATAATATGCCATCCTTGATGCTGACATAAACTCTATGTCCATGACTAGGAAAAGCCGCGTCATCTAGCATTAAGAATTAGTCCGTAAAAGAACTAGGGTACTTTTTACGTATTCATATTCTCTACACGTGCAGGTGAGCTTTTCCCTAAATCACGCATTTAGAAATCACTGCAGTTATAGCATAGAGAATACGAATCAATAATGTATGAATCAGATATACATATGTATAAATACATTGTCACATGTATAAATACATTGCCTTTTGGGCATATATCCAACAGTCTCCCACTTGCACAACTGGCAATGTTTAGTTTGCATAAGTTCAACATCTAGACAGATGTTCGGTGTTTCTCATGCTCACCCTTCTGTGGTTGACATTTGTCTGTTTAGTCCCAATGGTGACTATGTGAACTTTGTGTTTCTTATGCAAAAAGATACACATCTTTTCATGCATAACCTCAATTGATCATATGATCACTTGTAGCCTGGTTATTCTAGGTGAAACCCTGGAACCTTTACTAAGAATACAATTTCATTGTTTTACCAATTAGTTGTTTTCTTCGTAAAGAACCACACCTAGTCAACCCTTCATCATGGAAGTTTTGCGCTCCCACTGTCTTTGCCACTTGTTGTAGATTTCGTAATATAGACTCAATGTTTTACATAAACATACCCATCATTTGTGATGCACAAAATTTAGAAAATTTCGTCATCTAATCCTTGTCTTAACCTTTATACTTATCTCATAAGATTTTCCAATGCAACTCTTACATTATGAGTATTTCTCACTTTTGAAGTAACTTCTTCAAAATACACCTTATGGAGAATCCTCATCTTAATTGGAGTCAATTGAACTTTTAGCAAATTCAACTTGTCAACAATCAAGTTTGACTACTTTGTTTTGATCTTAAAATTTCACATCTTAAGAAATTCCTTTATGATCAAGATTTCAAATCAATTGATCATGCTCACCACCGTACGAAACAGCCATGGTTCTTGCACATGAATTTCCTTAAACTTTATGAGAATTTTCATTCTCTCGTATTTTGAATAATATTCAAAACACCCTCAATGAAATTTCCGCAACATTATATCTCATCTTTATATGGCAACTTCCATATGTGATGTGACGAATATGTTCCAAATATGCATGTTATTAATTTCCTTTAATAACACTACACATTGTATCAAAACAAAACAATCTAAAATTACATTATTCAAACTCGAATAATATAACTAAGCTCCCACTGATTTAAATGAAACTATGACTTTCCTTTATTTCCTTGAAACTCAAAACAAAACTTTGTTTCTTGTTTCCTCTTTTAATATCATTTATTTGTCCTAGACAAATATATTCCTTTTATGATTTGATTTATATTCAATTAACAAAAGACCCTCGAGCTGTACTAAGTACACAACCTCGATCCATCTTTCCTTTTGAAAGGAATATGTCTTTGTCAATATCTCATATAAACTTCCTATCATAAAACTTTCCTTTGATCAACACAACTTTGCGATCATCTTTTCGTCTAACAAAAAGATCCTTATTGAGTTTATCATAACTCAACAACAATGATATTAATTTATATGACATCTAAGTCATAATCTATTGGGATCTTATTCTAGCACAATCCTTTCTTTATTTTGTTTTGACATATTAAGTTTCCTAGAAACTCATATGTTACACTATTCTGGTTAAGTGAATTTATCTTGACAAGACGTCATGCATTAAATGCATAGACTCTCGGTATTAGTTTAAAAGACTTGTCAATTGGAATTGCTTCCGCTTGCGCAACATCTGATAACTATTTCCGAAGATTCAAATAATCTCTTCAAGATTTCACTATCCTCCCACTAGAATTCTTTAGAAGAATAAATTCCTCAAGAATCACATTATCTTAGTGGCAAAACATTGTCACTTATGTGGTGGTTACAAAAGGATTTCCAATTAACTTATTGGAACAACCAACAAAATAAATCTCTATTTATCTTCCTCCTTTAGGATCAAGTTTCAATCTTTCATAAAACTTTAAGGTCCCAAATTCTTTGTGTCTCTTATGTTTATCTTTCAAAACTATGACACAACTCATAAGATAAATATTCCTAAGTCTTCTTTATTTTAGACCGAACCTCTTTTCAGAAATTCCAAGTACCTAAAATTATCATGTCCCTTTATGTCTATCTTTCAAGACATGACATGATTCCTTTAAAGACTTACTTTGTGCTAAAACTAAAACAATGCAATAAATACTGTAATTGGATTTCTAGGAATAATTCTGCAACAATTTCTTAGCAATTATTTAATCAAACTTGATCAAATACATGAATCGAAATAAATTTCATTCATCATATTACTAAGACAATATTTCTAAAACAATATTGTGTAGTCCCAAGATATCAAATAAAATATTGACTATCTCAAAACTCATTTGATTAACTTCACTATGTGCAATATCTCAAAATCCTTCCATCATATTACTATGATCTATTTGAGACAATAGTGCCACACGAAGGTGGTATCAACATCTTCACAATATATCTTAGAACAAATGATATTTCCATAATTCAAGAGATTTGTAACTTGATCATCCACGAAGGGATTGATCCAAAATATTCTTTGATAAACGAGAGATAAAATCTCACAAAATCACAAGAGTACTTTCATCGCCATAAATGCGATCCTATTACAAAATAACTTTGGGTAAACCCTCAAATCTCTTAAACTAAAACTTGAAAAGTAAATTGGAGATGCCTTCATCTTGTGGATGAAACTTCATGCGCCGAGCTTGACGCACATCACCACCTTTACTCCTCCGTCATCTTACTTGCCGTATCTCCTATATCATTGCATAATAAATTAGCAATCGATATTTCCAGAGTTACTATTAAGATTGACAAATATCATTTAGGTATAATTCTTATACCTTTCTTGCCCTTAGAAGGTTTCTTCTTCAGAGCCAGGAATTTCTTGCAGTTCCTCTTCCAGTGTCCCTTCCCTTTACAGAAGAAGCACTCGGATTCCTCTTGAGTTTGAGTAGCAGTCTTTCTGATGCCTTAGCATGCTTAGACTTCTTTGTTCTCTTCTTCTTGAACTTTGCGGTTTGGGTAACCATCAAAACTTGATTGTTCTCCCTCTTCACGCTAGGTTCAGCAGTTTTCAGCATTGCAAGCAGCTCATTTGGTGTCTTCTCCAACCCATTCATGTTGTAATTCATGATGAAACCGCTGTAAGACGGGGGAGGGAAGCCAACACCAAATCTATACTTAGCTCGGCCGGAATTGGAAATCCCAGCGCCTCAAGCCTCGTACCATAACCAAACATCTTGATTACATGCTCGCTCACAGAGCCTCCTTCTGCCATGTGACATGACCACATGCTTCGTTATTTCATAACGCTCAGTCTTAGCCTGAGTCTGGTACATGGCCTTGAGTGCGACAATCATGTGTATGCAGAAGTGTTATCAAACTTCTTCTGCAACTCAGGGTCCATACATGTCAACATGAGACACTGAACCGATATGGCAGTATCACTCTTCAAGGTGTACTCCTCGAATTCAGCTGGTGGCGCCTCCACCGCCGGCATGGGTGGTAGAGGCCCATCTAGAACATACTCACTCTTCGCGTTCCTAAGAACAATCCTTAGGGCGCGAATCCAATCAGCATAATTGCTCCCATTTGCAGTCAGGGGTTTCTTCTCAATCAGTGGTCCAAGGTTAAACGTGGGTGCTATCTTAGCCATTGATCTACAACAATTAAGTTCACTTAGACATGTTCATAATTATTATCTGGCACTAAATTTAAAACTAAATGTAAAGTGCTCCCACTAAAATTGATATTCCTCAAGATCAACTTAGTGTATTACGAAATCCACAATCCTCAGTAGTGTGAATCATGGATACATGTCTTCACTACGACGAAGGGGTAGGTCAACAGACCAATCACTTCCTGCCGTGATTTTCGTTTCATCTTTCGATGTAGTGCTCCGAACTCATAACTAGTTATGCCTGGACGTCAAGACAACCAATCGCTATTGCTGCTAGGACGGTCCGTGCCCGCCTCCCGAACCCTTGGTGCACATTACTCCTGGATACAGGTCGCACGGCAACAAGCATCCGGTTTGACGGTGCAGCGATTGGATGAGCACGAACTCCTTGATATTTTCAATTTTAGCTTTAAGTAATTAAACTTTGGAAGCTACCGAGGAATCTCCCTAATAATCACACTACTGCGCAATCAAGGGAAGAACAAGAAAAAACACATATAAAACAATCACTAGTAAATTAACACTTGTGTGATGTAGTATAGTCTTTCTTGCTCCATCCGCCGGTGGCACCTTCCATCGGCGTGGCCACGTCGAGGTTCACGACACTTGCATGCCTTCTCCTATCCTCCACTACCACCATGGCTCGATGAATAAGAACGGCACGCCGGCCACAACAAAAGGGTTAGTCAACAAAATAATATTTTATGACTATACCACATCACATGTCCTGCAAAACAGAGTTAGACGTTCCTCTAACGTTTGTTTGCAAATTTTAGCGTGGCTTGTAGGATCAACGGGACAACCGGAAACCTACGGTCCTCACCAAGCATGTTTATTCATGTTGCTAGATTGACTTTGCGGGGTGATGAGGGCCCAACGTTATGAAAACGTTCCAGCTCCCAATCTAAACTTCACTGGTGCGCGTGACCCCCGTGTGGACCTAGTCCACATGCCCTTTCCACCACCAAGTCAACGAATCCAACTATAGATAGACCCGAAGCTACTGAAGCACTTCGTTGGCGCCAACAAGCATACTAGGAGCAGCCGGAAGGTCCGCGGATTGCCAGAAGTTCGTAAAGATCTAACTATGCCATCGGAAACAATTCTTAAAGTGATATATTGGGAAGCATCCATAAATAAACTGAATGTTAGAAGCAACTTCTTCAATAACATACCCGCACAAACTTATGCGGTGCCCGCACATACCATGTGCTCTAGATCAAATCATGTATCTACGCATAGATCGGCTCTGATACCACTATTGGGTTGCGCGTACGGTAAATTAAAATTTCACGTATTTACGCAACCCTTTCCAGGATCTACTATCAAGATACATGCGAATACGAAGATCCAAAGATCTAGTTTAGTATACGTTACCAACACCGTAGATTGCGGAAGAACGTGTTGATGACGTAGTCGATGTAGCCGTACGCGGTCTCTCTCAACCAAGCCTGGTAGAGAGATTCCGACGCCTTCTTCTCCTTCGCTTCACCACCTTGATTCAACAGCTGAAGGGTGCAACGTCTATGACGAGGAACCCCTCCGAGAGCTTGCACACGTACACTGGAAAGGTTCAGCAGGGCTTCGCCGTCCAAGCTTGAAGTCTGCTGGTGTATATGAAGGTGGAGATCTCAACACATGAGAAGGAGAGAGAGATTAGATCTAGTCTAATCGGATAGGTCGCCTCTAATTAGAGGTCCCTCTAATCCAACTAGAAGAGATCTAAACTTGAGAGCTACTTGCGTCTCGTCTATTCTAATTGAGAAACTTGTGTGAATCTTGTGTCTCTCCAACTAGAGGGGTGGGGTTTATAAAGGATCCCAAGAGGTAGGGAGACTTGGAAAGGAGGAAACCTTCCCCTAGTCCAATTGGACAAAAGGAAAGTTTCCCCTTGCCCAATTCGGTAGGGAAGGATGAGTTGGGGTTGCACCCCAACTCTCCCCCTCTCCCTTCCTTGCACCGGCCGGCCGGGTGGGGCCCACCCCTAGGCCGAACCGACCTAGGGCGGGTGGGGCCCATCGCCGTGCACCGACCTTGCGGGTGGGGCCCGCCCTAGGCCGGCCGCCACTTGGCCGCCGCCGTCGCCCCCTTGCCCCGCCGTGGGCCTTGCGGGCTTGCGGCCCACTAGGGTTCGGCCGGGGGCGCCTCCCCCCGATGGCGTCTTGGCCCACCACCACTTGGTGGTGTGACCTTTTAATATTTTCCTGTAATTATATTATCAATTAAATAAATGAATATTTAATTAACACATAATTAAATAATACTTTGTCATATTAATTCTTATTTGAATATTTCGTTTTACAGAATATTCACCGAATTAATTACCTATCATATGAAACTCCTTTCATATGATCCGGGACACCTAGTGTCCGCCGACAAAATACTCCGGACAAATATATCCTCTCTTATAAACCTTCTCGGAATAAATCCGACCGTGATAGTAACTTCTATCACAAACTTTCTCTCTTGACAAGGTATGTCATATCACGCAAGCACATGCCGATGATACTGTCTCCATGTTCCAGACCAACCATATAACACAACTAACCAATCCTAGCTTAAGTGTGTCCACCCTACAGGTCGATAACGGGTAGCTATAATTGGTTGGGTATCAACCAATCACTGGCCAGTGACAGTTCCAAGGACGTCCTGTGTGGCTGCTATCATTATGCGAATAACTCTATTGTTGAACCTGTTGATTATCATATATCAATCCCATTACTCACGACACTGAACTTCACCCGAGATATAGATCTGTGATGATACCATGAATCAATCAAGGATTGATTCACATCATCTTTGTCTATCTCGTTACCGGTAAGTTCCATTTACTCGTTGCCGTATTATGATATCCCACACAGTGTAACTTCACTGTGCATTGTCTGCAGAACGTAGTGGATATGTATATAATACCGAGTGGGACCTGGAAGTATCTCTCTTAACCTAGAGGAGTAATTTCCCATCTCAGAACATCAGGATACACACACACCTTTGAAGCCATCCAGCAACTGCCTTTATGGTCACCCTGTTACGGCCGTAACGGTTGACAGCACTAAAGCAACTCCTCTAGTATGCATGACCCCAATAACCTCATGGTTACAAGGACATGTTATACAACAACCTTTCTGTGATAAAGCTAAGGACAAAAATACTATTTAACGGAATCTCTTAGCATACCAACACTTGGATGACCCAGCCATATTATAGTCCAGTAATATGCCATCATTGATGGTAACATAAACTCTATGTCCATGACTTGGAAAAGCCGCGTCATCTAGCATTCAAGAATTAGTCCGTAAAAGAACTAGGGTACTTTTTACGTATTCATAGTCCGTAAAAGAACTAGGGTACTTTTTACGTATTCATATTCTCTACATGTGCAGGTGAGCTTTTCACTAAATCACGCATTTAGAAATCACTGCAATTATAGCATAGAGAATACGAATCAATAATGTGTGAATCAGATATACATATGTATAAATACATTGTCACATGTATAAATACATTGCCTTTTGGGCATATATCCAACTGTGCCGAGGCTGCACGACGGAGGAGTGTTATGTAGGCGGAGAGGGGGCGGGAAATGGAGGGGCGGGAAGCGGTGGAAGCGGCGGGTGCGTGAGCACGCGTCGCGTCGGAGTTATGTGGCGGCGACGCGATTCGGCCACGCCGA
Source organism: Poa pratensis (assembly GCA_947311845.1). Classification (NCBI taxonomy): domain Eukaryota; kingdom Viridiplantae; phylum Streptophyta; class Magnoliopsida; order Poales; family Poaceae; genus Poa; species Poa pratensis. Next base: position 100,609,926 of record CAMZMU010000052.1, read on the forward strand.
CGCTTGGGAAGCCGGGAAAGCCTGGGCACCGGCGTAATTGCGAGGCGTGCCGCAGACGCCTCGCCGTCCCGTCGCTTCGTCGTCTGCAGAAACGCGTCGCCATTAACGCGGGCGGAACGGCCTCCTGCACGGCGCAATTTACAGCACCCCCTCGCCGCCTATGTCTATGACGGGTGGGGCGCACCTGTCGTAGGCCATGTCCGGTCAATGTCCGGCACCCCCAGGAGGACCTCCAAGTTTGGAGGCCCTATTGGGGGTGCTGGACACAAAATCGCTCGGGGCGAGGCTTTGGGGAGTGCCGCTGGTGGGCGTTTTTGGTGTTCGGCCCCCAAAAGGCCTTTGGGGGTCCTTTAGAGGCTCCCGGTGGAGATGCTCTAAATGACCTGTCAAAGGTTCGATGGGTTCCGAACGCTAAAAATCGCCATCCGCAACATGAACAGTCGAGCGATTTTGTGTTTGGCATCCCTGAGAGGACATCCAGATATCGAACATCTGATTTTTTTAATAAATTGGGTCATCTCTTTTATCAACTTGGTTGGTGGATACACCTTGAGCTAAATTAAAAGTCACTTTGACACCCAAGTGCATATGCATCCGTATTAAAAAACATATTTTAAAATGTTAAAAGAATCTGAAATATTTTTTTCATTTTAAAATACGTTCAAAATATATTTTAAATGAAGGTGCGTATTCATCCGGGAGTCAAAACACCACTCATACTTACATGTGTGCTGCCGGATCTTGTTTGACCTCGAAAAGTAGAGCTCTAAGCCCAATATTTTTAGCTTGTGTACCATTCTCCTTCTCACCACCCTCTATCCTCTTCTGATACACGACAGTCCATCTCGGAGCATGTCCGTAAATGCGACCGCACTGAATCACATTATGATGATATAGATGTGTGGTGCGCAAGATCTCTAACGGTTGTTGAAGTCGATCATCGTTATGAGTTGGTCTTTTGTTGCACGGGGAAGACATCGATATTTAGCAGCATAACCTATTATCTAACCTTCATCTGACAGAATAGTAGTCAGTCTTTTGCATTGTGTTTTCTAGGGATTCCAATTCAATTTTATTAATAAAGGTATGGTTACATAGTCAGATAAGTTACAAAACAAATAAATATGCAGAGGTCTACGGCTGAATTTGTAGTCCTTCTTTAAATTGTTGAAAAGATTATTAAATCGATGACTAAACATAATTAACTTGTGTCTGTAAATTATTGTACTATCATTGAAATGTGGGGTTTGATTCTAGAAGTTCTTGTTATTTTGATTGTCGAAATAGGATATGATGCCAAAATAGTGATCTTCATGGAGCCGGAACATGCAACTTATCCTTGTGATCAGCAAGACTATGCAGCCGTGGTTCGAACTAAGTTTATGTTGTGTGAACCATATTTCAATTATGTCACTTCGAATTTTGTACTAGTTTAGATCATGTTGTTTGTATTGTGTTTATTAAACATGTTGGTTGAACTTTGTTGTTCAGTCTTTATGAACAATAGAGAGATAGAGTAGTAGTAGGCACACAAAAAAGGACGACAAGATGAGAAATCGATAAAACTGAAAAATAGAGGCCGAGATTCTGAATTTGCACGAGTATGAGCTAAGAGACGCTCGGGTCGTGGATGAGATGAGCTCGTAGGAATACGTGTGAGTGGAATAAGTTCTTTCTTTGGCAAACCACGCGCGCGTGATTAAGTTGGCATGGGGTACATGATACCGTTGGAGTGTTGCTCCTTGCTCGGTCCGTCCAACGCAATAGTACGGCATTCACGCTGGCTTAAATTTCTGGACCACCTAATTTCCATCTTGTAGCTACAACCGGGTTGCTAGCCGTCCAGCACAGGTTAAAATCAACAACAGAAGCCCGTGAATGTCATTATTATTTCGTTTCGTCCTACCCATGCAACGTGTCCATGTCGTCGATTGCTAGGAGGGATCACACACTCGAGAAGGGAAATCGGACGCACACGCTTTACGGACCGGCTTATTGAAGGGTATGTTTTAGGACAACACTACAGTGCATCTTACCCGGGGAAGCAGGTGGAATACTACCAAACACCTCTAACTCGTATTTTGGTTTTTTACTTTTGCGAAACACAACGGTACGAACGTTTATATACACATGCATGCACTCCCAATGAATGTACACATTCTACCCCTATTAGCATCTCCGACACATTGAACTCTACTGAGCTATAGCGTTTTGAGGATGATCACGCTATATCAATTCGTGTATTATAGCGCGCTATAGCGTGTAGCACGCTATAACGCGATATAGCATGCTAATAGCGTATTTTTAGGCCCGCGCTATATTGCTGTAGAGCGCTATTTTTTTTCCTTGATCCCAACTAAAAGTGGTAAGTTAAACATTATTCACATTTGTTGTTAAACATGCACGAGTGAGCAATTAGGACTTTAGGAGTGAAACTACTACAGAAGTAGCAATATCTAGCATAGATCAAGAACAATAACAAAAGCAAGCTAGCAAGTAAGGAGATAGATGTGAAGGCAACCTTAGGTATTACGCCCTCCATCATCAGGTAAGTGGATATCTAGACATTTTAGGACAAATTATGGAGTGGAGCAGGAAATGCATTGGGAAAATTAATGCAAGTCATTTTCTCTCTCCTATTTAAATTACCCTACATCCAATGAGCTAAGTGCTTGTAGAAAAATGAGGAGGCCATTTGTTGAATACTATTGGGTTTGGTTCCCGCGTTATGAGAGAGACGCATTATTATCTACTTTCAATTGTACTGGGAAGGTAGATGTACACTTTTTTGTAGAAAATTTTGAATGCTAAACATCCACTTATTTGAGGACGAAGGGAGTGACCCTGAAGTCGCTTAAATTCACCCCTCCTTAAGCCAAGTTCACGAACAACTCGCTATATATTCACTTGGTGGATTTTGACATCATACTTCCACAAACCTCTTTTTGATAGAAGAGGCTCAACTAAAGTTCAATCTTTCTCTCAAATATTTTCTCGCTTACTTGTGACTTATAAAGACGAGGAAGCTTTCAGAAGATGTAGGAGGAGACTATCAACGACAAAAAGTTCGCCTAGTCTCACAAGGTTGGTTATGTTATGAGTAGTCGACGGGAAAGAACCCAACAAATGAAAATTACATTTTAGGGAATGTTTACACCCTATTCCAAACATAAAACAAACCAGCGGCTAGACCTGAGAATTTTAGGCACACAATATTAAACCTTAGCTCAAATTAAGTAGCTATGAATGCAACGTTGTGATTCATGATTTCCTCACTGGAACTAGTACCATAACAATATGCCGATGATGATGACCCGAGGCTTGGTCCTTCTGATGTTTCAACACATCTCTCACATAACTCAATGAACCATTGATTCGAAACACCAAAACTAAACCAAGAACATGTAGTAACGAGAACAACAACACATGACTTGGCCAGATCCAACATGATAACATCCTGGAGGCACCAACTTCAAAACTGATGGAACCAGATTTTGAAGCGCAACACCTACGGAAAACCTAAATGACATGGTTTAGTGGCTCCATTTTATCAGAATTTCAATCTTGTTCATATACTGCGTAAAATGAAAAAATTGAAAATGATTGGGATTTTTGTTCATTGTACACATATTTTGTGTTATACACATAACTATTTCCATTTAAGTTGAATTTTTACGCATATTAAACATATGTCATGAAATATTGAATTAAACGTTCGTATATCTCATATGATTTTTAAGTATTTCAGAATAAAATGTTCATCTGTAAGAAATTAACTTTTCACACTTAAAAACATTCAAACAAATATTTTCACATATTTAAAATCACCAAAATTTTAAGGAAATATCAAGATGGATACTAGAAAAAAATAGATAGAATGTATTTTTTTGTATTTTTATAAGTACCTCCATGCCTAAACTAAGGCGTATATTTAATCACAAGTCAACACCTTTTGAATTTGCAAACTATTGGAGGAAAAATTATAAGCATCGAGAAATCTATTAAATATATTTTTTAAATATATTCTACCTTTTAAATTGTGAAGAGCATATAAAATACAGACGCAACGTAATTGTTCTGGTTACATGACATACAACAATATGCTGTAAAAGACACAAGTCTGTGGTTGTTACGTTGTTATGACTCATATATTGCGCTTCTTATGTCAATTTTATTGTAGTAGGTAATCATGAACATAACTATTCATATATTTAAAAATAAATTAGAAATGTAAAAACACAATTTTTTCCAGGATGCAAAATAACATATTGCACAACGAGTTTTGGATAACATGTCTAAGCGTATCTATTGATATTGATTTTGCATTTTATATGTTCATTTTCATGTATATGATCGTTAAAAAATAAAATATGTTGACTAAAACTATACGTCTTATGTTATAGCCTTATAGGAATGGAGGTAGTAAAGTAAATGTATTAAGAAAAAAAGGTAAAGCGACATAGAAAAAAAAAGAAATGCCTGGTATTGGGCGGCCCAAACGGGGCTTCCGATTCTGCCGAAACTGCCCTTCCCGCCTCCCTCTCGGTTCCCGGCGGGCGGCCCAAACCGAGTGAAGTTTTTCCTAACGGCCCAAACGGACGAGAGCCCGCCACGTCGCCTAGTTCGCGCCAGAAAAGGAAAAGAACACAGTCGTTTTCGATGCTTTCAATTCAATTCGCCCGCGCCCGCGAACTCCCGCCTCATCCATTCCTTTCCTTTCCCTCCAATTCCAATTCGAATTCCATTCCTTTTTCCCTCCCTCCCTTCTTCCTCCCAAATCCCCTACAAAAACCGCCGCCCAGACGCTCACACAGAGAGAATCGGCGGAGAGATCGAGATCTAGCCATGGCGCCGCCGAAGCCGACCTCTCCCGCAACCCCAGCCCGGCCTCCACCCCCGACAACAAGAAGCACAAGGTGACCCCGCAGCAGGTCGCCTTCCTCGTCGAGCGCTACCTCGCCGAGAACGGCTTCGCGGCCTCCCTCGCTGCCTTCCGCTCCGACGCCGCCGCGCTCTTCGGCAAGCCCAGCAGCAAGCTCAACCCCAAGGGCCTCATCCCGCTCGCCGACATCCTCCACGACTACATCTCCCTCAAGGAGTCCCGCCTCGCCGTCGACTCCGCCATGCAGGCCATGGGCGCCATCGTATCCAACTACTACGGCTCTGCCCCGACCTCCTTTGGCGCCGCGCAGCCCTCCTCGCCGCCGCTCGTCCCGCCATACTTCGTCGGACCCACCGCATCCTCTTCTCCCCCGCACCCGCCCGTGCACATGCTGCCGCCTCATGCAGGTACCTCCTTCTCTCATTCCGTTCGGTGCAGCCAACCTGTTCGACGCTACGCATTCTACTACTCTTACTATTTTCTAGTAGATTCCAACTGCTAATGTTTGCTTGCATCTGATTTAATTATCTTGGCATCACGCTTTCACTTGCCAGCCTGTGATTCTATATGGGCTGTACATAGTAGGGTGTTGTACATTATAGTTTCTTGCTGCAGAGAGTTGTAGTTTCCGAGCTGCATTATTGGTTATATGAAGGCGCAAGCACAATACTTACATTTTACATAGTCCAGTACATGGCCTGTCAGTTGGTTACAAGTTCTTAGAATTGGAGTGTGTGCATTGATAAATTTAGCCAGCCCAGTTTCATACATCTATGCCAATAAGTTCCTCCCAATATTTTTTTGAGGACAAGGTGGTCGTACCACCGCTCGAATAGATAGAAAGAATTGACCCAGTTTATAAGGAAAACTGGGTCAAAAAACCATACAAACTGTACAAAAGAAATGAAGTGACCTGCCGCCCACATGGCACAAGTCGACAAACGCCACAACACACACCACCTGCTTCGGAGCCGCCACTCCGGCGTAGCAACCAGATCGACCTTCGTATTGCCCGAAAGTGATCCAGTCATGGTTGACGAACCCCCTGCCTAATATGACTAGGCAAACACTTGGATTTCCTTGTAAAACTTGGATTACTAGGCACACACTTGGATTTCCTTGTAAAACTGTATTTCTGTCCTGTTACATGTATATAATTGTGATGCTGTCATCCAAACATTGTGAATCAGGTTCCCCTCTATTCTCTCTGGTGCTATAATTGAATTAACGCTGTCCCTTTCTGTTTCTATTGCAGGCACCGCTGGATATGCTACGCCTATGATACACTACACCCAGTCATCTTCGTTTGTTGTTCAGAATTCCTCAAATACCAACACTATGTCCACCTCAGGGGTCAGCTCTTTGCCTACAAAAAAGAGAAAGGCATCAGCAGCAAAGTCTGCAAAAACTACTTCAGCCTCCAAGAGAACACGCACTGCACCTACAAGCTCGAACCCAACAGGTACTTGTTTCGAGACTAGCATACCTTGACAATCATTTCCTGCAACATTGCATCTATATTGACTTAGTGTATCCTAATCCCAGGTAAAAGTGCAGCCTCTCAACTGCCAACTGCTCAGCCAAGTTCAGCTGAACATTCAGTGATTGCAAAACTGCCGGTCGAAGTCTCAACTGTTGCAAAAAGCTTATTCAAACCAGCCCAGCCTCAAGTCAGTTCTTCTCCTTGTACAACTCAACAAGCCCAGCCTCAAGTCAGTTCTTCTCCTTGTACAACTCAACAAAGCTATCCCATAGCAGATGAGCCTGCTTCTCATCCTACGCAAAGGCCATCACCTGTGGTTGCAAGTGCTCACCCCCAGCAGGATATTGCTTCTTCTCAGTACTCTATAGTCTCTTCCCAGACTGTAATCGTCAGTCCTATGAAAGGTGGCACCTATTATTCTGTTGAGAGAAGCTGCCATGTTAGCTCCCCCTTAAAATCAAGCACCCAGAGATTTTCAAAAAGGGAACATGTGAAAGGGAGGTTAGATTTTGACAGTTCAGATGCAAGGCCAGGTTCAACTGAACTTGTTTGTCAGAAGGCCTCTACCTCTACCACTGCAGAGAAGCAAGATGACTTTGTCATCGATTTCACAAACTTTGATATATTTGGTGACTTCTCAATGTCTGAACTTCTGGTTGACTTTGATCTTGACAATGAAGGTGTCCAATGTGAGAATCCTTCCACAAATGCTGAAGTTCAAAGGTATGCTACATTTTACTCATTGATTGCTTATGGTTCTTTGTTGGTGAAACTACAAGTGCTAAGATAGTTCTGTTTTTGAAATCTAATGATCACAGACTACAGCCCATTGCAAAGAGTAACAGCGTGATGGCAGACCCAGTTTTTCTAGATTCAGTGAAGCCAATGGAAGCAGATTCCACTAGAGGTATCAATTCACAAGGTTAGAGCAAGCTCTAGTAAGTTCTGCAATGTATTGATGTTATTCATACTTTTTGTAACAAATCTTCTATGCATACCTATATATGCAGGAGCCTCATCTGTTACTTCTGTCAGAGCTATTACTAAGAGGATTAAGATTGTTAGCCCTGGTATGCTTATACTTCAACCTATTGATTACGGTGCTTCAAAACTTGCCCAACTGATTTTAAAACTATCTAATATGCTCTTTGTATTTCCTTTGCAGTGAAGGGTCGCACAACTGAGCTCAGCAAGTAGAACTCAACACCATCAAGAGCAAATGTCCGCTGGATGTGACTACTGACATGATCTAGGTGACTGGGTAGCCAGCTAACTTGTTGCAACATGTTGGATTGACCAATTGCACCACATGAAGTACTTTCAGCATCGCAAGTACACATGGCTTTCTACTGTCAAGATGTGTGTTTTCTTCTTTTTGGTTTAGCATTAACTGTCATCATGTATAGCCAATATTGCATTTTAAGTGTTTCAGCCTTGACACTAATGGTATCTGTTAGAAGTTTGCTCTATCAAATATATGATGATACTTTTCCATATTTACCTTCAGCTTTTGGTGCTCTTAGATGTAAATATTCTTAAACGAATTAGAGCATAAACCTACTTTTTGTTCAACACAAGTGGTATCTGTGCATGTCTTTTGCAAGTAATTAAGGTGATGTTCTTGTGTTGGCTGGCCCTGTTAAAAACTTACGGATTGTTGCTACTTGGGAAAACACAGTTCACCCGGTGGCCGGCACTGAAGATTTGATGAATCTGCTGCCTTTTTCTGATCCTGTACATCTCTTGTACTTAACTAGACCCAGTTACAGCTATGCCTGCATGATTTTTACACTCCCTCCCTGTGCCTATACTGTTCACCATGATGTTCTTGTTGGCATTTCAATTGCAGTCCACTTCCAGCTGAGTGGAACAGGGAGGGAATAATACTGTACCTAAGATAAGAATTTTTAACTGGACAAACTAAGCAACAAAACAGACGTCCAGATGAAAGGCTCCTGGGGAAGAGAAATAAAATCATGGATCAAATAAACCAAAAATATAAAGATGATTAGTATTGCAGTCCTTATAAACTGAATAGGGGAAAAAGTGGGCAATAGTACGGGTGGTACCATCTCTGAGTCAGCTTCTGAATCTCCTGGGAGCAAGCAGAAGAAGAAATCTAGGAGACAATGGCTCGTGGATACATCCTAAAGGATCGCATGATCCTTTCTTGGTGGCATAGTCGAGGATTGAAGGGATCAATGTGATATCTTAGGATGCTTCCTCAAGCCAATTTTGCATAAAGGATTTGGAGGGTGGAATCCTCTGCCCTGAGGCTGAGAGAATGGAGATGGAAGGTACTTTATAGACGCAGGTGTGTTGTGTATCATGTGGCCAACTGCTAGCGATCTTACTGTGGAAATCTCTGTTCTCCAGTGTTTTTAGCTAATCCCTTGTGCACTTAATTATTTTTGAAGATGCATACTCCCTCCGGTCCAGAAAATCCGTCGCAAGGACAGCTATGCGATCGTACTTGGTAGGTTCATTTTCCACGAACGTTTTTAGTGGATTGGAGGAAGATCTTTATCCATGTCTTTTTTAGCGCAACATTCTTTATCCATGTTAACAATATATGTGACACAGTCATTTATGCTGGTTCCTGCCCCACCCTTGTCACCCAATTACATATACTTTAGCTAGCATTTTTCATCCTACTTTCATATGCATCGCTCAAGACCTTTTTAGCCCACCCAGTAGGAGAATGTAACAATCAGGCTTCGTTGAACAAAATTCACATGAGATTAGAGAGAGGGAAGGTATGATGCACATAATTCCAAGTACAGTATATTTTCTTGCGAAATATCCCAAGTGCAGAGATGATACTCCCTCTGAGAAAAGATGTCACAAAAATTGTAGCGTACCTGCACTTAGAAATTGGCAAGGTACCTGTGTATAGTGCAAACCCCTGGATCGATTCATTTGCACACACAGTCTAAGATGAAATATCACAACATTGTATCAATTATTACACGTGGATCCAGTACTTAGGAAAATATCCTTTATAAATTGCATAGCACGAAGCTAGCTTTGAAAGAGTAAAGCAGCGGAAATATAATCTTCATGGAGTCCTCATCCTTAGCATGTGCCACAGGCGAAAAACATGTTGGTTGCAGACTCGAAAAACCCTTAACGTAAACTCACTCGTCAACTGAACAATCTGCAACAAATAGAATTTTGCAACAGAGTGAGTCAGAACCATTAAAAAATGGATCTGGCAGGTGACACTATGTGGACCCTTAATGGAATAACTCTATAACCTGTATGCATATTTGGCTGGTGGAGTTTCAAGACTGTTTTGCATAAAAGCCAATTTTGCCTAACACTTTGTAAAACACTTTTCTTTTGTCCAAAAACAGGTATGGCATGAAACCACCCTCTTGTCTACCTTTGTCCAACCTTCAAAATTTTAACTTAAGAAATTGGAATGTTGGGAGCCTCCGTTGCCATCCTTGATCAGCTGCTTGAATTGTCCGTAACCGGGGACACGGCTAAGTATACTTAGTTTTTTACACTCTTGAGAGGTTGTGCACTTTCACCACGAGACCCAACAAACCCAAACTATCCTCAAGCACTCAATTTGTGCTAAGGAAAAGGAGAGAGTTGAGACGAGACCTTTGGGAAACAGTCCCTTGTTCCACTGGGCAGACCCAAAGATATTCATCTACTGAGACCTACCGGAATCAGTTTCCTAAAACTTACTTAGTCAAGGCAGAGCCATAATACCAAGTGGCTGCACTGGAAGCATCTTCACTTAGAGAAAACTTTGGTCCCTTTAATACCCTGGGTGGCAACCACAAGTGACCATCCCTTAGAGGTCACCCCTAAGAGATGACACTCAACCTTTCCATCATCTTTTCAAAACCAAGTCCACCCAGGTGATAGATTACTTAGTAGAATTAAACTTTTAAAGAAAAACACATTTGCATAGTATCAAATAATCTACTAAGTTATCAAAGGGGTTCTAGACACAACTAGTGTAAAGGTATGGTGGGTTGAGTATATAGCAATAATACTATCCAACACATGCATATAAAGAAATACACTAAGTAATGCATATAAAAATACTTAGGAAATTTATGGGGGTGTGCCACTTGCCTTGGCAAACAGAAGTGTAGTAGTAGCAGTTGCAACCACTTTCGTCTCTCTCCGGAATTTCTAACAAGTCAAACAAATCACAAATAAACATACAATCATAAATGCAATACTTGGAAAAATATGACATGCATGAGATGCAGGATGATACAAAGAAATGTGGTATGAAAGACAAGCAAAACATAATAAGGAAAGGAGACATAAACTAACTTAATCCAAAATGGCTAAGGCAAGGTCAAGGTTGAGTAAAATAAACTGAATAACACAACTTGAAAAGTTGTAAGGCTACTCTATGTCTTTACAATTTTGGTTTTTAATTAATCTTCAACTCCTTGGTAGCATAATTGATCTTCAATGGTCTTCATTGATCTTTGTCCAAGGTGAGAGATAGAAATTAGAAAGAAGAAAAGATAGAAAGAATGTAGTAGTTGGTCTTCCAAGCATCTTCAATTTCTTTGTAACTTTCTCCTTGGTGTGTTGACTCCATTGAAAAATGTGGACTTGATGGTTCTACAGACTTGATTGTTGGTAGCATCAAGGTTGGTCTTGATTGTAGAATATTCACCAAGAAGTTTAAGAGAAGAAGGAAGAAAAGAGAGGAAGAGAAGAAGACTTAGAAAAAGTAGGATGGTTGGTCTTCATGAACTTCCTCTTGATTTCTTCTAAGTAATTTTCTTCTTGGAGATGCTTCCGTAGTCTTGTTTTCTTGGCTAAGTCCTTCCTTGATTTCCACTAATTCTAACTTAGTGGTTTTTGACTAGGAGAGTCATAAGAAATAACATGCATCCTCAATTTTGCTAAGGAGGAATGTCATGTAATGAAGTGCAAAAATAATACTAAGGACTTAATATGCATGCCATGCTTATGAAAATGCTCTAAGAAATGCAAACAAGTAAGATGGTCCAAAAATGACTAAGGACCAAGGTCATAACACTTGGGGTCGAAATTTAACTAAGGACTAAAACTAATGCAACAAGTCCAAATAATTTCTAAGGAAAGTAAACAAAAATAAGAAGTGCAAAATAATTTCTAAGGAAAAAGTATGAAAACAATTAGTTGATAATTTTTCTAAGGACAAACCTTTGTCATAACAAGTACTTAGAATATTTCTAAGGAAACAACTAAGTTTTCAAGATGCTAAAATTTTCTAAGGACAAGATCTAGTATTAATAAGGTGTTTGAAAATTTCTAAGGAAATTTCTAAGGAAAAAGTGTTCAAAATTTTTATTATCAAAATTTTCTAAGGAAGAAAGTTACTCTATTTGGAGAGGTAGAATATTTCTAAGTACTTTTGTAACCAAGATGATCAAAATATGACCAAGTCATTTTATTAGTCGAATATATGAAAAATAATTTTAATCAATTTTAATTATTAAAATAACACCTAAAAAGCAATTAATCAATATTAATTACAAAAATCATAGAAAATAATTTTACAAAATTGGTAGAATATTCCTACGGCCAAGTATTAATTAAACAAAGTTAAATCAATTGGATTTGCCCAAAAATAGTTTTTAAAACTCAAGTTAAGTCAAATTTACTTAAACAAACAAATTTAAAATTTGAACCAATTTGAATTTGTCAAAACATAAATTTAACTATGCCAAAAGTTTCTACATGTCATAAGCTTGCCAAAAATATAAAGGTTACAAAATTTGGCCGAGCCAATAAAAATTAAAGATAGATCTAAGTTGCAGGGACGTTTCTGCAAAATCGCCAAATAAAAATAAAACAGAGAAAATCTCCTCCACGCTGGCGCTGACGAGGCGTTGACGAGGCGTGACTTGGCACTGACGAAGCGTCGATGTGGCGGCCTCTGATTCGCCGATACCCCTTCGCTAAAGGATCTAATCTACGCCGTTGGATCGCGATCTAACGATCTAGATCTATTTGACTTAAAAGGGCGACGCGGCTGGCCGGAGTTGCTCCGGTGGCCGAGCTCCCGCGGCGGTTCCATCGCCGGCGATGAGAAATCGGAGATCTATGAGGCTAGGGAGAGGGGTTTCGGTACCACGGGGTGCAGAACGTTGAGGCGGAGCCGGTGGTGCAGACGAGGATGACTCGGGTGCTTCGGGTGGTCGATGAGCGCTCGCTGGAGTGAAGGACGACGGCGGCTTGCTTCGGTTGAGGACAGACGCGTCGATCTGGGATGAAATAAGGTACTGCACCTTGTCAAAACGATCCGCAAAGAAGAAATACGAAGAAAGGAAGAGGTGGGAGGGCTCGGAGTTGCCGAGGTTCACCGGAGGTTGAAGTTTTCGTCGGCGGCAGAGGCGGACGGCGGCGGCGGATTGTGGGCAGCCTGGGGGCGAGTTGGCTAGGGTTTCTTGGGGGTTTTGGAGAGGGGGTAGCGGGGGTTTATATGGGGGCGGGGTTCGAGCGAATCGTTGAGAAAATCTCAACGGATTTGCTCCGATTTTAGCTAGGTTTCGGAGGAGTTCGTTGCTTGCACGACGGGCTGGTGGAGAGGGATGACAGGTGGGGTCCGCTTGGCAGTGAGAGGGAGAGAGGGAGGCGGGCCTGGCTGCTTGCTGGGCTGCTCCTAGTCGCGCGTGCGGTAGTTAGTAGTTGGGCTTGGCCCCTTTAGCTAGGCTTCGCATTTGTTTTTTTTCCAGAAAATGATTTTCTTTTCTGTTTTATTCCGAATCAAATAACTTTTGAATCTTAAATCCAAAACAATTCAAACTACTTTCTATAATTTTGTAAAATCAAACTATTTGTTTTGAAACTTTCAAATAGCATTTCCCAAAACATTTTGTCAACTAAAATTTTGAAAAGTGTTTAAATGAACTTTGGACATAATAATGTCATTTTAAAACTATAGGGTTTTTATAAATTCCTTTTGAATTTATATTTTAATCCAAGGCAAAATATGAGTAATAATATTACATATCACTCAAAAGATAATTTGCATAAAACTCGTTTTGTTTAAAAGGGATTTGATAATTCAAAATGAATTCAAAACTCATTTTAAGATCCAAATAAATATTTTCTTTCAAAAGCAAAGCTATAAATTTGAAAATAGAGAATAGGTAAGTAATAGAATAATTCCCAATACATACAAAAAAATCACAACCAACACACTTCTTCAAATAGAAACTCATTTTGATTTTCAAACTAGGTTTTATTAAACAATATGACACTTGTTGTCAAAATTAAAATAGGTTTTAAAACAAATCAAATGTGGCTTGAATAAACTTATCAACGAATACAATCACTTCACTAGCAACTATTAACAGAACAAAAGTTCAAAGTCAAAAGAGATTAGGAGCATAACTTGCTCTACTAATATATTTTCTTAAATATGTTTTCAAGTGGAAATTTATTTCCCACTTTTGAATTATCCAAATGCAAACAAAGCTATATGATGATGAATGCATGCATGATTTTTTCCTTTCAAAGCAAAATACATAATAGTTTTCAAAAGTTTTAAATTGTTCTGATTTTTCAACTTTTTGAAAAACTTGGGATGTTACATACTACCACCCTTAAAAGGAATCTCGTCCCGAGATTCGGGAAGGCTAGCAAAAAGGTTGTGACTGGGATGACTTGGTGGCTACCACCCTTAAAAGAAATCCGTGTTGGTATTAAAATTCCTATGGCAATTATTACAACCTTATCATCATTACATTAACTCTGGTCCTACTTGGCTAAACTCCTCCTGAGTTTTCTCTGGGTGCCTTCATTTCTGGTTTTACATTGATATCTGATCCGCCTTTTATCTGGTGTGGTGAGCGTGACCGCTTTGTCGGCTTGATCAATCTGACCATCATATTTGGATATCCAATCCTTGCCTAAGATTATATCAAAGCCCTGCAGGTCCAGCACAAACAACTCGCTTGGGAAATTATGTGTCTCCATTCCCAAAGTCACGTTTTGGCATACAGTGTTTGCTGGCATTTTTCCTTCTGTAGAGCTTACCCTGAGGGGTCTCCTAAGTCCTCGATTGGGGATCTTATTTTTACTCACAAAGTCCCTTGATATGAATGAATGTGTTGCTTCAATATCAAAAAGTACTAAGGCAGGATAAGAGTTGATCATCAATCCTTCGATAACTGGGTCTGGTTTCTTGAGAACTCTCTCTATGTTTATAGAAAACACATGTCCCTTTCTGAACTGAATTGGCTTAGTCCCACAGCCGGTCTTCTTTTCTGGACAGCTTCGGGAGTAGTGTCCCCTTTTCTTGCATTTGAAACACTCTACCTGACTGAGGTCCTTCTTATTGGGTTTTGGGAGGAGATTCTGACTACTGTTTTCTCCCATAAGGTGCTCATCTTCGAGGTCATAAACTTCTTCAATATGAGCGGGGCTATGGTGTCCATGGTTGAGGTGGTGGTCATCCTCTCCATGCACGTCGTGTTCATTAATATTACGACAATGGTGGTTATGGTCTTCATGGTGGTTGAACTCAAAACGAATATGTTCCTCATGTGAAGTGCTCCATTCATGTTGTGATGCTGAGCGATGGTTTTCCAATTTCTGCTTTCTCTTCTTGTTTGCATATTGCTTCAATTTACTTTCCAGGACTATAGCTTGGTTAACCAGTGACTGGTAGTCAGGGGCATGGGCAATTGTTAAATAAATGGATAATTTGCCATCCAGACCATTTAGAAATCTCTTCCTCCTTTTATCATCTGTATCAACATCATCCGGTGCATAGCGCGCTAGATTGTTGAACTCATTCAGGTATTCATCTATAGTTCGGTCTCCTAGTCGAAGGTCGAGAAATTCCCCCCTCTTCAGTTTCATCACTCCTGATGAAATATGTTCAGCACAAAATCCTTCTTGGAATAATTCCCATGTCATCCCTTCAATGGGGTAAGTGATCTGGTAGCTGTCCCACCAGTTTGCTGCAGGTCCTTCCAGTAGATATGCCGTGAATCTAACCTTCTCAGCATCTGTGCATCCAATTGTGACTAAATCCTTATTTACTGAACGTAGCCAATCATCAGCCAAAATAGGTTCAGTAGTACTTGAGAATTTCTTTGGTCTAAGCTTCAAGAATTTGGTCAGCATATCCTCTTGAGATGGGGGTGGTGCTGGAATGTCCTTGGTGTCTTCTTGGTTTTGGTTCATTAACAAGCTCAACTGATTCTGTGCTTCTATTATTTGATTTGTCATTGTCTTCACATCAACGTTGGGGCTCTGGTGAGGCATCTGTTTGGGTTTAGCAGAGATGAGTAAAAGATAGACAGATCTAGGAGAATTATTCCTACCCATACATGCAATTTGACACAAACAATCACACATGATAAACACTCACACATTTTTGAGAAAACCAACTAGTCATTTTTGGATCGAAGTACACCTAGGATATGGGGAAAACATATGATAGTACTGCCATACCACAAGTTTGATAGGTCAATACATCAACATGGTTTCTTTATTCTAAAACATAAGGGGTTCTATTCTATCTTCTTCTTGAGTGCATCGAGTTCTTCCTCTATTTCCTTCGGTTCATCAATGTACTTCTGGGTGTTGTGGAGCCTGAATCGAAGTCTTCTTCCAAGGTGTTCGATGGCCTCCCAAGCTGCACTTCTGGCTGAATCAAAGAATGATGTTCGAATTATAGGGTTTGTGAACATGCAGCAACCTTCGGTCTTGTGGTCATCATCTTTGTTCTTGTATAGATGGAGTTACACCCACCAGTACTCTTGGCCTTCACCCATGAATGGAAAACCTTTGTAGACAGCTGCTCCTTCAAATCCCATGCTCAACATGAGGCCCTTCAAAGCTTTTGGAAAGTCGGTCTCGCATTCCAAGGTCATGGTCATGGTTGGACCCTTCTTGAGTGATTCCAGGAGGCGGGACATCTATAAATAAGAGAAGGCATTTAGAACGCGAATAGTTAAGAAGTTACAAGAATGATATCAAAAGTTTTTAGACAAAAAGCAAATAAAGTTTTGTCCTATGGGCTTTCTTATTTCTAACCAGAATTAGGGTTTCGAACCTACATGCAACACAGTGCTCTGATACCATCTGTAGCATACCTGCACTTAGAAATTGGCAAGGTACCTGTGTATAGTGCAAACCCCTGGATCGATTCATTTGCACACACAGTCTAAGATGAAATATCACAACATTGTATCAATTATTACACGTGGATCCAGTACTTAGGAAAATATCCTTTACAAATTGCATAGCACGAAGCTAGCTTTGAAAGAGTAAAGCAGCGGAAATATAATCTTCATGGAGTCCTCATCCTTAGCATGTGCCACAGGCGAAAAACATGTTGGTTGTAGACTCGAAAAACCCTTAACGTAAACTCACTCGTCAACTGAACAATCTGCAACAAATAAAATTTTGCAACAGAGTGGGTCAGAACCATTAAAAATGGATCTGGCAAGTGACACTATGTGGACACTTAATGGAATAACTCTATAACCTATATGCATATTTGGCTGGTGGAGTTTCAAGGCTGTTTTGCATAAAAGCCAATTTTGCCTAACACTTTGTAAAACACTTTTCTTTTGTCCAAAAACAGGTATGGCATGAAAACCACCCTCTTGTCTACCCTTGTCCAACCTTCAAAATTTTAACTTAAGAAATTGGAATGTTGGGAGCCTCCGTTGCCATCCTTGATCAGCTGCTTGAATTGTCCGTAACCGGGGACACGGCTAAGTATACTTAGTTTTTACACTCTCGAGAGGTTATGCACTTTCACCACAAGACCCAACAAACCCAAACTATCCTCAAGCACTCAATTTGTGCTAAGGAAAAGGAGAGAGTTGAGACGAGACCTTTGGGAAACAGTCCCCTGTTCCACTGGGCAGACCCAAAGATATTCATCTATTGAGACCTACCGGAATCAGGTTCCTAAAACTTACTTAGTCAAGGCAGAGCCATAATACCAAGTGGCTGCACTGGAAGCATCTTCACTTAGAGAAAACTTTGGTCCCTTTAATACCCTGGGTGGCAACCACAAGTGACCATCCCTTAGAGGTCACCCCTAAGAGATGACACTCAACCTTTCCATCATCTTTTCAAAACCAAGTCCACCCAGGTGATAGATTACTTAGTAGAATTAAACTTTTAAAGAAAAACACATTTGCATAGTATCAAATAATCTACTAAGTTATCAAAGGGGTTCTAGACACAACTAGTGTAAAGGTATGGTGGGTTGAGCATATAGCAATAATACTATCCAACACATGCATATAAAGAAATACACTAAGTAATGCATATAAAAATACTTAGGAAATTTATGGGGGTGTGCCACTTGCCTTGGCAAACATAAGTGTAGTAGTAGCAGTTGCAACCACTTTCGTCTCTCTCCGGAATTTCTAACAAGTCAAACAAATCACAAATAAACATACAATCATAAATGCAATACTTGGAAAAATATGACATGCATGAGATGCAGGATGATACAAAGAAATGTGGTATGAAAGACAAGCAAAACATAATAAGGAAAGGAGACATAAACTAACTTAATCCAAAATGGCTAAGGCAAGGTCAAGGTTGAGTAAAATAAACTGAATAACACAACTTGAAAAGTTGTAAGGCTACTCTATGTCTTTACAATTTTGGTCTTTAATTAATCTTCAACTCCTTGGTAGCATAATTGATCTTCAATGGTCTTCATTGATCTTTGTCCAAGGTGAGAGATAGAAATTAGAAAGAAGAAAAGATAGAAATAATGTAGTAGTTGGTCTTCCAAGCATCTTCAATTTCTTTGTAACTTTCTCCTTGGTGTGTTGACTCCATTGAAAAATGTGGACTTGATGGTTCTACAGACTTGATTGTTGGTAGCATCAAGGTTGGTCTTGATTGTAGAATATTCACCAAGAAGTTTAAGAGAAGAAGGAAGAAAAGAGAGGAAGAGAAGAAGACTTAGAAAAAGTAGGATGGTTGGTCTTCATGAACTTCCTCTTGATTTCTTCTAAGTAATTTTCTTCTTGGAGATGCTTCTGTAGTCTTGTTTTCTTGGCTAAGTCCTTCCTTGATTTCCACTAATTCTAACTTAGTGGTTTTTGACTAGGAGAGTCATAAGAAATAACATGCATCCTCAATTTTGCTAAGGAGGAATGTCATGTAATGAAGTGCAAAAATAATACTAAGGACTTAATATGCATGCCATGCTTATGAAAATGCTCTAAGAAATGCAAACAAGTAAGATGGTCCAAAAATGACTAAGGACCAAGGTCATAACACTTGGGGTCGAAATTTAACTAAGGACTAAAGCTAACGCAACAAGTCCAAATAATTTCTAAGGAAAGTAAACAAAAATAAGAAGTGCAAAATAATTTCTAAGGAAAAAGTATGAAAACAATTAGTTGATAATTTTTCTAAGGACAAACCTTTGTCATAACAAGTACTTAGAATATTTCTAAGGAAACAACTAAGTTTTCAAGATGCTAAAATTTTCTAAGGACAAGATCTAGTATTAATAAGGTGTTTGAAAATTTCTAAGGAAATTTCTAAGGAAAAAGTGTTCAAAATTTTTTATTATCAAAATTTTCTAAGGAAGAAAGTTACTCTATTTGGAGAGGTAGAATATTTCTAAGTACTTTTGTAACCAAGATGATCAAAATATGACCAAGTCATTTTATTAGTCGAATATATGAAAAATAATTTTAATCAATTTTAATTATTAAAATAACACCTAAAAAGCAATTAATCAATATTAATTACAAAAATCATAGAAAATAATTTTACAAAATTGGTAGAATATTCCTACGGCCAAGTATTAATTAAACAAAGTTAAATCAATTGGATTTGCCCAAAAATAGTTTTTAAAACTCAAGTTAAGTCAAATTTACTTAAACAAACAAATTTAAAATTTGAACCAATTTGAATTTGTCAAAACATAAATTTAACTATGCCAAAAGTTTCTACATGTCATAAGCTTGCCAAAAATATAAAGTTTACAAAATTTGGCCGAGCCAATAAAAATTAAAGATAGATCTAAGTTCCAGGGACGTTTCTGCAAAATCGCCAAATAAAAATAAAACAGAGAAAATCTCCTCCACGCTGGCACTGACGAGGCGTTGACGAGGCGTGACTTGGCGCTAACGAGGCGTGACTTGGCGCTAATGAAGCGTCGACATGGCGACCTCTGATTCGCCGATACCCCTTCGCTAAAGGATCTAATCTATGCCGTTGGATCGCGATCTAACGATCTAGATCTATTTGACTTAAAAGGGCGACGCGGCTGGCCGGAGTTGCTCTGGTGGCCGAGCTCCCGCGGCGGTTCCATCGCCGGCGACGAGAAATCGGAGATCTACGAGGCTAGGGAGAGGGGTTTCGGTACCGCGGGGTGCAGAACGTCGAGGCGGAGCCGGTGGTGCAGACGAGGATGACTCGGGTGCTTCGGTTGAGGATGAACGCGTCGATCTGGGATGAAATAAGGTACTGCACCTTGTCAAAATGATGCGAAAGAAGAAATACGAAGAAAGGAAGAGGTGGGAGGGCTCGGAGTTGCCGAGGTTCACCGGAGGTTGAAGTTTTCGGGTCCGCTTGGCAGTGAGAGGGAGAGAGGGAGGCGGGCCTGGCTGCTTGCTGGGCTGCTCCTAGTCGCGCGTGCGGTAGTTAGTAGTTGGGCTTGGCCCTTTAGCTAGGCTTCGCATTTGTTTTTTTTTTCTAGAAACCGATTTTCTTTTCTGTTTTATTCCGAATCAAATAACTTTTGAATCTTAAATCCAAAACAATTCAAACTACTTTCTATAATTTTGTAAAATCAAACTATTTGTTTTGAAACTTTCAAATAGCATTTCACAAAACATTTTGTCAACTAAATTTTTGAAAAGTGTTTAAATGAACTTTGGACATAATAATGTCATTTTAAAACTATAGGGTTTTTATAAATTCCTTTTGAATTTATATTTTAATCCAAGGCAAAATATGAGTAATAATATTACATATCACTCAAAAGATATTTTTCCATAAAACTCATTTTGTTTAAAAGGGATTTGATAATTCAAAATGAATTCAAAACTCATTTTAAGATCCAAATAAATATTTTCTTTCAAAAGCAAAGCTATAAATTTGAAAATAGAGAATATGTAAGTAATAGAATAATTCCCAATACATACAAACAAATCACAACCAACACACTTCTTCAAATAGAAACTCATTTTGATTTTCAAACTAGGTTTTAATAAACAATATGACACTTGTTGTCAAAATTAAAATAGGTTTTAAAACAAATCAAATGTGGCTTGAATAAACTTATCAACGAATACAATCACTTCACAAGCAACTATTAACAGAACAAAAGTTCAAAGTCAAAAGAGATTTGGAGCATAACTTGCTCTACTAATATATTTTCTTAAATATGTTTTCAAGTGGAAATTTATTTCCCACTTTTGAATTATCCAAATGCAAACAAAGCTATATGATGATGAATGCATGCATGATTTTTCCTTTCAAAGCAAAATACATAATAGTTTTCAAAAGTTTTAAATTTTTCTGATTTTTCAACTTTTTGAAAAACTTGGGATGTTACAAAAATAGATGTGTCTAGTTCATCCATTTTGGCAACATCCTTTTCTGAACAAAGAGAGTACAAGTGAATGCTTCGATGAGATGACTGCTAGGATTCCAACACCACCTCTACACAAGTTGATGCCAATACAAGTAGAGTGGTAAAGAGGTAGGGTCCCTTTTGATTTGAGGGTATCATTCCTCTCACAACAATGGTGTGAAGTAAACTAAGTCCTTTCTTTTTGCATTTTCCATCATATAACCATCTCATAAGGGTTTTCTGCCCATCAAGATGTTATATGCCTGAAGCTATTCTTATAGCCAAAAATTTAAATCTTGTTCCAAATGTGGTATTCTGTTCAGTTAAAACATGTCCGTCCTGACCGGCAAAATAAAATTAAAGCCTCAGGATGCATGATCTGAGATTTTATGAGTCATTAACACAATCTAATGGCTTAAGAACCTTATGCTCATGCTTAATATATGTAATGACCAATCTGTATGCCCACAGAATCCTTTTTTGATTTGCCTGAATTCTTATCTGCTCGTATAATTCTGTTACCGTATACTCCTCCGTCCCTATTTGCGTATTTTGTATGTTTTTTTAATGTTTTGCATGTTCACTTTGATCATCAATTATATCATTAAAATTTGTGATAGGTGCCATAAAATTATACCGTTATTTTTTCGAACACGAAGCTGATGATATAGTCTTGCAGATAATACATGTTTTGTTGATGAAATTGATGTCAAAGTTGACCCACGTAAAACAAGGACGAGAACAATATAGGGAGGGAGTATTTTTGTCGACCAAGCCAGCACGCTCATAATTTTTTGCAGGCCCTTGATAGACTCAAACGCACAAATACAAATACAATACGTAAAAAAAGGTTACAAAGTACAAGAGGAACAGCCTAGAGCAACCGTGGACTGAGACATAACTCATTCTCAGGCGACGACTGTCCCCTAGCCGGCCCCTAATTAAAAGAGGAGACACGAACAATTAATTTTCTAACACCGCGGGTAATCTGGCGGTGGTGGGGGAAGAACGGTGTCTGGCGTCGGGCCGTCGTCCACCTCGAACGCCATGGCTAGTCCGAAAGGCAAATGAGCGTCCACGTGACAGTGCATGACCCATACGCCTGGGTTGTCAGCCGTGAAGCGGATGACCGCCCACCCGCCGGCCGGCACGGCGACGGTGTTGCGCTGTTGCGGGTTGGCGAGGTTGTAGGAGCGCACGGCTGTCCGCGCGTCGAAGTTGCCGACGCCTTGAGCGAGCACGTAGAAGTTGAAGCCGTGCAGGTGCAGCGGGTGGTTCTCCGACCCCAGGATCGCCGTGTTCTGCAGCACCACCTCCACCGTCGTGTTGAACCGCAGCGTCTTCACTCTGGTGCCCTTGGAGGTCAGCATCACGCTCATGTTGCTGCTTGCGGCGGCGCTCGTGAAGTTGAACATCACCGGCGGCCTGTCGGGAAAGTCGCGGGTGTACACGCCGTCGACGTTGCCCCTCTTGCGCGCCTCCAGCAGCGACATGGTCGTCGGTAGCTGGAATGACACGTTGTTCATGCTGGCCGCCATGGAGCCCCGCGTCCGGTTGCACAGAGTCTGCGTCGGCATGCACGGCGCGACGCCCATCCCGTAGGTGACCAGCATTCGCGTGGCCACGTGCAGGGGCACCGTCGGCTTTCCGTCCGGCAGCAGTCCGGTCAGGCTGCTGTAGAAACCCTGCGCCGTCTTGCTGTCGTTGAACGCCGGCATGCTCGGCATCATGGTCCTACTTGTACGCGCTGTTACTCCTGCCGTTGCATGATTATGCTTCTTCTTGTACCGGAGAAGCGCCGTGGTGGTGGCGGTGTAGGTGGCGTCGGCAAGGCTCTGGTACACCTGGGCGGCCATGTAGTAGCGGCCCGGGGTGGCGTCGGTGTGCATCAGAGCGTCCACCGTCTGTCCCGGCGCGAGGACGATAACGTCTGTGTCGTAGGGGTCGGTGTAGCAAGCGTCGGCGGCGACGACCGTGAAGGTGTGGCCAGCGACCTTGAAGAAGAGCTGGTAGTTGAGCGCAGCGTTAATCAGGCGGAGCAGGTAGGTCTTGCCGTGCTGCACGGCCAGCTCGTAGCCACCGGACATGCCGTTGATGGTGAGCGCGACGGAGTTGTTGGGCACGCCACCGGTGAGCATGGCTTGATTTTCGATGTCGACGACGCTGGCGTTCCACCACTCACCGAGGAGGAGGGTGGCCTCACCGTGCGGCGTGGGGAAGGGGTAGTGCGGTTTGTCGCGGCCGGGGTGGATGAGGAGGGCGCCGTAGACGGTGGCGCGGAGAAACGAGACGTGGGCGTGCCACCAGAGCGTACCTTCTTGTCCGGTGACGTTAAATCGGTAGGTGTAGGCGGCGCCGCCGGGGCGTATGGGGCATTGTGACACCATGCTCGGGCCGTCGGCCCAGCCGGAGAAGCGTTGCAGGACGCCATGCCAGTGGATTGTGATGTTGTAGGGTGAATAGTGACGACGCGTACGACGACGGTGTCGCCGTCGCGAGCCACCACTTTGGGCCCTGGAAACTGCCCGTTCACCGTCGTAATCACCTGACGGTGTCCCAGCCGACGGATGGTCAGGTTGCCCACCTGCACGCGCGCGGCACGCCGTTAGCGTTAATTAGCAGACACTCCAAATCAAATAACCTGCTTTCAGCTTGCAGGCAGTGACTGAATGCATGAAAGATTGATCAGTCGCAGGTCGAATGAATGACATTCGTTCCATGCAAAATGGTACAAACAGGATGAATGCATACTCCACCCGTTCAGAATTAGTTGATATAGATTTGTCTAAATATGAATTATCTAGAATAGATTGGATCTACGTCTAAATAATTCATACTCTCTCCCTACATAAAAAGGATGTCTAAACCATGTCTAGATATCTAGATACATGTAAATTTAGATTAGGTTAAGACATTATGGAGGGAGTATTAGATATTAATTCGAGGACGGAGGGAGTAACAGAGAGATTGGTCGTACGTACGTGGAATGTGTGCTCGACGACGGCAGCATCAGCCAGAGGCAAGCCAAGACAGCAGTATCCGAGAAAGGCCACAACATATGCAAGCACATACATTGCTCGCATCTAGATTTGATCCAATGCCAAGGCAGAAGGTGGCTAAGCTAGCTGCTACCTACTGAAAGTGGAGGGAACACTAGGAGGAGCGATGATGGATCGACCAGAGCTGCATCCTTCAGAAGAAAAGTTAGCTGGTTGAAGGTAGGTATTCTGTTTCTGGGCGGCGGCGTGAAGACTATGTGTGGCACACGAGAATCTTGTACTATAGGAGCACTATATATGCATGTAGGTTAATTGGATCTATGCCATTGTGCTATTTAAAAATTGGAGATATGCCATTACAAAAACTCAGCGTGATAAAATGCCACTTTAACGTCTTCATAGCTCCATCTATGCCAATTTGTTCACTAAAGAGAATAACGATTCAAAAAATACATGTATTTGAGTGCATAGTGTCGGGCGGGAGAGCTTCCGAGATCAGCGCGAGATGCCGTTCTCGATTGACGCGTACACATGATTCGAGTTATCTATTGGTTCCTCTCGAGCCGCTGTCTTTTTTTTGGTGTCTACATGAGTATTTGGGGGTACATACGTAAGGTATAGTTGCCATATATGATTTGGTATTGATAAGAATGGCATAGGTAGAGCTATGAAGAAGTTATAGTGGCATATGTTTAAGATGAGTTTTTCTAATTGCATTTTTCCAATATGAGAATAGCCCAATGGCATAGCTCCAATTGATTAAGGATATGACTAGTTTCTAGTCGAATGACAAATTTCCAATACTAGTAAAAATATGAGCGTTAGTTCTCACATAAATGACCAATTGGCACACTCATGGTGTGATCTTAAATATGACTAGTTTCTAATCGAATTGAGAACTAATCGGCCAACGTAATTGAATCTCGCTTGTAAAATTGTGACTAATATTACAATTAATGACTAGCACGAAGCACTGATCAAATCCAGCGGGTCAAGACATTTTTCTCAGTTACAACTCCAATCGCCGAAGAAAATTATATGAATTTGCAACTCGTAATTTTCTTTATATATAATTTATATAGGCCGCAAAATACATTAAAAACTAAAACTACTAACATTAAAATAGAGGTCGGGGCTCTGCTCCCTTTAAAGAAACTTGAATTAAAGTAAACCCTAACTAATCTAGGGTTTGTGAGCTTGTTCAGGAAATCTAGGGTTATATTATTAGATAAATAATTAGTGTCACATATTAATAACTAGGGGTAAAAAGTGGAATTGACTCTAACAGAAATCTTGCAATTTCTATCGCGTATTTTCCACCTTCTCGGCCGCTAATTTCCCCGGATAACGACATAGAAACGACAATATCATGATGTAGTAGAGGACACCAAGTGATCACACCGGCTTGTTCTCTCTCTTCCTTTCCCTCTCTCTCACTCGAAGATCTTTGAGAGTCGCAGAGTCTTCGCTGAACCCTCCCCCCTATTCTCTGGCTTCGTCCTTCCAAATATAATTCTCTAGATTAACGACACTTTATGTATCAAATCGTTCATGTCCCTCAGCTGGCGCAACTCATATCCCTTTCTTGCGTAGAATATTCAGTAAGTCTAAATAACCTCTTTGGCTTGTGAAGAAGACCGCTTTTTGTATCACTTGTGTCCCGAGAAGGAAACTGATAAGGGGTTGTCCGATCATCTCAATGAGCCGATGGTGGACGGATGATAACTTGAGGATAACTCGCAAGATGCTCTCGAACTCCTCGGCTGTTCCCCCGTTGCCTATGCAACAACTCTTCAACTCAATGAATATTTGCAACACCACAAGCTTGCGCAACGTAGCCACCTACCATCTACCAATTCCCAGTGGAACGAAAAATCACACTCTAACTTTAATAACACAATCTCTAGATCGAAACAAAGTGAATAGGTTGCATTCTTGACCGCAACAAAGAGAAACACGAATATAAATGAATGCTTCTAGCAATCTGATCTAGGGTTTTTCTTAAGCAGGATCTACTGAACTCAGCGCAACCCTTGGGGTATTTAAGGGGGTTGCGACCAACTATAACTAGGACTCAAACTCGGTTCGACTTGACCTGATACAGAACGAACCATGGTGGGTTTGGCCTCAGACTTGGCACGCAGGCCTCATTTATTGCACCTTAGAATAATATGATCTTCATTATGTCCTGGTGCACCACTTGATGTCCCATGCGTGTACTTACATGTTATTCCCTGCATTGATCTGGTGCGCCTGCCTCCCTTTCCTCCCTCGCACATACATTGATAGTGGGAATCAATCCTTGCTTCAACTCTTATCCTCCGCCATAGTTTATATATGTTATCAACAACACTGATCATACATAAATGCATAGACTTAGGCAGTATAAAATTCTTATTAACACAAACATCAAATTTAGGTAAGAGTGAGTCCAACTGTTGCTCAAGTAACTTGGCTCGAGCTCTAGTCATTGGTCCAATTCTTACTTCATTGGGTTTGTCTTGTACAACAAGATCATCAATACAAAAGATCGTAAAGGACTAGGGGTTTCCTGATCAAAAATAGAAGATGATAATGTGTGTGTGGGGGGGGGGGGGGGGTTCCCACTCTTGGGGAATGCCCAAATCTTCGCCGTAAAAAAGGCAACCTCTAGGTCCTGGTGAATCACTTACCATCGCGAGGGGGATGCACAAGGGTACCAGTGGGGCGCAAGTTTGGGCGCCAACCGAACTTCCATGGCCTTATGCCCTTTTTTCAGTGCCTTCCCTTGTTGTCGACGCGCTGGGCAAAGTGCAGTGAAGCCCTCCCCTCTAAGTAGGCTTGTTCTTGCATCTTGGAGGGCTAATCTGGTGCTCTTCTCCCCTTCCTTGTTGTCATGGTTATGGGAGTGGGGTGTTGGGTGGTGAGGTGCTTGCTTCATATCCGCCTGATCTTGGCGCTCTTCCATGGTGGACGGCGTTGTGGGGATGCCGATCTACATCCAAGTGCTTGAATACATCTGGTTGCAGTTCATATATGCATGATCAGGTCACCAAGCCTGCGATGTGAGCTATCATGGAGATGGTGTTGTTGGGCACGTTTAGCTTTGGCTCGACCTTGGGTTGCAGGGTGACGATACTCCGAGGAGATTATCAGAAGGCTAGTTGCAACAACCGGAACTGTCTTGTCCCTGTTTTTCATGGCCGAAAGACCATCCTCAACTGCGAAATAATGGTTGTACTTCTACCTCCAAGGTTGATGCCGATGCGAAGGCCATCCAGATGCTCCATCCTGGCGTTTCCCGATGCCTCTGTGCAATTGAGTTTTCTTCTTTGGTTTCGGGGTCCATCCTGCAAACTTTTAGGTCCTTTTGGTAAGTTTTGTTTCTTTTTGGACCTCTATGTAACTTGTAGCCCTACGAATGCAGTTAAAAATACTAACTCTCATCGTAAGTCCTCTTTGGTTCAAATGATTTTCAAATGAATTTCATAGGATTCCAATCAATATTATTTTTTTTCCTATGGAGTCCATTTGATTCAAAGGAGTGAATCCTCCAAATTTTTTATGGAATGCATTTCTACACTACAATCTCGTAAATTCTAACAAGATGTTAAACCTTATGGAAAGATTCCTATGAATTTATGACAACTTGTACTCAAGCCAATATAAATTTACTGTGTTTTTTCATGCGCTACAACCAAAACAAGATGTGTAACTGATTTTTACGTCAGTTATATTAGATTTCACATGTCATGATATTATATTTTTTACATTGGTTCTCTTCTATATTTTTGAATTCTGCGAACCAAATAGAGGCCCTAAGGGCATCTCCAGTAGCCCCCAGAGCCCCCCAGGAGGCTTTTTTAGCGCCGGCCGGGCCAAATAGCGCCGTTTTTCTACCACTCGCCCCCGAGAAGCCCAAATAGCGCCGGCGCTCCGAGGCGAAACCCAGCCCATTGGATTCGGCTTGGGGGGGGGGGGGGGGGGATGGCGGGAAACACGACGCGGGCCAGCGCTATCAGCGACGCGAGAGAAAATGGCGCAGAAACAGAACAACCCGTCATCCTCTCGGCTCCCGCGCCGGTCAAAGGCTGCCAGAGTAAATGGCGTGGCCAGCGGCTAGTGAGCGTGCCGGTCAAAGGCTGCCGGAGTAATGGCGTGGCCGGCGTCCGTCGGTTCGACGTCCAATCGCAAGGCACGCGATGCAGTAATGGCGCGCCACCACCGTCCCTTCGCCTGGCCACCGCGCTATAAAATCCCCCCGCCCTCGCCGTCCCTCCGCACCAGCTCTCGCCTCTCTCTCGCTGCATCTGCTCTCTGCCTCCCTGCCCTTCCTCTCGCCAACAACAATGGCAGACGCCGCCGCCACCTCCACAAGCACGAGGCCCGGGCGTTGTCCCAGGCCGGCTACCCGTGTCCGCTTGACATGCGCGTCACCTCAGCGTGGGCGGCATCCCCGTGCCTCCCATCCCAATGGGGGAGCAGCGGGACAACGCCATCGCCGAGGTCATCGAAGGCCTCACGGCGGATCAGGCGGCGGATCCGCGCTGGAGGCCGGAGGGGAACGAAAATTTCTGGGCCCTCTACTTCCAGCGCCGCCACGAGCAAGACCTCGCCGACCGAGGCAACAACGGCCAGGTGGAGGGCCGCTTCAACTCAAAGGGGCGCAAGCGCTGGTGGGGCGGCAATGGCCGCAACCTGCCCTGGGTCCTCGACTACATCGCCGCCGGCAACGAGCCCCGGCTCACCATGCCGCCGCGCACGTCGTCAGGGCTGCCGCGGCGGATGGGACAGGCGAGCTCCTCCTCCGCCACCTCGTCTTCCTCCGGAGCGCGATCGGCGCCTCCAGGTTTGCGCGCCGCTCCTTCCTCCCTCAGTCCTCCCTCCCTTAACTCTGGGCGGCCCGCCCCCTGATGTCTACGCACGCTTCTATTCTTGTAGACAGTATTGGGCCTCCAAGAGCAGAGGTTTGTAGAACAGCAGCAAGTTTCGCTTAAGTGAATCACCCAAGGTTTATCGAACTCAGGGAGGTAGAGGTCAAAGATATCCCTCTCAAGCAACCCTGCAATTAAGATACAAGAAGTCTCTTGTGTCCCCAACACACCTAATACACTTGTCAGATGTATAGGTGCACTAGTTCGGCGAAGAGATAGTGAAATACAAATAATATGGATGATTATAAGTACTAATTGCAATCTGAAATAAAAATGGTAGCAAGTAAACATGTAGCAGAACTTGTTGTAAACGGTGTTTCAATGCTTAGAAACAAGGCCTAGGGATCATACTTTCACTAGTGGACACTCTCAACAATGACCTCATAATTGAATAAATAAATGCTACTCTCAAACACTCTCTTGTTGGATAACGAACACCATTCATTGCGTAGGGCTGTAAAAGCACACCTCAAAGTCTGAGTAAACAAACGCCACAACGTCATAAAGGAGTCACACACGATGCGCACACCGTCACCTTCACACCGTGGAGACTGACTCCGGAGTTCATATTAAAGTAACCTCTAGAGTGGCATAATAGATAAAGAGTAACATCTACGTATTCAACTAGATTACAAAGCTCATGATCACATAAAGATCACACCATGGGAGAGAGAGATAAACCACATAGCTACCGGTAGAGCCCTCAGCCTCGGGGGAGAACTACTCCCTCCTCATCATGGAGTCAGCAACGGCGATGAAGATGGCGGTGGAGTCGATGGAGATGGCTCCGGTGGCACTTCCCCGTCCCGACAAGGTACCGGAACAGAGACTTCTGTCCCCCGAAACTTGTTCTGGATGGCGGCGGCGTTGCGGACCTCTTCGTGGAATATGACTGATTGTTTTAGGGTTTTCCCGAGGAAATCATTATATAGGCGAAGGGGCGATATCGGTGGACGCCCGAGGGCTCCTCACCACGTGGCGGCGCGGGCCAGGGCCCACCCGCGCCGTGGCATGGTGAGGATGGCTCACGGCCCTCCTTCGTGTCTCCTTTGGACTCCGTGTACGTGTCGGAAAAATAGGAATGTGGGCTTTTGTTTCATCCAATTCCGAGAATATTTCCAGAACAACTTTTCTGAAACAAAAAACAGCAGAAAACAGGAACTGGCACTGTGGCATCTTGTTAATAGGTTAGTCCCAGAAAATGCATAAAAATGATATAAAGTGTAAGTAAAACATGTAGCAATTGATATAAAACATGCATGGAACATAAAAAATTATAGATACGTTTGAGACATATCACCCCCATGCGCAGCGGCACGCTGCGCATCAACGAGCGCCAGTGCCGCGCCGCGTCTTGTGGGCACCCCGGATTAGCTATCCGAGATACTCTTTATGTTCCCTGCAACAATCCCGTGATCAGTATGTTGTTGCACATAACTCGAATTGGCATCACAGAACACCCCTCAGATACCGAATAAATATACTTACGTGATTGAAGTCATAAGCTTCAACAGGTACTTGCAGCGGAATCACCAAACAACGTGGAGCCCAAGTCATTCGCCTTAACCCTACAGGCAGCTGACTGGGAAGCGCCCTAGTTCGCAAGGACGTCAGTGAACTCCTCTTCTTCGAACTGCTCCCCTTTAAGATCTGGCTAAGACAATAGCCAGGGACGAAACCAATATGAGTACATTTGATTGTACTCGCAAACTACCCCAACTTGAGCATGCACTAGTTTTGATAATCCTTAAAATCTCTAGTTTTAGAAAAGACAACGTCTCTATATCTTTATTGAAAAGAGAAGGGTAGATCTTTAATCTTGTTGAAGGCAAAAATATTTTTAAAAGTAGTTTTTCAGTATCTTGGTTGGAAACAACCCTTAGGATAAAATAGTTTTCTCACCATGTTTGTTGAAAAGGGTAAGAAGTTCTTTTAAACCTGTTTCTCGAGAATAAACCTTTGGTTAGAAGATAGGAATTTCCTTTAAAACCTTTTTCCTCGAAAACCACCGTCTTGTCCATTTTTTTTTCTAAAACTTCCTTTTCTGATCACAGCCCCTTCATGGTTACTTATTTTCCCAGCAACCTCATACCACCTCCTTGGTATAGTTGCATAAAACAATCTCCACCTCATTTTCCTTTCAAACTCAAAACTTTGTAAAACTTGCACATGGTCTTAGGACAGCCTCCCAACTGTCCATATCCGAGGACTCGGCTATTCGAATAGTTTTACCCTCTGCAGAGGTAGCACGCTTTTCCCACATCCATCCGGTTTCCCGGCCATAGCCTGTCCTTTGCTCATGCTAGTATAGGACCCTACCGCTACGACACTTTCCACCAACACTTAAATCCTCAGAAACTAAGTGTGAGGACTCGTAGTTCTGCCCGGCGGACCCAAGGGAGCCCTTCAATCCTCTTTCTCCGACACGCTCATACCGGCTTCCGGTAGACTTCAATTAAGAGGACCCAGGTCAGGGGGTAGGTCCTCAGACCATCCCCTCATGGAACGAGGTTATCCTCGTTATTGAGGCATCCAGTACTAACACGAGCAAATTATATGACTACGCCCTTGCCCATATGTGGGTAAATGTGGTCGCACAGGTTATCGGCTGGTAGTCATGGTACAAAGACACAATGTGCATTTTTCATAAACATCACCACACTTCACTTCTCCACTTCCATACCGACATCCCGGTATATCATAATTCATCCAAGGATTTTCAAAGGAGTTTTGAATAAACAATGTTTTTCCCATCCTATAGTTTTATATAAACAACTGATATCTCTACATAGAGTGACAAAATAGTTTTTCATAAACTTTTGAAAAGGTTTTCACGATCATTACCAATTTTCTTAGCAAAAATACTTTTAACCAAAACTTGGGTGGTTCGTAATCCCACCAAAAGATTTTTCACAGAAGGTTTTGGAGTAAAACAAATTCATTTCGAAATCATTGTATACCACTGACACCTCTATATCGGGTGTCTTAATAATATACTTGTAATTTGGAAAAGGGTTTTCAAAATCATAGCTTTCGTGGCAAACACCACGTAAATCATTATGCTAATTATAAGTAAAACATGTAAATCAAAATAGATGTATATAGATGCAAGCTCAGTGAAGTAGCTTGCCTGGTTTCAGCATAATGTCCCTGGATTTCTCCTTGTTGATCAATATAAAAAAAATCCCATCCTTCCTCGATAAATCCGTCAACGGTATCGTCTAAACGTTAGACAAGCAAAACAAACAATCACCAAACTAACTCAAGCATTAACACAACATTACAATCACAAATGCTATAAATAACCACTGCATAAACCAAGCAACACAAAGTGGTTTCAATTTAATTGAATTAAACTTTATTTAATTCTTTTTAAACTAAGGCAGAAACTAGTTGTACACCAAACAATTCACCATTTATTCTATGTTGGTCACAAAAATTTAAACTAAATTTCTATGGATAGCTACTGATGTGTAGAAGACATCTCAATTGGATTGAGGTCATTTGGAGTTATCAAACTCCCTACACATTTGTTTTAGTTCAGAAGGTTTCTAATCAAGTTTTAGCTACCAAACAATTTAGGTTGCTCCAAAAA
This sequence comes from Poa pratensis, assembly GCA_947311845.1. Taxonomy (NCBI): domain Eukaryota; kingdom Viridiplantae; phylum Streptophyta; class Magnoliopsida; order Poales; family Poaceae; genus Poa; species Poa pratensis. The sequence goes on from CAMZMU010000052.1 coordinate 100,642,355, forward strand.
TTAAATCCTTTTAGGGATAACTAACCTTGGTTGTATGTGACCTAACAAAATTGGGTTTAGTTTAATTGGACCTACTATTAATTCACACTAATTGGTTTAGTGCAGAAGGGTTTACTGAAGTTCAACCAAAGGCTAAGGATTTTACACTGCTTAATTAATTCTACCAAAAATTGGGGAGCTAAAGGATCCTAATACAAAGCTACCAAAATTGGTTCCAAGTTATTTGGACCAAAATAACTCCAGAAACTACTAGTTTGGTGTTTTAAACCTGCTGTGGCATTTTTACTAATACTCTTTTATTATTTATTTAAATGAGACGAGACCACTTTGGTGAGTTGAAGATTTTCATAAGCTTTCCAGAACATTTGAGTTTGATTTATTTGGATGTATAAAACTCGAGATATTGAATTTCTAAACTGGGTTCAGTACTGGAATTTCCAGAGAGAAATAGATTTGAAAATCAATCTCCTCTGGATAATGTTGAAGAACCTGACAGGTGGGTCCTACCCGTCAGTGACTCAGGTTTAAATTGCGCGCTGCGGATAATGTTTAAAAGTCTGGCGAGCGGGGCCCGCTCGTCAGTCTCTTACTTAACCAAACGGTAAGCTACCGTTGGATCTAAATCCAACGACGCAGGATCTATTCTTCCTCGACCACCGGAGTACGACGGAGCCGTGGCTCCGGCGACGGCGAGGGTGGCCAGTGGGTGTACCTGGGTGTCCTAGGGACGAGGCAGAGGATGGCGTTCGACGGCGGAGGGTATGGGAAGGCTCGGGGGCGAACTTGTGCGTGCTGGGGAAGGCTGCAACGGCGTCGGTGAAAGTTCTCCTCCTCCGCGGCCGTGCGTCAACTCCGGCGGGTCCTCCTCGACTCGTCTGTGCACGAAACAAGTAGAAACTACGGCGGGTGAGGGCGGTGATAATGGTGGTGAGGATGCAGGCCAGAGAGGAAAGAAAGAGGGAGTATCACGGCCGGGCCGTGATCGACCTCCACCTTCGGCTCCGGCGAAGCTCGAGGAAACTCAGAGGCAAAAGGGGGCTTCGAGGGAGGAGCTCCTCCCTCCTGGAGGTGCACGGGGTGTGTGAGGAGTGCGGGAGAGGGATATGGCGGGGTGTGGAGGCACGGGTGCGGGGGTGGCCTTTTTATTGCCGAACGCCGGCGTGCCGTGGACAGGGTGCACGAGAGGAGCTAGGGGGTGGGAGAGCACGTCATTGGCGGTGGTACTGTGCGGTTACGGAGTGGGGTTGCTCTGCTGGGTCTCAGAGGGAGAGAGTGGTCGCGTGTGGCTCGGGCGTGAGCTCGGGACGCACGGCATCCATGGCGGGTCAGCGGAGTGCGATGGATCGATGGCGTCGCTGCAGGGCTCCAGAGGTGGTGTGGGCGTGTCCGCGAAGTTGAGGGGTGACAGGAGCGCGTCGGTGATGAGTCACACGAGCTGGGGTGCCGTGGTGGTGAAGTTTGGCGTCGGCGTCCACGCGCGGCCGTGACATGGCGAGCGGCGCAAGGCTGCAGGGGTACGGCGAGGCTGGGCGTCAGGGCGTGGTCTACTCCATTCTGATGAACGCGGGGCAGAGGGGAGGTGACGGTAGACGCAGAGAGGGGCCAGTGCGGCTGCTCTCCTCGACACCCATCATCGGCCGTCATGGGCAGTGCGGTGGCGTGCGCACGGGCATGGCCACGGGTCCCTTGACCAAATTGCTCGCTCTCCCCTTGCTCTGGTGGCTCAGTGAGGTAAGAGGGGAGTGTGGCAGTGAGGAATCGACGAAGGAAACATCCAATCGATCGATTTGATTTCGGTTTCAAGGATTTGAGGAAGAACACGGGCAATGCCCACCATGTGTTCGATGAAAAGCATGAACCAAAATTAAATTCAAATTTCTCTGATTTATTTACATACTTTGATTTATATGTAAAAACATGGATTTTTGGTATGGTGGTAGAATTTATTGGATATGTTCAACATAGCACATTTTGTGATTTGAATTTACTAAAGAAAGAAATGAAATTTAAAATCAAGATTTTTAGAAATACTTTTGGAGAGGGAAAAGAATGTAAGAGCAAAGTGGGAGTGATCCTTATGTCACCCCACTGAATTTGGTTGGAAAGATAAAATCAATTTCTCATTTGGAGAATTTTGTGACATTTGTCACACATGGTTTTATGCGTTGATGTTACTCATGATTTTATGTGTTGATCTTTTTATTTTGATTCTCTTTTCTTTCTTCAGGTCCTTGTTTAGCAGACAAACAACACAAGCAATCAATTGGGCAGGAATTAACAACCAACACTAGACAACCATGTACAAGTTTTCAACCAAGTTTTTAATCACTCAGATAAGTGGTGGGGTGGTGATCCAGTATCATCCTGACAAGAATAAGGTGGGAAAAGCTCACTTCATAATTTGATATTTTTCCAAAAAGGGTTGCTAGAATATATGGGCCATATACTTCCCACTTTTATTGTTTTCAAAGAAATGAAAGTATGAGTTAAAGATAAGGGCTACCAGTACAAGGGAAATAGCAAGGTTGGAGATAGTACATAGATCTCCATATTTTTGGAATCATATAATTTTTTTAAAAATACTTGTATTCTCTCAAGGAGTGGGTATTTTGGTTGTTGCTAAACAAAGCATCTTTTGAAAATAAGTTGGTCCAAATAAGAGTAGAGAAGTTGTATGGAATAGTTTGTTCTTGTCATAACATGATCACCAAGTTTAATATATATTTATATTGGTTGGGTCTTAGATTTTCTAGTCAAACAACTCAAACAACAAGTCACACCAGTTCAAACATAGCAATAGGAAGGAAAACACAATCATTAGCAAGACATTTCAAAAAGTTTTTGTTGGTTCTGAATTTTGGGGTCTGGTAAAACTAAGTTTTTCTTGGTTTATAAACTTGGGGGAGCGAGAGGAGGAGTGGCCCGGCCAGAGGGCTGCCGAGGAAGCCTCCTTCAACACGGTCCAGCCGGCGCCAGACGACGTCGCCGACGACTGGAGCCTGGAGGACTTCACGGCGGACGAGCTGGAGCGCCAGCGCCAGATCCTCGCCGACCTGGAGCGCCAAATATGTAATCGGCGAGTTTGCGCCAAATATGAATGAAATTCGCCTTGTTGCACTTTTCCCACTGTCTCCCGCAGCTTTTTAAATTTCTGGACCGAAACTTGGGTGTAGGCACGGCTGAAAAACGCGCCCCCAAGATTCAGAATAGCGCCGTTTGGCGTCCGGGGGCACAACGACTGGAGATGGCCTAACCTTTTCTCCACAACGCATGGTCATCACGCACCAGCGCCATGGGTCGATCCGATCTAGCATGTGCAGCTCTCCTGATCGTGTCCACACAGCAATCCATCTCACGTGTATTTTTTTTGAACAGATATCATTCAACAATGGTTCTTCTAGAAGAGGAGGGGGTGAACCAGCTCTTCGTGCAGTACCACGAGTCCACGACGCTGTCCGACTACATTGCAATCCACCTTTTTTTTTGTTGAACAGTGTAATCCACCTTATGTCGTCTGATCAGTTTGAGTGGAGACGGGGACCAAGTAGACACTGTGCATTGACATGGGGAAGCAACGATATGTAGTGCGATGAAAGCATGCGCGTCTGGAATATATAATTGCAGCAAGATGAGAAGAGGATGTTGTATCCCAGATCGAAGGCTTCTAACTTCTGAGATTCAGTTCCAACAGAGAAGAAGCTTTGGCCACAATCTTACTTCTAGAGCTTTTAATGGAATTTTCATTACTTTTTCCTATCAATATCGAATTCGGTTCCTACGGGAACGGAATTTGTACCAAGTATCCAAAGTACTCGGCGATACCGGCTTTGTAATATACTTTTCCCCTTATGTTCTGATTGTTTTGACATTCAACAGATGGACTTCACGAACAACAAAACATAGGTTATGAAAGCACAAGATTCTCGCGTCATTTTTTGGGGTGTGGTTTTCATTATTAATGTTAGGCTTGTCCCAGGGCGCTGACCAAAATTGACAGGGAGAAATAAAGAGGCTGCGAATTGCAAGGCACGGCCCATGCAAAATCAAAACTGGATCAGGCTGATTTCAACATCTACTATTTTTTTTTAAAATGGGGTGTCTCGGCCTCTGCATCGAGTGATGCACACAACTATTTATTACCAAATTTATGGCAAGTATAGTTTTACATCTCAAACGATCACAAAGAAGATTGACACAAAGCTCAACTGGACAAAAAGCAAAATCTGTAGTGCACTACGAAAGTTGACTAATATGCTGCCACACAGGGGCGTAGCCAGCATGGGTGCCATGTCCACCCCCTAAAAATGTAGAAATTTATTTAGATACTAATATTTGAACTATTTTTGCTAAATGCTGCTACTATTTAGACTAATTGTTGCTAAATGCTGAGTATAATAGGGATGTTTTAAGCTTGGCACACGAACTGATTTTGTTCTAGATCCGCCACTGCTGCCACGTATGCCGAGAGAAAAAATCTTGTACTGTGAGATATTTAGGTAATACATGGCATTTATCTCAATTTATTCGCCTTATAAATATGGTACCTTAGAAATTAGTATAAATGTTTGTCCCCAAGACGCCTCGGAGTAGAGGATCAAGATATATAGTTCGAACAGACACATGTGTCAGTTTTGTAATCAGGCACTTAAAAGATGAAAGTCGCGAGACCGCAGAATCTGGTTGTTGGCTAGACACGAACAAGAGTCTTCTAACACTGGGGATAATCTGGCGGCGGCGGGGGAAGAGCGGTGTCTGCGGTCGGGCCGTCTTCTACCTCGAACGCCATGGCTAGCCCGAAAGGCAAATGAGCGTCCAGGTGACAGTGCATGACCCACACGCCTGGGTTGTCGGCCGTGAAGCGGATGGCCGCCCACCCGCCGGCCGGTACGGCGACGGTGTTGCGCTGCGGCGGGTTGGCGAGGTTGTACGAGCGCACGGCCGTGCGCGCGTCGAAGTTGCCGACGCCTTGCGCAAGCACGTAGAAGTTGAAGCCGTGCAGGTGCAGCGGGTGGTTTTCCGACCCCAGGATCGCCGTGTTCTGCAGCACCACCTCCACCGTCGTGTTGAACCGCAGGGCCTTTACCCTGGTGCCCTTGGAGGTCAGCATCAAGCTTCTGTTGGTGCTCGTGGAGGCGCTCGTGAAGTTGAACATCACCGGAGGCCTGTCGGGGAAGTCGCGGGTGTACACGCCATCAACGTTGCCCCTCATGTGCGCCTCCAGCAGCGACATGGTCGTCGGGAGCTGGAATGACACGTTGTTCATGCTGGCCGCGACGGAGCCCCGCTTCCGGTTGCACAAAGTCTGCGTCGGCATGCACGGCGCGATGCCCAGCCCGTAGGTGACCAGCATCCGCGTGTCCACGTGCAGGGGCACAGTCGGCTTTCCGTCCGTCAGCAGTCCGGTCAGGTTGCCGTAGAAGCCCTGCGCCGTCTCGCTGTCGTTGAAATCCGGCATGCTCGGCATCATGGTCCTAGTCGTAATCGTACCTGCTGCTGCTTCTGCAGCCGTTGCATCATCATGCTCGTACCGGAGGAGCGCCGTGGTGGTGGCGGTGTAGGTGGCGTTGGGAACGCTCTGGTACACCTGCGCGGCGATGTAGTAGCCGCCCGAGGAGGCGTTGGCGCGCATCAGAGCGTCCACCGTCTGTCCGGGCGCTAGGACGATGACGTCTGTGTCGTAGGGGTCGGTGTAGCAGGCGTCGGCGGCAACGACCGTGAAGGCGTGGCCGGCGACCTTGAAGAAGAGCTCGTAGTTGAGCGCAGCGTTGATGAGGCGGAGCAGGTAGGTCTTGCCGTGCTGCACGGCCAGCTCATAGCCGCCGGGCATGCCGTTGATGGTGAGCGCGACGGAGTTGTTGGCACCGCCGCCGGTGAGCATGCCTTGCCTCTCGACGTCTACGACGCTGGCGTTCCACCACTCGCCGAGGAGGAGGGTGGCCTCGCCGTGCGGCGCGGGGAAAGGGTAGTGCGGTTTTTGTGGCCCGGGGTGGATGACGAGGGCGCCATAGACGGTGGCACGGAGAAACGAGACGTGGGCGTGCCACCACAGCGTACCCTCCTGGCCGGTGACGTTGAATCGGTAGGTGTAGGCGGCGCCGCCGGGGCGGATGGGGCACTGCGACACCATGCTGGGGCCGTCGGCCCAGCCGGAGAAACGCTGCAGGACGCCATGCCAGTGGATTGTGATGTTGTAGGGTGAGTAGTTCACGACGTGCACCACGACGGTGTCGCCGTCGCGAGCCTCCACCTTGGGCCCCGGGAACTGCCCGTTCACCGCCGTGATCACCTGACGCTGTCCCAGCCTACTGATCGTCAGGTTACCCACCTGCATGCAGGGCACACCCATCCCGTCGTTAGCGTTAATTAGCTGGTACTCGAAATCAAATACATGCATGCCTACAAGATGCAGGTTGCAGGCAGTGAATAAATGCACAATGGAAAATGCAACTTCCCACATAATTGGACGTCCCCAGTTCAGGATTTCGGGCACAAATTATCAGTGATTTTTCAGTTATCAATATATTGTCAATAATTTTTGGATTTATGTAATTTATGTTTTGGATTCATGGAGAGAGAAGAAATTTGCGGACATGCATTAAAAAAAAACTAAACTCACACATTGAAAGGGATTTTTTTCCAGTACATCAATTTGTAGAAGCAATATCATTCGTTGGATGCAAGTTCGACGCATTATAGTTGGTGAACATCTAACTAGGTATGATATTGCTACGTTGCATGCATAATGGCACAAAGCAGGAAATATGTACTCGCTCCGTTCCAAATTAATGACTTACATTTGTTTATACGTGCATAATATATGAATGTAACATCTGTAGATACATTCAAATATAGATAAATAAGAATCATCTAATTTAGAACAGAAAGAGTATGTAGCAAAGATTGGTCGTACGTACGTGGAATGTGTGCTCGACGACGGCCGCATGAGCAAGAGGCAAGTGAACGCAGCAGCATCCGAGAAAGCCCACAACATATGCAAGCACAGAAATTGCTCGATCCATTTAACTTTGCTCCAGTGCATGCAAGGAAGAAGCTAGGAAGGTAGTAGCCGCTGCCTACTGGACGGATCTCATGCGTATATAAGGCCGAGGAACGCTTGGAGGAGCTATGATCGATCGACAAGAGTTGCATCCGTTCAGAAGAAAAGCTGGCTGCAGGTAGGTAGTCTGTTTCTGGGCAGGTGTATGAAGGCTACGTGTGGCACACGGGTATCTCAAATCGATACAAGGCACGGGCAACGATCGACAGACACTCTACCTAGCTACTATGTGTACTACTTTCCTCTGATCGGAAATAGTCGTCAATTTTTTTGCTAAATATATATGTATCTAAACACTAAGATTTGTTTAAATGCATTCATACTTAGACAAGATTATGTCCGCCTGGAGGGAGTAATATATATACTAGAACGACATCCCGCGCATTGCAGCGGGTCTCTCTTATTTTTTTTAATAAAACGGCAAAAAAATTAGACATCAAATTTATGTGTGGTTTATAATTTAAAGATTGTTATGATTTAGTGGTGTATCTGATTGCTACATATAATTAAGGTTATATTAACGGTTTGAAGAAATGAATATTGTGGATGGCTTGCATGAAGATGACATGCATATTTCCGCATAATATTTCTAGACTCTTTTTGGTTGAATACATATAGAAGAGCCCATAATTTTATATAATAGTTGTATGAGTTTCATCATTGAAAATAACCGGCAAAAAGTTCACGCTGAAACTAATTCCGTTGTTTTAATTGTACATGATTTACTTGTGTAACTACATAGCGACATGGTGTGATCTTATCAATCGAATCTAAAAAGAATGATGTTGACAATTTGATGGGCTAAAAAATATTACGTGGATGCTTGCATGTAGAGATAGAAAATAATTAATGAGTGTTAGTGGGATGACATGGAGAATTGATTGGCTAAAACATCAAGTGATATGGATAGCTTGCATGTAGAGATAGAAAAATAATAACTACCCTTAGTGAGGTTTTGCTTTATAAGAAGTATCTATATATACAATGTACGTTCCTGGAACTCGAATATGCACAAATTGCTGGTAGTAAAATTTTGAGGGTTAGTTGTACAGAAATGTTTAGTTGACACAATACTATGTATTGTCAATGTTACAGATCATCAATCGGATTTCGTCCATCGCACATGATTTACCGAACAGTCACCAAGCGGGGGGTGGACCATCACACGCTGCCTCAGCTACATTTTTTAGATAAAGGAATTTTATTACTTAAAAGGTTTAAGTATTACACTCGGCTTCTGCATAACTAGGATGCACACATCTAAAAGTTTACAAGTTCATGAGTCCTCAATGCTGAAATTTAAAAACACGAATTACATATCATAATGAGAAATTGTAAAGCCGCCTAAGGTGGTGGTAGGTCGATCCGGAGACTATGTTGCGATCCATGCCGGGAGAATAACTCCCTGGCCGCAACCTCCAAACGTGACACCACCTCCAAAAATAAGTCCCGGTGCTCCACACGTTGCAGGGCCGACCATGCTCGTAGCGTTGTTGTACACCGATATATAACCTGCACTAAAGAAGCATTTTTATCGTTAAAAACCTTGACATTTCTACATAGCCACAACGACCAAATAACGACAATCGCTCCCACCTTGCTGAATAGTTTAAACCTATGATCCACTCCGTTTAACCAGCTACCAAATATGTTTGCAACGGTACGCGGGGATGTAAAGTAGAACCTATTTGGATGATTGACCATATAGACCTGGCGAACTCGCGCTGAAAGAATAAGTGTGCAATAGTCTCGTCATGTTGACAGAAGACACACTTTTTACTTCCGTGCCAATTACGTTTGATAAGTTTATCTTTTATAAGAATTACACCTCGACGAAAATACCACGCAAACAGCTTAGTTTTTAGCGGGATCTTCATCTTCCAAAACGGTCACCCGTGCTAGCTCTATACAACACTTCAACCTTGAACCGTTGGCGCCACTCGTTGCAGGAGGGGAATCTATATACAAATATTACTTGTGTCTGCATGTTCTGTGCAAAATAATCATGAATTAAAGAATAAAAATAGAAGAAAGAAAATTCAAATGATTAGTGACTTACCAGCGAGTCCGGATGGGACAAGAGAAGGCAAGGAAATAATCATGAATTCAGTAGTTTATCGCCATGCCGTGAACAGACGGAGTCAACCCGCCATCCACAAACCAGTCTGCATGTTTCTGTGCAAAATATACATCAACACGAGAAGGTAAAAAAAATCTTACAAAACAGAAATACAAAATAAAACTATTAGTCACTACTTACCAGTAAGTACGGATTAGCCATGCGAGGCAAGGGAATGTGGTGAAGCGTACACGACATTGCACACCTTCCTTGATTTATATGTACAATGTCATAACAAAAAGATTGGTATTACACCAAGTATAAAGAAACATAATTAAAATATTAAAATGACATGTTCTATTCCATCCATCCGGTCCAAAATAAAATAGTGTCATTCGTTAAGCGTCTTTGTAATAGTTCAGCTCATACTTTGGCTCGTAGAGCTGAGATCACTGGTGGTATTTTCTTCCGCAATGTTGCTCCGGATTGCATCCGTGACAAACTGTGTATTGATTTAATTTGATCAATAAAGTTTTAAACTCTTAAGAAAAAACTACTTGAGATCGAGTGGAGTGTGTGTCAATGGTTGGGAGGCTACTGGACAAGAATGCGTACACGTCGAGAGCTGTTGGTCCATGAAGCTAGGTTCCACCTATTGGGCCCTGATGGGCTTGCACGCAGAGCATACGATTAATGTGTGCACATCGTGTTCACGGCGCACCATAACCTCATCATCCCAGAGGGGTTTTTCCATGCACAAAAATGTGTGACACGACTTAATTTTCCATTCGTTCTATACTACTCCCTCTGCCTTTTGCTTTTTAATATAAGATATTTTAGTTGGTGTACATATTGTCCAGATAGGTATTAAAGTGAATGAACATCATACTAAAACATATTTACATATATTTGTATACGTGTGAATATGGACAAATGCTAAAACATCTTATACTCCCTCCGTTTCAATATATGATGCTTAGGTGTTGCGTATGTTGTCTAAATACATACTAAAGTGAGTGAACATATACATCAAAACATGTCTACATATGTTTGTATACATATGAATATGGAAAATACTAAAATATCTTATATTAAAAGCAGACAGATTTGTAAGACATCAGCAAATTTCTTTTAGGTGAATGACACTGAGATTGTAGAACCATAGGAGGTGTAGGTTGAATTAAACTTTCTCATATAAGCCTGCAATTAAGATACATCAAGTGTTGTCTCCCTGATACACTTAATACAATAGTTAATTGTATAGGTGCCACTTGTTCGACGAAAAGATGACAAAATACAATACAACAAAATGATAAAGTGTTAGAGCACCTCTACATAGGGACGTATCTTGAGACGCTCCATATAACGTCACATCGGTTACTTTTAATAGACAACACAATAAATAATTTTGCTTATTTATGAATACTAAGGACGTAGTCTTGAGACGCTTTAGAAAACGTGTCAGCAGAAACAAGAGAGAGAGAGTAATATACGTTTAAAAAAATAGAAAGTAATATACCTAGAGTTTTTCTTTACGGGAATATACGTAGAGTTTAGACCTCTAAACAATTTATCGTTGTCAGCTTTTTCCTAAACACAGAACGACAAGAGTTTGATCCAAACACGAAAACTGGTCGCCAGAGAGGCACAATAGAACCGGATCTAGATACCAAGCCGTATTTTTTTCTTACACGACGAAGAGGTATCTTTTCTCCCTCATCAAACGAGCTCTGTACATGCTATCTCAGATACGCCATATCCAAAGAAAAGAAAAACAAATCCCAGATGTGCCGCCAAAGCAACGACCGTATGCCTCTTAATTTGCTTTGCGATCTACTCCCTCCGTTCCAAATTAATTGACTTCCATTTGTCCATACATGGATGTATCTAGACATGTTATACGTATAGATACATCCACATGTAGACAAATGGATGTCAATTAATTTGGAACGGAGGGAGTAGTTATCTAGCAAAAAGTACTACGCCGGCGCATACAATACAAGCCTTTTGGTGTGGCATCAAACCTACTCCCTCCGTTCTGAATTAATTGACTCAGATTTAGTGCAAGTTGTACTAAATCTGAGTCAATTAATTCAGAACAGAGGGAGTACAATTTTGTCCCCTGGGAATCTCCTCCGTGACCGCATCGCTGGACTTTGACAAGTTAATTTCTAACTTCTTACTTTGGGTTGTGCTTAATCTGAAGCTTTCATGTGAATCGTCTCCAACACCATGGGTGTTCTTTTTGAATAATAAACTCGAGAGCCTCATGGGCAGGGATGGTGGTTAAATCTCTTTCTGACTATATTGTTGCTTGCTCAAAAACAAACTCAGATGTCAGTACATAGAAACTGGCTTGCGATATGCTCCTGGACCTGTTAGTAAGGGCAGTAACATAATTAGGTTGCGAGATTCATATTGCAATTGTCAAGGTGGAGTAACAAATCTGGAACTTGTAGAGAAAACAAGGCATGCACTTAGTTTAGCACTTTTAGTGGTTTGACATAAACATGCTTTCTTAGGATGAGCCTACATAGTACCATCGATGTAAAAAAAGGCCAACTCCATCCAAACAAACCGAGCGCAGTCAAGGGACAAGTTACAAGCAACTACTTATATATCTAGTACTTATCCTTATGCATTTATATCCAATCTGATCACCTGTCAAACTTCACTTGCATACTTAGTGTTGCAGGTCTTTGCAAACTCTGGTAACATTTTCTAGTGTGTTTATGTTGACAATTCTTATCTGAAATTAGGGACCTAAGGAAAAATAAAGTTATGCAATTCTAGTGTCAGTGCCCTTTGCATACTTGTATTTCTCTGAACCAAAGTTCATGGGTTGGAGCACATATGGACATATAATAACTGATTTACTTTTCTTTTATCCCCACATACTGAAGTGTGAATGAATCGAGAATGGATGAGTAAACCAAGAGCCAAATGTCAAACGAGTTATATACGGATAATTTGTTTTGAACGACTGAAACCGTCTTCAGGCTTTGATATGTTAACATCTACTGATAAAATCGCACAAAACGCCTTGCCCAACACACACCACCGCCTCAAAAGGGGCATGATGCAAAAGGACAAGACAACATCGACCAACTCGCTGCTTGCGGGAGAGCCAAACGGAGAAGCCCGCCACCCTTGAATACCTGGCTCTGAACCCACCCTCATTGCCCATGAATCACAACGTAAAGACGTGGCGTTGTGGATGAACCCCCAAGAACAACTTCATGAACAAACCCTGAAGCTCTAGATCATGTCGCCTTTCTACCTTCGACCTTCCACCACAACGGAATCGGTAGGACCAGGCACAAACAAACATCGTCAATGTATGAGCTACCAAGTTGGGTTTAGGGGTTTTCTCGTTGCTCAAAAGGGATCATGACGAGAAGGGCCTAGATGATGCCATAAGAAGGTGACGGCGCCCAAAGGCATCTAGCACTTGTCGTGGTGTATATACATGATATACATCTCACTTATGAAATGAAAGGGCAAAGCACTGCACCGTGCCATGACCTTCCGCGGACAACTGAATACAACAAGGAGGCCGTCTAGGTAAAAAAACAAAGATGACGCCCATGCTAGATCCGCCCCAGAGACAAATTGGCTAGGGTTGGGGCCTCTTAGTGACGTGATACCCATCGATCGCCACCATGACCGTTCTCTAGGGTTGAAAAGAAAACGAAAAATGGGGAATCATGCTTATCCGTTTCACTTGTATCTCTCAATTCAAAACCAATGAAAACAAATAATGAATGGAAATATATTTGGATTTAAATATGAGTATAAAATTATTTATATATAATGGTGTAGACCATCATTGATTGCTTTAGTGTTGAAAATAGAACGGAAACTGATGGAATCATACACACCATTTCATTTTCGGTTTGAATATCTAGAATAAGAAAAGAAAATCGAAAACACAAAATACAGATGAAGACGAATATGGGAGATATACAAGATAGAAACGATTGTTTATCAAGATACAAAAGCGGTATAATGCCATGATCCCGAATATCTGCCTTATTTAGAAATATTTGAATATTCCGACTTATTTTTCCGTCTGCCGCTAACATCATTTGTTTTACGGCTTATATCAAAATTATTCTGACTTATTTTTGGGTTTGGCCTAACAGCGTTAGTTTTACTGCATTGGAAAAATATCCCGACTTATATTTTCGTTTGGCGCTTTTTTCCGACTTTTTGGTTTTGGCGCTAACTTTTGTGGTGTTACCGCTTAAGAAAATAGTCCCGCTCAATACTTTGCTTCCTGAAGGTACACTTTTCCTACCCTCCGGAGACAATGCAATTTACACGAGACCAGATCCTAATGACACTTGCAAAAAGGAGGAGAGCCTACAAAGCCCGCCTAAAGAATAAGTATTATAATCGTAACACAAGGTCTTTGGATGAAATCGGGAAAGACGGTCCACCTGGTGTTTATGAACATCAATGGATTTCTCTTGTTGGAATTTGGTGTCAGGATGCCCACATGGTACTACTTTATTTTCTCATCTTTAAACTACATTTGGAAATCATTTTTCTACCATTACTATTGTTTAAATCTCTCTTACATGCAGAAAATATGTCTAAAAAATTCTTAGTGTGCAAAGCAATAGAAGAATTCATACACTACCGGAAGGAAAGGCCATGCTCAGCTCCTTAAAGAGATGGTCTAAGTTTGTTATTGAGAAAACTAAAGATCTTCTAACAGAAGTATGATTACTAAACCATGTCATTTACTTTGTGTAACAAGAAACTAAAAGGAATGGAAAGGTGAGCAAGATTGAACTATGGGATGAAGCCCATAAACAAAGGATGACAATAATGATTGTGGCAATGTTAATGCAATGATGGTATGCCTCTACTTATTACATTTTTAGAGAATAAATGTAAGCAAGTTCATTATATGAATAATGTATTTATATCATAGGACACAACTCATGCGGAGTTATCTAAAAGAAAATTAGATGGCAATGGAAGTCTTTCACTTTCAAAAAGGAAAAATCTTCGGGGCTTTTATCATGATAAGTATTGGAGCCACGTAAAGGTTTCTCAAGGAATGGCTTTTGTGGAGGATTCTGTTCAAGACAAAATGGTTCAGTTTAAGCTCCGAGCTATTGAAGATAACGTAGAAAACATGCAAGATGAGTTCCAAATGATGTGTGCGTTCATCGAAAAAAGTTCTCTGGAGAGGATTATAGAAATGTAATGGATGATGAAATAAATAATGATATTGGAGAAGCACCTCACACTATGCACACTTCAACAAAACCTTTCCTGGTGAGACACTAGTTTTTAATCTAATATTTTCTTAGTTAACAAGTATGTAATGGAAGATTCTACATTCATTAAATATTGTTTGTTTTAAGCAGGAATTGCTTCCTGGAATCTATTATATAATTAAAACACAAGACAAACGACGGCCAGGATTAATCCGTTATAAGTTAGATCGTATGAAAGGACGAGATTAAAAACGTACGTGGATCTAACTTCAGATGGAAAACGCACTTTGTATTTGACATGGACTCTTATCTCTACCAAAAATATGTGGGTACACGATTCTCTGTTGCCCATATATGCTGCCCGTGATTGCTTTTGGTACGCTAGGATCAATCAAACACGATTGCTATTTCAATCCGCAGGTGTACACAGCAGCAATCACAATGGACGTTGTGCGGATCTGAAGAAGGCAGCTAGCTATCGATGAGCTCGAAGAGACGGCGTCGATCTCGGTCTGGTCGAGCTACCTCTAGGCATGGCAAGGATGCTGATGATCGCACAAGGTACCATGAATCTACCTCATGCTTTTCGACGAGTCCGGCCGGCAAGTCAGTCCGGCGAAGCCAGTACTGATCATGAAGGCCACCACACACGTTTGGATGCTGGCGATACAAAGAGGCAAACGCAAGTGGTACGCCGCGCGGCAGTAAAGAATTTGCTGATCGATAGAATTTGTTGATCGACCACAGTCTGCATCAGTGCTACTTCGTAGCTTCGAAAAGGCAAGGCCGAGCGGCCGGCGGTCGGCGGTGTCGCTCCGCTATATCCAGAACCAATCAGCTCTCCACGCCATGAGGAGATGAAGTTGCTCTCCGGCCAATCAAGGAACATATGACCAGGGGCCGGAGGCCTCGCTTCGCCATATTGAGCTCGCTAGGCCTAGATCATGGTGGCGATCAGGATATGCGTGGCTGCAACACAAGACATAACAGCCGAAATCTGACCTGCTTCCAAATTTTCGATTAATTCAGCTGGTACATGGTAAAGAAAAAAGTATCTATCTCCGCAAAGCATCTCTTCCCAGCGTTTGGCGGAAGTTTGCGCTATTGCCGGCGACAAGTTTGTACAGCCTTAAAGGTTGCATTAGTAATACAAAAGTTTTATAGTATCTACCAATCAATTATCATGGACCCAATTCTTGGATTTACAGTTAACATGGATTCTACATCAGGTTAGTGCATTGCATATATTATTTTTATGAGGGTTATTTACTTTCTTCATGCTGGAATCCTAATCCAAGACTTACTTCCTGCATCTATGAATCATTGCCTCGGATCCCTTTAGGAGGTGATTGCATGGAGTTTTGTTCTTAAGTTTTACTCTTATTTCTTTCGTAGGTGCTCGACGAAATACCCACCAAAGCAATTTCCTTCTTTTGTTATACCACAGACTGTATTTACTTAGGATGAGTGCGCACATGGGGCTGCAAGAATCATGTCCATCTCTGTTCCGTGGTGCACGTTCTCACATAGGCCTCATGTTCTTCAGTATATCAATAACGAGAGTTGATTTTGTAGGGACAAGGTTGGATTATTTTGCTTGCTCCAAGCTGTGTTTTTTTAGCAACAGCCTGCAAGAGCATAGTCAACAATCCGGAGTACAAAAGGTAATTTACAGAGTTCATCGAAATTATACGTCCGCAACTTTTTTGTTGGATTCGTGGCTCTTATATCTGTTCCGTGGTGCATTCTCACTTAGGCCTCAGTTTTTCAGTATATATATCAATATCAAGAGTAGTCATCAATCCGGTGTACAAAAGGTAATTTTCAGAATTGATGGACAGTGTAAGTCCTCAAGTTTTTTGTTGGATTCGTGGCTCTTAAAATCAATATGCAGGTTGATATTTGCAGGTTAATAGCTCCTCAAGTATATGCTTTTGTTATAAGATGTTCGAAATTTTAAGTGCTCCCAAAATGTTGGCCTTATTTACTAAAATTTAGTTTATCATGGTTATTCAAATCTAATTAAACAACATACTCTGAACCAGTAGGTTTTTTCACATCTAATTATCATGCTTCTTCTCTACTGCTTTATTTTTCACAATTAATTTGGAAAGTTCAGTGAATATATATGTAACTTGCTTCTTCTGAGTCTGAATCATCTTAAAAGGAAAGATAATTTAAGAAGCGGAGGAAAGTGTCTCAACGTGGCAATTGTACCAATATATGCTGGCAGCATACTTCTTTCTTATTTCATATGCACCATATTTGAAAAACTTTAGACGCACACTTACAGAAGAAAATTCTTATGATTTAAATTTTCTTCATGTATAAAATGGGCAGAAGTCAGCTATATTTTACTTCTTGCTTAATATTAATGTCGTCTGATCAAAACGATAGGTATGTTGTTTATGGATTCTTAGTCAATCATCAATATACATATTTATTTGTACTAAGCTCCCCCATAAAGACGCGGGATGATCAGAGGGACGAAGTATTGAGATATTTTGTAATAAAGTGATAAAAATAATAGCATTATTTCACAGAAAAAGTAACATTCAAATACGGGACATACTTCATTAGGGGACAATATTTTGAAAAAATCTATTTTAAACTTTTGCGGACGCAAAAAAATTAGCGATGAAGAAGCTATATTCACATACAACAGGTGCGAATTTCTGTAAATTGTTAAGTGAGAAAAACATTGTGGACACTTTCGAACTTATGATGTCAGGTTGCCATACTAATAGTAGAAAAACAGGATATGATTTACACTTTGTTTATTATGGTAGAACTTGATTAATCCAGACGACAAGATAATAGGAGTTTAAGGGACACACACAAAAACAAAAGAGGCTCAATAGATTGGTTTGTGGATTTATTCATCCTTACATAATGGGTTTATAAACCTTCGATGATTTACCCTTTGTATGAAAAGCAATTTTATATATCTTAGCTTCTGTCCTTACTAGCGAAACTATAATTCGGACATGATCTGCAGGTGTTGTCCCTTATGTATCTAGCTGGTACATAACCGAATTTCTTAATGTTAGATGACCTGGAAATACTCCACGGGCGCAGAGACAAAATTGATTGATGGAGTTTTAAACTATAAAAATGGTGAGATAGTCTACCGTTGCATATAAGAGAACACGGGAGCCTAAACAGTAAATGTATTCAGATTTTGCATTTGCAGCATGTACATATGTTTTATCACATACCTTGAAACGTGGAAATAGTTGGAAGCTCAACAAAGTGAGTATCCGAAATCATTCTAAATTTATAATTGTTTTATATATATTTAAAGATAATAAAAAGGAGAAGAATGATAAATTAGTAATATAAGAGCTCTATTATATGTATATATCATCACTAGCCGCGCAATTGCGCGGGCCGTACAATGAAAGAGGGTTGTGCAGAGTCATCCTTGCCACATAAGGACATGATTACAAAGGTATGTTTAACGTCTTTTACTCATTTAGGAAACTGTTCCTAATTCTTAGCACGAACCGTAGGAAGCACAACTGGAAATATATGCTAAAGAACTTCAAGATTGTGTACGACGTGCTCTGGTTACTAAGAAGGTATATGGTACTGTGGTAGGCATTTGGAATCAGTGTGGCTGTAGTGTTTTCTAAATGTAATATCATTGATTATTTATTTCATCCATAATTGCAGCAACCGTGTCCTGAAAATTATGGCAAAGAGAGTTATGCCAATTCATCTTTAGGACGTCGGCGCATAGTTGCTATGGTGCAAATGAATTCACTCAATCATCAGACCATATCAAAAAATTATCTGTTATATGCAAACAACGAAAACTCCACTGAATCTGATGAAGGTTGTTTTGCATCATCTTTGCCACATAAGCAACCTTCTAACAAGGTACACGGATTTGTTGTTTCTTACAAGTAGTAGTGCCACTTTTTTACATGTTGTATTTCTTCAAGTTACAGGATTCTGAAGTCTATTTGTTTTCGGCAAACCCAAGAAACAAAAACAAAGTTGTAGGGATAGTAACTTTGATGAGTCAAGACAAAACCTATGTGGTTGGAGGAAACATACTTGGAGATTATGGAGTTTATATTAATCGTCTTACAGAGATTTCAGATGAAAAATTGCCTAGACCGTATAAACTGTCAAAGACGCATTTGGTCATGTAATTGCTTGGCCTAGGTTCATTGTAAGTACATTTTCATATGTACAATCATTACATTCCCTTGTCAGTTCTGATGCTAGCTTATTTTTTTTATAAACTTTGTGCTTTGTAGGTCAAAAAGAAGAAATCTAGCTCGAACCAGACAAATAACAACCTGGTATGTTACACTTTTCTGATATGGGCGTGCTTTGATTCAACATTTAGATGTGTATTATGTTTTGTGCCAGCACATAGGAAAAAGGATGCATGTTGTATCCGGGGATAATACATCTTTGTCATGCTGGATTAGTCTTAGAGCCATGTTTTATATTTTATCAAATAAACTTGTCATATGTCCCTATACTGATTATTTCAGAGAGTTTCTCACCTTCACTGTGACTTCTTTTGCAGGTTAATTGTGGAGCTAGACGACTTTAAAACGAATGAAGATGGATGGGATGAAGCATTAGTTTTCGCATGGACGAGACTATGGAGTGCTCTACTATCAGTTTAGAAAGATAATCGACACTATATAGGATATTTTGTTATTTCTTGCCTGTTCACGATCCTTCCCAATGTATTTGCACATAATTAATATTATATTTGATCCAGTTCCAGTTTTTATTAGCTACTACTGCAATTATTTCATTCAGCTCTATGGTCTGCAGTTTTAAGTGTTCGGTCCTATGGTCCAGCCTTGTACGGTGCATGTTTCGGCTCACGGGGTCAGGGGGCCCCCTTACGCCGGTCGCAAGCCCGGGCCCTGGGGGGGAGTTAGCCCAGAACGGATTCTTAAAGAAGGTAGAAAAGCCTCACCAAGGATTGCCCCCTTCCCCGGGGCGGAGGTCCACCACGTGGCAGGAGATTCCTGCGTGGCCGCCCCGGGGGATGGCTTCACAGGGAAGGAAGCGAGGCAGGAGACAGAGACAAGATAGCACGGGCCTGTCGCCTGGCACAACCAGGACATCGACAAGACTAGACGCGCCCCTCCGTCAGAACAGGCGCAGAGCTCAGCATGATGACCGGTCCAAGGACAAGACTTGACTACCCGTCAACTCAAAGCCGGCGGATAAAGCGGCATGGAGGGCAGCACGGCGCGGACAGCACCACGTCAATGCCAGAGACGCGCCACTTGGCGAAACAGCTCGACGTTTGCAGCCCCACGATGGGAAGCTTCTCGAGTGGCCAAATGTGGTGTCTCCTTAGTATAAAAGGAGGCCCAGTGCCATGGAGAAAGGGAGAGACTTCATACTAGACACATAGCTCGGGGGCTAGCCAGCTTCAGCTCGGAGACCTTCCCGAGGGAAGCTTGGATAGGCCCAGAGCATAGAAGGGAGCATTGTAAGACACACCCTGTACAACTTCACCGACGATCAATCAAGCCAGACAAGCAGGACATAGGGCATTACGCGGCGACGCGGCCTGAACCGGGGTAAAATCTCGTGTGTTCGTGCTCGTTCTCCGGGGATCGACGTCGGAGCACCTCGCGCCCTCCTACCGAACAACTAGGAGGTGATCGCACCTCCGGTGTCCGAGTTCCGTAACTCGACATCTGGCGCGCCAGGTAGGGGGCGCCCGTGCTTCCTTGTCGAGACTCAGAGCTGGCATGGCACCGCGCCGCGCCCCGTCTGGGGACCTGGGGCTGGTAAATACCTGTGGGGCTGGCGCCCACGTTCGTGCTTGCGGGGGCGATGGGCCGGAGAGCCCTTTCATCGCCCCTCCGACCGGCACCCGGCTGGTGTTCTCGCCAGAAGGGACTGTGGCGTCGTGGCCGGATTTGTGCGCCAGGGTCGCGCAGGCGATCCAGGGCAAATATCCGCGCCTTGGATCGCTGAGCAACCTAGACGACGTGGTGCAGAAGCCCGATGAAACCTTACGGGGTTACACCCTTAGGTTCCGCCACATCTTGAGCCACGTTGTAATACCCCACAGTTTAGAGAGTCGGAAGGGTAGAATTATGATTTGTGCATTTGCATAGCATGCATCTGAAAATGCGGGAAATTTTGACGCGTTAAATTAAACGATGCAAAGTGATCGATGTTTCTCTCGATTCGATGAGTTAGGGTTTAGATCATCGTGTTGAGTGGGATAAACTTCGACATGATCTTTATAGCTAACTAGAAATTAGGAGTATCTGTCGAGTCACTCCAGAATTGGACATGACCTTCCTAAATCTCTCGACATTCTGATCACAATTTATAACATGACAAGATATACTCTCATTAAACAAAAGACACACACATAATTTCATCCATATGAACATACAACATCATTCTATATCTATTATCATCTCAACACATCATTCACACACATATCATCATATAAGAATCAAGTTCTCATCTCATCCATAGAATATCTCAATACAACATCTCAAATCCATCATATACATATCTCATCACATTATTATACACAATTCGAATGGCCAAAATACAATAAGATATACATATTACAAATGAGACATTTTGTGGCACCCTGACCCGACTGCTATACAGTGATACTGTGTCTCCGGTTATCCGATACCACCAGACACACTATCAAAGCATAATAGAGAGATCAAGACTTGTGGAACAACTGGCACATCACAGACTCTACGACACAAAATCATATAGTTCAACTCTTATAATAGAGAAAGATAGCAAATGACAACCAGAGGTCACAGACCCAACATTACAACATGCGGAAGCGAAGCGTGTTGTTCTAAACAACAAGAACCAAATTATGGCCTAGGAGGCCTGCAAATAAACATCACATCGCCAGCTGTTCCGGGATGTCCCAAGCTGCCACCTGGGAACCCCTAGACTACTCGTCGACGTCCACAAAGAACCCACCTTCGAGGGCGGTGAAGTCCTCTCCTGAAAATAAGCAAACGACGTTGAGTTCGACGAACTCGCAAGATTAAGAGCTAATATATGCTCGATGATTGGCTCTCAAGGTTTTATGGCTGTTTTGCATAAAGCTGATTTTATTTCAAAAAGACATAACTCCATGGCATCGACTAATCAGATTATTTTGAAAGGGGGTAAGAAGTAACTCTTTTCTTTGATCACCTTTCTCAGAGATCAACCATCACCAACCATTGTACCTGTTCATCAAAGGCACCTCCCCGAATCACCCTCGAGGAAGCTCACCTTACAATCTTGAGTGGTACCTCTAGTACCCAGTTTTTAATCATTCCATTAAAGTTATTCTATGGTCTTATCGTCCTTTCCCAAGTTGTCCGTAACCGTGGACACGGCTTTTCGAAAAGATTTAACCCTGCAGGGGTGCACTGTGTTTACCTTCGGTACCGCCCGGCTCATTGCCTACGCTTAGCTCTCTTCCGGGGAAAGCCGGCTGAGTGGGAACGGTTACAGCCTTTACCTTGTTAAGGACTAACCCAGGATAATCAGTGAGGACGAAGCAGCGGATCGTCGACACCGTGCTCCGTGGCCACTCATTTTCCTAAGCCATCCTCATCCCAGTCTTGGTCACCATCTTCACGCACACGCAAATGGAAAACCAAACTAGAGGACCCTGGCTAGTCCCGGTCAAGTTAGTTGGTCGACGGGGGTTCCATATAGCCCACCGAAAGGAAGCGCGCTCATTCTTGGTTCAAGAGGTAAAGAACTCGCACCTAGGCGGCGAGAGTGAGACAAAACACCACCATACCAAAGTGGCCTCTCATCCCCACCTTTAAGCATTTTATTACCTGTCACCACAATTTCTCCACCATCATCTGAACACTTCAACAACCTGTTTCCAACATGAAGTATCCATCGGACGGCTATGCATTTAACTAAGCATGGCTAAGCAACAACATAGCATAGTTAAGTATTTCAGGCCAACAGTACAATCATATGGATAATAGGAGGGGAAACATGTAGTTGGCATCGGAATCTTAATGCAACTATAGGATACTCTATCCAAGCAAATTGACATTTGGAACCGCATGCAATATTATAGTGGAGAAAATATTTGCGGAAAATAGGATAAGATATGCTCAGAGGGGGATTACGCTTGCCTTGTTGAGCGGAGGAGTCAAACTGCTCGTCGGAGTAATGATGCTCAACTCCGAACTCGTGATCTACCGTAGAGCAAACAACACCAGAAAGTAAGAACAACAATCAACACATGGCAATTGTGCAATGCATACAAAAATGATGATATGACATTTTAAATCCCCGAGACGAGGATGATTCAACTAAACAATTTAAACGGAGGTTGGATGCATCACGGTGCATCGCGACTATACCGTGGGGTTTAAGGGTTACAACAACTTTACTAGTTGATCAAGATCGATGAACCCTAGGGTTAACTTGCATATGAATGTCATGCTCATGAGAAGATGCAAGTTTTAGGTTGTGAGGAGACCATGTGCAACTTAGCCAACTAGGCGAAAAAGCTCCCAGAGGCCGGATAATCCGGGTCGTGCCAGACCGGAATATCCGGTCTCAAGGCTTGGCCACACGTGAAAACGGCTAAGGACCCAAGGCGCGAGCCACTGGACTCGGCCGGAAAATTCCAGCCGGACATTTGGTCCGGGGCCAGAATATCCGGTTGCTTCCTCCACTAGTCAGGAAATTTGGCTAAGGAAAAATTGTGCGCGCAGAGGCCGGACATTTAGGCCGGAATATCCGGCCTGGATCTGCGAGTTCCAGCTGAAAATTCATGGGCTATAGCCAAAACTCGAACTAGAGCAAATGGGGAGAGGGAAAGGGGTCAGCAAGGGTATAGTGCTCACCACGAACTCGTGGGGGTGCTCCGCTAGGCCGGGGATGGACGGGAACGGCGTCAATCGAGCTCGGCGTGCGGCGGAGTTCATCGGAGAAGAACTCGAATCCCGGGCAATGTGCAGCTTCCCGGCTCGATTCTTGCGGTGAGGACGGAGAGGAGGAGGAGGCTAAGCTTTCTGTGGTCTTGGATTTGCTCGGGGTGACCTCAATCGACGGCGGCAAGCTCGGCCATGGCGACGGCGACGTGGAGCTCGTGGGGAAGAAGAAACGGGGAAGGGAGATGGCAAGGGGGCGAGTGGATAGGGTAGCCAGGGGCCTAGAGGTGCTCCTCTTCTCCTCACGTGCGGCAGGGGGCGCGGGGGCCCCATGGCGAGCTCGGCGTCGAGCTGGTCCGGCGGGAACGACGCGCGTGGTCTCTACAGGAAGAAGATGACCTCGACCGGATTATCCGATGGTCTTCCGGACCGGATTATCCGGTTCTCTCTTTTTCTGTTTTTAACTTTAAAACCTGTTTCTTCAATAGTTTTAATTAGGGCACTTGCACTGCTCCAAAAATTATGAATTTTTTTGGGGATGCTCCCCTTAACCTGGAGGAACTCCACAAATTTTGGTGTCTCAAAATAAATTAGTTTGGTCCACAATTGTTCATAGGGTTTGAAATGGGCATTTTGCTCAATCTCCAAATGTTCTTACTTCAGGAATTTTGAACCAAAGGAAAAATATTATTTCGAACTTTTGGAACTTCCTTGACAAATATGAGAAGTCACCATAATTTTATTTGCAAGATTGAGTGCCTTCGTTGTTTTGAAATTTGTGGAAGCACCTTTGGCAATTTGGTTTTAGCAACTTCATAACATTTCGATATCAATGTTGTGTTAACTCAAAAGAGACATGTTTTATGCATGGATGCCATGATGCAATTAACACAAAAGCGAAAATTTTATTCAGGTTTTTAGGTTCTCAACTTTGGGCTGTTATAATTCTACCCTCCTTACAGGAATCTCGTCCCGAGATTCAAGAGTAGGAAAGAGGGAAAGGTTACGACAGTCTTCAACGGTCTTCTCGGCTTCTTTCTTGAAGGGGTTGATCAAGGGCATCATGAAGATCTTCATCGGCTTCCCTTCGAGGTCACTACCACGTACACCATAAGAAAGAAGGGAACCTCTCCGGAAGGATGGATCTTTGCAAAGATACAACAACCGAGTACCTCCTAGTAGAACTTAGGAAGTGGCTTTCAAGCATCCGGTGATTTGACAGTTAGTTGCACAAGCGTTTGACGGGAGATTGATAAGGAGTTTTCAGTTGGTAGACAACTGTTTCTCAAAGTTTCAGAATATGAACTTTGCACCAGGCCTAGAATTTCTGAGGGAGAGTGTCGAAACAAGCTTCCAACAGATGAAGAGATAACTTGTACTAGTCGGCTTGAGTAGAACCTTCTTCACGGAGGAGCATTTCAGATCACAGGAGAAGGGTCGAGAAGATGGACCGAGAGAATTTCAGAAACTCCGCAACGTTAGTATTGGGGACACTTCTTGATTTTCCAGACATCAGGACAAACTTCTTGAGGATCACCAACTATCGTTTCTGATTAAGAGTCAAACCTGGGAAGTGTAGAGATACTTCGGACTCAGCACCGGAAGCTTTGCAATGCATACTAACGTATTACACTTGCTAAGACCCCAAGAGTTGGACTACAATGTCAAACTCCAAAGGAGGAACGAGATTGCGGAACTCAAGTATTAGCAACTTGTCAGAGGACAGCTGCCCTACTTGATTTACTTGCAACGAGACACGATTTAGTCCTTGATGGGAAACACCAGTAGAAGACAAAGAAGTTCTCAGACTTCCTCTCTTTCTGGAACAATTCAATCAGTGGCTTGGATGCATAGATGAAATTCCCAATGATAGGAGGTAAAAACATACCATCCCGGGAATATTCTGTATATGCATAATCGAGTTGAGATGATTTTGAGGAAACCAGACAATTCACTCAGATCCACGGCGACATCTTTCCGCAATTGCACGTGAACCAGGGAAAGTCACTTCTAACTTCCAGAACACATACCTTGTGAAGACACAAAGTTAGTTCCAACAATTTTTCAATGCTAACGCCCAATATTCAATATGAATCTCCTCAAACATGGAGAGAAATAAGAAGGTAGTTGATGGGCTCAACAACAAACTTATCCTGATACTCCACGACGGTAAACTCATATGTCACATGAATGGGGCATAGGTACTTGGTCCGACTAACACATTCAGGTAGGTAGGTCTGAGTTTAGTTTGACGATAGCCCAATTCAAATCAAACGATTTGTAGGATAGCATATCCACAGAGGAGATACCACGGAGAAGGGAGTTGTTCAGAGAACCAGCTTACTCATAAGCTCAACATCACGGTCAGGTGACAACCTGGCGATACTTCTGGAAAGACCTCCAGAATATCACGATCCACACATAGGATATCATGACATACCGTTCCAAGAATCTTCTTCATTTGCATTATTGACTAGAATATCTCGATCCACCGGTATGTCTTGAATTTGAGAGAGAATCATGCCTTCCAAGGCACAACGAGGTGGTCTAGGGAGCTTCGGTGTGAACCTAGCTCTTTGACCGAGGGAGTGCATCAGAGCCAACTGACTTGGTAGCACTTTCAAACTCAGCTTATTGATTTGCTAACCAATTAGGCTAAGGAGGGCAATGGATATCCCTAAATTTCCGCACAGTAAGAACTGCTAAGAATATCCGATAGCTACATTATTACTCACGTCTCAACACTCTGGAGTAATAAGTCACTCGGAGATCGGAGAGTAACAAAGTGTAAGAGCATCACTTCATCAAGAGGATCATGTCACTCAGCACGACCCCTTGATATAAAAGATTGTGACATCTAAGGTGGAACAGAAACAGAGAATAATAAACCTCTTATTCTGTGGAATACAAAACTTTGACCTAGCCCGAGAAGTGGACAAGGTACTGGAGTTTGTTTCTCCTAGCAAGATGAAGGGGAAAGTCTTGACGGACCACAAGAGTAACTTGCATCGGAACAAACAAACGCACGATAGAACCTTACTGTCAACTGACAGACAAAGGTTGGAAAGCAGATTAGAGTATGAAACATGCTCAGGAGAATCCTAAGATGTTGAAGATGCACCGATTATTACTCAATTGTGATAACCATGCCCAAAAAGGAGAGAGGCAGCAGAGTCACGAACATAGGTGGGGATTCGCTAAGCGAATTCTGGTCATAACCCAGATGATTCCAAGACAGAATCTCCAGCTATGGCAGAGTTAAAGTTACATAGCCAACAGAGGTATGGTCAATTAAGGTTCAACCATTTACCACACAGACTAACGCCCAATATTCAATATGAATCTCCTCAAACATGGAGAGAAATAAGAAGGTAGTTGATGGGCTCAACAACAAACTTATCCTGATACTCCACGACGGTAAACTCATATGTCACATGAATGGGGCATAGGTACTTGGTCCGACTAACACATTCAGGTAGGTAGGTCTGAGTTTAGTTTGACGATAGCCCAATTCAAATCAAACGATTTGTAGGATAGCATATCCACAGAGGAGATACCACGGAGAAGGGAGTTGTTCAGAGAACCAGCTTACTCATAAGCTCAACATCACGGTCAGGTGACAACCTGGCGATACTTCTGGAAAGACCTCCAGAATATCACGATCCACACATAGGATATCATGACATACCGTTCCAAGAATCTTCTTCATTTGCATTATTGACTAGAATATCTCGATCCACCGGTATGTCTTGAATTTGAGAGAGAATCATGCCTTCCAAGGCACAACGAGGTGGTCTAGGGAGCTTCGGTGTGAACCTAGCTCTTTGACCGAGGGAGTGCATCAGAGCCAACTGACTTGGTAGCACTTTCAAACTCAGCTTATTGATTTGCTAACCAATTAGGCTAAGGAGGGCAATGGATATCCCTAAATTTCCGCACAGTAAGAACTGCTAAGAATATCCGATAGCTACATTATTACTCACGTCTCAACACTCTGGAGTAATAAGTCACTCGGAGATCGGAGAGTAACAAAGTGTAAGAGCATCACTTCATCAAGAGGATCATGTCACTCAGCACGACCCCTTGATATAAAAGATTGTGACATCTAAGGTGGAACAGAAACAGAGAATAATAAACCTCTTATTCTGTGGAATACAAAACTTTGACCTAGCCCGAGAAGTGGACAAGGTACTGGAGTTTGTTTCTCCTAGCAAGATGAAGGGGAAAGTCTTGACGGACCACAAGAGTAACTTGCATCGGAACAAACAAACGCACGATAGAACCTTACTGTCAACTGACAGACAAAGGTTGGAAAGCAGATTAGAGTATGAAACATGCTCAGGAGAATCCTAAGATGTTGAAGATGCACCGATTATTACTCAATTGTGATAACCATGCCCAAAAAGGAGAGAGGCAGCAGAGTCACGAACATAGGTGGGGATTCGCTAAGCGAATTCTGGTCATAACCCAGATGATTCCAAGACAGAATCTCCAGCTATGGCAGAGTTAAAGTTACATAGCCAACAGAGGTATGGTCAATTAAGGTTCAACCATTTACCACACAGACCACATAAAGGTCTTGGGTTAAAGGTCAGCTTCATACACCGAGAATCATAAATAGCATATCGATCACATGGGTAAGAACCCACACAATTCAACATGCCAGAATCACAGCACAATCCGGGACCTTCGGTTCAAGACCATGGGTTAAAATCCAACAAAGGAGCAAAGGATTAGACTCGGTCGAAACATCTGAGTTGATTTCGGATGACAACGCAGCGGGAGCAACGGGACACATTACACTAACAGTCGAACCCCACCCACGTTTCTAATCATTTTGAAGTAACAGATGAGAAGTAAAACTTTAAGTCAAATCGAGGTAAGATTGCTCCGAGATTAGAGGGTAACCAGATAAGGAGTAAAAAGAATCCTAAGATGGTTTTCACAACTCATTTTTAGGTTAAAAATATTTTCACAAACACTAGACTCAACATCGACCAGTAGAAGGGTTTCCTACAGGCAGTACTGCTCTGATACCAAACTTGTGGCACCCTGACTCGACTGCTATACAGTGATACTGTGTCTCCGGTTATCCGATACCACCAGACACACTATCAAAGCATAATAGAGAGATCAAGACTTGTGGAACAACTGGCACATCACAGACTCTACGACACAAAATCATATAGTTCAACTCTTATAATAGAGAAAGATAGCAAATGACAACCAGAGGTCACAGACCCAACATTACAACATGCGGAAGCGAAGCGTGTTGTTCTAAACAACAAGAACCAAATTATGGCCTAGGAGGCCTGCAAATAAACATCACATCGCCAGCTGTTCCGGGATGTCCCAAGCTGCCACCTGGGAACCCCTAGACTACTCGTCGACGTCCACAAAGAACCCACCTTCGAGGGCGGTGAAGTCCTCTCCTGAAAATAAGCAAACGACGTTGAGTTCGACGAACTCGCAAGATTAAGAGCTAATATATGCTCGATGATTGGCTCTCAAGGTTTTATGGCTGTTTTGCATAAAGCTGATTTTATTTCAAAAAGACATAACTCCATGGCATCGACTAATCAGATTATTTTGAAAGGGGGTAAGAAGTAACTCTTTTCTTTGATCACCTTTCTCAGAGATCAACCATCACCAACCATTGTACCTGTTCATCAAAGGCACCTCCCCGAATCACCCTCGAGGAAGCTCACCTTACAATCTTGAGTGGTACCTCTAGTACCCAGTTTTTAATCATTCCATTAAAGTTATTCTATGGTCTTATCGTCCTTTCCCAAGTTGTCCGTAACCGTGGACACGGCTTTTCGAAAAGATTTAACCCTGCAGGGGTGCACTGTGTTTACCTTCGGTACCGCCCGGCTCATTGCCTACGCTTAGCTCTCTTCCGGGGAAAGCCGGCTGAGTGGGAACGGTTACAGCCTTTACCTTGTTAAGGACTAACCCAGGATAATCAGTGAGGACGAAGCAGCGGATCGTCGACACCGTGCTCCGTGGCCACTCATTTTCCTAAGCCATCCTCATCCCAGTCTTGGTCACCATCTTCACGCACACGCAAATGGAAAACCAAACTAGAGGACCCTGGCTAGTCCCGGTCAAGTTAGTTGGTCGACGGGGGTTCCATATAGCCCACCGAAAGGAAGCGCGCTCATTCTTGGTTCAAGAGGTAAAGAACTCGCACCTAGGCGGCGAGAGTGAGACAAAACACCACCATACCAAAGTGGCCTCTCATCCCCACCTTTAAGCATTTTATTACCTGTCACCACAATTTCTCCACCATCATCTGAACACTTCAACAACCTGTTTCCAACATGAAGTATCCATCGGACGGCTATGCATTTAACTAAGCATGGCTAAGCAACAACATAGCATAGTTAAGTATTTCAGGCCAACAGTACAATCATATGGATAATAGGAGGGGAAACATGTAGTTGGCATCGGAATCTTAATGCAACTATAGGATACTCTATCCAAGCAAATTGACATTTGGAACCGCATGCAATATTATAGTGGAGAAAATATTTGCGGAAAATAGGATAAGATATGCTCAGAGGGGGATTACGCTTGCCTTGTTGAGCGGAGGAGTCAAACTGCTCGTCGGAGTAATGATGCTCAACTCCGAACTCGTGATCTACCGTAGAGCAAACAACACCAGAAAGTAAGAACAACAATCAACACATGGCAATTGTGCAATGCATACAAAAATGATGATATGACATTTTAAATCCCCGAGACGAGGATGATTCAACTAAACAATTTAAACGGAGGTTGGATGCATCACGGTGCATCGCGACTATACCGTGGGGTTTAAGGGTTACAACAACTTTACTAGTTGATCAAGATCGATGAACCCTAGGGTTAACTTGCATATGAATGTCATGCTCATGAGAAGATGCAAGTTTTAGGTTGTGAGGAGACCATGTGCAACTTAGCCAACTAGGCGAAAAAGCTCCCAGAGGCCGGATAATCCGGGTCGTGCCAGACCGGAATATCCGGTCTCAAGGCTTGGCCACACGTGAAAACGGCTAAGGACCCAAGGCGCGAGCCACTGGACTCGGCCGGAAAATTCCAGCCGGACATTTGGTCCGGGGCCAGAATATCCGGTTGCTTCCTCCACTAGTCAGGAAATTTGGCTAAGGAAAAATTGTGCACGCAGAGGCCGGACATTTAGGCCGGAATATCCGGCCTGGATCTGCGAGTTCCAGCTGAAAATTCATGGGCTATAGCCAAAACTCGAACTAGAGCAAATGGGGAGAGGGAAAGGGGTCAGCAAGGGTCTAGTGCTCACCACGAACTCGTGGGGGTGCTCCGCTAGGCCGGGGATGGACGGGAACGGCGTCAATCGAGCTCGGCGTGCGGCGGAGTTCATCGGAGAAGAACTCGAATCCCGGGCAATGTGCAGCTTCCCGGCTCGATTCTTGCGGTGAGGACGGAGAGGAGGAGGAGGCTAAGCTTTCTGTGGTCTTGGATTTGCTCGGGGTGACCTCAATCGACGGCGGCAAACTCGGCCATGGCGACGGCGACGTGGAGCTCGTGGGGAAGAAGAAACGGGGAAGGGAGATGGCAAGGGGGCGAGTGGATAGGGTAGCCAGGGGCCTAGAGGTGCTCCTCTTCTCCTCACGTGCGGCAGGGGGCGCGGGGGCCCCATGGCGAGCTCGGCGTCGAGCTGGTCCGGCGGGAACGACGCGCGTGGTCTCTACAGGAAGAAGATGACCTCGACCGGATTATCCGATGGTCTTCCGGACCGGATTATCCGGTTCTCTCTTTTTCTGTTTTTAACTTTAAAATCTGTTTCTTCAATAGTTTTAATTAGGGCACTTGCACTGCTCCAAAAATTATGAATTTTTTTGGGGATGCTCCCCTTAACCTGGAGGAACTCCACAAATTTTGGTGTCTCAAAATAAATTAGTTTGGTCCACAATTGTTCATAGGGTTTGAAATGGGCATTTTGCTCAATCTCCAAATGTTCTTACTTCAGGAATTTTGAACCAAAGGAAAAATATTATTTCGAACTTTTGGAACTTCCTTGACAAATATGAGAAGTCACCATAATTTTATTTGCAAGATTGAGTGCCTTCGTTGTTTTGAAATTTGTGGAAGCACCTTTGGCAATTTGGTTTTAGCAACTTCATAACATTTCGATATCAATGTTGTGTTAACTCAAAAGAGACATGTTTTATGCATGGATGCCATGATGCAATTAACACAAAAGCGAAAATTTTATTCAGGTTTTTAGGTTCTCAACTTTGGGCTGTTATAATTCTACCCTCCTTACAGGAATCTCGTCCCGAGATTCAAGAGTAGGAAAGAGGGAAAGGTTACGACAGTCTTCAACGGTCTTCTCGGCTTCTTTCTTGAAGGGGTTGATCAAGGGCATCATGAAGATCTTCATCGGCTTCCCTTCGAGGTCACTACCACGTACACCATAAGAAAGAAGGGAACCTCTCCGGAAGGATGGATCTTTGCAAAGATACAACAACCGAGTACCTCCTAGTAGAACTTAGGAAGTGGCTTTCAAGCATCCGGTGATTTGACAGTTAGTTGCACAAGCGTTTGACGGGAGATTGATAAGGAGTTTTCAGTTGGTAGACAACTGTTTCTCAAAGTTTCAGAATATGAACTTTGCACCAGGCCTAGAATTTCTGAGGGAGAGTGTCGAAACAAGCTTCCAACAGATGAAGAGATAACTTGTACTAGTCGGCTTGAGTAGAACCTTCTTCACGGAGGAGCATTTCAGATCACAGGAGAAGGGTCGAGAAGATGGACCGAGAGAATTTCAGAAACTCCGCAACGTTAGTATTGGGGACACTTCTTGATTTTCCAGACATCAGGACAAACTTCTTGAGGATCACCAACTATCGTTTCTGATTAAGAGTCAAACCTGGGAAGTGTAGAGATACTTCGGACTCAGCACCGGAAGCTTTGCAATGCATACTAACGTATTACACTTGCTAAGACCCCAAGAGTTGGACTACAATGTCAAACTCCAAAGGAGGAACGAGATTGCGGAACTCAAGTATTAGCAACTTGTTAGAGGACAGCTGCCCTACTTGATTTACTTGCAACGAGACACGATTTAGTCCTTGATGGGAAACACCAGTAGAAGACAAAGAAGTTCTCAGACTTCCTCTCTTTCTGGAACAATTCAATCAGTGGCTTGGATGCATAGATGGAATTCCCAATGATAGGAGGTAAAAACATACCATCCCGGGAATATTCTGTATATGCATAATCGAGTTGAGA
The DNA here is from genome assembly GCA_947311845.1 of Poa pratensis. Lineage (NCBI taxonomy): Eukaryota > Viridiplantae > Streptophyta > Magnoliopsida > Poales > Poaceae > Poa > Poa pratensis. The sequence continues at coordinate 100,674,842 of CAMZMU010000052.1, forward strand.
TGATTTTGAGGAAACCAGACAATTCACTCAGATCCACGGCGACATCTTTCCGCAATTGCACGTGAACCAGGGAAAGTCACTTCTAACTTCCAGAACACATACCTTGTGAAGACACAAAGTTAGTTCCAACAATTTTTCAATGCTAACGCCCAATATTCAATATGAATCTCCTCAAACATGGAGAGAAATAAGAAGGTAGTTGATGGGCTCAACAACAAACTTATCCTGATACTCCACGACGGTAAACTCATATGTCACATGAATGGGGCATAGGTACTTGGTCCGACTAACACATTCAGGTAGGTAGGTCTGAGTTTAGTTTGACGATAGCCCAATTCAAATCAAACGATTTGTAGGATAGCATATCCACAGAGGAGATACCACGGAGAAGGGAGTTGTTCAGAGAACCAGCTTACTCATAAGCTCAACATCACGGTCAGGTGACAACCTGGCGATACTTCTGGAAAGACCTCCAGAATATCACGATCCACACATAGGATATCATGACATACCGTTCCAAGAATCTTCGAGGGCGGTGAAGTCCTCTCCTGAAAATAAGCAAACGACGTTGAGTTCGACGAACTCGCAAGATTAAGAGCTAATATATGCTCGATGATTGGCTCTCAAGGTTTTATGGCTGTTTTACATAAAGCTAATTTTATTTCAAAAAGACATAACTCCATGGCATCGACTAATCAGATTATTTTGAAAGGGGGTAAGAAGTAACTCTTTTCTTTGATCACCTTTCTCAGAGATCAACCATCACCAACCATTGTACCTGTTCATCAAAGGCACCTCCCCGAATCACCCTCGAGGAAGCTCACCTTACAATCTTGAGTGGTACCTCTAGTACCCAGTTTTTAATCATTCCATTAAAGTTATTCTATGGTCATATCGTCCTTTCCCAAGTTGTCCGTAACCGTGGACACGGCTTTTCGAAAAGATTTAACCCTGCAGGGGTGCACTGTGTTTACCTTCGGTACCGCCCGGCTCATTGCCTACGCTTAGCTCTCTTCCGGGGAAAGCCGGCTGAGTGGGAACGGTTACAGCCTTTACCTTGTTAAGGACTAACCCAGGATAATCAGTGAGGACGAAGCAGCGGATCGTCGACACCGTGCTCCGTGGCCACTCATTTTCCTAAGCCATCCTCATCCCAGTCTTGGTCGCCATCTTCACGCACACGCAAATGGAAAACCAAACTAGAGGACCCTGGCTAGTCCCGCTCAAGTTAGTTGGTCGACGGGGGTTCCATATAGCCCACCGAAAGGAAGCGCGCTCATTCTTGGTTCAAGAGGTAAAGAACTCGCACCTAGGCGGCGAGAGTGAGACAAAACACCACCATACCAAAGTGGCCTCTCATCCCCACCTTTAAGCATTTTATTACCTGTCACCACAATTTCTCCACCATCATCTGAACACTTCAACAACCTGTTTCCAACATGAAGTATCCATCGGACGGCTAAGCATTTAACTAAGCATGGCTAAGCAACAACATAGCATAGTTAAGTATTTCAGGCCAACAGTACAATCCTATGGATAATAGGAGGGGAAACAGGTAGTTGGCATCGGAATCTTAATGCAACTATAGGATACTCTATCCAAGCAAATTGACATTTGGAACCGCATGCAATATTATAGTGGAGAAAATATTTGCGGAAAATAGGATAAGATATGCTCAGAGGGGGGATTATGCTTGCCTTGTTGAGCGGAGGAGTCAAACTGCTCGTCGGAGTAATGATGCTCAACTCCGAACTCGTGATCTACCGTAGAGCAAACAACACCGGAAAGCAAGAACAACAATCAACACATGGCAATTGTGCTATGCATACAAAAATGATGATATGACATTTTAAATCCCCGAGACGAGGATGATTCAACTAAACAATTTAAACGGAGGTTGGATGCATCACGGTGCATCGTGACTATACCATGGGGTTTAAGGGTTACAACAACTTTACTTGTTGATCAAGATCGATGAACCCTAGGGTTAACTTGCATATGAATGTCATGCTCATGAGAAGATGCAAGTTTTAGGTTGTGAGGAGACCATGTGCAACTTAGCCAACTAGGCGAAAAAGCTCCCAGAGGCCGGATAATCCGGGTCGTGCCAGACTGGAATATCCGGTCTCAAGGCTTGGCCACACGTGAAAACGGCTAAGGACCCAAGGCGCGAGCCACTGGACTCGGCCGGAAAATTCCAGCCGGACATTTGGTCCGGGGCCGGAATATCCGGTTGCTTCCTCTACTAGTCAGGAAATTTGGCTAAGGAAAAATTGTGCGCGCAGAGGCCGGACATTTAGGTCGGAATATCCAGCCTGGATCTGCGAGTTCCAGCTGAAAATTCATGGGCTATAGCCAAAACTCGAACTAGAGCAAATGGGGAGAGGGAAAGGGGTCAGCAAGGGTATAGTGCTCACCACGAACTCGTGGGGGTGCTCAGCTAGGCCGGGGATGGACAGGAACGGCGTCAGTCGAGCTCGGCGTGCGGCGGAGTTCGTCAGAGAAGAACTCAAATCCCGGGCAATGTGCAGCTTCCCGGCTCGATTCTTGCGGTGAGGACGGAGAGGAGGAGGAGGCTAAGCTTTCTGTGGTCTTGGATTTGCTCGGGGTGACCTCAATCGACGACGGCGAGCTCGGCCATGGAGACGGCGACGTGGAGCTCGTGGGGAAGAAGAAATGGGGAAGGGAAATGGCAAGGGGGCGAGTGGATAGGGTAGCCAGGGGCCTAGAGGTGCTCCTCTTCTCCTCACGTGTGGCAGGGGGCGCGGGGGCCCCATGACGAGCTCGGCGTCGAGCTGGTCCGGCGGGAACGACGCGTGTGGTCGCTACAGGAAGAACATGACCTCGACCGGATTATCCGGTGGTCTTCCGGACCGGATTATCCGGTTCTCCCTTTTTCTGTTTTTAACTTTAAAACCTGTTTCTTCAATAGTTTTAATTAGGACACTTGCACTGCTCCAAAAATTATGGAAAAATTTGGGAATGCTCCCCTTAACCTGGAGGAACTCCACAAATTTTGGTGTCTCAAAATAAATTAGTTTGGTCCACAATTGTTCATAGGGTTTGAAATGGGCATTTTGCTCAATCTCCAAATGTTCTTACTTCAGGAATTTTGAACCAAAGGCAAAATATTATTTCGAACTTTTGGAACTTCCTTGACAAATATGAGAAGTCACCGTAATTTTATTTGCAAGACTGAGTGCCTTCGTTGTTTTGAAATTTGTGGAAGCACCTTTGGCAATTTGGTTTTAGCAACTTCATAACATTTCGATATCAATGTTGTGTTAACTCAAAAGAGACATGTTTTATGCATGGATGCCATGATGCAATTAACACAAAAGCGAAAATTTTATTCAGGTTTTTAGGTTCTCAACTTTGGGCTGTTACACATTTATACAAACTTCACATGTTGAAGTTGAAATAATAAATCGTGCTACAACATTTATAGAATATGTACATATCTCATCCAAAACGAAAGGAAGAGTACAAAAGAATAAAAGCAAATTCCTAAACAAAATCTTAAACTAGATCTTCACACCATTTGGACCTTCTCAACTTATCTTGATCTTCTTATCTTCCAAATCTTATTCTTGATCCCTGCACATCAACAAAAGAAGGACAGACAGAAAGGAAGAAATCAAGTACATGTTCTTATCAACTTCTCTAGAAATTGTGAAATTCAAAGGTTTTGTGCTATGTAAAAGAAGATGGAAGCAAGGCTGGCCCCTTGTTAACAAATTCTTATTACATACATGAAGCCATTGAAAATCATCTAAAACAAAACAAAGACAAAAGAAATGTTTCTTAATTAAAATGTATGCCTTCACCACAAGGGTGAGGCAACTTTGTGTTGGAACTCGACTACTAGATATTACGAATTTGTCCTAATACCAAAGCGGTGACTAGAGGGAATTGTGTGTAAGGCAACAATGGATCATGGATCATTTTTTGATCAATTAGAGGCAAATAGGCAACAAGGACAAGAAGGCAACATTGATCCATTCGATCAAACAACAAAGGCAACTTGGGGCAAAGGCTATTAGTATTGATCCAACTATCTTTAGCAAATAAGGCAACACAATTGTTTCCCTCTAATCTAGTCAAGTTCCTAATCAAGAAAGCACACATAAAAATATTTCTCCAATGATATTATTTATCAAGGAAGAAATCAAATAGTAAAGCATCATTTTCGAATTGGCAAGCCACTTGATCATCACCACCCATAAATGGTTTTAAAGCCCGAATATCTGAAATTGTAAAGCCACATGAGCACCATCTATAATCTTGCAAAGTCCACATAAGAGAAAAGCCAAACCAGCCCATCTAGTGACTAAAGCCACTTGTCTTGCTCAAGAATAAATCCTACATGAGGATAAGACCAATGACTAGCCATCTCTATCCACAAGGAAAATATCTAAGTTACTTGAACCCTAAGGGATGAAAAGCTTGAGTGGATGAGCATGCCACATATGATAGTTACGACAAACAAAATATCTACTTCAACTTGAACCCCAAGTAATGCATAAGTGTGAGAGCTTGACAACCAAACACCTTACTCATCCTTGCAAAGCAAGAGTCACCTAGTTATGTGTCACCACCACAACAATCAGCCAACAGTTTATAAACACCACCACAACCTTCTAGCAAATTCATTTGTCAACAAAGATATTTTCATGAACAGCTAGCGGCACCAATTAGTGCTCACGTCATGATTTCCAACCAGCAACTAGCTTGAACAGCTCAAGAACACCTAGAACACGACCAGATCTTGCCCAATATTTAGAGAAACTAGGAAATAGGTCAAGCAGCGAGGAGGAGCAGGCTATCCACAAGAGGAGCAGTCTATCCACAAGAGGAGCAGATCCACAAGAGGAGGAGCAGGTGATTCACAAGAGGAGGAGCAGGCTAGCCACAAGAAGAAGGCCTAGAAGACCAAGCTTCTCTTCAGCAGCAGGTTGATATCTAGGAACCAAATCATGTGCAGCATATATTATCTTTAGTTGAGAGAGAGGGAAAGAGGGGTAATGAGAGCAAGGCATCATATCTGTTCTTATCAGCTTGCACTTCGAGGTCTTATCCAGAAGTTAAAGAGAATCACTTCTTACCAAATTGCACATTTTGGAGTTGTGATACATGTTCTCTCAGTTATGCATAGAAGTGCTATGCATAGCTCATCACAGAGATTAAAAGCAACTAAAATAGCATATGTTCTTATCAAAATATTTTCCTCAGCCTTTGCATCATAGGCTCGGCCAAGAAATCAAGTATTATATCTGTTCTTCATTCCAGGAGATGGAATGATTCATCTCAACCAAGTAAATCAAGCCAGCTAAGTAAACTTGCTATCCACACCACATCCAAACACTAAACTACCAGGAATGCACACCCTAGGTAAAAACCTGGCAAACAATCCCAGTTTCTTAGTGTTTAAAATGTTATTCTGCTCTCCGTTTGGCATATAAGTTCATCAGTGAGCTTTAAATCCATTGGGTAATAATCTGTTCTTATCCAAGAATTAAAATACCTCAGGAATATTACCTATCATCGGCTTGGCCCAAGCAGCCAGCAATGTTCTAATCGTTTACCCATCTATCTAGCCTCAGATTCCATCACAGGCTAGATATCCACATTCCTCAAGTCACTAATGCAAACACATGACTGTGTATGCACATGATCTGTTGCTCACGAGACATAAACACAAGTTAAGAGGCATCCATAACATCAAATAGATTAGGAAATCCGCTTACATATATCTCTGTAAGTAACTAGTAAGAACTCTACCGTGTGACTGAATATTTCTTCAGTTGGCACAAGTGACAGAGAGCAGCACCACAAGCCCAACATGATTCCAAGTATCAGTTCATCACCTGGATGAACTAGAACTGTATCATAATCACCACAACAACTAGGTACGACTGAACCAAGTCCTATACCGAGAGCGAGATGAATCCAGTGAGGAGACAGTGAGGGGATAGAGGAGAGATGAACCATACCTGACGCTCGGGCACGAACACCGTGGCATGGTGAGGCAGTGCTCACGCTACCACGGCGGAAGCTACCGCGAGGACGACACCGACGACCACCACGGCGACTGCGGCACAAGGAGCACCACGGCAGTGGCGCATCGACCTGCGCCGAGCCACACCAGCAGCAGCATGTCGAGGTTGAGGTAGGCGGCAACAGAGGAAGGCCATGGTCGAACGAGCTCGAGCAAAGGCTCGGGGTGGAGCTCGTGGTCGACACGGGCAGCGCACAGCAACGGCGTCCTCAAGAAATGGCTCGAGTAGGCCATCATGGATTTAGAGGATGGCGGCGCCGGTAATGGCCGGAGTTGGCCGGAATCACAAGCAAGCACAGAGAGCTAGGGTTAGGGTTCCGCTGGAGGAAGAAATTGGGGAAAACAGGAGGCGTTCGTGCGGGGGAATAGGAAGCGGAGAGGAGGCGGAGCAGTTCCGGTGTGCGGCGGCGCTGGAGATGGCCGGAGCCGGCCGGCGCAGCGCGGCGATGCCGATGACGACGCGGGGTCGCGAGAGCCAGAAGAAGAAGAGTGAGCGAGAGGGTGGTCTGGTCGATGTTGACCGACCGAGCCAACCAGGGTCGGGTTGGGTCCAACCCAATGGGCCCAGGGGCATGCTGGTAATTTCATAAATCAAAATATTCGAAATTAAAGGATTTTTTGACACCAGATTAAAGGCCACCAAAAATCAAATAAAAATATACAACACCCTCTACAAAATATGAGGAATTTTATATAAATTTTATTTGAATTTTGAAAACTATTTCATGGATGAAAAATTTCAAAGATCCTTAAGTGGAAATGATTTGAAACTATTTTTCAAAAACTATTTTCTTAAATGAAAATAATATGGGAAAATAAAGTATTGAAGTTCAATTATATTGAACTATTTGAATTTAATCACTTTAAAATTATTCCTCATGAAAATTTGTTGTGAAACTCTTTAAATCATTTAAAACTCACAAACACTCGAACGGTATTAAAATCCATAACTTGGGAATTTTGGGTGACGTTGCATTTCATGATTATGCATAATAGCATGCTGCTAGAGTTTTCAGTAGTCCTTATCAGGATTACTTTGCTATTTTCAGATTCGGGGTTTTAACGCAAACCCTAGAACCCCGAAGGGTTGAACGACCATTTCTACCACAGGCAAGTTCATTCTTGCATATCCTTATTGAACTATTTTATAAAAAATATTTTCAAAAACCTATTATTATCATTGCATTGAAAAAGAAAACTATTTTCGAATGATGTGAATTGCTATATTGTTTGGCTGACAATGGAACCACCGTTTGATGTTGTGGTGGAGGTTCCATTGTACGAGGAAAGTATATACATAGGATTAATTACCAATGTCACAGTGATCCTTGCGCCGTATTGAAGCGTTTACCATGAGATCTGCTATGGACGGTAAAGTCAGCTGCTATCTTCTCTCGTTCACATATCCTCGGCAGACTATTGAATGGTTGGATCCGTTGCGGCGGACAACAGCGTGGGAGCGCATACCTTCCCCACCCGACGGGGTGATTTGGAATAGGAGCTCGGGAGTGGTGACGAGCGGTCTTTGTACCGGCTGGGTCATAAGGGGCGGATATGTGTTGTGCGGAGAGGGGCAGTGATTGGCTTTGGCCTCACACCTGGCCCCATACCATGGAAGTATGGATGGGAAAGTACGCCTGGCAAGGCAACAAGGCTGGGTTTCTCTCGTGGGTAAAGTTACGCAGCTCTGCAGAGTCAACAACAAGAAATTGTGGCTGTCACATCCTTGTTCCAGGAGGGAACTACAGAACGCTGCGGGAAAGACATCCCAAGTGATGACTAAAGACCCGTGGAGACTGTGAGCATAGTTTTCTGAAATAAAACTTGACCTTTGAAGAAATGTTTTCCAAAAACTTGCATTATGCCTACGACCGTTGGTCATGGCAGTAGCTAGTGCATAAAACACCTTATCGCTTATAAATTGAACTTGCTGAGTAATGCTCGTGTTGCTCACTGATGCATGCAAAATGCATACATGAACTTTGCACTATATCACACATATTTCAATCATATTTGCATCATATAACGGTTATATGACTGTTATTTAATGATTTTAGGAAATAATCAATTGTTTCCTATTTTTATGGAATTAACCCTGCGCAGGCAGAAAACCCTATTTCTTTCCTTTTATGTTTCAGGGACCCAAATGTCGTCATAAAATTCTGGAAAAATACAGAGGTCGTTATTTTGGAAGGAAGAAGTCGTAGGAGCGAAGGAATCAAGCAAACGGAGCGCGCAAGGCAGAAAGGGGTGGCCCACGCGGCCAGGTACTGTGGCCACGTGGGCCCACTCGTTTGGGCCTCGTGGCTCCGCTGCCGTCGATCTTTCGTCCACCGACTCCGTCTTGACCTAAAAACGCCTATAAAAAAGGTCCCCTGGCGTTTCGCAAAGCGCCGCAAAAACACAGAAACACCGAAACGGAGATCAGGAGCTGCAGATTGGAGGGGGAAAACTCCGGCGGGGCGCTGCCGGTGTCTCCACCTTCTCCATCGACTTCTCCACCGTCTCCATGATGTAAGAGGGAGTAGTCCACCTCTGGACTATGGGTTTGTGGAAGTAACTTATGTATCTCTCCTCTCTTGAGCTTCACTAATTAGTACCGTATGAGCTGCTGAACATGATTACGGTCATATTTAATACCTATGTGGTGGATCTTTCTATGAGTTAATATATTTTGAGATTGCAATGTTTGTTTCAGTTATGAGTATAGATGCATATTATGTACCCTTTTGTCTACTTGTTATGATCAAGCATGTTTATGAGAGCGTGTGTGGGGTGATGTGTGCATTAGTTGGAGTAACGGGGAGTGGTGAGTGCGGTAAGCTGACAACTTAATATCGCGATCCACTTGGGTGTTTACCTTACTTTGTTACCTCACTAGGGATAAACTAAAATACCATGCTGCAAGGGTTGAGGGTGACCAAGCTTCTTCCTGTGACTAGATCCAGCATGTTCTTATTTTCACTTCATGTCATGAAACTTATTGCTATACTCTGAGTCATCTTAATTACTGAGGTGTTATGATTTGTTCGCATCTTGGTGGAGTATAAGAGAGACTAATAACCAAAAGGTCTCTATGTTAGGACGTGATGCCCATATATCTAAGTAACTTGTTATCAAACTTTGTGTTGCAATCTCATATGTTAACTCTGTGTGTGTTCCATTGTCTGCCACTTTATAAAGAGAGAGTGCATTTGTGAAACCATGAACCCCGGTCCATTTTTAATCATAAGAAACACCTTTCCAACACCATATACCACTTTTCCATTTTCAGCCATCATTAAATCCGAAAATACAAAAATACTTTTCATCTTGCATACATCATTAAAAAACCCAAAAATATCATTTACCATTGCATCCACCACCATTGCATATTTATTTCCTGTTTGCATTGCATAACTATCTTGATATCATTCTTACACCTTGTGCTTGACAACCACAGGTGAGGTTGAGGACCAAAACATTTAACTTTGTTTTGTAGGTAACCAAAAGAAGGATAAGAAGATATATCTTCACTACTGATTCCCCGAGAGTTCGATATTAAACCCTCGAGTCACCCTCGTGGGGAAAACACGTCTTCCACTACTACACACTCTGCACTTGGAGTCTCAACCTAACCCATTTACTTTTGACGCAGGTAACTACGCACCGGAGATCAACAAAGTGTTTTCTGGCGTCGTAGATCAACCTCTTCAAGGGCCATCAAGACTGTTTCTGGCGCCGTTGCCGGGGAATCATAGCTGAGAGATTTATCCAAGGGTGTGCATCATCGCATTCATCTCACAACAAAGTCAACTTCACCAACTTGTGCTAACACCTAAGCTTGGGGAGGTTGCACCTACGTGAGCACCATCTTATCCATCTTTACTTACAAAGCAATTTATTTGTTTTGTTAGTGTCATTGCATATCATATCGCTCATATTTATTTCAGTTTTGCATAAAAAATAAAAATACAAAAAAAACTTGCTAAAATGGGAGAAAGAACTAAGTTGTGTGACTACACAAACACTCCTAATGATCAATTTATCACAGAGCTATTGCCACACCTAAGATAAATGCTGAGAGTTATGAAGTAAGTCCTAGTTTGTTGAACTTGATAACTAGGGAACAATTTGGTGGTAGTGCTATGGAGGATGCCTCTATGCATCTTCATGACTTTGTTGAAATATGTGACATGCAAAAGTTTAAAAATGTGGAAAGTGATATCCTAAAACTGAAGTTATTTCCTTTTTCACTTAGAGGAAAAGCTAAAGAGTGGTTGCATTCCTTGCCATCTGGTAGTATTAATTCTTGGGATGATCTAAAAGAAGCTTTCATTAAGAAATATTATCCCCCTGTTAAAATTTTGCAAAATAGAAACAACATCTTTCTTTTAGGCAAAATGAAAATGAACATGTTGCTATGGCTTGGGATAGGATAAAACTTATGCTTAGAACTTGTCCCTCACATGGAGTTAATGAATGGACCATATTACACTCTTTCTACAATGGTTTAAACTACATGTCTAGAAATACTTGATTCTGCTGCTGGAGGTGCTTTTATGAGTAAGACTATAGTAGAAGCTAAAAACATATTGGAAAGCATTTTGCAAAACTATAGTCAATGGCATACTGATAGGGCACCTAACCTCTAAGAAAGTGAATTCTATTGAGAAACTAATGATTTGTCATCTAAAATGGATACTATTCTTGCTTTGCTTAATAAACCTAGTGTTGAAAATGTTCCTTTGCAAGAACTAGTTGGTAACAATTCTGAAAATATTGATGTCAACTTCATTAGGAACTATGGTAATAATGGGTATGGTAACAACAATTATAACTCCTTAAATAAACCCCATATGTTCCCAACAATCGTCCTTTTGTTCCATATCCTAATGCTAATGATAATAATTGGAAGCCTATGTCATCACACAATGATAATTGAGGCTAACAAAATTCTTATGGAACAAGTTGCTAGTCATAACACTATGATACAAGAGTTGAATAAGTCTGTTGCCTTATTAGTTCTGATATTAAAGGCTTACAACTCAAGCTGCAGGACTAGACAAAGCTTTGTCAAACTAGCTGATAATCAAGCTACTTATTGAGTATGTCTGCAGGGAAACCACAAGCATCACCTGTGGTTGGAATGAATTCTATTAATATTGCTGAAAATGTTCCTCTCACTTTGGAGGAAACTCTTAATGAATTATTGAACTATCCTGAATATTTGCTGCCATTCATGTCTCAACTTAGTGGTTTAAGAGAAGAAGTAAAGAAACTGAACATGATGAATCTCTTATGCTGATTGAGTTAAAAGAAAGTTGAGGAAGTTAAAATGCTTAGTGAAGTCAAGGATCCTTTGCTTGACTTAGAAAATTGTAGCTTGCATGAATTAATATCTATCTTACAAAAATTGCAAGTGATCCTTCCATCAACACTAATCAAGCTGGCTTTGGTTCTTATATTGCTAATCATGTCTTGAAAGAAAAGATTGCTAGGTACAACCAAGAGGCTATGATACCACCTAAGCTTGGGGATATGTGGATTCCTAAGGTACTAGTAACTATTGGAAAAGAGACACACCATGCTATACTTGATCTAGGATCTAGTGTCTCTGTTTTATCTAAAGAACTATATGAAGTGCTTGAATTGAAAAATCTTGAAAAATGCTCCATTGAACTTGCACTTGCTGATGACTCTATTAAACATGCTTTAGGAAAAGTAAGTGATGGTGAGTTACATATGACTTTTGTGCCTGTGGATTTTCTAATCATGGATATGGGGAATAAAACCTCTAGTCCTATTATTCTTGGAAGACCTTTTCTTCGTACCACAGGTGCCATCATTGATTCAAAGGAAGGGAATGTGAAGTTTCAGTTCCACACAAGAAGTGCATGGAACACTTCCCAAGGAAGAGGGAACCACCAAAGTTCAAGCTCCCTCATGAGCTTCGTCCACAATAAACAACAAGTAAGAAGCCTAGCTATATGGCTATAAAGAAAGCGCTTTGCGGGAGGCAACCCGGTTATTTTTTGTGTGATTTTCTTTGTGTCCTCTTGCTGTAACAAGAGACTTGTGTCTAGTTTAGGTTCTGGAATTTTCAATAAAGTGCCAAGTTTTACCCTTTTTGGTTTGAAAAAGTTGCTTATAGCGTTCGGAGATTTTATTCCTGCACGAATCAGTGCACGGTATGATTTTTAATTCTTATTCTGTAACTCCGAATGAGCTCATATTTGAACTGTAGTTGCAACTTTTCATCCTCTGTATGCATGAATTTTTCGGAATTTTTCGAGAAAGTTTGGTAGGGTAGAAAAATACGTTTTGCTGCTGCTGTTTTTCTGGACAGATTCTGTCCCATTTTGTTTGATGCATGCTTTGAGCTTTTAAGTTGAATCTTTTTGATCCAATTGAGTTTATGAGTAGGCATACAACATTATACACTTTCTGGACATCTCATATGAATTTTTGTTCAAGGATTATATGCAGCAAGAAACCTATTTGTTTATCACTATTAATGCACCCCACAGAAAAGAAATGGGAGAAACGGTGTTTTGAAGTTTTTTCACAGGGATTGGAGGAGATGCACCAAGAGTTCCAAGGATGGTGAAGACCATAAGCTTGGGGATGTGAAGACAACCCCGCTGGACCTACACACTCTCGGTTTGCGCACGTCCAACTTCTGTTTTTCGATCGAAACACTTTATCGCATAAACTTGGAGCGTCTTTTTGTTTTGTTTGTTTGTTTGATTTGTTTGAGAGACCACCACACTATCATTTATATATGAGAGCTACTGGAAATATGGGTTGAAATATGTTGGATGCTTTTATAAGATTGGGAAAAGGGATGTTTGAGTTGATTTTTAATGATACATATAGTTGCATGATTCATGAGCTTGTTTATGAGTAATAGTTTGCAAATCCTTTTTGAAGAGCTATCACTTATTCATGTTTTGGTGCTGATTGTTATTTTACTTGGTTTAACATGGATTAGTTAGTTCTATGGACACTCATGCATGCATCTAGATGGTCAACTTTCTCCCTTTTGCTAGCCCAAACATTCCAACAAGTCAAAACTTGTTTCCAACACCTTCAACCAAAGTTATTCCAGTGAGTCCACCATATCTACCTACTAGCTATATGCTATTCCGAGTATGTTCATCATGATATTTGTGTTATCTATACCTCTGAATGAAAATGATTATGTTATTGATTGCCATGGGAAAAGTTGGTTATATAGCTCTCGAACTTGATGCACATTTTTACTATCATTGCTATAAATAAAACATGACCCATTGTGATTAAGATTATGATGCTAGTGGCTTGATAAATGTCCAGGTTGGGAGTTAGCCCATATGTGCTGTCACATGCAAAGCTTTCAACATGCTCCATTTAGTTGATATCATGTGCTTTTGTCTATGGATGCCTATCATGGTGAAATAAGGGGAAGATTTAGTTGAATGAGTTTGTATAAATGGTTAGAGAGACGCCTGGGCCGCTAATCTAAGCCATGCATTATTCATGGTGGAAATTTACTTACATGCTATGGTGAATTATCTATGACACACCTTACAATAAAAAGCTATTCCAATGGTAAATAAAAAGGGTGTTGAGGTTTTCATCTTGTTTGTTTGTCTTGTCATTTTGATATGGGCTTGTTCCATATCCTGGGACAAGAGGTACCCCAGTTGACGCTCTTGATGATACTATTATTACTTACAATGATAGATAACTTGAACTTGCTTTTCCCAAGTTGAGTAATCATGGTGTAGGTACTTGTATTCAAGGGGCATGAGACATCCAACCTTTACTTTGTCAAGCACACTACTCATATTTGCTCACATTAAACTATAATCATTCAAGATGCTATGATAGGGGAATGAGAGCTTGACACCAAGTATTACCACATTGCAATCATTAACTTAAGTAGGAGAGTTTGGAGGTTAGATGAAACTTATGCATGCTTTACCTCTACTCACTTATTCATCTTTCCAAAGTGTCCACCAAACATATTCAGATTTTCATCATCACTCTATGGACCACATGTATGCAAAAGTAAGAATGTCCATACTACTATCTATGTTACACTTTGTGAACTATCATTGAACATCCTTGCATTGAATACTTGATATCACTTCATAAACTGTTTTGCATATTGCTACTCCTTTGAAGAATGAATCATTTGACTCTATGTAGCAGTAGCAATCATCTTTGATATCCATTGTTAGTGCTATATTGCAAAGCCATGTTAGTTTTATCACCTTCATACTCGAGGACGAGTATTGGTTAAGCTTGGGGATGTTGATGCATGTAAAATGCATACATGAACTTTGCACTATATCACACATATTCCAATCATATTTGCATCATATAAGGGTTATATTACTGTTATTTAATGATTTTAGGAAATAAATCAATTGTTTCCTATTTTTATGGAATTAACCCTGCGCAGGCAGAAAACCCTATTTCTTTCCTTTTATGTTTCAGGGACCCAAACGTCGTCAAAAATTGGAAAAATACAGTCGTATTTTGGAAGGAAGAAGACCTCGGAGCGAAGGAATCAAGCAAACGGAGCCGAAGGCAAAAGGGGGTGGCCCACGCGGCCAGTACTGTGGCCGCGTGGGGCCCACTCGTTTGGGCCTCGTGGCTCCGCTGCCGTCGATCTTTCGTCCACCGACTCCGTCTTGACCTAAAAACGCCTATAAAAAAGGTCCCCACGTTTCGCGAAGGAGCGCCGCACAAACACAGAAACACCGAAACGGAGATCAGGAGCTGCAGATTGGAGGGGGAAAACTCCGGCGGGGCGCTGCCGGTGGTCTCCATCCTTCTCCATCGACTTCTCCACCGTCTCCATGATGAAGAGGGAGTAGTCCACCTCTGGACTATGGGTTTGTGGAAGTAACTTATGTATCTCTCCTCTCTTGAGCTTCACTAATTAGTACCGTATGAGCTGCTGAACATGATTACGGTCATATTTGTAATACCTATGTGGTGGATCTTTCTATGAGTTAATATATGTTTGAGATTGCAATGTTTGTTTCAGTTATGAGTATAGATGCATATTATGTACCCCGTTCTTGTCTACTTGTTATGATCAAGCATGTTTATGAGAGCGTGTGTGGGGGAACGTGTGCATTAGTTGGAGTAACGGGGAGTGGTGAGTGCGGTAAGCTGACAACTTAATATCGCGATCCACTTGGGTGTTTACCTTACTTTGTTACCTCACTAGGGATAAACAAAATACCATGCTGCAAGGGTTGAGGGTGACCAAGCTTCTTCCTGTGACTAGATCCAGCATGTTCTTATTTTCACTTCATGTCATGAAACTTATTGCTATACTCTGAGTCATCTTAATTACTGAGGTGTTATGATTTGGTTCGCATCTTGGTGGAGTATAAGAGACTAATAACCAAAAGGTCTCTATGTTAGGACGTGATGCCCATATATCTAAGTAACTTGTTATCAAACTTTGTGTTGCAATCTCATATGTTAACTTGTGTGTTCCATTGTCTGCCACTTTATAAAGAGAGAGTGCATTTGTGAAACCATGAACCCCGGTCCATTTTTAATCATAAGAAACACCTTTCCAACACCATATACCACTTTTCCATTTTCAGCCATCATTAAATCCGAAAATACAAAAATACTTTTCATCTTGCATACATCATTAAAAAACCCAAAAATATCATTTACCATTGCATCCACCACCATTGCATATTTATTTCCTGTTTGCATTGCATAACTATCTTGATATCATTCTTACACCTTGTGCTTGACAACCACAGGTGAGGTTGAGGACCAAAACATTTAACTTTGTTTTGTAGGTAACCAAAAGAAGGATAAGAAGATATATCTTCACTACTGATTCCCCGAGAGTTCGATATTAAACCCTCGAGTCACCCTCGTGGGGAAAACACGTCTTCCACTACTACACACTCTGCACTTGGAGTCTCAACCTAACCCATTG